>CM045761.1:3469885-4079370 GCA_025200525.1 Camellia lanceoleosa | reverse complement strand
AGTTTGAATATATTTTAATACTCATTATGTTTTCAAGTAAAAGTTTAAATAACCTACTACTCGACTTATTTATAACCCTATCACTAAGTAGATTATCGATATAAAAATTAAATAGATCAAATGTTAGCCTACATATATATATATATATTTGATAGTATGTTGGCTTACCAATTGAAAACTTCGAAATTAAAAACCAAGCAGAATAAATAGTTCTTGTTTCTATAATAATATTATATGTTAATTTTGTAAGTTCATATGTGTAAATTGCTTGTTAAAAATATTAATCATTACGTACTTACCATTTTTGTAAAGAGATGAACAATGTAGATATAATTATCAAATTGTGTGTGTCAATTTCTAACCCTGCTTTGCCAAATTAGTATTTAATTTGGAAGCACTAGTAGAATATATTAAACCCGAACGACACGCAACAAAAGAAGAGATTCGGTGGTTAGATCGTCCGGGGGTACTCTGACGATCAAGTCGATTATCTCTCAAAGATAGTAAAAATGCTTAACTCATTATTGAATATAAATTATGCATCTAGACCCATGGGGCGCCTTTATACTAACACAATCTTAGTCCCGATAGAAGCCTAGCACTAGTGGACTTAGAATTGTGCTAATCTTGGACTCTGGTAGGATTAGGATAAACTCTCTAAGAGTCTTATCTTTACTGTTGAAGTCTTCTCCTATTCTAGGACTCTTGTCCTTATCCGCTTATAAATTTGATATTCTGCAGATAACCTCGGCTAGGCAGATCACCTCGGCGTCATATCCGGAGACCATGGCACCTCTAGTGACACTTGGTGTCACCTCGGCCCACATGTTGTCACTCAAAAATTATGTCTCTATTGCCCCTAGGTTCTATTACCTCTAAGCATCTCAAGTGATGGAACCTATGTCATTTCTTCCATCTTAACGTCCGGTTAATCTCGTTTTAACATTTATTGCGAAGTCATAACAGCCGACTCAATATGTCCAAGACCTATAGCCCTTTTCACCAATGTAACCATTAACCGAGTTCGTTCAAGTTTACGGTGAGATCATCCTCGGTAGTCTTGCTCCATTAAATCAAGAACTCCAAGAGCTCCTTAGCATTATGAAGTACATCACGTAACAACTCAACGTTCTTGCCACGTGTTTTTCTCTTTCTGGTACGCACTGATCGCCCTGGAATCGCCTTATTCTGCGGGTGCGTCGTCGACAAACGCGTCACCACAAACGCATTGATGGTATTTTGCCGCCATTCTCCATGTTTGATTAAAATCAATTTTCTCTCTCAGTCTCTTCACTTTTGCTTCCTCTTTCTCAAGCTCCCAACTCTTTCTCTCTCTAACTTCTCTTTCCAAATCCGTCATTGTTCCAGATCTTCAAGCTCTGTAACCACTTTTATTCCTCTTATCTGGTGAAGCTTTCGCTGTTCTCTTCCGATTGTAACCGCCTCCTGACTCTGGCGTCTTCAACACCGCTTCACTTTCCTCTAGTAAGCTCTTTGTTTTCATCTGGTTCCCGATTCTTGGTTCTCTTTGAATTACATTCGTGTGCTCACATTCTTGTGGCTTAGGTATATATTCTTTACAAAACTGTGTATGTGAACACAATCATGCATTTGGGCATATGTACAACGTGATTTTATTTTTGGCCCAATCCACTCTTGATTATTCCTATTTGCTTACATATATGTTGATCTTTGTCCTGTTCTTAGCCTCACACTGCACAAACTTTGTCGGTGTTCTTGGCGACTTAAATCATTTGTTCTTGATGCTCGAATCACGTTCTTGTTTCTATTTGCCGTGTTTTTTGATTCTTGCCTTCAATCTTCACTTGCCTAGACTTAGGATTGGGATTTGTCTATAGAACTACCGAACCTTAGGAAAAAGCCACGATTCTAGTTAGATCCATACAAACTCTTACCATAGTACATTTTTAGGTTTTAGCGAGGTCCTCAA
Source organism: Camellia lanceoleosa (assembly GCA_025200525.1). Classification (NCBI taxonomy): domain Eukaryota; kingdom Viridiplantae; phylum Streptophyta; class Magnoliopsida; order Ericales; family Theaceae; genus Camellia; species Camellia lanceoleosa. Next base: position 4,077,419 of record CM045761.1, on the reverse strand, counting down.
ACCCTTCCAAAACACTTCATACGAAATCCATTTGCTCGATTAAGCCGATGTCATGGGTATGTGGAAGCATAGGGTAACACAACTAAGTTAAGTACTTTAGGCGGAGTTTTCCATTCCTAGGCGCCCACCTCGGTTGGCAAGGAGGAGGATTCCATTATGCTGACGTGGACCTCATGCCTTTCCTAGTAGTGGCCTTTGTCGAGTGTGGACTTAGGCTTTTCACTTGACACCCTTTTAGAAGTCCTCCGCTACTACTAAATTGAACCCAATGCAATTTGCCATCAACTCTTATCGAGTTATCAATGGTATAATCGCCTTAGCCAAGAAAGAAAATCTTGGGTTACCTTGCCGAGCATCGATCTTGCTACACCATGTGTCGTCTAAAATCGAAAAATACATCTATTACCTCAAATCGAGGTCCACAGAGTACAAGCTTATTGCCAGGCCTCCGGACTCAAACAAGGGTGCTAGAGAGCGATTACTTCATCGTCTTGGAGCAGCTGGGAGTTTCAACAAATGATGACCTTCACTTTTATCCTTAGGCGAGCAGTTTTCGGGAAGGAGATGGTAAGAGCCAAGTGTCACATTTCGCTTTTTTTCAAGTTTTCAATACTTTGTTCTAACATCATGCTCTTCTTTTTGCGGTTCTTCCCTGACCACCAAAGGGCTTTTGCAAGTCTTTCTTCCTAGCAAGGACTTGAAGAAGCTACTAGATCTGCCGATTCTGGCGGAAAGCCCTTGCTACTCAACTTCATTCCACACAAGTTTGTTCTTCGCGTTCAAAGAAAAAAGAGTCGGTCTCCTCCGTCAGCATTCTCCTCCACAACTTCATCATCTTGGTCGGATCAAGGGTCAACCTCGATCCGGCGGAGAACCATCTACCTCGGATCGGTGAGCGACCATCACCTCGGCTCCTGATTGATTCCACCATCTCAAAGCCCGTAAGCCGACGGCCATTGGCCCATTTTCCTTTGTTGAGATGGTAAAGCAACATTAAAGATCTTTTGGTAGGCATCCACATCCACCGTCGACGCCCAACCCGGTAGTCCTAGCCTCTACTAAAGTCAAAGTCAAAAGATTGAAGAAGGCACAACCAAAGACAGCGATGACTCGATTGATCTTGGGACACCATGCCAATTTCAAAATTGGCTAAATTGAAAAAGACCTCTTATTGGCCAGAAAGAGGCCCGTCAATTTGAACCATCCCAATAAACGGTCAAAGGGTGAGGTCAGTCTGCGACAACCTCGGGGCCCATGAAACCAGATGCCCCCTAGCCTCTCCAAATTACCATCGAGGACAAGCACATGTAGGCGGGCGATAGCGCGGCCGACCTCGAAGTCGGCGTCGCCTCTCATGGCTTTGGTCCTTCAGCGATCTTAACAAAGCGTCGAGATGGCGAGTATGAAAACCGCTCGATGCTCCACATTCTATTCAAGTAAGTCTTCATACTCGATATTTCTCTTTCTCTATTCTTTCATACTTAGAGAATTTTACTAACTTTTGTTACATTGATTTTCTTCCGGACGACCCACAACGCCCTCTTCTTCGCTATGTAAGTTTATGAAATGAGGAAGGAGTTGGCCGACAAAATAAGGGAGGTTGCTGGATTGCAGAAGACCCACAAAAAAGCTGAGGCAAAAATGAAGACTTTGGCCGACCAGGCCAAGGCAGCCATTAAAGCCAAAGACGAGGTAGAAAAAAATTTGACGGAGGCTATTGCCAAGATCTCAATGAAAAGAAAAGGCCAAGACAAAAATGACCGAGACCCAAAAGGAACAACAAGATGCCTTGGCCACAAAAGCTGTCGAGATCAAGGCTGCAGATGAAAATGCATACAATGAGGGGGTGACCGATGTTACTGCGAACTACAAAAGTCAAGTGAAGCAGGCATACAACAAGGGTTTCACCCTTGGTTGAACATTTGCTCTAAAAAAGCAGCGTCCCGAGGACTCTTAAGAATGTCGGCGTCCTCACCATTCACCTCCTCCAAGCCAATCAAAGCGATTAAGGTGCGAGAAGGAAGCTTTGGTGAGGAAATAGAAGGAAATTCTTTGGGGCCAAGTCCTACTCCAAATGAGCAAGTCTAGACTTGACTCGAAGCGAGGAAGGTGAAGTCCCCAAAATGACACTCACGAGAGACAACATCGGCGTGCCATTCTTGACAAGAACATCGACCGAGACTCTCAAAGAGATCGATCTCGATTCATTCTGAGAAGGACGCCGAGAATAATTCTCAAATGTCTTGAGCCCCATCCTCTGGCGATGCCCAATAGTCTTGGTTTTTGCTTTGTACTTAGTACTTTGTGTTACTTTTGAATCAATGTAAGCTTAGATCTAGAAGTGCCACTTTGTAATTTCTAAACAACTACTCATTTGGTAGGCCAAGTGCCTTCTTCTTTTTGAGCAGATTCTTACGAATGCAAGTACAATTTCCTTTGTATGACTCTTGTATGATTCTGTTTAATAATTTTGCATGCTTTCAAGCATACACCTTATCTATGCAATTTCCTCGGTGATATACCTCGGTTATACAAACCAATGGTTTACGGCAAGTACACAAGTACTTCTTTTAATACAACCTTGGTCTTAACTTGTAAATTTTTCTAAAAATTTCAACAAGTGTTTAGACCAATTTTCTTTAGTCATAACCTCGGTTTAACTTCAACTTGTAACTTCAACCTTAGTTTAACTTCAACTTGTAAACTCAAGTTTCAACAAGTGTAAAACATGACCTCAGTTTAACTTCAACTTGTAAACTTAAATTTCAATAAGTGTTAAACATGACCTTAGTTTAACTTCAACTTGTAAACTCAAGTTTCAACAAAGTGTTTAAATATGACCTCGGTTTAACTTCAACTTGTAAACTTAAATTTCAACAAGTGTTAAACATGACCTTAGTTTAACTTCAACTTGTAAACTCAAGTTTCAACAAGTGTTAAACATGACATCGGTTTAACTTTAACTTGTAAACTTCAATTTCAACAAGTGTTAAACATGACATTAGTTTAACTTCAACTTGTAAACTCAAGTTTCAACAAGTGTTAAACATGATCTCGATTTAACTTCAACTTGTAAACTTAAATTTCAACAAGTGTTAAACATGACATTAGTTTAACTTCAACTTGTAAACACAAGTTTCAAAAAGTGTTTAAACATGATCTCGCTTTAACTTTTAACTTGTAAACTTAAATTTCAACAAGTGTTAAATATGACCTTAGTTTAACTTCAACTTGTAAACCTAAGTTTCAACAAGTATTAAACATGACCTCGGTTTAACTTCAACTTGTAAACTCAAATTTCAACAAGTGTTAAACATGACAGATGGTTTAACTTCAACTTGTAAACTCAAGTTTCAACAAGTGTTAAACATGACCTCGGTTTAACTTCAACTAGTAAACTTAAATTTCAACAAGTGTTAAACATGACATTAGTTTAACTTCAACTTGTAAACTCAAGTTTTAACAAGTGTTTAAACATGACATCGATTTAACTTTAACTTGTAAGCTTAAATTTCAACAAGTGTTAAACATGACATTAGTTTAACTTTAACTTGTAAACTCAAGTTTCAATATGTGTTAAACATGACCTCGGTTTGTAAATTCCACCTTTCCAAAAACCATTTTCCAACTCTCGCCTTTAATGTGAATTAAGTTCCCTTGGGTTCTCATTATCATGTATTCGAAACATTGTCAAGTATCTTATCGATCATAAGTGTAAAAATCAAGTTAAAACTTTATTTATTACTTCGGCTAATAACAAAGAACAAGAAAGTCTAATGATAGAAAAATTTCAGATTGCAAGTATTCCAAGGCCTTGGCAACTCGTTGCTTTCATTATCTTCAAGTTGATATACCACATTGCTCAATATCGAGATGGTTCTATAGGGTCCCTCTCAATTCGGGCCAAGCTTCAGTCTTTGGGATCCTTCTTTGTTAAAAGCGACCTTTCTCAGGATGAGGTCACCAACTTGGAACTCTCGCGGGTTCACCTTCTTATTATAAGTCCTGGCAAGCTGCTGCTGGTATACCTCCAGCTAAATTGTTGTTTTCTCCCTTCTCTTTTCTAGCAGATCCAAATCTCGAGCTATAAATACATCATTAGTTTTATTCTCTACTCCCTAGGTTCTGATCCCTAGGATGCCGACCTCCAGAAAAATGATTGCTTCTGTGCCATAAGCCATGGCAAATGAGGATTTCCCAGTTGATCTTCTCAACGTAGTCCGATATGCTTGAGTACATGGCGATTCATCCATCCATTTTCCACTTTCGCTTGCTGCTCTCTCTTAATTCCATCCAAGATGACTTTGTTGGATCTACGCTTGTCCATTGTTGTAACAACCCTCGTTCTGGAGTCTTGATTCATCCGACCCGATTTATTCTTGATTCTTAATTGAGGCCCGATAATGGTGATAATTGAACTGATTAAAATCTTTGGATTGGTAGTTGAAAGTTGGCGAATTATGAATATACCTATTGAATTGCATATTCTATCTGTTTGATTATGTGATTTAATACGTTACAGGTTATACTTAAATTGCTAATCGGAGGCCTTATCGGCGGACGAATTAGAAACCGTTTAGTGTTTCATGATCAGTAGAATTTATCTGATTTTATGGTAAAATTATCTAAAATGTGATTAGGTATGATTAAATTAGATTAAATATTGGTAAACTTGCATTGTCGCCTTAATTACGGAATTGCCACCTAGTGGCCACTATCTCACACACTTAGAGACTTGAGCAACACTTAGAATCAACAATTGCTCAGCTCATTTCTTGCCTCAAAGTCGACCAAGAAGTTAGAGAGAGGGTGAGTTAAGAGAAAATTGAAATCATCTTGTGAATTGCTTGGGAATTGAAGGATTTGTAACATAGATTGCTAAATTGAATCTCTAGACAAGTGATTGAAGACTTAGGTATGAATTTTATCCTCTTGATTATGTCTTTAAGCTTCATCTTGCATGTTTCATGCTAAATTAATGAGCTAAGTCATGTTTTAAGTTTATCATGTTAGATTGAAGCCTAATTGTTGCATGCATGTTGAATTTAGTGAGTTTGGAGTTGATTTCATGGTCAAATGCCACATGCATGTTCATAATCATGTTTGAATCCATGCTTTCTTCTTGTTTTGAAAGAAACGAGTTCACTTGAACAAATTTTGAGGTTTTGATTTGGTTTAAAACTCATGCATGGCATGTTTGAAGTTTATTCTTGAAAATGGGTTTGAAAATGGTTTTAATTGACTCACCTTTGGGGCTTGAATTCATAAATTGAGCTTTGAAACTTGTTGTATATTGATTTGAGATGTGTTTCCCAGAATTTGGGCCCAAGAGGTCGAGTATTGAGTGGTAGAATGCTTGGTTCGGACTTGGAAGACAAATCTGGAAATTCCAGAATTTGGCCTCCTCGCTCGAGCGAAGGATTCCTCGCTCGAGCGACCATCCTTTGTTGCGAGCTCCGCTCGGCGAAGAAATGGTGGTTCGGCGTAAATTTCGGCGTCGATATTTTTCTTGTTTCATCGACCGCTCGGCGAAGGATTTCTCGCTCGGCGAAGCCTTTGGTTTTAGGCTTCGCTCGGCGAAGGAAGGCTTCGCTCGGCGAGGCCCTTATTTTCAGCAAATTTTGTAAAATACTTTCTAAGTGCATCTTTGCATCCTCATCCCATTCTAGGCATTCTTAGGCCTAGTTTAAGGCATCTTAATGAGGATATAGATGTAGAACACACCGAGGCAAATTAGGGTAAGCTATTGATCTTCCCCCAACTGTATAGCTTAGTGTGTGTTCATCCTGTATACTGTGTAGGGTTGGCTTCTGAGAGGCGCTCTAGCATCTTGTAGCCCAGAACTCTGAGTAACAATTGTGTAAAGATATGTCCAAAATGATTATCTTACAGGCTGTTTACTTTATTGAGCTTACCTTATTGAAATGTCTATTTTATCGAGCTGTTCTTGAAATTTGAACTAAATTGGTTACTGAATTGACACCGTTTACTGAATTGATCTGCTTTCAATTTGGCATTTCTTGAATTGACCTTCTTCTTGAATTGAGCGTCCTTGAGCCGACCTTTGTATACTAAATGAGCGTATGAGTTATATTACAGGCGTACTCGGGCATCCTTGGCACCTCTTGTTTCTTGATTTGGAGCAAAGTGCTACCTTTGAGAGCCACCTCTAGAATCTCAGAGCTAAGTGCTACATTGGGAGCCACCTCTTGAATCACATCTTTGTGACAGAGAGATCTCTGTCGGTTCCCAAGTTTGGAACCACTCTCGTATCTTTGTTGTGATGGCCACTCGGTATTCAGATATGGAGCAAGTGCTACTTTGGGAGCCACCTCTAGAATCTCTGAGACTAAGTGCTGGGTGGGAGCCACCTCTTGAATCCCGGTATTCTTGATAAGGAGCAAAGTGCTACTGCGGGAGCCACCTCTAGAATCTCTGAACTAAGTGCTTTCTGAGGGAGCCACCTCTTGAATCCACAATCTTGTCTTGTTCTCGAATTAGTCTTTATTCTTTGTCTTTACTCTTGATTGCCATCATTCTTGTTTGATCTGTTAAGACCGGTCTTTTAAGACTTCTGGATTTCTTGTCTTTATTACGCCAAGGATGGACCACGTATCACTATTTTAGCGAATATTGTTATGGCACGAAATATGAGCCCTGGCCGAATAGTGATAAAGCGGTTGAAATGGTGGTTTTATCTTGAAAGGACATTTATTCTTAACCCTTTACGCATTATATTATTCTTGGGTTTTAGCTCACTTTGCTTTCATATACATATGTAGGTGTATAGGCACCAAGCCATGACTAAAGCGTCGGGGTTACTTGATTTTGTCAAGCGACCTATGTGCCTCCTTTGTGAGGTTAAGCCTACCTTGCCAAGGCTTAGGGGTGTTTTAGTATTTCCTCTTGTCTTGTCTTCTTGTTTTGTAATAAGCGAATCGAATGTATAGTGAATGTTTCTTTGCCTTTGTTGAGTAGGATTAAGTCCTATATTGAGTGTTTGTAAATATTGTATATCTTTATTAGACCATTGTTAATATGCATATATATGGAAAATCTTTTTGCATCTGAGACTATCCTGACTCATTGGACATTGTTTATTTCTTGTATTGGCTTCAGCGAATACATACTGTTTTCTTGTATTCTTGTTAAGCGGGCCTTGGTAATCACGGATTCTTGGCGATTCTGATACTAAACCCATAAGTAGGGTTTGGAGTCGTGACAATTGTTTTGAGAAAACTTGGGATGGAAAAATAATTATTGATTTTGAACTTTGCACTGAAGCTCTTGATTAGCTTATTGTCAAAGCATGCGCCATTGTCGATTATTCTTGCTCTTGGGATTCCAAACCTAATGATGATGTTTTTCCATATGAAGTTCTTTACATCAACATCCGAATCTTGGCAAGGGGTTCGGTACCCACTTGGTGAAATGTCTGCTACCGCCAAGTACTTCCTTTGTCTAGTTGCTTAGGCGGTTTTCCAACAAGATCCATGCCCATTGGGCAAATGGCCAAAAATTTGAACCTTTGGGTTCAAGTCTGCTGGCGGTTGGTGTATCAAGGGTGCAAACCTTTGGCACTTCTCACACTTTGACATAGGTTTCGTCTTTGCATGTAAGGCCACCAATACCCTTGTGTAATGGCCCTATGAGCAAGTAACCTGGCGTGGCTTCCACATACTCCTTCATGTATTTTGTACAAAAAGTCTTCAACCTGTGCAGGTTGCACACACCTTAAAAGGGGTCCAGTAAAGGATCTTTTGTAGAGATGGCTTTCTGCTGTCAAATTGAATCTTGCCGACTTCAGTCTGATTTTGTGCACTTCTTTATGGTCGTCTGGAAATTTTCCTTCTTTCAAGAATGCTATTATTGCATCCATCCAGCTTGGTTCCATGTCTATACACATTGCTTTGGGCTCTGTGGTCAGTGGTTCGATGCTCGGGCCCGACAAGTAGTCAACCATGATCGTCCTTGCCTTTCCAGGTTGTATTACACTAGCCAGGTTGGCCAGGGCATCAGCGTGACTGTTATCATCTCGGTTAACCTGCTGTAGTCGGCAATTCTGAAATAAGGCCACCAATCTGGCGACCTCGCTACGTGGGACATCTTTTCGTGTCGGTACGCAAACTTCGCTGTTATACGGTTGACTATAATTTGGGAGTCCTGAAGACTATCACCTCATCTCGCTTTCTCGCTCTTGCGGTTTGATCCTACAATTAGTGCTTCATACTCTACTTCATTGTTTGAGGCCTTGAACCCCAAACGAATGGATTGTTCTAGTATCTGTCCATCTGGAGATATCGATTACTACTCGCCCGCGCCTTGTTGGTTTGAACTCCCATAAACAAATAGTCGAAAGAATTCGCCGATGTAAATCCGCAGGCTGAGTTTTCTTCTTCCATTATTACTGTTGCCTCTGGGCTCCTCTTTGCTCGCTTGGACATCGTTCACTTCGGCTCAGCGAGCACGATCTGCGATGGCTCCTGATGTGAACTCGGCCACGAAGTCGGCCAAAACTTGGCCTTTGATTGTTATTCTGGGTCTGAATTCCAGGTCATACTAGCCAAGGCCACTGCCCATCTGGCTATTCTGCTTGTCAGATCTCTCTACTGCAACAGGGACTTCAAAGGATGTTCAGTTAGCACCACAATTTTGTGGGCTTAAAAGTAATGGTTCAGCTTCTTTGAAGCCATTACTAAAGCCAACGTTAACTTCTCCAAGGGTAAATACCTGGTCTCTGCATCTGTAAGTGTTTTACTTACGTAGTAAACAACCCTTTGTTCTCCCTTTTCTTCTCGGATTACCATTGCACTTATTGCATGTTCTGAAACTGCCAAGTATAAGAACAACTCATCTCCAGGTACTAGATTTAAGAGAACTGGAGTTGTGGTCAAATACTTCCTTAAGTCGGTCAAAGCGACCGCGTTAAATGGTCCATAAGAAGTCTGTGGCTTTCTTTACTAAGCTGAAGAAAGGCTTACATTTATCATAACTTCTGCTTATGAATCTGTTCAGGGCTACAGCCCTTCCAGACAACATCTGCACTTGTTTTGCCGATGTTGGGCTCTTCAGTTCTAAGATAGCCTTGATTTGATCTGGGCTTTCCTCAATGCCCCTTATGGTTACCAAATATCTTAAGAACTTACTAGACCCAACTCCAAATGCACACTTCGATACATTAAGTCAAAGCTGATATGTTTTAAGGATATCAAAACTGCCTTTAGGTCGACCAGATGACCTTCAGGTTCCTTGGTCTTCACGACCATGTCATCGATGTAAACTTCCACTGTTCTGCCAATTAGATGTCTGAACATCTTGGTTACCAATCTCTGGTAAGTTACTCCTGCATTTTTCAATCTAAAAGGCATTACTCTGTAACAGTATAGCCTTTTTAGGGTGATGAATCGATCTTTTCATCTTGTGGGTACATAGCTATCGATGGTACCCTCTTGTAAGCATCGAGAAACTCATCCTTTCATGCCCTGAAGTGGCATCCACCAGTTGGTCAATCTTGGGTAATGGGAAGCTGTTTTTGGGACAAGCCTTGTTCAGGCTAGTGAAGTCCACACAGACTCTCCACTTCCCATTCTTTTTCTTCACAACAACTGTATTTGATAGCCATGTTGGGTAACTTACCTCTCGAATGGCTCTGGTCTCCAGAAGTCTATCCACTTCTTCTTCTACTGCCTCAACGTGCGTCAACGTTGGCCTTCTGGCTCGTTGGATTACAGGTTTGGCTGACCTGTCCACATTCAGTCTGTGACAAGTGACCTCAGGGTCAATGCTAGGCATCTCGTAAGGCGTCCAAGCAAACACCTCAATGTTTGTTCTCAAAAACGCCTCCAGTTCTTTTTCTTCTTCCTCGGCCAAGCCCGAGAAGGAAAAGCATTCTTCGTCCCCTGCTAGACAAGGACTTTCTTGAGGCTTCTCACTCTTCTTGGTGGCTCTTTTAGGCGTCCTCCAAGACTTCCATGTCTTCATCCTCAACCTTCTTTGGTTTTGCTTAGGAATGTTGCGGTAGATTTCATTGTTGCCATGGAGCAATTCTTTACTGCGCTTGATCCCTTTAACCTCCTATATCCCATGCTTTGTTGGAAATCGCGGCGGTGGTGCAATGTTGAGGAATAGCCCGTTGCATGCAGCTATAGTCATCCTAAAATTGTATTGTAAGGGAAGGGGGTGTCAATTATGGTGAACTCTGTCTTTACCCTCTTAGTGCCAGCCTGCACCTCTAAGCTTGCTGCTCCCAAGGGCCATGTCGGCCTACCATTGAACCCAATAATTGGGCCGTTGCATTGGTCCAAGTCATCTTGGTAAAGGCGAAGCTCCTTGTAACACCTGACATACATGATGTCACAAGAGTCGCCTGATGGACTAAGATGTGCTTCACTTGACCCACACCAATCTGGAGGGATATTACCAAGGCATCGTTGTGTGGATGTTGCACCATCTCCAGGTCTTCCTTAGTAAAGGACACCACTGGTCCTTGGCTCTCGCCTGCTCTAGGTCTCTTTTTGCCGACCTGATATACATGTTGCAGGTGTTTTACTTTTTGTGTTTCCCCCCTTATCTCATTCTCATTTACCTTTGAGTGGATCACATTGATCACTCGAGGTCCGCCTGCTTGTGGTTGTGGTGCTGGTGGGGGTGGTGTTGTTGGTGTCTGAGGCGATCTTGCTGCCTTCTCTTGTTTTGGCTTCATCTACCATGTCCCTTAAATGGCCTGTCTTACGAGTCTTTTCAGATATGTCTTGAGCTCTGCACCCTTAGTCAAATATCGGCTTCATTATGGTAAGCACAGTGCTTGTCGAGGCTTCTTCCCATAAACTAGCCTTTGGTACCCTTCTTTGGTACTCTGTAGTAAGTGATTGCGGATTTTCTCTAAGACTTTATAAAGAAATTGGAATCTGATTTATGCTTGCTGGCGACCCTTAATCGATTTACGGTTTGTTGTAGCCACCATCACCTCGGTCTCACTTCGGCGTTTTTCTTCTCTGGTTTGACACCTTTGTTCCCGTATATCCTCACCTGGCGTACTTCTCTATTCGGCCATTAATTCCTCCATACTTTTTGGCGGTGTTTTTGCCAATGATTTTGAGCGAACAATTATCTTTTAGGCCGTTCTTAAATAATCTGACGCCACCTCTTGGTTGCATTACGGTATCGGTTGAATACCTCATAGTATATTTTGGCATAGGCCCTCGGGCTTTCGTCTCGCCAATTTTGAGCCATCGGGCATCCATAGATTAATGGGCGTAGTTTGTTAAATCGTCGCGAACGGCCACAAACATCTCGGCCAGGCCTTCCCAGGTTTTCACAGTTCCTTTCAGCAACTTGTGAAACCAGTTCGATGCAATTTCTCCGAAGGATGAGAGGAACACCTTGCAAAGCAACGGCTCGTTCCGATGTATAACGCCATCAAGTTCGGTACAAACCGGCGTGAAAGTTTGGGTGCGGCTTCCGTCGTGATCTGGAATCTCGGCGCTAAACCTCTTGGCTTCAAATTTGTCCAATTCTACCGAGAATGGCGTTCTCGGCAATAGGGAGGTTACCTCGGCATATTGTTGCCTCCTCTGTGGTAATCCCTTAGGTCCTCCTTGGTTCGACCAGAGCTCGGCTATCTCCTTATTTGACCTTTTAGGTGCACTACTTTCGAACCGTTGTGAGCCATTTTCGACCTTTCTCCATTAGTTGCGTCGGCACAACTCTTACCTTTGAACGTCTTGATGTTCTTTGGAGTCCGCTTCTTTGGTGCGATATGTCGCCGAGATTCTTCCTTCTCGACTCTCACCCGACCTCCCTTGAAGGTAGGTGAGAGTGTTTTCCGCTCTAGTGTCTTTGAGGCTGAGGCATTTTTGCCCATCTTGTCGGGGCATCTTTCTTGGCTTGGAATCGGGTATCTTATAGCGAGCGGTGGGCTGCATAGCGTTGTTCGCATCATGAAATTGTGATCGTTTTGGTCGCCAATTTGTTCGCCATTCCTTTATCTCATCGTCTCTCCGTGAGGCATCTATCATTCCATACACGAAGGTCGTCCTCGTTGTAATACGCTTTGGTCCGTTTTCTTTGATGCGTCGCCTTCTTGGCGGCGTCCTTTCTTCGTGATTTTGATAACGAGTCTCTTCGTTGCGATTGTCTTCTTCGATGTCAAGGTTAATAGGTTTCCACTCCCAATAGGAGTGTCATCATCAATCTTCTCTTTACGTTTGTCGTTGGCTATCTATTCTCCTTTCTTTCCCACATATGGCGTCAAATTGTGTGTCAATTTCCGACCACCGCCAAATTAGTACTTAGTTGGAGAGCACTAGTAGAATAGATTAAGCGAATGACTGCAACAAAAGAAGAGATTACAGCGATGGTTAGTCCATACGAGGGTACTCCGACGATCAAGTCAATTATCTCTCAAAGATAGCAAAATGCTTAACTCACTATTAGGAATATAAATTGCGTATCTTAGACCTCTGAGGCGCCTCCTTTTATAGCCAACACAATTCTAGTCCCAATAGAAGCCTAGCTCTAGTGGACTTAAGATTCTTGTTAATCTTAGACTCGATGAGGATTAGGATAAACTCTCTAAGAGTCTTATCTTTACCCAAACTAAAGTCTTCTCCCATTCTAGAACTCTTGTCCCTTATCCGCTTATTAGGATTCGGTATTCTCACAGATAACCTCGGCTTAAGAGATCACCTCGTGTTATGTCGAGAACACGTGGCGGCTCGGTACTTGATACTTACGCCGACACGTGTTGTCACTCAAAAATTATGTCCCCACACAAATTAATATAGTTTTTTTTTTTTTTATGAACAATGACTTAAAAAAAATATTAATCAGCTTGTTTGGTTCTGATTTTCAGAAAATATTTTTTAGAAAATTTTACTTTTTATTTTTCGTATTTTAATATTTTCAATGAATTTTTTTAATAGTTTAAGTAATTTTTTTTTTTTTTGAATTTTTAGACACACTTAACATAATGTGGTACTTAGGTATAGATCCTAATAAGTGGATTTATTGTTTAATAGGTCCTATGAAAAAAATTTGTCATAAAAAAATGTCACTAATTGTAAGTTTCAATGACAATTTATAAAATACATGATCAAAAAAATCACTAATTGTCAATTTTTAGCGACGTATGTAAAAATTTGTCACAAAAAAATTATTTTTTATGACAATTTTACCAAGATTTATTTTCAATAGGACTTAATGGGAATTAAGTCTAACTATTAGGACCTAATGGTAGTTTACCCTAACTTATTCGCGATTTGGATCTCGTGGTGGTGACATGACAGACATGGTCGAGAGGTTTCGAAACTCTCTCCCTCTCTACTAATCTCTCTCTATCTATCTCTACACATAGAAAACTTCAATTTTGAAACCCTAATTTCGAATTCAGAATCTGCGATGATCAATCTGAAGCCGCTAGAGGCTCGAGCAGCGTCATTGTCGGTCTTGCCCGGTGGCGAGAAAGCGTTCAAGTTTACATCACAATGTTGGAGAGAAGTTAAGGACTTTGCAGACATCGATCTCCAGTTGATGAAAGACAGAGCCAATTCCTTCAAAAACTTGACTTCATCTTTCGATCGAGAGCTCGAGAACTTTCTCAATTCAGCCTCTATATCAACGTCCTGCTATTAGGTCTTCGCCTCTGATTGAAATCGATTTTGTGATTTTGACATTTATTGCAAAGTGTATGTTCTTAAATCTGTTGTTTAATCAACAGTTGAGGTTGATTTATTCAAATGGCTGTTGTTGTTGAAGGTAGAGAAAATGGTAAACAAATCAGAGAAAATTATAAGTAAATTAGAGAGAATTTCTCTGGTTTAGACTAGAGAAATTCAAAACTAGATGGTTGTTGTTGTTAAAGGCAGAGAAAATAGTAAACAAATCAGAGAAAATTATAAGTAAATTAGAGAGAATTTCTCTAGTTTGGAGAGAATTTATGTGGTTTGGATTGAATTTTTTCTGATTTGGACTAGAGAATTTCTCTCGATTGAATTTTCTTTGGTTTGGATTGAATTTTCTCTGGTTTGAACTAGAGAATTTCTCTAGTTTGATTTGAGGGACCTTAGATATTATGAAAATATTGAATGTCCTTTATGCTATAAAATCTTAATACCAAGGACCTTAAAAAAATATCCCATTTTTGGAAGATAGTTAAAAGTTGAATTTTTGACTTTTTTTGAAAAAAAATATAAAAGATGCAAGAGATGATGTGACCTAAAATGGATTAAAAATTAGCTTTTGGCTACTAATTCACTTTCCAAAAGAGCCCAAAGTAATTTAACTTAAAGGAGAAATTGCACTTCAGCATAAATTTTTTAAAATATTTATAAATAAGTAAAAAAATTTATCAATTTTAATAATTAAACTTATAAGTTTTTTATGAATTGATAAATATTTTGTAGAAATATCAACTAATTTTAATTCCTTATTGGGCTTAGTACGGCTAGTTGAACTCCTGTTTCTGGGCCAACAAATTGTTGTACTGCTGACAATGGCAAAACGGTGTGTTGTTTGATATCTGTTTGGTTGAATTTTTAAAATTAAAAATTATTTTGATAAAAATAAAAAGTTAATGTATAAATAAATTTTTTTAAAAAAATAATTAGTATTCATGATTTTATTTTTTTTTCATTTTCATTTTTTGAACTTTAAATTATTTTTTTTTTAGAAATAAATTCAAAAATTCAATGAAATGCAATCATATCGCTTGTTTAATCTCTCCCTATTGCTTGTTGCGATAAAATTGTTGTTTTTAATTTTTTAGAAAATGTCACATTTTACAATATTGAAAGAGGAGATGGGTCAAGGGGACAGGCAATCCAGATCATGACAAAACTATATGTTAAAATTTGGAAACAAGTGATGATATTTTGATCATGTGCATGCCAATTTGATTGAGAAAAAATGAGGTTGAGCCAATTCCATGAGCCAAGTTTGGTTACATCCTCATGTACCTAAATAGTACCTTTGGTTGTTGAACAAAATAAGGAGAGAAAACATGATTATCTTTGAAATTAGTGGTGGAATTATTAAAAGTCTCACAGTATAAAAAGAGAAGAGTGAAGGACAATTTTATATTTGAGAAGTATGAAATAGATAAAGTCATTGTACATTTTTTATTAAAATAAATTTTATATCCTATCCTACTCTATTCCACCCATATATATCGTGTATTATCATGACACAATATCCCATCATCAAATATTATAAAATCAAATTGATTTTTTTTTTTTTTTTTTTTTTTGAATTTTATGAATAACTAATCCAATTTCTATCTTTAATGGCAACCAAGCATGTCCAAAGTAGGTGAAAGATCTTCTCTCCTCAAATTTCTATCTCCTTGTTTCAAAATATTTATAATTATTCAATTATTAAAAATCTTCAGATATGATAATATTGAGATATGATAATCTCTAGATATCATTAATACAAATAAAACATTCACAATTATTGAATTATTGAAAATCTCAATATATCAATACAAATGTTTTGAGACATAAGAAGAAGAAAAAAAAAAAATTTGAGAGTAGAGGATCCATGCCCCAAAGTACCCTGTGCTTGCTGAACAAAAAGACTAGTTTATTATTTTTGAAGCCATGAAGTTGATGCATATTTACAATTGATTGCCAATAACCAATATTGTTTTCAACTGAGACCTTTCTTACTATTTTTTGCAAACTCACCAGAAAAATCAAGCTCATACAGCCCCCAAATCAGTACCACAGAGGACAACGCAACCGGCACAGGACCAAACATCCACAGCAACAGAGTAAAAGTAATGAAAAGCACTCGGCTACCAACAACCGCCAACAAGAACCCTCGCTCCAGTATCGTCTGTGTGTATCCGGGCGAAGAAAACTCATGATCAGCCGATGCGTTGATCAAGAAAATGGCATCTGTCAAGCATCCGATGGAAATGGAGCTGCACAGGAAGCTAACCAACAGGAACAGTGATGCTGCGCCGTACTTCAGAGCAAGGATGGCACCAGCCTGTGAATCGAAAAGTCTGTTGGTGAAGAGGTGACCTGCCTTGTAGGTGTTGTTGGCCAGAACTGCTAGTGACAAGTTTATGGTGATTGCTATTGAAGCAGTGAGTATTGTGGTCATTGAAGTGTTTCTCAAGCTTTGGACTGCCAGCACACTCTTCTTATCATCACCCTACACAAGAAAAATTTGCACTACCAAATTAACAATGAGATTGGCAATAGGTGGATCAAGGATTTTAATGTAGAGGGAACGAACATATATACTAAAAAAAATTTAAATGAAAGTCCAAATTATAATATCAATTTCTACGTTTATAAAAATGAACTTTGAGAGGTAGTCATAAAGAGATAAATATTCTTAAGAACTTAGAGGACGACCACTTAAATATATATATATATATATTTTTAATGACTCTAGATCGAGACTGTACAATTTTGGATGGTTTTTTGAAATCATAAAAGGGGCTATAGACCTCTTGCTGCCCTTCTAGGTCCATCCTTGGTGGTGTGAGAGGTGAAGTTTTGAGCATGAGACATTTACACTAGGTCCAAACTTAGCCATGAAGCCACATGGAAGAGATCTGTGTGGTAAGCATCGGAAGGGCACAAAGCCATGTGATTCAAGATGAGTGGAGATACTCATGACGATTGTTGAAAGATTCAGCCTGCAATCAAGGGATCACTCCTTAGCAATTGGGGATGTGGGCAACAAACATAGAGCCGTTGGAGAAGCAAGGGAAGTTCGAGATAGAGTAAGCTACATTTTAGTAGTAGTGCCACCATGTTCTCTGGAAGTAGTTACAGAGCTAAGAAAATAAGTCAACATAAGATATAAATACTCGTAAAGCTAACAAAGTAACTGAGAGTTAGCTATTGAATACTGCGAGCCCTTTATTGATAATTATTTAAGAAGTCCTGCTTCTCACATTGAAAGCACCGGAGCCCCTGACAATCATCCAACAATACCGCCTCAAGGTGTTTACGGTTCGTGTGTTTTGCTTTGCAGGATCACTGGTGCATCACAGATGTCCATCTTGTTCATACACTAGAGTGGATAATTACCATTCACAATAGGATTAATTGTGTAAGAGATTGGGGGATGCCGTACCTGTTTCATGTCCTGCAACCATGCTCTCCTCATGAATGTGTCCATGCCTATGGTGGTTAGAAAGGGCTTGTTCTTGAAGGTGTGCCAGAGGAAGGCATGGTAGCCTATTGTGAAGAATAGGCTCAAGGGGACCAAGATTGTGTCCAGATAGAGAATCACTCCCATCTTTCAATTGGGGGGCATCCAATAGACTCTGAGACGGTTTGGTAGCAAAACAGGCTTTATAACACTAATCTCTCCCTTTAAACTGTTTTAAGTGATTTTTTAGTGGAGTTTAGGTCATGAGGACAAGGAGACGGAAGGCACTTATCTTGGCTTTAGTAATGGGTGTCTCTATTGTGGAAAATACATGTAATAGTTAATGGACAACAAGTTTACACACACATACAATATATATAGTGGTAAGGAGGGCATTTGAAATTATGTTTTGATTAGTCATTTAAGTACATATAATCTTTACATCCAACTTTATATATTAAGTAATTATTGAGCCGACTAAAAATGATTTCGTAAGGGTCAAACATTTATGAGATTATAATTAATAATCTATGTTTCTTATAGTGCTTATCACATTTGTCACCTTGTTTTTTGGTTGTTTCTGAATGGCCTATCAAATAACTCTCAAGTGTTAATTAGATTATACATTAAGTTCAAACTGTGAAAATGAGGTTTAAAAGGCGCACACCCACTTTAGGCAGGTGGAATCCTCCCAAATTTGCCAAGTATCATTTTAATATTCCATTGCTAGGCAAAATGATTAAATAATATGATCTAATAATGCCATTTCACAATGCTATACATCAAGAAAGTAGTAGATGATCTCATGCCAAAGTCAAAGAGTACAAGTCTTTTGTCCCACTTTTTTGTTCCATTCTCTGTTATATATTTATCTGATATTATCACATTACTAAAAATAAATATATATATAAAAAAAAAAAAAAAACTTTCATTTGTTGTTAACTTTATTTTATTTTCTCTCTTATGATGGCATGGGTTTTGGGATTTCTGCATTGACACCTGAAAGAAAGAGGTTAGAGTATGACATTTTGATATGCTATGCCTATATCCTTTTTAGCAGCAGCCATCAAATATTGGACCTTCTCAAATTTAATGTGGATGGTTGTTATTTTATTTTTTTTGGTTTACCTCAATTGAAAATTATGCCATGGTACTAAATCTATGCAATAGAATGGGATTGAATAAATCTATCCTCTCTTATAGTCCAGCTGCTTGGATCTCCAAACCATTACATATGTTCTTAGAAAAGTTTCAAAGGAGCTTATCAGATAATACATCTTCAACTCATAAATCCTACCTCGTGATTTTTTCAACATTCAGGCATTGGCCCAAGTAAATATAAGGAAAAATTACTCATAAGTCCCATATTGAAAAATGTTACTCTATCTAGTTCTGAGTATTTTTTTATAAACCATTTAGTCTTTTTTTTACATCACAACATTATTATCAAAACAACATCAAACATCATCATCAAAACAATATCAAGCATCACAACATCATCATCAAACAAGATCTGATCTCCTCTATCTCCTCTCTTGTTACGACCCAAACCTGCCCCTATGGGTTTAGCACCGTAACCGGCCAGTAATCCTAGATTACCGAAGGCCTACTTAGCAGTAATACAATAATACAGAGTACAGGGGCTTGGCGGAAGCCAATACAGTAAATAAACAATGTCCAATGAGTCATGATACCAGTATGCCAAAAGATTTTTCATACATTTATCTGAGCGATGCAACAAAGATGCATATCATATACAACCTCGAAGCAGGACTTAATCCCGATAAATAGTGCGAAGGCAAAATGTTGGTCTATCTGATGTTACAAAACGGTACAGAGGCAGGCGGGGAAATAAAAACACCCTTAAGCCATAGCTTGGCAGGTCCGGAACCTCGCAGTGAGGCACATTGGTTGGCTTGACAAAATTAGAGTTTACCCCGACGCCCCTAGCCTTGATCCGGTGCCTGTACACCTACATATATATATGAGTAGTGAGCTAAAGCCCAGTGAATAACATAATGTGTAAAGAGGTTTAGAATGAATGTCCTTACAGTAATGAAAACAGTTCATTAAATCAGTATTTCAGTCTTTCAGTCAATCAATCATATGTGGTATATCCATTAGCATAACGATGTGATGAGTCTTAAAAGACCCGAGCGATAATAATGGCCATCAATCAAGAATGATGAGTGGTTCCACGAGGGAACCGACAGAGATTTCTGTAATAGTAACAGTAAATAGTAGGAGCTAAGGATGCCACAGTACAGTTCAGAATATAGGATATACATTCATTCAAGAACAATATCGATTCAAGAAAGCAGATTCAAGATTCAGAAGATAATCATTTTGAACATATCTTTACACAATTGTTACTCACAGAGTTCTAGGCTACAGTGAGCTAGAGCGTCCCCTCGGAATGCCAATCCTATACAGTTAATAGATTGAACACACACTAAGCTATACAGTTGGGAAAGATAATAATTTAATTTCTAATTTGCCTCGGTGTGTTCTACATCTATATCCTCTTTAAGATGCCTTAAATATGCCCTAGGAATGCTTAGAACGGAAAGAAGATGCAAAGATGTACTTTTGAACACTTTACAAAATTTGCTGAAAATAGGGGTCTTGCTCGAGCGAGGGTTCCTTCGCTCGAGCGGACATGTAGACAAAGGATATCCGCTCGAGCGTGAATTCCGTCGCTCGAGCGGACTGTGTGCTACAATAAAAATGTTGGATGCTTAGAATTTACGCTCGATGCTCGCTCGAGCATGAGACCTGACTCTTCGCCGGCGTAGGTCCTTCGCTCGGCGTGCGCGCACCAAGATTCTGAGAGCTTGCAATTTACACTCGAGCCGCCATTCCGTCGCTCGAGCGTAGCTCAGAGTAAACGGTGGTCACTCGAGCGTAGAATCCTTCGCTCGAGAAGCCAGAAGCACGGAATTTCGATTTGCCTCCCAAGCTCAAACCAAGCATTCCTAAGCTCAAAACTCGACCTCTTGGGCCCAAATTCTGGAAAACACAACTAAACTCAATATATAACAAGTTTTAAAGCTCAATTTGTAAATTTAAAGCCCAAGGGTGAGTCAATTAAATCCAAATTTCAAACCAATTCCATGAACATGCTCCAAGCATGACATGCATGAACTTTAAACAATTTTCAAGCTTCAATGCTAGCTCAAATGAGCTCAAATCTTTCAAATTCAAGATGAAATCATGGACTCAATGTAATTATGAGCATGCATGTAGCATTTAGCTATGAAAACAACTTAAAACTCAACAATCCAAACATGCATGCATGAATTAAGCTATAATTCCACACTATTGAACCAAATCATGCCTTAGATCACTAAAGACCCATGATTTATGCAAGAATAAATTCCAATGCACAATAAGAAAGGTTAATGATCTACCTTAGGTCTCCAATGTAAGGTATACAAGCTCAAAATGTGATCTATACTTCAATTCTCCAAGATACCAAGCAATCCTCAAGAACTCAAGATGAAATCACCCTTCTAGGTCTCTCCCTCTCTCTATAATCGGCAATAACAAGGAAAAGAGGCTGAGCAATGTTTTGTCTAAGTGTGTTCAAGTCTCCAAAAAGGTCCATGTAATGGGCCACTAAGTGGCAACATAGTAATTAAGTCTAAATTGGGCATTTTATCAATATTTAATCTAGTTTAATAATACCAAATCAATTTTCAGACAATTACACCATAAAATCACATAAATTCTACTAATCGTGGAACATCAATCAATTTTGGGTTCGGCCGCCGATAAGGCCTTCAATTAACAGTCTAAACAAAACAAACTGAACAGATAATTAAACAGTCAAACAGATAAAATGCAATTCAAGCGGTCTGAGCAATCAATTGATTTGATTGCGATCGGCTTTAGTAACTCAATCAGTTCAATTATCAATCATAATCAGTCTCGATTTAACAAGATGTCGGCGGTTATTGATGTGATGGTGAGGTTATTACATCTCTCTCTCTCTCTCGCCTACGTCGCGTCGATTGTCGCGATACCTCGCCGTCGAAGCGTTGTCTTCGATCTCCCTCCTCCACTGATCTCCTCCTCTGCCGCTATCGCTCCGACATGATGGTGCACGGGTCCGATAATACACAGATCTGTATGTATATATATATATTCTTCCCTCTCTCTGTTACTGTTCTTTCCCCCACTACAGCGGCCTCATGTCTGAGATCTGTGTGCGTGTGTATTTGTATCTTAGTTCTAGAGTTTACAGGTGTTATACATATATGTGTGTGTGCGTATATGTATAGATGTGTTTGTGTGAATCCAAATTTGGTCTTGATCTTTGTTAGAAAGGGGTTTCACGATGGCAATCTGATGGAACTCCTACAAATCGCCTTAAATCTTCTTCAACTTGGCCTCAAATCTGTTCAAAATTTTTGATGAATAATGTTCGATGTTTGATTAATAATCCTAATGTTTAATGGTTCAGAATCTGTGTTTGATGTTTGATGAATAATGTTTGATAGATGTTTGATGAATAATCCTAATGTTTAATGGTTGAGAATATGTGTTTGATGTTTGATGAATAATGTTTGATGTTTGATGAATAATCTTAATGTTTAAGGGTTGATGTTTAATGAATAATCCTGACATTGCTAATGTTTGATGTTGGATGAATAATTCTAGCGTTGCTAGTGTTTTCACCGACATTATACGAATAATTCTGACGTTGCTAATGTTTGATATTTGATAAATAATCATGACATTGTTAATGTTTGATGTTTGACATAAAAAGGCCTATAGTAAGCTTTTAGAGAAATATGACCTATTAGTCCAACAAAAAAACCTTCGGAACTAAATGGGTTAACATTTCCAAATTTGAGATTTATTAGTACTTTCTCTTAATTATAACTTGCCTTCAATTTTTTTTAGTACTAAGTTTTACTAATGAGGTTTTAAATTTTCAAAAGTTCTATTATCTCTCAGAAGTTTTTCTTTATAAAAAAAATAATATAGTATTAGTGTCTGTAAATTTTAACGAATTATTTTTTTTTAATTGTATATATAATCTCCTGCTTCAATTCTCATTTTTTTTTTTTTTTATTCAAAATCTCTAAGAAATCAGAATTTTCCTATAAATATTGATATGTAATTTAAATTTAATGCTATATAATAATGAATCTCAATCATTCAATATTTTTTTTAGATAAAATTTTTAAGTGCTTAAGTTTTTTTTTTTTTTTTTAAGTACAACTATCCAAAAAAAAAAAAAAAAAAATCTGATATGGCCAAGGAGTAGTTTCTAGATACAAACAAAGCTACCCATAGAATAGAATACGGGGTCGTTTTTACTTTTCTTAAGTTAAAGTTGACACGTCACTTTTGTGAAACTGTTCCTCCTCGTTTCCTTTCCCTTCCCTTCCTCCGGTCGTCAACACGCAGAGCAGACCCAGCAACAGAGAGAGAGAGAGAGAGAGAGAGAGAGAGAGAGAGATAGAGATAGAGATAGAGACAGAGACAGAGATAGAGATGATACGGGGGGGAAGCTATCGTAGTCGTAAAGACTTGGTAGGGTTTTTAGTTTGCTCTCTATATATACTCGATTCGATCTCACTTGTCTCTGCTTCGATTCACGAGTACCGGGACGAATCTTTCGCTACTCAGTCCGGTGTCTTCTTCTTCCATGGAGGTAGCGAAGGCCTCTACGTTTCCAACTTCCACGATTCATCTCCCAATTCTTCTGATTCTTCCTACAAACCCAAGTCTTTCATTAGGTATATTATTATTCCTCATCAAAACTTTCTCTGTCTGTGTCCGTGTTTTTGCATCATTTGCATCATTACATGTATCTATTTATGTGTTTCTTCAAAGTTAAGAATTGGTTTATTGAAATTGGCTATTTCTTGAAGTTAGAGAGCTAATTTGACTTTGATTTTGGTGATTCGGAATTCCATTCAAGTTCGTTGTTGATCAGTCATGAAGAATTGTATTTTTCATTAACAAATACATTGGTAATATTAAATTGGGTCAAATAACAGACTAAAAACTCCATTTTGCAATCTTTGAACATTAATTCCTGATTATATTATTTAAAATCATAGCCTACTACATTACTTAGGGCATCTCCAATTCTTATCCAAATGTTGACTTAAACTAAAGTTTTTAAGTAAAAAACAACTCAAAACACTCCTTCACTCAAACTCATACCTACCAACTTGAGTTTTACTCAAAGCTTGATGTCTTTTTCAATATTGTAAAATTATAAAGTGATTCTTGGAAATTTAACATGGAGTGGAGTGGAGTGGAGTGGATGATCTCCTAGAGAAACTATTAAACTAGTCATGCCATAATTTCTCAAATGGGATGGGAGATTTGCTTGTTTTGACAGTTTACATGACCAATGACCATGAGTTTTTATCTTTCTTGGAGTTTTCTGCTTTTTGTGTGTGTATTAAATGTTCTTTACTTTAGTAGTAATTTGAAACTGCTGTTTCAAAAGCTTTTTATATTTTATAAAGCATGGGATTTTTTGGACAATGCAAGGAAATTAAATTTGAAAGAACATCAGTTGTTCTTGAATGTGTACCTAAGGAGATAACTTCTCTCGCAAGATATGGTTATGGAGCTAATGACCAAAATTTAAAAAACTACATATCTTTCTTTGAAAGAACTGTTTAATTGGTAAGTTGTCAACATTTTTGCCTAGGCATGTCATAATGTAAATTAATGGGTAAGAGGTTCGAATAGTACTCATGCACTTTTCTTTGTAGATCCTCGCTTTAATATTTGTGCTAGATCTCACCCTTACCTTATGAATTCCAGATTTGAAAATGTCATCTTTGTGAGGTCAAAAGAGTCCAGTGAGAAACAGAATCCGATGCAGAGTGGGACTGGATTGGTTGAAACTATTATAGTTGAGGTAAAAGACAGGGAAAGAATTGGAGGTGCTTTTCTAAAGTCTGATGCAATATGTTGCACCCCAGAACTTTCCCAGGATAAATCCTGCAAGGTAGGGGAGGTCATTATTCACAAAAACCTAGACGATCCCGAGTGGCCAAAACGCATTCAAACTTTCTTTGAAGGAACACGTCAAGAAGCTAAGATGACTCCTCAAAATGTTGAAATACAAAATACTGGAATGTACTATCTTTATTTCATGTTTTGTGATCCAGAGCTCAAGGGCACAGTAATTCGGGGTAGAACTGTGTGGAGGAACCCAGAAGGTTATTTACCTGGGAAGATGGTCCCTATGATGACTTTCTATGGAATTGTAGCTTTAGCTTATCTTGTACTTGGCCTAATGTGGTTTTTACGGTTTGTCCAATTCTGGAAGGATATTATACAGTTGCACTACCACATTACAGCAGTAATTGCTCTTGGAATGTGTGAAACAGCTCTCTGGTATTTTGAGTATGCAAATTTAAATGCCACAGGAAGCAGACCAATGGGCATCACATTGTGGGTAGTAACCATTAGTGTTGTTAAGAAGACTCTATCTCGCTTGCTTCTTTTGGTGGTTTCAATGGGCTATGGTGTGGTGAAGCCTACCCTTGGTGGTGTAACCTCAAGAGTACTTCTTCTTGGTATGATATATTTTGTTGCTTCAGAGGCTCTTGACCTTGTCGAGCATTTGGGGAACATCAATGACTTCTCTGGAAAAGCTAAGATATATTTGGTGCTTCCTGTTGCTTTTTTGGATTCGTGGTTTATATTGTGGATTTTCTCTGCATTGTCCAAAACATTAGAAAAACTTCAGGTAATTTTTCTGTTTCAAAATCCTCTTTTCCTATTTCCAACCACAAACTTCTGTATGAACACTGGAATTTCTCAATTTGTCTTCAGCATAGGTACCGTAAGACTAGACGGATTATACTATTTAATAACACAATAGGATGATTGTTGGTCCCATTAAATTTCATGTAGTCGGGCTTATTATTTGTTCTGTTCATCTACTAAACATGACTCGATAGGTTTTGTGTGTGCATGTGTCATTAGACATTGATTATATATTATGCATGAATTGATGTATGTGTGCTGTGAATTTGTGTTTGTGGGTGTGATTGATAGACAAATGAATGAATGGATCTACAACCTTACTATTGTGATGAATCTCTTTAAACTCATCAAGTTAGGCCAATTTTTCATATAATTGGCGTAATGCATGACCTAGCCTGTGGTGAATCAGTTCTTTTCTCTGCTGCTAGAATGATGATTTGATTGAGTGCTTGAACTTACCAACTACAACAGATCTATAAAATAGATACTGGATTACACTGGATTTGCTGAAAATATTTGTGCTAACTTTATTTATTTTCTTCTACTTATAAAAATATATTTGGAACATATGTAGATGCTTTTGGCACCTGAATAAGAAGGTAGTCCATGAGTACTAGAAAATATGCTTTGTTTGAATGGTGTCGCCATTGATGGCTCCTTTTCTCTCATTTTCCTGCCTTTTTTTGAGTGCAGATGCGGAGAAGCATGGTCAAACTTGAGCTCTATCGGAAGTTTACCAATTCCCTCGCAGTTTTTGTGTTGCTTTCTATTGGTTGGATTGGCTATGAGGTAGTACATTTTCTTGTTTTGTTCATAGAATAATATTTCATATGCTCATAGCTTCATAAACCTTGACAACAGATGAAAACTTGTCTAATGTTCCCATTCATATAGTTTTCTGATTAATGGCTCATGTTGGCTCAGCTCTACTTCAATGCAAGTGACCCATTAAGTGAGCTATGGCAATTTGCCTGGATAATTCCGGCTTTCTGGACTCTGCTTGCATTCTCTCTCTTGGTGGTGATATGTGTTCTTTGGGCTCCTTCAAGTAACCCGACTAGGTATTTTCTATGATACTAATGCCTTCATTTTTATTGTCTGCTAATTCATAGAAGTATCTAAACAAACTGTTTGGATAGTAATGGTTTTAATCACCTTTAATAGTAGTGGCAGAGCCAGATGCTTGCAACAAGATACCTAACTGACTAATCTATCAGAACTTCAAACATAAATATGAGTTTACTGGGCTCATTAAGAGTGTCGTAACTTTGAAGATACATTTTAATTTTACAAATGTACTAACTCACACATTGCATACAAAGGGGGCTGGTCTGGGTGTGGAGTACCTTTTTTTTAGTAATAATTTTGTTCTCAAAGAAATACATGCATGTGCACACCAAGGACCAAAGAAGTATAAACCCCACACACTGTAGACTTGAAGGGCCTAACTTTTGGAGGGGCAATGGAGACTTGTAAGTAGGAATGACAATGGATAACCTATCTAGTGGATATCCATGGAGACTCGACCCAAATACATGGGGTTTCTCCATTTTTTTCTACCTGTTGGGTTGGGTAGGTGATATTGTTTAAATTTCCGTCGGGGATGGGTAGCCGCCTATTTCCCCATATCCCTGTCTACAACTAGGTTTTTCATTCTCACTCTCTCACATTCTCTCACTCCAAATTCCTCAGATTCTTCAAGCTTGCTGGGATTCATGACTTTGTAATAAATTTTCTTGCGAACCAAACAAACTTTCCATGCAATCAATTATTCAAAATCAAAATAAAATACGGAATAGACAATAAAGCATAGTAATTGACAAACCAAACCACATGGAAAGAAAAGAAAACAAACCAAACATTGAAATTAAATTAAAAGTAATAATAAATTTCATAAATGAATCAAAATATAAAGACCAATCATGTATTCACACTTTCTCCAAATCCTTGCATTCCAATAATTTTCTGTCTCAAGAAAACCAAAAGGAAAAAAAAAGAAAATTTATATACAAGTCAAATAATTCAGAAACAATAATAATAATAAGAAAATCAATGAAACATGTACTGTTGATGATGATCTCTGTTTCTCTGATCAATCGATCTTAACACTATTTGTTCTCTATCGTTCCATGGCATCGAAATGAGATCCTTTGATCATCATAACCTTAAACTCCGCAAAATTGATCGTTCCATGGCTATCACAATCGACTCCACTAATCATCTTCCTACACTCACCGATCAAGCATTCCTCGCCCAGGCTCTGAAGCACCTTCATCAATTCCTCGGCAGAGATCGATCCATTTACACGTCAAGCTCGATTCTCTTCCTTCACAAGATTTATCTCTCTATATCTACAACTTTACTTTCTCTCTGTACAAGGGATTGACAGTATAATCGTGGGTTTGGTTGCTGAGAACCCATATCTCCCTCTCTTTCCCCTCTTCTTTCTTCCTTCACAAATCCAGAACCTTCCTTCTCTCCTCCTTTAAAAATCCAGAACCCTTGTCCTTATTGTCAGATTATACCTTTATTGTGGATGATCTTGATCTGGGAGTTTTTTTTTTTCCCCTTTTTTTATTGGATTATTATTAATTTTTTTAATATTTTAATTTGATTGATGTTACTGTATGGGACAAAACTTGACTTAATTGGATACAAGTTTCTTGATTGGCAGCTTTTGGTAGTCCATACTAACATTTTTTTTTTTTTTTTGGGTTACTAAAAACTTGTTTGGTTGTCTTATAAATCTTTAAAATAAGCTTTTTAATTAATTAATTAATATGTATTTGATTTTGTTGTTGAATCAAAAAAATTAAAAAATAAAAGTGAACGTGTATTTGGCTTTGGCTGTGAACCTTGAGGGAAAAAAAAAAAGGATCAAATTGGGTTGGAAAAAACCCAAACCCATTAGGGGATGGTGAATGGAGAATGGGAAAAAATTATAATAGGGGAATAGGAATGGGGATGGGAAATTAATATCCACCCCATTACCTCTCATTGCCATCCCTACTTGTAAGTCTCACTTGGGATGGAATACACAAACCATGTGAAATAAATTGTTTTGTTTTGTTTTTCATATAGAAATGTGCTTTTCTGAAGATGGACCAAATAAAACTCTTTTGTTGTTACTATATAAATTTGGTGGGTGGGAATTGCAGGTATGCATATGCAGGAGACACAGCAGATGACTTTGATGAGGAGGCTATCTCACTGACAAGTGCAGTGAAGGTATCTGGTGCAACAGAGCATGTAACTGGGCTAAGTGAAGATCTTGAGGAGGATAAGCGGGAATGATTGTCGAAGCTTTTCTCGTAAGCTATGTTTGATTTGTATGGCAATTTGCCTTTTCTCGAGTGTTGTACAATCCGTGCTGCATGTACAAAGTGGTATACTACAATCAACTATGATGAACTCGATAGTAAAATCATACGGCTCACTTGTAATTGTCTGATCACTTTTCTTTAAGCTACGGGAGAGAAATTTACTTATGTTTGATCTCGTGTATGGAATCATGACCATATACAAGTGCAAGGAAGCTTACTCGTTTTTCTTATCATGAGCTGTGTGCGCTTCTTCTTATTACTGCAATCAAAGTAGACAGGCCTGTTTTTATTCATTTATTTTTTTTCAAGAAGCTCTATATTCCTCGAATGCTACTGCTACATTTTGGTTCTTTGTAAACTGCAAACCTTTTTACCTCACGTCTCTGTTTCAAAATGCGGTATATAAATTTTGGGTTTATTGTTGAAACCTTATTGTTTGAGTTTTCACCTCCATCATACTTGGTGTGTTGGTGTCATCTTGCACTTGCAGACGACATTCAAGTTTGCAGCCGACTGATTTTACATTCCACCTTAAACAATAAAATTTTAGAGTAAAGCTATATTTTCTTCATCATATTTGAAGATTACAGACTGTCATGCCAGGAAACATGCAACCGAATCTCAATCCCTCTGTACTAGGTTCCACTTGGGACCTCTCGAAACAATGAAAACAACTATATATTTTTGAGTGAATTCCACTTGGATCATCATGTGTTTTATTCTAATTATTTGAGTCGTTCATCTTATAACATGTTTATTAGATTGATTCAATAATCATAATCTTATGATTTTTTTTATAAAAAATTTGTCTTTAAAAAAATAGATTACAAGTATATTAAAATTAATTGTTCATTATTTAAAGACTAATCAGTGTGTTTGGTTTGAGTTTTTTAAAAATTGAGTTTTTTGATTTTCGTATTTTTTTTTGTTTTTAGTGAATATTTTTAAAATTTTAAACACTTTCTTTTTTTTTTTTTTAGATACACCTTACTTAGATGTATCTAAAAAGTAAAATATTTAAAAAAATATATTTTAAAAATTTAATAAATACATAAAAATACAAAAAATATACTGAATTCTCGTTCTTTTCTTTTGTATTTTTGGTATTTAGTGAATTTTTAAAAGTTTTTTTCACAAATTTTTTACTTTTTAGGTAAATATATGTTAGGTATGTCTAAAAATTTTTAAAAAATTTGTTAAAATATTAAAAAAATTCAGTAAAACCAAAAATACATAAAAAAATAAAAAAATAAAATTTTCTGAAAAGTATTTTTGAAAAACTCTAAACAAGCAAAGTGTTATCAGATCAAATCCTATAAAATATATTTGGAAATTCACTCATTTGTCTTTAGTAAGCTTTGAATTCTCCTCCCATCTCTACCTTGTTGGAGTTATCAAATGTTGATATTTTGGCTTGATTGATAATTTAGCAGGCATAGGAGTTTACCATGAATTGATTATTAGATTGGATTGATTTTGGAGTGTGGTTTGATGAATATTTAGGATTTATGTCATTTTAGTTTTTGATTTTTTAATTGTGACACACTTGATTATAAATTTTGAATTTTATTTTAAATAAGGGTAATTGAAGATATCATTACTTAATTTCAAAGGCAAAATCGTCAATTTGATAAAATATAAACTAATTTGACAAAAATAAATGTCAAAAAAATATTTTTAAATTTTTAAAAATTATTTCTACCCACCAATGATAAAATTATGTAAAATTGATAAATCTTTTAAACATTTATTTATTTAACCAAATTAATTTTTATTATGTGTTTAGATGATAATCATGTAATGGGTGGTTGTTAGGTTTTTAACGTGTAATCGATATATTTAATATATGAAATGTTTTTAGTTTTGATTTAATAGATTGATTTAATAATAATATCAAAGTTGTTGTTATATTTGACTTTTGAAAAAATAAAAACTAATTTAATGAAAATAATAACCACCACCCATTACATAATTATCATCCAAACACATAATAAAAATTAATTTGGTAAAATAAATAAACAAATAAATATGTAAAAGATTTATCAATTTTATATAATTTTATTTTTGGTGGGTAGAAATAATTTAAAATTTTAAAAATATTTTTTTGATATTTATTTTTGTCAAATTAGTTTGTATTTTCTTAAATTTACAATTTTGTTTTTGAAATTGAGCAATAATATCTTCAATTATCCTTATTTAAAACAAGATTCAAAATTTAAAATCAAATATATTACAATTAAAAAATTAAAGATTAAAATGATACAAATCTCAAACTATAAGAACCCGTCATATAATTTATCCCTTATGTATATTGGGTGGGGGTGATTTGATTAATTAAACACCCAAAGCCGTATTAGATGTCAACTTTTTGGCTTTTAGTTTTCGTACCACCACATTTTCATTAATTTTTTATTATGTGGTTGTTGATAGTAACCCTCTTTAATAATACACTAGAGAACAAAAGGCAGACTTTTGATGAGATGATTGAAAGTTAAAATTAAATCTTATCATTCTTCCCCATTATTTTTTATGGGATGTAATCATGAGTTTTGAGTTTATTTTTATGTATGTTTTTAGAATAAATGTTGGGAGCTCGAATGAGCTCCCCTCTGAATCCCCCGAGAGAGAGAGAGAGAGAGAGAGAGGAGGTCGACGTCGCCTCGGCGTCGCCGTCGAAGCTCGTCAGTCTCGTCGCCGCGTCGCCTCCCAGCCTCCTCCTCGCCTCGGCCCTAGTTTGTTGGCCCCTTCCCCTTCCCTTCTCTTTTTCTTTTTCTCTTCCCTTCTTCCTCCCCTGTTTATCTGCGTCTGAAATGGAAAAAAAAAAAAAAAACGAAACGACGTCGTTTCGGGAGATTCGGGGGATTTGGGATTCGAGCTACCAATCAAAACTGATGTTTTTATACGAGCAGTTAGTTATTCGGTGCTATGAAATGGAATCCATAACTAATTTTATAATTTTGTATTAGATAATAAAAAAATAACAAAAAAATATATAATATAATATAATTAGTATAAGACATGTGTCACGTAATGATAAATAGTAAAAAATATATCTTCTTACATAAAATTTACACAAATAATAAATAGTAAAAAAATGTTTTATGTGAGTACCACAACCACAACAAACATGGAATAATTTTTCGATGGAGAGAAGACTGAGCAAACTTGTTTGAACAGAGCAGAAGTGCATGAGGATCCGGACTCGAGGCACCCAACCTCTCCACGTGTACTTCGATATGACACGTCACGCCTTGGAATCATCTTCAATGACAATGCTTTGATAAAGTTCATGCAATTGATTTGTCTTTTCAAATCATATTTATAATTAATTAATTAGATTTATTTTCAGTTTTTTTATTTGAGTAACAATGTAAACGATAATATTATTTTGGGTAGGGATAATTTATTTGGTGTCTGTTTTTCTACTAAATAAACAGATTAAAATCCCAAAAGAAAATTGAAATTGTTTTTATCTTTTTTATTTATTTTTCGGGAAAAAATTTCAAATCATATCATTGGATTGGAGTGTGTTCCACCTCCACATTTGATCATCCAAATAGAGCCTTAAAGTACATGTCGCCAACGTACCAAATGGCTCGGCTCGGCTCGGCAGGTGTTAGTGAATTCTATCTGTAAACAGTAATGTTAGGTATCATAAAAAATTTTTCATGAAAATGGTCATGAAAGATTTATGATCTTTAGATTACACTTATAATAAAGTACCACACACTAATCAAGATAATTTAAGAATCATAAATTTTTCATGATCCTTTTCATGATAAAATTTTCATAATCTCTACCATTACTCATCTGCAAAAATCCAATCGGACCCACATTTAAGAAGACTCGACTCACGAAAGCACTTCCAATGGTAACCGCACTAGATCACATCCTCTAGGTTTTTGGGCCCACTTTTTCATCTCCATACCATCTGAACCATTGATCGTCTACTCATTTGGTCCTTGAAATCCATCCACATATCCAAAACCAAAAAAAAAAAGGTTATTATTTTTTATATATACATATACCTAGGCTATAAGTATACCCCCAAAGCTGTTGAAGTAGTTAACACGGCTTACTATTCAACTTCTTTTGTTTTCTCTCTCATATTCTTTTCTTCCAAACACCCTGTCTCTTTCACTCTCTGTCTATATAATACATTCAGCTGAAAACCCAGGAAAATTACGGAGGAAAAAAGTGATTTGGGTATTACTTAAATTCGAGTAAAAACCAAGGAAAGTGTGAGAAAAACATGAAGGAAAATCTGGGAATTTTTGTGCTCGTTTGGTTTCTTCTATATGGGACTTGCTTGGGTAGGTTTGTAGTGGAGAAGAACAGCTTGAAGGTGACTTCACCAGAGTCACTGAAAGGTGTTTATGAATGTGCAATTGGGAACTTTGGGGTTCCCCAATATGGAGGAACCATGGTTGGGATTGCGGTTTACCCAGAAACCAATCAAGATGGATGCAAGAGCTTCGATGATGGTGTCTCCTTCAAATCCATGGTGCCTGGTGGCTTCCCCATCTTTGTTCTTCTTGATCGAGGAGGTAAAATAATAATAATAATAATAATAATAAATTTAATTTTCATTTCTTTTGAATTAAATTTATCAGTTTTTAACTCTCAGTTTTAGTGATGCCCTCACAAAAAATGTTCAGACTTGTGATTTATGTCATTGTACACTGTGTTGACTACTGATTTGTGGTAATTGGTTGTCTTGTTTACTTGATTACATGTTCAT
This sequence comes from Camellia lanceoleosa, assembly GCA_025200525.1. Classification (NCBI taxonomy): domain Eukaryota; kingdom Viridiplantae; phylum Streptophyta; class Magnoliopsida; order Ericales; family Theaceae; genus Camellia; species Camellia lanceoleosa. The sequence goes on along the minus strand of CM045761.1, from coordinate 4,044,491 downwards.
ATGGTTTTAAAATGATAGAGGCCTATTTGGTGCAGCTTCTAGTAAGCTTAAAGTTGATAATCAGCTAAAAGCATCTCTACCCTGATTTCCCAATAATCAATTTTAAAGTTTTTTTCTTAAAAACAAAAAAAAAAAAAAAAAGAACTTAAGAAGAAGAAGAAGAAGGACTACCGTTTTGCGGTAATTGGTTATTTTGTTTGCTTGATTACATATTACTTATTTAGTTTTATAATGATAGAGAACAAGTTTGTTTATTGGATATGGTTGTATGATATGTTTATGGTGCATGACAATATGTACCAAAGTCGATGTCTGTGCAATTTAATTGTCTTTGCTATGTGAAATCTTGAAATGATTACAAACAAAAACACACACACACACACATATAGCCCATGTAGGTTTCAATACGCAGGCGAACAAAAATTTATTTTTATTTTTGAACTCAGATAACAAGTCGTGAGTTGTTGTGACTAACAAGTCGTGTGAAATAAGAAAAGTTTGTACCCAATGCACAAAGCTTCTACTTATAGTAATAGTAGGGTTTGGGCGAGGTAGTAAATACTGAAATGAACAAAGAAAGCAAACCGAAACCTATGTGATACCACAGTCTCCTTCAAATAGATTCACCTCCTTACCATGGGTGCTAGAGGTATATTAACGCCTGTCTCCCAGGATACGACAGTTTAGAACCCACTAACGCAGAAGCACTCTCTGTTTAGCTTCAGCGAACAGCCAATGGCAGCATTCTCTCACACAGGAAGAATATATTATAGGAGCAAACTGACTATAATATGAGAACAAAAATTTTTGTACTCAAACCAAAGAGGATGGCTCCTTTTATACACAATGGGAAAAAAGAAGAAGAGAACTAAGCTTATTTTTGTGATAATATTCACAATGTTGAGCATGCCCTTATATAGGCATCTTTGGCAAGGCCATGTGTACGTCATGGCTTCCAAAACCATGTGTCTCTCATGGTTAGGCCATGTGTGTCTCATGACACTATTAAGGCCATGTGTTTCTCATGGTTAGACCATATGTAAAATGCTCAATCATCATTCTCAATCTCTCATTCATGAAGCCAACTTTATGAGATAATTTTCATTCAATTCTCAAACCAAAAAACCATTTTTTCCAACAGTAGGTAGCCAACTTTAACGCCGTTTTTTTTTTTTTTTTTTTTGAGGTTTTGATTCTTGTTATTTGAACCCCATGTCACAAGACTGCCTGTGGATAGCACTCGCCATTGCACAAAGTGACAATATGTATGTGCATTGTTATCATCTTCGCCAACATAATGTTTTATTTATAAATTGTTGTTGCAGATTGTTACTTCACCTTAAAGGCATGGAATGCACAGAATGCTGGAGCAGCAGCTGTTCTGGTTGAGGATGACAGGGTTGAACGTTTGATCACCATGGACATCCCAGAAGATGAGGTTAAACAGGCAGATTATCTGCAAAATATAAGCATTCCTGCAACACTTATTCACAAACATTTTGGGGATCAGATCAAGAACGCTTTATCTAGTGGTGAGCTAGTTAAGATAAACCTTGATTGGAGAGAGTCTCTTCCTCATCCTGATGAACGGGTTGAATATGAGTTATGGACGAATAGCAATGATGAGTGTGGGCCTAAATGTGATAGTCAGATCAATTTTGTCAAGAACTTCAAAGGAGCAGCTCAGATTCTTGAGAAGAAAGGGTACACTCAGTTTACCCCACACTACATAACTTGGTATTGCCCAGAGACTTTTGTCTCCAGCAAACAGTGTGAGTCTCAGTGCATCAACCATGGAAGGTATTGTGCTCCTGATCCAGAGCAGGACTTCAGTATAGGGTATAATGGGAAGGATGTTGTCATTCAGAATTTGCGGCAAGCTTGCCTTTTCAAGGTGTCCAACGAAAGTGGAAAACCATGGCTTTGGTGGGACTATGTGACTGACTTTGCAATCCGTTGCCCAATGAAGGAGAAGAAGTACACCAATGAGTGTGAATGAAGTTATCAAATCACTTGGTAGGTTATCGATTTACATTTTCTGAATGTGTCAGTTTGTTATTATGTTTGTATGTGCACAAGCTTATGTTACTTTGTTCAAATGAGGTGAAATGTTCTTGAAATATTATGAAAATCCCACAGTAGAACTGCATATTATTTAATAATTTCTTCAATGTATGTTTTTCCTTGGCAAAACTGCATAGTGTCTAATAATTTGTAACAGATTAGTAATTTTGGATGATGCTTTCTCACTCCTCTTCATCGAATTGCAACTTTGTATTATTCATGTAATCAACTGTGGCAATATATGCTTGAGTAGTCGTTGGTTGTAGTGGTAATTTTCTGTGTGCCCTTCCTCAACTTAGATATATTCTTTAGTATTTTTATGATATTTTTGTCAAATTAAGTCAATTGTCTTTAGTTGTGAGTCCAAATTTCCACAAATTGTGTCTAGTTGGGACTTTCCTCAAAATTTAGGGAAATTCTTTGAAACCAATTTCCTTCGTAGACATATGGATTCTGAAGTAAGCAACTTTAGATTTTAGTTATCTTGGATGATTTTCTAGTGGGTACAAGGATGGCATAAATTTGTAGACATATGGATTCTGAAGTCAGCAGTTTTAGATTCCCTTTTATTTAACTTGGCTGATTTTTTGATGGACATGAGGCTGACATAAATAAATCTGTTTACATTCTCACTATTTTGGTAGCTGCTGATTTGTTGGGGTATGATCAGATAAGTTCTATTCATCGTCTATGATCAATATATTGTATATTCTAACAAAGTTTTTCTTTCTTTCCTGTGGTAAACCTTAAAGGGGTTGATGTCGAGCAGATAGACAAATGTATAGGGGATACTGACGCAAACGTAGATAACCTGGTGCTCAAGGCTGAGCAGGAGGCACAGGTAATAAACTAAGAGAACATTCTTCTGATAATTCTTGTAGCCTTGTGTTCCAGCAATACTTTTCTTTTCGTAGTAGAAGCACTTTTTTTTTTTCATTGATAGCAATATTGCATTGTCTTGGAAATGTGGTCTCAGATTGGCAATGGCTCGCGCGGGGATGTGACCATATTGCCAACTCTTGTCATAAACAACGAACAGTATAGAGGTTTTAAGAAATTGTATTATGTTATTTCAATTACTATCTGATTCCATGAATCTTCTTCTGAAGGGTATTTCCCTCTTGTTTCAGGCAAGCTGGCCAAGGATGCAGTTCTAAAAGCCATATGTTCAGGTTTCAAGGAGGCCACAGAGCCTACAATTTGCTTAAGTGAAGGTTATCATTATAAGCCTTTTCCTTTAATATGGAAGTTAAACACCAGAACAATTATTTACCCTTTCAATTTTTGGAAATTGAATGGCCATCTCCCACCATGGGGGTTTTATTATGATTTCACAACAAAGTGAAAGCATGAGTTGCCAGAAGGCCACTCAAGTGGTTGGACTCCAGAAGTTAGTGTGATTTCAAACAAGAATTATAAGGTTATTGAAATTGCTGAGTCAGTAGTAGTTTGTGCCTAGAGGGGTGAATAGGTCAAACAATAAAAATTATGTTACTAATTAAAAATTACCAAGCTATTAATTAATCAGATTCAATGATATAGTGTGCTTTGCAAAGGATTCAATCCACAATAAATATAAAAATGAGATACACATGAGATTTTATGTGGAAATATTGAGGAAAACTCTTCTCAAGGACAAAAGCTCGGACACACCAGTTCAATAAAGTCACATTGAATCAAAAGTACAAGACTGAATGACACTAGGAATTACAATTTACAACCCTTACCCAGTTCACCTAGCTCTTTGAATCTTCCACAACGCCCTTTGCATTTGTTCTCCACTCCACATGGTTCTGATCCTCTCGGCTTCTTTTGATCCAACATTCCACCATGAAGCTTCTTACTTTGATCTCAGTTCGCAAATGGCTCCATTACCAAAGGCCAAGGGATGGATGTGTCATGCACGTTGTATGAGGGTTCTGTGCAAAAAAACTCCTTCCAGAACATGAGGGATGATGAAACAGTGCAAACAATGTTCTTGGATCCAGGCAAGCATGGTTTTCATGAATGTATCCTCGAAGAAGAAAAGTAAGGCTTTCCAACTCTCACAAGGACTCTTAAAGGCTGCTAGGTCATGTATGTGTGTGTGTCCCTAATAGATGAGAAAATAAAATTTATCTAGGTTTCGGAGAAAGGAAACACATTTTGACCAGAACTCAACATACCCGGCATTTTCAGCATGCTTTGAGCATAGCTCTCAGTAGTTTTGCAGACAGCTTTGCACTGCTCTTTGGAGCATAGCTCCCAGGATCTATGCTAAAAAAACATTTTAAAAGTAAAAATCAGATAAATGTAGGGTATAAAAACTAGGTTATTTTGGTAAAAAAACCATTCTTCAAATGTGCCAATCTGAATGTCAACCTGAATCTAACCCTTATAACCATACCCAAAACACAAAATAACCCAACAATTTGTCACACAGAAATTACCAACTTAACCTCGACTTCGTGTAACAGTTATAACCAGAATTCTAAAGTTATAACCTTGTTAGTTTGCATGAGAGTAATAGATGGGAATTAAGTTGTACTCACTCTACCAGTATGGTTGTTTGATTCATGTTCAATGGAGAAAGTTGTCTGCATTAGTTGAGCAAATTTAAACTATCCAAATTCGGAGTGACTTGTTAAACTTCCTTTGTTAGATATGATTGCAGTGTTTATATTTTAGTGTTGGATCTGGTTCTTTGTGAATGATTAAGTTCAACAATCAATCATATATGTACATATAAATACACACGAACTATGCATGTTTTTTATGGTTGGAACTTATCTCATGTATTTTTCTTTGCAGATATAGAAACAAATGAGTGTCTAGAAAACAATGGTGGATGCTGGCAAGATAGGGTTGCTAACATCACTGCATGCCGGGTATGTAACCATTTGTCAGTTGAATGCTTGTGGGAAAAGTTTTTCTTGTCTTTTTTGACTTAAATATGTTGGGTCTCTTCTAGTTTTTCTATGATATTTAGAAACTTCTTGTAGGATACTTTTAGGAGTATGTGAATGCCCAATTGTGGAGGGTGTAAAGTTTGTTGGTAATGGTTATACTCACTGTGAAGGTAAGTATTTATTCAAATTACAAAGTTTTGCTAAAACACACATGAGTCGACAAACAAATCTAGCTGGGGAAATCATTTATATATTAGTTGTGGCACCAATTTCACAGAGTTTTAGTTAAATCAAGTAAAAATGTGAAGGCTTCAGGACATTGTATCTAGATGCCTGTTAACCCACATTCACACACTGGATGGATGAGGAGACATGCTTTTGTGGGTAATCTTAAGTGCCATCAGTTGCATAGAAAAATTTCACCATGTTTTGGTATCTAGCATGATCCTTCATGAGGGAATTCTGTTTTCCATGTCACTTTAGATGAGGCTAGAGAAGGTTTTTGGAGAAAATATCAAAACAGTTGCAATTTTGAAGTTGCTGTTTTTAGTGGTTGTGCTCTTATTAACAGATCTCATAATATCTGTTTGATTTATTTATTTTTTTGGTTATGATACTGTAAGAACAAGGGGGCATCTTACACTTTGAACTAGGTTGAACTTATACGATGCCATTTTGTACTGTTTATATTTACATTATATTTTGCATATTTGGTTTAACAGCTTCAGGTCCTTTACGGTGCGAGCTAAATAATGGAGGCTGTTGGAAGGAGACCCAGGATGGAAGGACCTATTCTGCCTGCATTGTAAGGGTTGAACCTCACTAGATAATCCAGTGCCCCTCTCTCCACCCCCATCCCCACATTTCTCTTATCTGTCAGAGTTGATTCATATAATGACACTTGGTTATTTTTAAATGGCCACTGACTATGGAGTGGTACTTGATGGACTTTTCAGGATGACCATTCAAAACGTTGCGAGTGTCCCCCAGGATTCAAAGGTGATGGAGTCAACACTTGTGAAGGTACACCACCACGTCACTGGTTCTTTGTTTTTACTGGTTAGTGTCATGAAATGTCAGAAAATAACTGGGTTGTATGATTATTAGGTTTGTCAAGCCATCAACATTAGTCATATATTTTCTTGGGCACGTTATTGGGAACCCAAGTTTGGGACTTTTTTGGCTATTTTAGCCAAAAAAAAACAAAATAGGCTTTTTAGCCCAATAAGACGAAACATCACATCCAACCCATAATTATTACATTTTTCCTCTCACAAAAAAGCCAAAAGAGCCAAACGCCCTTCCCAAACAAGGCTTCCTAGCCCCAGGCTAAAATAGTCAAAAAAGCCAAAAAGCCAACCCACTTCCCAAACGAATCCAGTTTTCCTTCTCAAAAATATTTATGGTGGATCTACTAGATGAACCTGCTTGAAAATCCAAGTTTAGGGCTTTTAGAATCTTTTTATTTTTTTTTCTTCTTATTTGTGTACCCTTTATATCTTTTATGTTTAGAGGTTGATGGGATTTTTTTTCCTGTTTTGAAAACTGTATATAATCTAGATATATAGCTGGGATCCTTTGAATTTTTTAGTATCCTGTAGTGTTGTTGACAGTCATGGTTTTGTAGATGATAAACATTAGTTGGATTCAATGATTCAATCTTTTGACTTCTTTGATTCATGTCTTCCAGATATTGATGAATGCAAAGAAAAGTCGGCCTGCCAATGCCCAGGTTGCAAATGCAAGAATACCTGGGGCAGTTATGGGTGCAGCTGCGGTGGCAATTTATTTTACATGCGAGAACATGACACTTGCATAGGTGAGTCTGAGCATCTCTCTCATCTTTGCTGAAAGAACTAGTAATTAGTCTAATTTTATTGTGGGATTATCATCATACAGCTGTTGGAATAAACCAAACTAAGCCTTGTGTCTCACTCAAGTGAGGTCGGCTACATGAATCCTTTTTCACTACGCTGCTTTGTCAAGGGCTATATACTCAGTCAAATTAAATAAATTCATATCCTTTTTTACTACTGCATCCCATGTCAATTTAGGTCTTCCCTTCCTCACAAGCATGAAGCTCTCTTCTAGATGCCTTGTTATCCTTGTTAGAATATAGAATATAATAAATTTGTGTTATTGAGTTAGAATTAGAGTCCTATTAGAGGCATGATTGTGTTATTGAGTTAGAGTCCTGTTAGAGAGATAATTGTATTTGTATTTTCCTTTTTGGTTTAGGATTTAGAGCTATATAATCTAAGATCTGATTGTAATATTTGACACATTGAATATATGAGATACAGAAAGCTGTTCAGAAATCTTACATGGTATCAGAGCCGTCTCTGAGCCGAAACCCTAGCAATTGTCTCTGTGGTGTCTTCTTCATCAGAATCTCACTGAGTTGTGATCATCGGTGCTCTTCTTCATCGCGATTGTCTCTCGAAAATCGGTCCTCTGGTTTTATCCCTCTGAGTCGCCAGTTGTAACTCCTTTCCGTTTATGTTCGTCTGATCATCTGGTTCGTATTTTTGGTTCCGTCTGTGTTCGTCTGATCATCTGGTTCGTATCTTTGGTTCGTAACCCAGAGACAAACGAAGAGAAACCCTCGTCGCAACCCATCTGAGTCGCCGAAAACTCTGGTTAGCTACCTCTGCATCTCACGAGCTTCGTGCAAAGTCTGCTCTCGATCTGGGCTCACTCTATCTCTCTCGTCTGAAGTCTGGCTCTCCCCCCTGTGTGTTCTGAGTACTAAGATAGTGGTATTTTTCAGTTTGCTTCTCCAGTTTCTCCTTATTATAATTTGACCCCAAAATTCTATGACTTTGGTTCATCTTGATGTCGGATACCCATAAGCTTCCATCTTTTACAAATCCCAAAGAAAAGGCCACTGGCTTCAGATGAGTGTGCCTACTGCCATCAAAGCCGTCATTGGAAGTACCATTGTCCCAAGAATGGATGTCTGTCTGTTCAGTCTCCTGCTTATACTACATCTGCTCCGGCTTCTGATCCTGACTTGGCTTCCTTGAGTGCTCAAATTGCTCAGCTTCAGCATCTCTGGTCCACCTCTCAGTCATCTTCCTCCACTTCTGCTCTCACCTCTTCTCATTCAGGTTTGCTTGGGTCCTCTTCAGGATCGGGTATCCAAGAAACAGATTGGGACCGGTCGTAGAGTTGAAGATCTCTATGTGGTGAAACGCCTACATCTTCCTCAGTCTACCTCTCCCGTTGCACTTTCATCTTTTCAGTTAGATTCTCAGTCGAGTCAGTTATATCTGTTGGGTTTGTCATACCGTCTGCTGTGTCTGCGGTCTCTATTCCATCTGTTTTATATGTTTCTCAGTTATCTGTCAGTTTATTATCTATTAGTCAACTGGATACCTTCTGAGATTGAATCTGAATTTGAATCTGTCTCTAACTCTGAAACTGATGTTCTGGATGCCTTCTGAGATTAAATCTACATCTGAATCTGTATCTGAATCTAAAACTGATGTTCTGAGATTGAATCTGCATCTGAATCTGTATCTAAATCTCACACTACCGCTCGGTTTCAGTTTCTTTTTAGCAAACTCTCAGTATTTTCTGCTAAAACACCTTGAGTTTGAGCGGGGGTGTTAAAATATAGAATATAATAAATTTGTGTTATTGAGTTAGAATTAGAGTCCTATTAGAGGCATGATTGTGTTATTAAGTTAGAGTCCTGTTAGAGACATAATTGTATTTGTATTTTCCTTTTTGGTTTAGGATTTAGAGCTATATAATTTAAGATCTGATTGTAATATTTGACACATTGAATATATGAGATACAGAAAGCTGTTCAGAAATCTTACAATCCTTGCTTGTTTCGGCACCTAAGTTTATCTATTTGGAAGATGCAGGTAAATCTGTTAAGACACAGGTTAGCTGGGGCTTTATTTGGGTTGTTATTCTTGGTTTGGCTGCTGCTGGAGTTGGTGGTTATGCACTTTACAAGTACAGAATCCGGGTATGCCTTTATTGCTTTGTTATATTAAACACTTCTGTTCCTTCATGTCAGGCATCTAGTTGGATTTTTGTTATATCTAATCTAACAAGGTGTGTCTAAATTTGGTCTCATCTTAAAAACTGCCAAATCTTCCAGCCCAATTGCAAGTAAACCTAGCCAAAGATCTTATGTGGTTTAATTACCTTTTCAGAAAGAACAAAAGTCATCAATAAACAGAGGCAACAAAAATATAAAATAAAAGAGGAGCAGAATGTTTCATTTCTCCTAATAAACTTCATGGGTTTATGAATGAGTATTCAAGAAATAGGGATGAGATGAGATGATGTGGGCCTTGGGATACGAAGAATAAAGTAGTGAGATGTAGATCCTTAAATTATCTGAACGAATTCAGTAATTGATAGAGAGCCTAAAGCAGGTTTTAACTCGAATGGAGCACAAAGTGGGGAAGAGGAGATTGAAAAAGCAAATACCGGACACACAGGATTTTATAGTTAATCTTAATGAACCTGGTGATAATGGATTTGCAAATAGTTGCTTAGATTAGATCCTTTTATCCTCTTACAAACTGGATCAATGGAGTAATTATCCTCTCTTCCCCTAACATCACATTGGTTGTGTGCCCACCGATAAAAGGGGATTATGTGTTTATATGGTCTGAAAAATAGGAATAATAATATGGGCAATAAAAAAACACCATTGATCTGTTCCGGACTAATGTGATAATTGTTAGGATCAATGAGCTTAAGATCAAAGAGTTAAATTAGATCATTTTCACTTGTATTGATTTGTGATTGGAACTCAATTCTTTGCAGAGCTACATGGACTCAGAGATTCGGGCTATCATGGCGCAATACATGCCCTTGGATAATCAAGGGGAGGTCCCTAGCCATCTTCCCCATGGGGATATATGAAGATGATGAAGGTGAGGTGCTGCACTCAAAATTGGGGAGGAAAGATCCACCACCAGCATCAAGAATATTTTCCTATCCGATGCTGGTGACTTTGTTGCATCGGCATTTCTCCATCTTTTCTATGGAATTTGTTCTCACTCGTATTTATGTACAAAAATTCGAACTAGAGCACACATAAGTTCCCAACATGGCATTATGAATTTAGTGTAGTTTCTTTCTTCATCTATGTCGCGTCTTGTTTCTTCTTTTTTGTTGGTTATATAACATACATTGTTGCAGTACAAAGGATGAAAAATAGATCTTCATTCCACCCTCCTGTATTCTCTCTTGATTTCCAGATTATTTTTGTGTGGTATTGAATACCATGACATAAGATGGCATTGACGATGTTATGTTTGATTTGCGGATGGGATAAGGCAGGATAAATTATCCAAGAGAAGGTAATTTTGTCATTTTGTGATGAAATCCTTACTGGACAAAAAACCTGCAGTTGCGAGAACAATTCTTGGGATTAGTTATTCAGGTCATAAAATGTGAACTAAACATGAGAGAATTTTTTTCCGTGATAACAAAATCATTCCGTCTTTATTTGTGAATCAATTATAAATACATATGATATTTGTTTGATTTGGTTAGATGTGTCAAAGAATGAGATAAATGATGGAGATTATTTTCTACCGTTGAATCCAGCAAGGGCCAAATCCCATTGGAAAGGTGGGATTAGTTATCCTTAAGATAATTCTCTATAGTTAAATCCTGAAATTAGCTTTGTTTAAAGCAAATAATTGACGAGGGGTTAAGGAGAAACATGTTTACCAAGTTGATTGTCAGCTAATGCAATCATATGATGGTCATTGCAGCTGATTAACTTAATCTGATTCATCTGATTGAATACTTTACCCACACAGATTCATGTGTCACAATCACATTTCAAACAAATGTTGCAAATAAACAGGCCACTATTATTAAATTTCCCATATACAAGGGGAGGACAAGACAAAATTATTTCATAACATCATCATCATATCCTGTTTGACTAAAAATACAAAGTGAAAATTCAATCTCAATATCCAGCCTCCAACAACATTAGGGCAATCATAACTATGAATTTCAAATTCTTCCAAAGTCCCTTCCAAGTCCTGACCTAAACATCTTCTATACGGTGACTTCTTCCATCAGACCGATTGTGCTTGCTCAATGGAGACAATGACATAAACCAATCAAGCCTGGCATTTCTCAAGAGTTGTAAACATGTCAACCACGCTAGCCTAGGATAGGAGAGCATTAATTTTGTTCCAAGGTCAATGCATTTGTTTGTCCGCCATTCAATGTGATCCTATAAAGATAGAATACCACCATTGCACCACTGCACAGGGCAAGCAAGTTGTCAGATAAAACCATGATTGTCCAGTGAAATGAAAGGTCAGTCCAAGGAAGAATTGAATGCTAATTCAGTTTAGCAGGTTTTGAATCAGTTTTAGGTGACTGTCTAATGTTGTGGGATTGAAGTACATATTCTGGTACCACACGTTTTTGCCTTTGAGCTTGTAATTTGAAATATCAAGAACTCAATGCATGTGTATGTGCACTTGTGTGTGTGTGTGTGTGTGTGTGTGTGAGAGAGAGAGAGAGAGAGAGAGAGAGCCTTCGCAATGGCAGGATAAGCAAGTAAAACACCCAAAAGCAGGATCTACACTTAAAAGAGGAAATCCAAATACCACCGTGGAATCACAAAATTCTTGATATCACAATACACACATTGTTATCTATACCAAAATATTATTAGTTGATCTTATGCCTTTTCCAGATATATGATAACATCAAACAGCATAATTAAACTACCTCAAAGCATATATGCAATCACCTTTGAATACAAAGAAAACTTCTGATGAAGATTAGTCCAAAGTTTTGTCCATCAACTACTGAAGTTTTTAAGGGATTCTGTAGTTAACCTAAGCTTCTTTTTTGGCAGGGGACTAGGATGCGTAAGAGGAAGATGTGGCTTTTGATTCTCTTGTATATTACACGGATCATTTGTGGGAGTAGGATCTAAGGTCTTTTGATGGTATAAAAGTCCCCTTGTTTATGGGAGTTGAGAATTATCAATAGTTCCCTCGAGCAATTCATTGATTTTGTATGTGTCTAGTGTTTAAACTGAAAAGATAGGAAAACTCTGTCCTTCTACAAGAACACATGTAAGCCTCCATTGGTTTCAAAATGGTTTTAATAACATTATTAAGAAACAATAGAATCTTGAGTACCTGAACAGAGCTGTAAAGCAACTGGCAAATGAAGGTCTCTACAAGGTTTAAAGAAGAGAGAAACATCAGAAAATATCAATTTAAGTTATGCTGGTAAGGCATTGATAAAACAGTAGGCGAACTATAGCCAGATAGTCTTACCTCAAACAGCAGGCGTATCTCCCTTAAAAATAATATGCTGGCTATTGCTGCAGAGTCAACAATACAATCAATCAAATTAAATCACAATTGTAATTTGTAACTGAAAGGGAATTGTACATATGTGATGGCTGGAGCATTATAATTTGAAGGAGCACACTCTCGTTAAAGTATGAATAAGTTGCTATTGTTATAGAAGCTATTCAACTGAATGATCAATTAACTGCCTTAATGGATCACATATCTCACAAATACATGGCTTAGATAGTAGATGACCCCATCATGCACTAACCTGCTTGCCCTTTCAAGGCTAGAAGAAATGACTCTCCTCTTTTCCATGATCTCAGACTTGAAACACTTAAGGCCAAAAGAGTACCACCAAGGATAACACCGAACCTAAGGGCAGAAATGCTTCCAGTTAGCATGAAGGAAAGAAAACCACCAAATGAAAGAAGGATACCTGCAAAGCATAAGAATTGTGATTACTGAAACTGAAAGTGCTTTACATCATCTTCTACTTGATATAAATACAAGACAAGGAATAGTGTCGAAGCATAAACCACTGGAATGAAATCAAGTAAGCATGAAAATTTAAGATATTTCTACTGTAAATATTCATGCTTATACATGATACATACCATATGGTATCCCAAGGTAAAAGTCATGCAAGTTGGAAATTTCCTTGACATCATCAGTTGAGGAAGCAAATATTTCAACGATATCCTTCACTGGTTCAGGGGATTTCTCAGTTCCAATTTCCTTTGCAATCACAATCAAATCATATCTTGCCTTTTCAGCTTGACTTTTCAACTGCTCTGAAGTTTCTTTTAAAATGACCATTGCTTTCTTGGAGTATAGTTCATATGCTTCTTCTGATAAACTCTGCATCTTTAAAGCTTGTTCTTTGAAAGAGACTAGTGTCTGTTTCCATGCTTCTTGTGATTCTTCAGCTCCCACTTTAAGATCACTATTCTCCTTCTCCATGTCAATTTCTAAAGGCTTCTAAGAATCAAATGTATAAATGACCATCAAACAGATATACACTTCGGACTGTAATCAAATCAATGAGAAGAAATTTAACAACATATCCATGTAATTGTAAATGTAAACGTAAATGTAAACGTAATTGTAATTGTAAATGTAAATGTATAGTTTTATATCCATGTAATTGTAAATGTAAATGTAATTGTAATTGTAACTGTAACGTAAAAAGGAATATATTGTAACTAATTTCATGTATATAAAACTATATACTAATATGCATATATTAGTTGTGGTGTTCATGCTGTGTTGTCTCCTGTTATTTCGTGTTGCCTCCTGTTATTTTGAAAATTATAGTGTTATGTGTCAACATCATGTTGTATCCATGTCTTCTTAGCCCCGGTAACACTTCCTTCAATTAAAGAGAAGTTTTTTACAACCCCTTTCCATAAGTCATGTGGAAATGTCGTTTACAAATTAGATCAGTCTAACAAAGACCACTATGCTTTTCCATCCATATTCCACCCTCTGCCCTCGGAAGGGTAAAATTGTATATCATCAACCTTAAGATCTCATGCACTTGAGTCAAGAAAGTGAAAGTTTATACTTGATTATGCAACAATGAGCAAACTATTGCTTGATAAGAAAGGATGTAATGCAACATTTTCTCCCCACAAAACAAATGTTGAATTGAGTGATGTTATTTTGCATTGCCAAGGTCCAAGGGTTTACTCCACAATCCAAAGTGACAAATGGAAAAACACTACTATTACACCATCAGAATATAAAATAATAACTTGAAAAAGATCAATATGCTAAACTAATGGACCGACACTAGAATCTTCCCCCAACAATATACAAGCCAGCAAACCCCAAATCACTACAATATTTATGTTATATACTAGTAAAACATATGTTCCCAACAGGAAATGCAAAATACCTAACTTTTGCATTTTCCTTCTCTTCTAAATCAGAGTCTCTAAAATACTTGAAAATCAAATTGGAATTCACGCCAATGTTTTGCTGAACTTGAACCTGTAAAAGTACTAAAAAGGTAATACATTGACTAGTGCATCTGACCAAATCTCAATTTTGACATAACATTTTATTACTGAATCCCATTTTCTTTAATGCTGCCTTAGAAACTAAAACTTATTAAGGAAAAAGTAAGGAAACAGGATCACTTATGCTTTTTCACTTTTTATGGGTCATCAAACAAAACAAACAAACCAAAAGAAGAATTTTTTTGTTAGTCGAAACAAAAAAAGCAAAGATTTTAGCTTCTCATGGTCATTTTTCTTTCCTTTCCCTCAAGAAAACATAAAACTTACCAAGACTGAAGAATACCAATTTCAGAAAACATCATCCTCAACCACATTTTCAGATGCACCACCCGATGAATTTTATTTAATTCTCCCAAAATTTCACTCATTCCTATTACAGTAATGTCATTGAGAAAAACAATCTAACAATTTATAAAGGCCATTTCTTTGGCAAACACAAATTCAGAAACTGAAAATTCTAACAACAACAACAACAAAAAAACGCTAAGAGCAATTCTCATGTGAATCAGATAAGCAACAGTCCAACACTAGAACACACTTAAATGAATAAATTGCTCAAATTTTCAATCAACTTACCGATTCCTCGTGCGAAGCTGCGAATGCGAAAACCGACCGGTTCCTGAAGCCATGACGACGGAGAGGAACTAGGCCGAGGCGGAGCATCCTGGAACAAACGGTGCGAGCCGAGATAGAGATTTTGTGAGGTCGTCGGAGAGATTCAAGGGGGAGATACTTTGGGGATGGTAGTGAGGGACACAACGCCATTGAAGGTCTAAAAGTGGAGCTAGGGTTAGGATTTGTATGTGTGAAGAGAAGGACTCGAGCGTAACACTCTTATGCCTGACTGGTGTATGTATGCACAGGTTCTAGACAGAGAAAGTGAGAGTTAGAGAGAGAAAGACGGAGGGGCGAAGTACACGATGATGGCGCGAGGGAGGGAGGGAGGTATATAAACGGAGAGAAAAAAATAAAAATCCATAAAAGAAAAGGTGGGGCTATCTGGTGTTACTTTATTGACACGTAATCAGCCACGTGTTGGTGTGGCCCCGCTGAATCTGAGAATGCTTTTATTTTGAGTAATCTCCAAATATAAATACGTATTATTTTATAATATTATAATTTGTAAAAAAAATAAGTAAGTAAAATATTATATTAGATAATTAAAAAGTATAAAAAAATATATATATTAAATAATAATTAATTCAATCCCGCTACGTAACTCGAATTTTTCGTGGCTCCAGTGACTCAAAATCTCAAAATAATGTCGTTTTGGTTTTTTTTTTTTTTTTTTTTTTTCCTTCATTCTTTTCGTAACTCATAAAAGAAGAAGAGAAAGAAGATAAGAGGAGAGATTCAATTCGTAACTCATAGAACAAGTGATGTTTTAAGAAGTTGGTAAAAAGTTAATTTTTTGACTGTTTGACTTTTTTTGGTGTTTTTTTTGACAAAAAATCAGGTTGTTTTGGGTAAAAAAAAAAATGACTTTTTTGACTTTAAAAAGCTAAAAAGTCAAAAAGTTAACTTTTTTGATTTGTTCTTAAAAGACCACTTAAATCGTCATCAACACATCATTATCATTACACAAAGACTTCACACAGAGAGATACAGAGAACGAGAGAAAGAGATACACAGAGAGATAGAGAATGATATAGATCTGTGTATACACAGAGGATGGCAGGCGCTAGTGATGACGCCGATGATGGCGGCGCAGGTCCTCTTCTCTCTTCCTCTTTGTTCCCCCTTCCTTCTCTCTTCCTTTTCTCTTTTCGTTCTCTCTTTTCCTTCCTCTTTCTGTTTCAAATATAAAAGAGGAAGAAAAAAAAAATCCAAAACGATGTCATTTTGGATTCGGGCCACTCGAGCCATGAAAAATTCTAGCTTCGAAGCATTTTTCTAATTAATTAAAGTACGAACACGTGATGTCTTAAGAATAGTTATAATTTTCCTTCTGTTATAAAGAAGTTATTTGATGGTACCGAAGGCCACCTGCTGTCTAAATACGTTGTGATTGATAGAGTGGTGTTTTAGAAAGTTGGTAAAAAATTAGTTTTTAAACTTTTTTGTGTAAAAAAGCTAACTTTTTTGTAATTTTTTTGTAATTTTTTGTGTAAAAAAATTAAAAATCCAAAAAACTAATCTTTTTAGCTTCTTCCCAAAACGGCCAGAGTGAAGGGTGTTATAATTAGTATAGAGAATGAGTCTTCTAATTATAATCAATTAAGTGATTAAAAAATATAAAAAAATATACTAATTTATAATTAATCAAAAGACATGACACGTGACATCCAGATCAACAAATAATTTTTCGTTGTTATATGGTGTGACGAAGGTCTACTTTTTATTGTAATCCTGCTTATTTGTGGGTAGGATTGCAAATAGTGGTAGAGTCAGGGAACTAAATCAGAAAAAGTATTTATGAATTATAATTTTAATTTTTTTTTCATAACCAACAATAAGAAGATAATAATAATTTTTGAATTAATATTAAGTACAAAAGCTTAAATAAATTATTATAAAAGTATTTCACATAAAATTTTACAATTAATTTCGAGTAAAATCGAAAACAAAGTATTGCGTGTAACTACTATATCACGGACAATGTAAAAAATTCATATACTTAAGTCTTAATATAAATTATATAATGGTAAGATAAATCAATTTTTTATCAAATTTGAGTAAAAATTTTATATAATAGTGATATTACGTCATTATTAACATATGATATTACCAACCAATAGTAAAACAACAAATGAATGGTGAACTCTACATGCAAATATAACTTATACTCTAGTAATTTTTACATATATATAGTGAGATTAATTATATTTGCATATCAATAATGATGGATATTATATTTATATTAAAATATAATTTGTTATAGTCACTTTATTTTCAATAAAACAATTACTATTGTTTTCATAAATTTAAAAATGCCCTTGACATTGTGTTGTAAATATTATTTTTGTTTAAAATTTTATTATATACATATGTAAAAATAAATAAATAAATAATTCCAGGGTAGACACGTGACCCCCCTGGTCACATGGTGGCTTCGCCACTGGTTACAAATGAGTCGAGTTGAGTTAAGTTTTAGTATATTTGGGTTTGTTCATTAAGATTTTAACGAATTTTAACTCGAACTCAATAAAAATTTAACGAACCGAGCTCGAGCCGAGTTGGCTTAGGCTTGACTCAAACTCGAGCTTGTTCACGAGTCTTAACTAGCCAACAAATTTATAAATTTATACTTATGTATGAGATTAAAGTTACAATTAAAATTTTAATTATACAATTATATATACAATATATATATATATAAATATTCTTAAAAAAAAGTTAATATTTCATTAAAATAATAATATCTACTATTACTATTATATAAATATATTATCTATAATGAACTATTATTTACATTTATATTTTTTACATATATAAATAATATATTTATCTTATTTTTTTATACATATTTTTATATTATTTAATATATAAATAATAAATATTAAACAAGTCAACTAACGAGTCGAGCTTTAGAATGCTTAAGTTTATTTATTAAAAATTTAACGAACTCAAACTTGAATGCAAAAAAAATAAAAATAAAATTAACGAACCCACTTCAAACGATCTCTTACCAACACACAGCCCTATTTATGAGTCATGGGGATCAATCATGAATCATGAGTATGAATGTGCGCCGTGTTTGATTTTTAAAAATTGGTTTATTTGTTTTTTTAAAAAGTAAAATTTAATTTAATAAAAGAAATAAAAAAATATTATTATTTTTATATAATTTTATCTTTTAAGAAGATAATAATATTTTTTAAAAAAATTCAAACATTTTTTAATATTTATTTTTCTCAAATTAATTTTTATTGTTTCAAAAAAAAATTAAATTAAAAAAAAAAAATAAAAAAAAAAACCAAACAAGGCGTGATCTTTTTAAAAATAACTGTATAATTTTTCTGAATACTACCCTATACATTTTCAAATCTTATACATGGATAATATACCTAATGGATAGGATTTGAATCCTAAAATTAGATATCTCATTAGCAATCAATCTTGCTTTGGCAAAATATCGAATTTATGAGCCCTAGAAATTGTCTATCCCTTTTTTTTTGGTAGAAATAGGATCTGCATTACATAAAATTGAAAGAAGGAATATATAATTTTGGAATAGCTGATCCCTTTAACATCATCATACAATTCAATTGACTTGTAATACATTGAGAAAAATGATGAAAAATGTGCAATCCATCTAATGATTGAAGACCAAAGTTTGCAAGGGTGGTAGCGCATTTGTTAGCTTTACGATAAACGTATTTAATTGAGTATATTCTTAACTGACTCAACAAAGACGTGCAATTACATATTAGATTACTAAGATGATAGTTAGTGTTTGTTTCACCCAAAATGAGTTATTTAACAAATAAAGCATCAGTTTCAACTTTCAATATTTGTGAAGTTCCTATCTAATGCCAAACAGCAGTGATTTAGACACCCTCAAACTTTAACCCCCACCACCCCACACACACGTGGCGAGTGGTGATTGGAGGAGGAGAAAAAAAAGAAAAAGAAAAAGAAAAAGTGACCAATCAAAAAAGAAAAGGGATCAAAAGGGAGTGGGGGAAATGGGGTCCCAATCTTTATTCAATGCCAAATTGTCTATCCAATCCAACACAATTTATCCTGCAAAACAAACATAACCAACAAGTACATTTTGGCTATTGTAAGTTTGAAAACTATGTAAAATATGTATTGGTATATTTTGATATTATGTTTTTCTTATTTACAATCTTAGAACTATTATTAACAGGACCCATTTTACAAATCTTTTTTTCCATGGAAGTAAAAAAAAAAAAAAAAAATTTGGGTACATTTTTACTCTTTTTTCTCTCATATTCACTTTCACTTCTCTACCCTATACACGTGTACACAAGGTTCATAGAAATAAAATTAAAAATCTGGACCAACTCCTCCAAGACTTTCCACTACTATTCATATATTGTTAGCTTCCATGTTACAATGTTGTTAATCAGACCCTCTGCAAAGACAAGCAATCACTCAAAAGTCCTTGGCAGGGAAGGCAAGGAAAGAATATATATTGATGCAATAACTCTGCAAGCAGGCAGCAGCAGTCCCTCTAATAGCTTTTTTTGCCTATCAACTATAAGCAAGGCATCCACCCACGCATCTTTCCCTATCCCAAGTACAACAATACCTAATCCATCAGCCAATTAAATGCCCAATTATCTTGTTTTTTCCTAACCACAAGAATATTTCGCATGAAGCACAAAGCATCATTGATCGAGCACACATGATTGTGATATTTCTTTTTAACTATTTTATTTGACTTGATTTTAATCCAAAACCGATTACATTGTCTATTATGATTGATCTTAAGTTTGTGCAGAAGACCAATAACAACCGATCAGATGATTTGATTTTGCTTAAATCTGACCATATTATAGGTTATGATTGGTTCTAGATTTGCTTGCCTTATAAGAAGACTAATGATAATGGATTAGAAAAGTCAAATCTCCATCTATATTTCGGTCCCAAGCTATATAGTACTTCAATGGCTTTTTCTTCTTCTTCTTCTTCTTCTTATATATACAATTGGTAGGAGAGAAGTAGAGAAAAATAATTGCATTCATCTCAAATCTAGTCATTGCATTGAGGTGAATGGATGTAATGTAATGGCGACTTTCAAAGAGGTCGAAGGACCAAATGACGTGGGCTTAAGGGGAAGGAGCCCAATATATCCAGCCCGGCATTAACATTCAAATTTATCTGTTTCACCCACTACTCAATTTGTTTTTTTGGTTTTGTTTTTTAAATTTAGTTTTGTTTATGAGGTGAGGGCCATAGGGACTTCCAACCAACGTTGACTTGTTCATAGAATGATCAATGAAGAATATTATATAACACAGTGAAAAGTTGAATTAAACTTAATTAATTAACCTGCAAAATTATAACACATTTTCCCTTTCTATTTTGCTATATAAATTCTCTTTCTTATTAAAAATTCAGTGTCGCGCCTTTCACGCCACTCTCATCTGCAATCTCATCAAAGCTAAACCCTCCCAAGTAACACACAATTCTGACACTACTTTTTTTTTATTAAAAAAAACAAATGAACAAAACGATGGATTATATGGGCTCACCAATGAAGTGAAGAAAGAAGGATGGGTGTGAATGAAGTGTGAAATCAATTTATAAGTCCCAAGTTCAAACAAAGTAGTAGTTACCCAGCACAACTACCTTATGAAATAGGCTGATACAAACAAAAGAGCTTGCATGAGGGAGGATTTTTATTTTTTATTTATTGTTAGAATAGTAGAGAAAGAGAAAATAATATGTATTGTATTGAATAGAAGGCCTGTATATATAGGCTGAGAAAGAGTATCCTACTAGAAATTTAACTATGAGAAAGAATATCATAAGAGATATAACTACAACAATACCTAATATATCTAGGAAATCAATACCTAATATATATAGAAATATATACCATATATACATTAACATCCCACCTCAAATTCAAGGAGGATAAACATCTTGAGTTTGGAGAGAAAAATTAAAATATGAAATAAAACTAAATAAAATAAAAGGCAAATAGATTGCAAAAATCTGAATGAGAGTGCAAGAGCACTTGAAATAAATCAGAGGCTGAAACTAAAGCCGAGAGACAGTTTATGGTCGTGTCGGACCATTATCGGAACTGGCTGAAACTAATGCCAGAACAATTTAAGGTCGTGTCGGACTAATGTAGAAACTGGCTAGGACTAATGTCGAGAGATAGTTTATGATCGTGTTGGACCATTGTACAAACTGGTTGAAACTAATGCCATGACAATTTAAGGTCGTGCCGGACTAATGTAGAAATTGGCTAGAACTAATGCCGAGAGACAGTTTATGATCGTGTCAGACCATTATAGGAACTGGCTGGAACTAATGCCAGGACAGCTTAAAGTCATGTCGGACTGTTGGAGAAACTAGCTGGAACTAAAGTCGAGAAACAGTTTATGGTCATGCTGGACCATTGTAGGAACTGGCTGGAACTAATATCAGGACAGTTAGGACCCTTTGTTGTCAAAATCCGTGGATCAAAACCAAGGTTGTAATTTGTTAGAGCTTTCCAGGTTTTCCAAGATTGGTCTCCCCGCTCGAGCGGGGCAAGTGACGCTCGAGCGGGGATTACAAGGTCACAATATCTCTGCCTCGCTTGAAAAGTACTGAATGGTGTATTTGACGCTCGAGCGTAGAACCTTCCGCTCGAGCTTGAAGCCTATATGAATCACTCAATTTTGAAGCCTCCGCTCGAGCGGGAATTCCCACGCTCGAGCGGACCGCGCGATCTCAGATTCTATAAATTCGCATGTTGGGCCTGTTTTAAGATTACTTCTCCTAGATCTTGTTTAGGGTTTTCTAGGGTTTTGTTTGAAGTTTTCTTCTGAGATTTTTGATAGTTTTCCTTGATGTTCTTGAGAGAGTTCTAAACTTATGAATTGAGATTCATACATCAAGGAGTTTCATACTTTACATTCAAGAGAGTTCTCTTCGATGGCTTCCGAAGATCAAGACGTAGAGTTTCAAAAGGCGTTTGATTCTTTACGTAGTCGTTAATTCGACAAGTGAAGTTGTGGAATCAACTTCAAAATTGATCAGTTCCGTGACGAAAGCGTGGTGAAAGAGTTACAGAAGATTCGAGGACAAATTGACTGGGTAGGGTAATTTGTATATTATCTTTGTAATCTTTCGTTCTTCAGTAGTGGATTGATTAGTGGCAGTTCGCCCATGGTTTTTTATTACAATTGAAGGTTCTTCAATTGTGGTTTTTTCCACGTAAAAATCGTATGTGTCGATTTATTGTTTATTCCTAAAAACAAACAAACTAAAATCACTCTCGTAAGTGCTTGTTGATTTTAGATTGAGTGTTTTGAATAATTGGGATTTGGAATATTTTAATCTTGATCTAATCACGAATCACTTAGGATTTTCAATTGGTATCAGAGCAGGTCACTCTTTATTTTATCAAAACTATAGGAGTGTGATTTTGTGTGACTAGTATGATGGATTCTATTCGTGAAGGTAACTTGACTCATAGACCTCCTTTACTCGATGGTACAAACTATTCTTATTGAAAAGCTCGTATGAGAGCATTTTTAAAATCCATCGATGAGAAAGTTTGGCACTGCGTGGTCTTTGGGTAGAGTGAACCTATTGTCACCATCGATGGCATTGATATTCCTAAACCCCTTGATAAATGGGACACAACTGATTACCAGAACTCGAGTTGGAACAGCAAGGCTTTCAACTTCCTCTTTTGCTCCGTCACACCTGAAGAATTTTGTCGAATTTGCACGTGTGAGGTAGCAAAAGAGGCGTGGGATATTCTTGAAACGATTCACGAAGGTACTACCTCTGTTAAAAGGTCAAAACTTCAACGTCTCACCTCCGCCTTTGAAACCCCTTTTATGCGCGACGATGAGACATTTGATGATTTCTATGCAAAACTCAGTGATATTGTGAATTCCTGTTTCACTCTTGGTGAAAAAATCCCGGAAGCTAAAGTTGTTGGAAAAATTTTCAGGTCCCTTCTCAAGAGGTTCCAATCAAAGGTGACAGCCATTGAGAAGGCTCAGAATGTTGATACCCTCAAGCTCGATCAATTGGTTGGAATTTTGCAGACTTATGAAGCCCACCAAATTTCAAAAAAAAAACAAAAAGAAAGTGTGGCTTTCACGAGTGCTCATGAGACTGCAAAACCTCCGGAGACTGAATTTGATTTAGAGTCTGAGATGACAGCTATGCTCACAAAACAGTTTAAAATTTTTTTGAAAAAGAAGCCTAATTTCAGAGACCCTATTTCAAAAGATAAGAGTACTGATAAACCCAAAACGTGTCCACCAAAATTTGCTCAAAAAACTGAAAAGAAGATTGTAAGGGGCCAAGGGGTCAAGTGCTATGAATGTCAAGGGTTTGGCCATATGTTCCTTGAATGCCCTTCGAAAAAGAATCGAAAGAAAGTCTACACTGTGACTTGGGATGATGAAAGCGGGTCGAAGCAAGAACCCGAAGAACCTGAATCCGGTGAAGATGGGGATAGTACTTTCATGGCATTTTGGACTACTTTTACTCAACCTCTTTCGAAGCCTTCGAAAGTAGCTCGTGGTCAGAACTTGCATCATGCTCCCATCTTTGATGGGACTAACTACCTGTATTGGAAAATCAGAATGAGGGCTTTTCTAAGAGCTTTTGAACCAGAAGGTTGGCAAGCCATTGAAGAAGATACAGAAAGTGCAGATAATCCGGGCAATCAGAGAGCCCTGATCACTATTCGTGGTGCAATTTCCAATGCAGAACAGCAACGAGTTGTTCACTGCACAAAGGCTAAAGATGCATGGGAAATTCTGAGCCAATTCTATAAAAGAAGAGATTCACCTCCACCACTATCCAGCAACTTATCTGCCTTGGTTGCTAGATTGGATGAGGTCAAGGAGAATGAAAAGCAAAAAGAGGATGATGAAACATCTGAGGAGAATGATGAGATCAATGTCGATGAACTACAACAAGCTTACGAAAAGCTGTACGAGGAATCTCTGAATTTGTCCAAAACTAACGACAAACTCTCTCTCAAGCTCAAAACATGTGAGAGCGAGAATGTCCGGCTAAAAGAAGAACTTGTAACAAAGAAGAATGTCATCAAGATCTCAAGTGACAGGCAAGACTTATGTGGAAAACTTCTATCCTGTGAAACTGAAAGGAATGAACTTCTGAAAGTGTATTCCACATATGAAGAAAAGCTTGAAAGTCTTGAGTTGTCATAAGCTGCATTGGAAGAGAGAGTCAGTCAGAAAGATAAAGAACTTCGTATCACTAGAGCAACAATTGCCATGTGGAACAAAGGTTCTAAATCTCTAGAAGACATCCTCGGGTCTCAACAAATGGGTTGTGACAAAAGTGGGCTAGGCTATGGTGCAACAGCTCACAAGGGACAGGCTTCTACCTCACATAACCTGAAGACTCAAGCAAAAGGAAAGCTGAAGATAGACCAGGATGATCCTTTTCTTCATCTACCGAAAGTGGGTAAGATCAACAAAAAGGAGGTAAAACCTGTGTTTATTTGTCATCATTGTGGTAGGTATGGCCACATTCGTCCTTATTGCTATGAACTATTTGGTAAGGTGTTTCAAAAGGGTAGAAATTCGAATACTTTTTGGGTTAGGAGACAACCTTACATGTCTAGGCGGAATACGAAGATTCATGAGGGTGTTCACAACGCCAAGACGTTGACCAAAACCAAAAGAATTTGGGTAAGGAAAGATGATTTGACTTGTTTAGTTGTTCACACTGCCTTAAAAGCACGTGACTCACACATGTGGTATCTTGATAGTGGCTGCACTCGTCACATGTCCGGTAACAAATCCTACTTCACCTCTCTTGAAAAATATGAAGGAGGAATTGTTACCTTTGGAGATGGCGGCACTTCTAGAGTCATTGGTAAGGGCTCTATAAGTGTTGCTGGTCTTCCCAAATTGGATAATGCTCTGCTTGTTGATGGTCTTAAAGCAAATCTTTTAAGCATTAGTCAGATGTGTGATTCCCATCATGAAGTATTGTTTTCAAAAAATAAATGTGAAATTTTGGATAAAAAGGAAAATACTGTCTTACATGGGGTTCGCACATCTGATAATTGCTATAGGATTGTTACTACTGATGATCTCACCTGTCACTCTGCCAACATAAGTAACATTGATTTGTGGCATCAAAGATTAGGTCACATGAATTTCAAAGACCTAACTAAGATAGCCAACAAAGAGCTTGTGAGAGGAGTACCTAAACTGGGTAAGAATTTGAGCCATGTGTGTGGACCATGTCAACTTGGAAAGCAAACCCATGCCCCTCATAAAAAGGTGAACAGCTTTACAACCAAACGTCCTCTTGAATTGGTTCACATGGATTTAATGGGTCCTACTCGCACTGAAAGCATTGGAGGTAAAAGATACATTTTTCTAACTGTTGATGATTTTACTCGATTTTCTTGGGTAAATTTTTTAAGGGAAAAATCTAATACGTTTAATGTTTTTCAGGCTTTAGTCCTTAAAATCCAAAATGAACAGGGTGTTTCCATTGGGCGTATCATAAGAATCTGAACTGATCATGGTCGTGAATTTGAAAACAGTTCGTTTTCAGATTTTTGTGATATGTATGGAATTAAGCATGAATTTTCTGTACCTATTACTCCACAACAAAATAGAGTGGTTGAGAGGAAGAACAGAGTTGTTCAAGAAATGGCTAGGGTCATGCTTCTTAGTAAGAAACTCCCTCCTAAGTTTTGGGCTGAAGCCCTAAATATTGCGGTTTATGTTATAAATCGTGTGTATTTAAGGCCCGGCACTTTACAAACTCCATATGAATTGTGGAAGGGATTGAAACCTAACGTAAAATACTTCAAAACTTTTGGAAGTAAATGTTACATCTTCAAAGATAAGGAGCCCTTGGGCAAATTTGACTCCCGAAGTGATGAAGGTATTTTTCTAGGATATTCAACCAACAGTAGGGCTTTTCGTGTCTATAACCTGCGAACTTTATCTTTAATGGAATCTATCAATGTGGTTATAGATGACACAGGTGCACCTACTCCAGCAACAAATGAGGATGACAATGGTGAGGCTCCAATCTTGGATACTGAACCACAAAATCAAGGAGAAGCTGCGGTCCAATCACAAGAAATTGATACAGCACCATCCTGACAGGTAAGTTCAAGTCCAAAGAGTGCTCAAAGGGACATCACTCTTGTTGCTTCACATCGCAAGTCTGAGCTTAAACCATCGCAAAGGTGGCCGAATCATCCACTCAACGGTGATTGGAAGTGTTTCGGATCGAATGAAAACCCGAAGACAGATTCGGGATGAGGTATCACATATGTGTTATGTTTCTTTAATTGAACCTAAGAATTTTAAAGAGGCCTTGCTAGATGATAGTTGGGTCAATGCTATGCATGAAGAATTAGGTCAATTTGAGCGTAACAAAGTTTGGACTCTTGTTCCCAGACCTAGAGACATGAATGTGATAGGTACCAAGTGGATCTTTAAAAATAAATCTGGTGAGAATGGTATTGTTGTAAGGAATAAAGCTAGGTTGGTTGCTCAAGGCTACACACAAGTAGAGGGTATTGACTATGATGAGATGTTTGCCCCAGTTGCACGTCTCGAATCTATTCGTATTTTGATTGGTGTTGTTTGTTTTCTTGACTTTAAATTGTTTCAAATGGATGTAAAAAGTGCCTTTCTGAATGGGTACTTGAAAGAAGAGACATATGTTGAGCAACCAAAAGGGTTTGAGGATCCTAAATGTCCTAATTATGTCTACAAGTTAGACAAGGCTTTGTATGGGTTGAAACAAGCCCCTCGGGCTTGGTATGATAGACTTACTACCTTTCTTCTTGATAATGATTTTCAAAGAGGTAGTGTGGATAAGACCTTATTTGTGAAACATACGAAGTCTCATATTCTTGTTGCCCAGATATATGTTGATGATATTATGTTTGGATCTACTGCTGAGCATCTTGTGAAATATTTTTCGGATTGCATGACACATGAGTTTGAAATGAGCATGATGGGGGAGTTGTCATATTTCTTAGGTCTTCAAATTAAACAGTCTCCTTCAGGTATATTTGTTTCTCAGTCCAAGTATGCCAGAAATCTTGTGTCCAAGTTTGGTCTTGAGTCTGCCAAACATGCACGTACTTCCATGAGCACCAGTCTTCACCTCTCCAAAGATTCCTCTGATATTGATGTTGATCCTACCCTTTATAGGAGTATGATAGGGAGTCTTTTGTATCTGATAGCCAGTCGTCCTGATATTTCTTTTAGTGTCGGTGTTTGTGCCCGTCACCAAGCCAGTCCTAAAGAGTCTCACCTTCTTGCGGTCAAACGCATCATCAAATATGTTAATGGAACCTTGGGGTATGGGGTTTGGTTTTCCACTGATACTACAGCTGAAATTACTGGTTTTTCTGATGCCGATTGGGTAGGGTGTGCCGATGATAGGAAAAGTACATCCGGGGGGTGTTTTTACCTTAGGAATAATCTGGTTTTTTGGCATAGTAAAAAGTAAAATGCCATCTCTCTTTCCATTGCCGAGGCTGAGTACATTACTGCAGAGAGTTGTTGTGCATAAATGTTGTGGATGAAGCAAATGCTTCATGATTATGGGATAGAACAAAACACTCTCACCTTTTTTTGTGATAACACAAATGCCATAAACATTTCAAAAAATCCTGTCCAACACTCTCGCACCAAACACATTGACATTCGTCATCATTTTATTCGAGAGTTAGTGGAAGAAAGCCTTGTTATTCTTGAGCATGTTACCACTGAGCATCAAAAAGCTGATATTTTTACAAAACCCCTTGATCTTCTTCAGTTTGAGTTCCTTAGAAAAACCTTGGGTGTCATGCTCGATCACTAGAGTGTTACTTGTTCCTTGAGTAGGTGTAAGTGTTTTGCCTTATTTGTGCTTGGATGTCATAATCTCATTATCATTGATATCTGGTTTTCTTGCATCCAACTTTTTATGTACACTACTCATGCTGCTTACAAGATCTCATTGTTCAGTATTCATAACTCATTTGGAATGCCCATGCTCATTAATCTCATGATCTCATTCTGTACACATCCTTGAGATAAATTGCTGCAGGGGTTCCCGCATAAGTGATCAAAGTTCTCTATGGACCACTAACAGCGTTTCTTGTACTTTTACAGTGGAATTGACCAATACTAGTATATCATGGGTGATGTTGAGTCTCTTAACTATCTACCATCTGTTTTCACTTCCACGGTTTCTCCCTCAGTTCCTTGACGTCCGGGCATTAGGAAAATGCTACCTTAGAGGCACCAACCAGGCCATCTTTTATGACTCATTCTTCTCTGGTTTGGTTTCCATACTCTTGAGCGTGAATGCCACCAATGAGTGCCTACAAGAAAGAAAAAGTCAAAAAAAAAAAAAAAAAAAAAGAAAAAAGAAAAAAAAAGAGACTCATTGATTGAGGGGGAGCCTCCGCTTTTACTCAACAAATACCCCGTGATTTATAGTGGTTTGACTTTTCTCTGTGATGATCAGTTACTCTTGCCGGAGGTCCAGCCATCCGATCACTACTAGGATTAACTTTAGCTCAGTGGACTCTCATAGATTGCACACACACACACTTTATTTTGTGAGCTCTCATGTTGGATTTTGAGTTGTATATTCTCATGTAGTTTATGATCACTGATTATATTTTATCTGCTTTACTCATGGTTTCCAGTGTCATTATTTTTCAAACATTGCAATTTACAGAATTCATGAATTGCAGATTATTTCATCTCAGTATCCATTTTGGCTAAATGTGATCATCTACTTATGTTCCAGGGCTTACTTCATGTTTTTGAGTATCTTGTTCTTGTTTTAAAAACAAAAACAAAAAAAAAAAAATTTGTTTTTTTCTCCCGCTCGAGCGGACATTTCCACGCTCGAGCGTGGTTTGAGCCTTGCAGTAGTTTCCTCTTTGCTTTTGCAGTTCTGGGAGGGATGTTTTTTCGCTTGATCTTAAGTTTCCTCGCTCGAGCGGGACTTCGCGTGTTTTGACTCACGCTCGAGTGTTAAAACCCACGCTCGAGCAGACTGGTTTTGTATATCTTTCCCTCCTTCGACCCTTCAAGCCATTTTTGCCTCTCAACTCCTCCTCTTCTAGGGTTTTTGGCGATTCCTTGCCTCACAGTCCTTGGTCTACCTTTCCTCGGAGGATTTTTGGAATTTTTCGTGTGTTTACCCATCTCAGGTATGTTTCTCCTCTCCTTCTCCATTGTTCCTATGTCGGATTTCTGTATCTTTGCTCTATTCGGCCTTCGGTTTTCTAGAGTTGGTTATCCTGTATGTCATTGGGTCCATATTGTCTCTGATTGTCATATTTAGGGTTAGGCAAGGTATTTTTGACTATGGCACAGTGTTGTTTGTTCTGCACATCCCATCTAGGTTTGGTTTTTTTATTTGGGTTTTGTGTTCAGATTTGGGTTTTGATTTGGTTGGGGATTTTGGTCTACATCTATTACCTTGTTTTTTGGTGCTCCTATTTGCTTTGTTGACTTAATCTCTCACCATGCTAGCTCCCTATGTGCTTTACTGCTGTTTACTTGATCCTAGTTCATATCACATTCACTCTGTTTTTTTTTTGCAATATTTGGTTATCCTATGCTTCCATTGTCTGCATCAACTGACATCTTTATTGCCTCATGTTGCTATATTATTGTGGTACTAATGTTTTATGCTTTCTCTGATGGTTTTTGTTTGTCTTAGGATTGGGGATTGTTTGTCGTGTTTAGCCATGTCCACCTTCAAACGCCAGAAGTCTCTGATCTCTCGCCTCCATATAACACCGACTGCTTTCCCATCACCGAAAAACCAAGTTATACTGGTGAGTCCTACCCATCCCGCTCCATCCACCTTGAACGGAATGGTCAACCCTCCACCTTTGAGTCCATTCCTATCCGGACTTTCTTTGATTCATTAGGTGGGGATCAGGTCCTTTTGTTTTTTGGGTCACAAAACCTTACTTGGGTCCGAGAATTTTATTGTAATATGGATGGTCTTGATGATATTGGCCCCACTTTTAAGACTTGGGTTAGATCCAAGGAAATCACAAATCCACCACTGATCTTATCCGCGAGATTTTAAGGGTTAGTGAGCGATCTCCCATCTTTTACCCTTTTCCAATGCGCCCCACGTGTGATTTTAATGATGTGGCTCAGTCTCTTTGTGGTTTTCCTCGGCCTTGGCCTTCCGGTTCTTTGATCAAACAGCATGAACTTCTCACACAATTTAGGTTACTCAACTTAATTGTGTGTGCCAATATCATAGTTACCACCCATAGCTCTAAGATAAACCAGGATCAAGGCTTCATTCTTCAATGTATCGCCCTAAATCATCCCATTGATCTTGCCACCCTTATCATTCAAAAGATGGTTGCTGCTTTTGAGCGTAACAATCTTGGGTTACCTTATGGTTGTCTCATCAATAGGCTTTTAGTCAAGTTTGAGGTTCCTACCTTGAATGAAGATGAATTTGCCTCTCTTACTCGCCCATTTACCAAGAAGACTGTCTCCCAGAGTCAGTCTCACATTAGGGGGGTCCTTCATAGTTCTGGTCGTTCTAGTGCAGGTCCTAGTACAGCAGAGGCCATGGCAAGGGAGGCCGAGTATGATGCTGCGGCTGGCGACGATCTTGGTGAGGGGGAGCAGCACCCTCCAGTTCGTACCATCCGTGGTCAGCTTCAGTCGCTAGAGCGATTTGTTGGTTCCAGGTTTGATCATCTTAAGGCCAGGATGGATATATTTAAGGCCAGACTCACTGATCTTGAGACCACTGCCGATTCCCGTTTCCGTGCTTTGGAGGCCTCTTCCCAGCGGATTGAGGATTCTATGGCACAGTCTTTATCCTAGCTGGCTCAGATTTTGACCTTGCTTCAGATGCAGCCTTCGCCTCCGGCTCCATGATTCTTTTGTTACTTTGTTTTCTGCCACATTCTTTTATTATCTCCCGGCCAAAAATGGGGAGTGATTTTGGTACATATTTAGGTACATATTTGGTACATACAGTTTTTGGTAGTACATGGTATAGTTGCAGATTTTGGAGTTTGGTTGGTACAATTGTTTTCTTGTTATCCTTCCTTGGTACAGTTGGATTTTTATGTGTTTTGGTTGGATATTATTTTTGGATATATGTTTGTGGATGGATAATGTTTTGATTATGATGGATTTATCTTTTGCTATTTAATCCAGTTCCACATATTTTTGGTTGGCTTGTGTTTGATTGTTCTTTTTCAGACTCATTGTACAAGCGCATGGCTAGTTGTGGTTGTTGCATATTGGTTCATAGTTGGCACATTGTTTTAGACTAGTTTGTTCATAGTTGGCAAATTGTTTTAGACTAGTTTGGAAACTTGTTTTAGTACTTTTGTGCTTTTGATTAGGAAAACTCTTTTAGAATGATTTTGTCCAGGATTTGACAAAGGGGGAGATTGTTAGGACCCTTTGTTGTCAAAATCCGTGGATGAAAACCAAGGTTGTAATTTGTTAGAGCTTTCCAGGTTTTCCAAGATTGGTCTCCCCGTTCGAGCGGGGAAAGTGAAGCTCGAGCGAGGATTACAAGGTCACAGTATCTCTGCCTTGCTTGAAAAGTACTGAATGGTGTGATTTGACGCTCGAGCGTGGAACCTTCCGCTCGAGCATGAAGCCTATATGAATCACTCAATTTTGAAGCCTCTGCTCGAGCGGGAATTCCCACGCTGGAGCGGACCGCGCGATCTTAGATTCTATAAATTCGCATGTTGGGCCTGTTTTAGGATTACTTCTCCTAGATCTTGTTTAGGGTTTTCTAGGGTTTTGTTTGAAGTTTTCTTCTGAGATTTTTGATAGTTTTCCTTGATGTTCTTGAGAGAGTTCTAAACTTATGAATTGAGATTCATACATCAAGGAGTTTGATACTTTACATTCAAGAGAGTTCTCTTCGGTGGCTTTCGAAGATCAAGACGTAGAGTTTCAAAAGGCGTTTGATTCTTTACGTAGTCGTTAATTCGACAAGTGAAGTTGTGGAATCAACTTCAGAATTGATCGCCAGGATTTAAGACGTGGTGAAAGAGTTACAGAAGATTCGAGGACAAATTGACTGGGTTGGGTAATTTGTGTATTATCTTTGTAATCTTTCATTCTTCAGTAGTGGATTGATTAGTAGCGGTTCGCCCGTGGTTTTTTATTACAATTGAAGGTTCTTCAATTGTGGTTTTTTCCACGTAAAAATCGTGTGTGTCGATTTATTGTTTATTCCTAAAAACAAACAAACTAAAATCACTCTCGTAAGTGCTTGTTGATTTTAGATTGAGTGTTTTGAATAATTGAGATTTGGAATATTTTAATCTTGATCTAATCATGAATCACTTAGGATTTTCAAAAGTCATGTCGCACCGTTGGAGAAACTGGCTGGAACTAATGCCGAAACAGTTTAAGATCATGTCGAACCGTTGTAGAAACTGGCTAACCGGAATCAATATCGGAACAATTTAAAGGGGTCATGCAGGACCGATGTAGAGAACTGGATGTTGAACCAACAAGCGTGGCACACACATAACTTATGATGTGGTGCTAAACGATAATGACAACAGAAGACTGAGTGCGCCAGGGGGCGGCTTGGATAGTGCGCTAGGGGGCAACTTTGGTAGTGCGTCAGGGGGCAACTTTGGTAGTGCGCCAAGGAGACGACTTAGGTAATACGCCAGAGTGCGCCAAAAGGAGATAGCTTAAGTAATGCACCCATGGGACGACTTAGAGAGTACGCCAAAAGAGTCAGCTTAGGGAGTGCGCCAAGGAGGCCGCTTAGATGGTGCGCCAATGAGACGGCTTAGAGAGTGCACCAAAAAGATGCAGCTTAGGTGGTGTGCCAAGGGACGACTTGGGTGGTACGCCACAAGGAGCGGCTTAAGTTGTGTGCCACAGGGGACTTCTTAGGTGGTTTACATGGTGTATAACCATGTTCATCATAATATAGTTATAATATCCCCCTCAAACTCAAATGGGTTTGAAGATATAAACCAATTAGATATTGAAGCAGAGGGAAAGAGTGGAGAAAAAAAAATATATCGAGAGTAAAAAACAAAAGAACAAAAAAATATGATAGAGATATTGGCATATGAATAAACCAATGAATAAAGAAAGAGATCACCATGAAACGATATTGACAAGAAAACATGACAGCGAAATAGGTTGATGCCCGGCGGGCTGCCAAGGTAAGGCTGCCGCCCACCGGTAAGATGAAGAACATTAAGAGCTTAACCTATAACTCTGATACCATGTTAGAATAGTAGAGAGAGAAAATAAATGTGTTGTATTGAATGAATTGTATTGAATAGAAGGCCTGCATATATAAGCTGAAAAAAAGTATCTTACTAAAAATCTAACTATGAGAAAGAGTATCATATAAGAGATAATTATGGCAATACCTAATATATCTAGAAAATCAATACTTAATATATATAGAAATATATACCATATATATATATTAACATTTATAAATAATCTTATTGTCATTATCTTTGGAGTTGGAGTTTGATTTCCACCCTTTTTAGATCCACGAATAGGCCCCAAGATGCGTGTTTATTGCCAAGGCATTAGTAAATGAAACTCATAAATAAGTCTTAGGCCACACTCATATTTTATCTGTAAGCTATTCTGTGAATAATTTCTATACAAATAGTTTTAGGCTTGGTTTGAGAAATAGGTTAATTTTTTGGCTTTTTATTTTTTTTAGCTATTTTAGTTTGGGGTTAAAAAGTTTAATTTTTGAAGGGCTTTCGATTTTTTTGATTTTTTTGTGAGAAAAAGAATGTAATGATTATGGATTGAATGTGATATTTTGTCTTATTGAGGATAAAAAGCCTATTTTATTTTTTTTGATTATTTTAACCTCAAACCCACTCAAACCCACTTTCCAAACAACCGCTTACTCTTTTCACATACTAGTCGGATAATGTAAACCAACTATTGCCATATTAAATTCAATTGAATTCTATAACTATTAATTAAAGGAAAATGTTATAGGTTTTAATTTTTTTACTAAATAAATGATCAAATATCTCATATGAGTGTGAGGTTTACAAAATTACGGATCCTACACTCATATGAGATATTTAATCATTTATTTAGTAAAAAATTTGATACCCCTAACATTATTCATAGTTAAAAATTGAAAAAGAGTTTACTAGTAGCCATTAAATTACATTTCTAGGAAAAAAAATTAAAAAATTCTGGGAAAGATATTTCATTGAAATGCATTAATTGAAAAATCTGAATTGGATTCTCCACAGAAGCTCTATGCGATGGAGGCCCCCCAACGGTTGAGAGAGAGAGAGATGTTTCAAACTTTCAAGCCATGCGCTGCTTCTAACAGAGCATGAGCATCTCTGCTCCTTCCCAAACACATCCGACTTCTTCCATTACGACTCTCTGTTTTTTTATTACCATTTTCAACTTTGGTTTCAATGAGTGTGTTTGGTTTTAATTTTCTGAATTTAATTTTTTTAAAATTGATTTTTTGATTTTTCGTATTTTTTTATTTTTAGTGAATATTTTTTAAATTTTAAATAATTTTTTTATTTTTTTAGATGTACCTTACTTAGTTGTATCTAAATAGTAAAATATTTGAGAAAAAATATTTTAAAAAATTATTAAATATGAAAAATATACTAAATTTTTATTTTTATTTTTTGTATTTTTTAAAGATTTTTTTCACAAATATTATACTTTTAAAGTATATTTATGTTAGACGTGACTAAAAATTAAAAAGAAAAATTACTTAAAATATTAAAAAAATTTATTAAAATATTAAAATACAGAAAATAAAAAAGTAAAATTTTCTGAAAATTATAACTAAACAAGCTTGTTTTCTCTGGTTGCTGCTGGTAAATTTCCCAGTGCAAATATTGGGTATAACGTAATACTACATGGTGATATTATTTATTAATGAAAACAATAGTAAAAATTATATGATTTGATTAATTTTCAAGATGTGATGCAACCATTGGATAAATTATGATGACCACTCTTGAGATTTAAAATAAATTTAATAAACTCTACATATTTACTATTATTATATTAAATTTTCTTTTAGTAAACGTGACAAAAAAATGATAATATTATTTTTTTAAGTGTCATATAAATTAAAACATTAATGTAATTTACCAATAGTTATTACTTCAACAATTCCTCTATGTTCAAGTACAGAATTAGGAGAAGATTATGGGGGTTATGGCTGCCCAATTGCAATGAATGTTATTGTTTGTCATCGAATTTTTAAAATATAAATATTATTTTATATATAAAATGACTTCTCAGTATAAAAAATATGGATATGTTTGGTTTGAGTTTGGGAAATGAGTTTTAAAAATAAAAAGTACAAAAAATTGTTTGGTTTGATTTTTTTGTTTTAGAAAATTATTTTGAGAGAGAGTTTTGGAAAAAGTGATTGATTTGATGTGTATGAGAGAGAGATTTGTTTGGAAAACTTGTAAACCAAACAAGTTTTGAAAAAATTTGTTTGGTTTGATTACTTTTAAAAACTTATTTGTAGAGAATTTTTTTCAAAAATTTTTTGGAAAACACAAACCAAACAAGGCTTATATATGTCATTCTTCTTTCATCTTGAATTCTCTTTCTATTTTATATTTAAAAAAAACTTATTCATCCTATTTGAAATTACTTCTATAATATTTAATTTAATTTAATTTAATTTTTTTATGTATATATATTTTGTATATATAATAAAAAAAATATTATTTTTCTTTTAATTCTTGTGATAATAAAATCATAATTCCGTCCTGATCTGTGTTGAGGCTAAAAAGGCGAGCGAGCCTTGTCGTTTTACTGCCTGTAACATAAAAAGAGAGCCGTAAACTTTTTTGCTGGTCTTCTATGGGATTTCTTTTTCGGATTTCGACCTCTTTCGAGGTAAGCAAATGCGGTAGATGATGAGTTTGACTTGTCAGTTTTGCTTTATTCTCTCTCAGAGAGTTATGAAGAGTTGTAGTAGCCACTGGATTTTGGGACTACTCCGCTGCGCTGCCCAGTAATTCTTTTTCAGTTTCAGGTTTGGTTAATATCTGTCTTTTTAGTATATATTGATCACTAAAATACAAAAATGTTAGACCCAATTTCATTAGTTAAAGTTATGAAGCCTATTTTTTATTTTAAAAAAAAAAAATTTAAGAGACAAATTTCATAAATATTAAATGATAAGTTTACAACACAACCATCAATTAATCACTCACATCCCTCGGATGCTTGTTTGACCAAAAGGAAACTATTATAGACACAGTCACAGAACAGAACAGAACAGAATATGCACAAGCACATCAACAAAAATAAGCACTTTATGGAGTGTAATAAAGACGCCACGCTATGCCACAGACAACTCCTCTATTTACGCTACTCGTCCCCTGCTTCCTCTACTATTCTACAATTTCCCCCATAAATACTAAAACAATATTATAATACACTACTCCACTTTTGAATAGAGAGCGCTTTCAATTCTCTGTCCCCCCCCAAAACCTCACACCAATAAAAGTAGTCTCTCACTCCCTCACCACCACCACACCCTCCCAGAAGACATAACTCTTTTTAATCCCAACTATTCTTTCACTACTACCCTCTCTCTCTCTTTCTTTGTTTCTACACACACTCTCTCTCTCAAATCTGTTTTGAGCTCGAATCAATCATAAAGTTTGAGTCTTTGTTTGTATGCCCAGTTGGGTATTTGAAAGGAAGCTTCTTTTGAACCCTTCAAATGGCTATCTAAGATTTTTGTATTTTGGTTCTACTGCCAGAGGCACTCTGCGTTTGAATTGGGAATTTAATTATGCTACTAACCCTGTTAACTCTCCTCTTCTTAGCTTCTCTTCTTGTTGTAGTACACTCCACAGACCCAGCGTTCAACGATGACGTTTTGGGTTTGATTGTCTTCAAAGCTGGCCTCACTGACCCACACTCCAAACTCACATCATGGAACGAAGACGACGACAATCCCTGCAACTGGGTCGGCATCCAATGCGATCCGAGGACTAATCGGGTCTCGGAGCTCCAACTCCATGGCTTCTCTCTTTCGGGCCATATCGGAAGAAGCCTCTTGCGATTGCAGTTCCTCCGAGTCCTATCTCTGTCCAACAACAATTTCTCAGGATCAATCAATCCCATTCTCGCCCAATTCGAGACCTTGCGGATCATTGATTTGACCCAAAACAGTCTATCCGGGTCGATCCCAGACGAGCTTTTTCGACAATGCAGGTCCTTAAGAGCAATTTCACTTGCTCAAAACAACCTCTCTGGCCAAATCCCAGATTCTTTGACCTCTTGCTCAACATTAGAAGGAGTTAATTTTTCTTCAAATCAGCTTTCTGGGTCATTACCCTCTGGAATTTGGTCTTTGAGTGGACTCAGATCACTCGATTGCTCCGATAATTTGCTGGAGGGTGTGATTCCACTTGGAATTGAGAGTTTATTTGATTTAAGAACTGTTAATTTGAGACAAAACAAGTTCATTGGGCAAATACCACAGGACATTGGTGGTTGTTTGCTATTGAAATCACTCGATTTCAGTGAAAATTCTCTCTCTGGTGGGCTTCCAGAGTCCATGCAAAGACTTAGTTTGTGCATTTCTTTGAACTTAAGAGGGAATTCATTCAATGGTGAAGTCCCAGATTGGATTGGAGATATGAGAAGCCTCGAAAGATTCGATCTTTCTGCAAATAACTTTTCGGGTCCAATTCCGAACTCCATAGGTGATCTTCAATTCTTGAAAGAACTAAATTTGTCTGAAAATGAGTTCACTGGAAGCTTGCCTGAATCATTAACTAGTTGCATAAACCTTTTAGCATTGGATGTTAGCAAGAATTCGCTTACCGGGAATCTTCCTCCATGGATTTTTGAGTTGGGTTTACAGACTGTTTCTCTAACTGGAAACAAACTTACCGGAACAATGGAGTTCCCTTCTGTTTCATCAATGGCAGCCTCTTTTCAAAGCCTTCAGATATTGGATTTATCTTCTAATTCATTATCTGGTGAAATTCCATTAGTCATTGCGAGGTTTAGTAGCTTGCGGTTCTTGAATGTGTCCCAGAACTCTTTGATTGGTTCTATTCCTGCAACTATAGGTGAATTAAGAACAGCACAGGTTGTTGATTTTAGTTTCAATCAGCTAATGGGAAGCATTCCTTTGGAAATTGGAGGAGCAGTTTCGCTCCAGGAACTTAGGCTGGAGCAGAACTTCCTAACAGGGAAGATTCCAAGTGAGATAGAGAATTGTTCGTCCCTAACCTCTTTGTAAGTTTTCTTGCACAATCTTTATTTCTTACTATACCAAGGTTTTTTGCAGCTGTATATAGTAGGTTATGTTTGAGTTCAACTCTTTGGAGTCTAGATTCTAGAACAGTTAATTGATCCACAATAGTCGTCATGCATAATCCGAAAGAACAAAACCACAAGATATATGTGGTTTGGCGGGGTGTGCCTAGGCCTCCACCTCCATAAAAGGCCCTTTATATAACACTTTTTATAACACTCTTTAGTGTACAGTAAATACAAGGCACCTTACAACAATAGTCTTGATTGAGATTCATTCATATTTTTGTTGTCTGTTTTGATAACATAAATTGGGTTTCCTCTATATTTTCTGGACCAAATAAATAATCTTTTGTGATTTAGAGTGAGTCATTAGGGAGACCATCAATACAACATTTTAACAAACTCTAATTGTACTATTTTTCTGAACTCGACAGGGTCTTGTCAAAGAACAACTTTACTGGTCCAGTCCCTTTAGCCATTGTAAATCTTACTGACCTCCAGATTGTTGATTTGTCTTTTAACAACCTCTCTGGAACACTACCCAAAGAGCTCACAAATCTTTCTCACCTAGTCATTTTTAACGTCTCTCACAATCACCTCCAAGGTGAACTACCTGTTGGTGGCTTCTTCAACACCATCCCTCTTTCATCCATCTCTGGTAATCCCTCCTTGTGTGGTTCTGTTTTGAATCATTCGTGCCCTTCTGTCCATCCCAAACCCATTGTCCTCAATCCCAATTCTTCAACCAACTCCAATGGCACTTCATTCTCTTCAAATCTTCATCACAAAAGAATCGTACTTAGCATCTCTACCCTCATTGCCATTGGTGCAGCTGTTTTCATTGCCCTCGGTGTAGTAATCGTCACGTTCCTTAATCTTCAAGTCCAGTCTTCTATGTCACGTTCTGCTGCTGCTGCCTTCACAATGTCGCGTGATGATGATTTCAGTCACTCCCCTACCACTGAATCCAACTATGGCAAGCTTGTCATGTTCTCTGGTGATGCTGGCTTCGTTGCTGGGGCTCAAGCACTGCTCAACAAGGATTGTGAACTCGGGCGTGGTGGATTTGGGGCTGTTTACCAAACAGTCCTTCAAGATGGACGCCCAGTTGCCATCAAGAAGCTTAACATTTCAAGCTTGATAAAGTCCCAAGAAGATTTTGAAAGGGAAGTTAAGAAACTTGGAAGGATCAGGCATTGTAATCTTGTGGCACTCGAAGGGTATTACTGGACTCCATCGTTGCAGCTTCTCATTAACGAATATGTCTGCAGTGGGAGTTTGTATAAACATCTCCACGAAGAGCAGTCAAACAACTGCCTCTCTTGGCAACAGAGATTCAACATAATACTAGGGACAGCGAAAGGTTTAGCACATTTGCACCAAGCGAATGTGATTCACTACAATATAAAGTCGACTAATGTTCTGATAGACAATTCGGGTGAAGCCAAGGTGGGAGACTTTGGCCTGGCAAGGCTGCTACCTACAATTGACCGTTGCATATTAAGCAGCAAGATTCAGAGTGCACTTGGATACATGGCTCCTGAGTTTGCATGTCAGACGGTGAAGATAACTGAGAAATGTGATGTCTATGGGTTCGGGGTGTTGATTCTAGAGGTGGTGACAGGGAAGAGACCTGTGGAATATATGGAGGATGATGTGGTGGTGCTGTGTGATATGGTGAGAGGAGCCTTGGAGGAAGGGAGGGTGGAGGAATGTGTCAATGGAGGGCTTAGTGGTAATTTTCCAGCAGAAGAGGCAATACCCGTTATAAAGCTCGGTTTGATATGTGCATCTCAAGTGCCATCGAATCGACCAGACATGGGAGAGGTGGTCAGAATTTTAGAGTTGATCCAGTGTCCTTCAGAAGGAGAATGGGTTTAGAATGAATTTAGCTTGTAGAGATTGAGAACCCAAAAAAAAAAAAATTTGAAGAATGGGTTTTCCGGTGAAGAGGAATCCAGTGTGCTTGTTTAGATACAAGAAGTGAAAATATTGTTCAAGGTTCTTTCTCTTTTCAACTTTTTTGTTTTTTTTGTTTTTTTGATTCTTGGTCTGTATTTCTGTTTTGTAATTTTATTTTATTTTTCAAATCTTTGTTAACAGTTATATATTACTGGATTCCTTTTCACCGGGATTGTTCTAATGTCATGTCTTTCTACATAGCAGCACAACCGAGTCTTTTGTCTTTCGGTTTTATTTTGTTGTGCTTGTTTTATGTTGTAGGGGAACTCATCTGATGATTCAATTCAAATCCAAATATTGTTTTATGCTGAATTTGACTTTGTTTTAGCAGACTGGTCTTTTTTCTTCATGTATCAGTAGCTTTTGCTCAACTGTGGCATTGGCATAATATGGCAGTAACAAAGGATGGTCCACAGGACCTGAAATCAAAATTATGATATCGAAGCATGGAATGACAACAGAAAAAAGAGATGAATAATAAAAAGCAGAAATATAAAAAACAAAAAAAGGGTGAGGGATAATGAACTTAACCGCTCAACATTGTTGCACAAGTGACACAGGAATGAAATGGCAAATGCATCTTATGATGCAGAAGGGCAAAAGGAGAACATGCTGCACAAAGATAATTGGAAAAAAATCATTCTGCTCTGTATGATCATTGCACTCATGCCTTATACTAATAGATGGTGGACCAGAACCTTGATGCATAAGATTAAAAGAGCCGCACAATGCACGAGCCTCCCACTAAAATAAGGTTTGGGAAGAGTAAGATTATGCAACTTTAATCTTATTTTTTAAGAGATTGTTTGCAAACTCGCCCCACCAAGACACTTAGGCCATGTTTGTTTGGGCGGACTGGATTAGCATTCCCATGACTAATAGTCCTAGGATTATCAATTCGTTGGATTATGTATCCTATCTTAACTAATAGTCAAGTTTAAAATAATTAGTCCGTACTTTAATTGTTTAACCAAACATCGGATTGATAATTTTATTGGACTATTAGTTCAATCCCAAGCTCATGTCCACCCAAACAAACATGACCTTACTGTTGGACCAAACCATTCTTTCAAACAAAGAGAAAAAAATACAAAGCCTTACTTCCATTTTTTGAGATAATCTCTTTCTGATGTGAATTCACACCAGCAAGACGCTTATGCCAAGTTTCTGCTGGTGGTCCGAATTGTTCTTTCATAAAGGAATGATTCAGTGCATAAGGCACCCACTAAAAGACAATGTCTACAGAAAGTAAGATATACACAGGCTAATCTTACCAAAATGTATATTGTCAAATTTCCTATTATACCTCCACTACTATGGCCATTAATCTATTCTATTATATAAAACACACAACTCAGGAGAATTAAAATTTTGTCACACACCATTTTGATTCAAAAAATAACCTCAGACCAAAAAGTAAAAACCAACCAACCAAAAATTAATATTCAGGGAGTCACTACTCACTCACTATCTGATCAGCTACACACGTTAACATATTCTTCTAGTTAAATATATGTAAAAATTGCACATACATTTACAAAATATAATAATCAATCCATCTATTTTAGTTAGGTTGGTTAAATGATTAATGCTTAGATTTGAAGTTTTTTTTAATCAAATGGTTTTAAGACCTTAAAGGAGACCTAATGAATGGACTTTGACATCAAAAAAGAACTTCCACATGGGGGGGTCCTCGAGAGCACTTGTCCCTTTGAAATACAAACATATATAGTGCTTGGCTTATCATGTTCAGTACTACCAGCATGCAACCTTTATTGTTTTTTTTAATTGCCAAAGCCAAAAGCTGCATCAAAATACACAAAAGAAAAACACAAGTAAAGAGATGTTTTGACTCGTACTTGCTGAATGATGCCGATCCAGGCATGCTGCTTTTAAAAGATTTAAAATTTTGAAACTAAG
The DNA here is from genome assembly GCA_025200525.1 of Camellia lanceoleosa. NCBI lineage: Eukaryota > Viridiplantae > Streptophyta > Magnoliopsida > Ericales > Theaceae > Camellia > Camellia lanceoleosa. Next base: position 4,002,396 of record CM045761.1, on the reverse strand, counting down.
CATCAATGAGCAAGGACGGAACCAAGATTGATACACTGGGGTTTAGAACCGGGTACATATGTATGGGTCGGATTAAGTAATGGTAATTTTACACTGTTAATTATTTTGTTCCGATAACTTGCAATAGTAATCAAACATGGGAATAAGTACAGTTGTGTTCAAAAGTTTCCAAACAGGCCAGGTACCCAATGAAAGTGGATATACAAAATTGAGAAGAAAAGCCTTCTTGGACATTGGAGCAATGGTGAAGTCTTGTTGGGGGAAGAACAAGAAGAATTTTGCTTTTTCTTCTTTTATGCTTACTTTTTGAGACAAAATGATGTAACACCATACAAACTTTCATTATAAGTTGTTGTACAGAATGTATAATTTATATAAATACAAATAGATTTATATTTAATTAAATTTGAATTACAGAAAATAAAATTATGTAATTAGATTATGCTGGAGACTACAATTTGATGAACAAATATATATTTTGAAATAAGATAGTATAGAAAGCAAATTGAAACCTATGTGATACCTCTTTAAAATAGATTTGACGTCTCACCGTGGGTGCTGAAGGTATGCTAGCATCGGTCTCTCAAGATACAATGATTAGAACCCGCTAAGTCAAAAGTACCTTCTATTTAGTTTCATCAAACTAACAATGGCAACACTCTTTCACATAGGAAGAATATTATGATAGCAGACTGATTATAAAACTTGAGAGCAAATAATTAAGAAAATTCATGGAAAATAAGTGTGTTAAGTTACACACTTTATATACATGTGTGTATATCTGCAGCCACCAAACAGACCTAGTCACAAAAAAAAAAAAATAGGTTAATGAGCCACCAATCTAGCCCAACCCAGCCCAAGGATCCCTTGTCCCTAAATATTCCTGTCTCCATGTCCCAAATCACTCACAACCATTGGATATGTCTTGAGATTTTCAATTCTTGGGATTTTCATATGATCCAATGGTTGTGAGTGATTTGGGACAGGGGGACAGGAATATTTGGGGATAGGGGATCATTACTCTCCAATCCATCCTCAAACCCAAGATCCGCTAACTTGGCCCGATCTGGTGGCACGCCCATCATTGAAGGATCCATAACTCTCTTTTTTCGAAAAATTTGGATGCTCCAAAGAATTTGTACCCTTATCAAAAATTTGGGATTAAAATACTCATCAATACTTTCCTCTACAATCAATGTGAGATAAGTGGTTATACATCATTCCTAATACCTCATTTACAAGGCTAACTTTATGAGACAATTTTACATTCAATGCTCAATTATTTTTTGTCATTCTTTTCGTGGTGTAAAAATCTTGTTATAAAGAATCTAAACTCATTTAATCTTATCTCAATCGATAGTTAGGACCTATTTTAATTTCACATTAAAATCACCATAAAATTATTTTTTCCTGCATAAGTACCTATTGGGAGTGAGAAATATTTTATTGGAAGGAATGGTATATATGGGATTTATCAAGTTTATTTTCATCAATAACCCTCCTCATTATTGGTTTCCTCATGCAAAGAATATAGTGAAAATGTTGCAATTTTATGAGAGAGAGAGAGAGAGAGAGAGGGGTTAAAGAGTGAAGGACGAGTAATAATAATGGAGAAAGTGCTTGAATCACAAGCCAAAATTTGCGTTGACTGTAAGAGCATCCACTCCCCATATTTTTCTCTCGAAATGATATTTTCCTCCCTAAAATTTGTATTATAATTTAATTTTTTTTGTTAGTCAATTATTAAGTTAATTAACAGAAAAAGTTAATATAAAAAATTAAAATTTTAAAATACTTATTTTATTCTTATTAAAAAAATTACTAGTGAATAAAGAAAATCTACAAAAAATTACAAAAATTCATTCAATACATATATTATTATACCATTAAAAATTTAGATAATGCTATGGTACATAAACTTTTGTAGTATTAATTATCACAAATATTAATATTTAGATCATTTTCAATCATAAATTAAAAAAAATAGTTATAACTAAATACCGCATAAGATACAACAAAATACCTTTTGAATCATAACCAAAATAATGTTATAATCAATAGTTATAATTAATATCATAATAAGTCATAATCAAAGATCATGATTGGGCATATAAAATTTTCCTAAAAGGTAAATTGTTTGTCAATTTTATGTATGCAAACAAGGGTAAAATAGATATTTTAAAAAATTAATTTCTTGTATTAAATTCTTCCGTTAGTTGACTTAACGGTTGACTAACAAAAGGATCAAATTGTAATAGAAGTTTAAACCTTAGGGAGAGGAATGCAATTTCTAGAACTTGAGAGAGTACTTGTATTAAGACAAATCTCAAGGGAGGTTATTGTCAATTTAGTTAAAATTGTAAATTAAACTTTGAAAAAATTTCTCTAATAGAATAATTATGTGTACAATAACTAACTATTTTTACCTTTGTTTGGGATGTGGGTTGACCTTTCGACTTTTCTAGCTTGGGTTAAAAAGTCTCTTTGGGATGGACTTTTTGATTTTTTTTAACTTTTGTGAGAAAAAAATAAAATAAAATTATTATAGTTTGAATGTAATATTTTGTCTTATTGACATTTTAGTCTATTTTGTCTTTTTGTAACTAAAATAGTCAAATGTTTAGCAAATCAAACTCAAGAAAAAAAATTCTCTAATAGAATAGTTAAAATAATTGTGTATAGTAATTAACTAACTTAATTTTTTATTCTTAAAGTATTTTCTTTTTCCTTTTCTCTCTCATAAAAACATTAAATAAATATTTTGAAAAAAAACATAGATGAAATAAATAGTGTTGTTGAAGTATACATTAAAAAGGTGGCTAAAATAAATGAGACAAATTTGTATGCACAAACATTCTCTCCTATCACTGTGAGTCAATTCAACTTCTTAAGAATTCACGAGTCTAACAGTGTTGTGAGAGGAGCTATGAGCCCACAACGTTAAGGGTCCACAACTTCTCTCACAACTAAATTGCAGATAACTGAAGAGGAGCCGGACCCAAACCCACTATTATCAACTCCATGTCTCACAAGTCCTTTTCTTAGGTTGTTACAACATGTTTCTTCATGAGGAAGCACAAATTGGTGGCTTTGTAAGAAAAGGGCTTGTACAGAAAAAGAGGGTCTGAATCAAATGATAAACCCACTAAGAATGAAAACACTTTTAATCCACAATTGATATTGACTCCTAAAAAGGAATTTTAGAAAGAACCTGTACACGACAGGACACCAAATTCTTGAGATTTTTCAAATCAAAGGGGAAGTGTTAAGATATACCACATCTACGGTGGGGACTTGGAAGCACAATCAAAATGTGGGCTGCAAATTCAAAAGGTTGATTAACAGACACTAATTTGCTTTTATTTCGCTATTTGGGTCCCATCCCCATGAACAAATATCACAAAGAATCCATAAGTGATCTCCACCACTCTGCTTACAGATACAAAAATCATTTCAAGCAGTACTCAATCCCTTTTCACCAACCAAATCTCATTGTACAGACGACCAAAACTGTATGATCTTATTACACTTGCAGCAACTTCAAATGTCAAGGAAGCAAATGAGAAAGATGTTTACATTTATCTTATACAGAGTACATAATTTACATCCAATTTTCTCTGATCTTTGTATCTCTCAAACTTTGTCATTTTTCTTCTATAAAAGTACTGTCGTTTTCTCAATGTTGTAGTAATTCTAATCATCCCAGTCTTTTTCCCATCCTTCTCTGTTAGTAGACCTAGCAGTAAGGCCATTGGCCGAGATGTTGCCTATGTGGCGACCCCCTGGTGACTTCACTGCCTTGTCCTCATCCCAGTCATCATCCCATACCTCATCCCAACCTTCTGCAGTGTCCACGTTGGAAGCTGAAGCAGAATCCGGCAACCCCATTTCAAGTTCCCGATATGGAACTCCTTCATGCCGTTTCCTCTTCCTAAACTTGCAGCAAGCCCATGACCCCCCAACAATCAGTGCTATTAGAAACAAAAAGTAGGCAACATAGATGGGGGTCACTTGCTTATAATAAGAGGGAAGCCGCTGTAAAAAGTTGTTCCATTCAGATAGAGGAGTGCCATTGTGAAGCACACACGTCACATTTGCATATTTCAATACTATTTTGGGGTTTTGGCCAATTGTCCAAGAGATATTGACCTACAATACAAACAATCAAATGATAAAGGTAATGCCACTTAAAAGAAGGCAAATCTGCACGTGTAATCACCAGTTTCAATGATAATCCACAAACACAATTTCTGAATCATACTAAATACTAAAGGCCAGTATATGAAATCTGGTCCACAATGCAGAACCACGGAACCAGCACAAGATTTAAGTGTTTGTCATATCTATTACTATTAGTATCAATATTGTCTTAGGTGGTTACTCAGTATCAGCAGTTCCAGCAAGTATACAAAAAATAATGCATACCATTTGTTAGAATCTTGAAGAATTAAACCTGACTGAAAAATTACATCAAAATTGGGATATAGAAAATATTAATTATGTTTATGGGATGCAGATTAAAAAATTAAAAATATATTAGATACAGTGCTAACAGTACTTAACTAATACAAAAACATTATCCTCCCCTTCCATTAGCACATTTATTGGGGGTAAGTGAGCTAATTTTATGTAAAAAATATGCCAACTGAGCACCACCCAAGTACAATTGGAGAAAAAAAATCATCGACAGCTCAAGCCTCCATCGAGCTTTAAAGGGCCAAAACAAAAGCAGAAGAACCAGAGCAGCCATCAACCAATCCTTCCTCTACCAACCAGAGCAGCCGTCAACCAATCCTTCCTCTACCCCCCTATTCTCCTTCCCCTTAACCCCTACCATCATAACTGTTGATGCAAACCAAATTCTTGATGTCCCTTCCACTCTTAAGTTTGCTACCCTCACTCCTAGCACAATTCACTCCCGTCCTTGGCCTCATTTTTGCTCCAACTGTTACTATGAGCTTCATAGCATCCTTCTCAAAACCCTTGCAAGGAATCCCTAGAAATTTACTTAGCAATTTGTAGGCATATGTATCCAGATCTACATGGCTATCTCCACGAACTTGGGGTCCACAAGTCAAGCCTCCTCAACTCTGACATGGACCAACCACATCTCCATATGCTCCCCGATCGAGCCATGAGGCATAACACATTTTCCACTAAGGTCTTGGCATTGGTGAAGTTGGGCCAAGGGCGATTGACCACTTCTCCAGAATATGACCCTCCAATAAAAGGAGCCCGCTGCCTCCACACAAAGATAAACACATAGCTGAAGTCATCTCCTTTGGGGAGCTTGAACCTCAGCAATCACTCTCCCTCTATCTCTAAAGACCACCTCAGCTTTTGCCAGCTTTTGCCTATCCCAACTCCAGTGATCTTGTGCCAACTTAGCGCCTACTGTAATTCCCAGAGGGCCCACAGTCTGACCACTCACCAACAACTGCCACAATCTTTAACCCTCAGTTGAAGTTCACAGATCAGATAATGTCCAGGTCCTTTTCTACAAATGCCCACATTCCCCATCCCCAAAGTTTTTCCTTCCCCTATCATATATTCATAACCATATCTATCACACTATCCTACTGCATCCCCTATACCACCCTTTTTCCACCCCCAACCACCATTGTCCCCCTAATCCAACATGTATCCCTTTCCCAACAAATCAACCTCAAAGCTACAAGGAGTCAAGTCATTAGCAAAAATGAGACGCATGAATCTGAAATCTACCCATGCCTCCACCACTTCTTCCTCTTAAAAAGGCTTCTCTAACTAGTCGAAATCCATCCGTTCTAGTCTCTAAACTAGGCCTATGTCTCTGAATATAGCCTGGAGTAGAAATCCACAAATGCCCTCTAAAATACCCTCTTCAAAAGTCAACTCCCCCTCGTCAATAACCAAGTAGCTAACAATATTACATCTTCTATGAGCATTGGCATTTTATGAAAAAAGTTTTGTTATGGTCCCCTTCCTTAATATAAGTCATCCATGATTTCTACTTCCAAGTTCCAACTAACCTTCTCTGAGATCATGAGTCTTCATACTTCTGCTTTCATAGTTGTTCAAGCCTATTTCTCCTCTTCTGTCAACCCCTCCTCGCTCCTTGTCTTCTAGCCTCATATCCCCCAGAAGCCTAGCAATCCTCTTTCTCACCTCAATTCTAACAAGCACCTTATTTCACACTTTAATGTCTTGTTTTATACATCCATAGTTTCTTGGCAAGGCAAAAACCTAGAGTGCCATCAACCTTGTAGCCATCCCACCAACCCTTCACAAAGTCCTAAAACCATCATCCCAAAGACACATTCTCATAGAGGAAATGGGAGTAATATTAACCTTTCTCAAACCTCCAAATCTTCTTGTGGTTCATACATTACCGATAAGGTTCAAAGAAAATCATTAGTATTATTCACTAGGCAAGACACAAAAAATAACACAAGAATCCCTCCCGCAACACCTTCTAGCCCCAAAAAAACCGAATCAGCCCATCTACTGCCCCATGAACTCCTCATCACCTCCTGATCAATAACTGCCATCTTCGTTGTTGAACATGACCCTTTTATTGGGGTCACTGAGACTTCTCACATTCATAGAATTAATTTGATATGCATAGATATAATTCCCCTAAGATCCCAATCCTTCCACCACGTCCATCTGCAGGCCTTTGCCCTTTTTATAGTTCACTGTACTCCCCAACTTCTTGAGCTCCCTCTCCTTCCTTGAGCTAGAATTAGTCTATGTCACAGTGATTGAATGCGGATATGGGGTGCAAGAGCGTATCTAGGAGTCAGACACTTCAAAATTAAAAATTAAAGATACGTGAATACGGATCCAAATTTGGATACGGATACAGAAATACGTTAAATAATTATTTTTTAAATATATTTATTATGTGAAGATGAGCTTAAAAAAATTAAGGAATAACAGATTTTGTTAAAATAATAACAAATAAAAATTATTTTAAACATAAAATAAATTATATTATATATGATCAAAATAAGTTATTTTTATTTTAGACATAAAAATTATATTATTTATGATATATTATATTATACAATATTTTTTTGGGTGAATAATATTATATATTATTATATTAATATAATTTATATTATATAATATAAATGAAACTAAAAAGACGAGAAAGAGAACAGAGAGAAGAGAAGACAAAAAAAGAACAAGAGAGAGAGAGGAGAGGGAGACTAAGAAACAAGAGAAGAGGAAAAGGGAGATCGAGAGAGAAGATAGAGAAGGAGATAAAGCATCAAGCATCAAGCATCAAGCGAAAGTCGAAGCTGTCAAAGACAGCGACCAGAGGGATCGAAGTCGGCAACCGATGCCTTCACCTTTTCAAACGGTGACCAAGTTCTCTCTTGCTCTCTCCTTTTTCATTTCTTCTTCTATATCCATTTGTAAAGAGCCGTATCCCACACCCGTATCCATGTCGTGTCGTGTTGTGTTGACACGGGTACCTCCGAAAATCCAAAGAGTCCGTGTAACGTAGAAATTAGTGACCATTTCTCTTCTCTTTTTATATCAACAAATAACTTCATTGCTCCTTCCCGATACCCCTCAAAAGATATATCTTAAAATTTGTTGAAACCTTTAATTTTCCTCAACCCCTTAGAAACCTCCTTATTTTCTCCCCCTACTAGCTCTATTGCAACCGTACTCAATAAGTCCATTCTTCTCTCCCTCCCCAAGGCCCACCACTACAAATATAGTACAATTAAAAGGTTCAATCAAACCTAAAAATTTGCCTCCAACCCTATTGCGTTGTCAGTGTAATGTAATCGGGATCAAATAGATCCAAATAGTGCTCTATTCATCATTTTGACCCTTAGTTGCAGAAATGGTCCTAACAGGTGACGAATCTTCGTAAGAAACGCGATTCCGCGTTTCTTAGAAAGAAACGTGTAGGAATCACGTTTCCTTAGAGAGAGAAACGCGATCCTGGCCAAGATAGGATCGTTGGTGAAGAACAAAAACCCTAGGAGAGAGAGACAGAGGAGACAGAGTGTGAAGGAAGAAAGTGAGAAGACAAACCTCGCGATCTGCTCGAGATCTACTCCTCTTCGCTCTCGCCTTCGATCGTCTTGACATCGCCATGGCCATCGCCTTCGATCTGCTCGCCTTCGTCTGCTTCTTCGTCTTCTTCTCTCTCTCTCTCTCTCTCTCTTGTCGATTCGTGGTTCTGTATTCTAACCTATAATAAATAATATACTTTGTTATATAATAATAATATAATAATATAATAAATAATATAATTTGTTATATAAATAATATAATTTATTATATAATAATATAATTTATCTAATTAAATCAAATATAATAAAAAAAATCTAATAAGATTTATAAAATAAATCATTATTTTACTATTTTTTATTATTTTACTATTTTTTAACATATTTTATTATTTTACTATTTTTTATTTATAATATATATCAATTAAAAATTAAAAAATATACATAAATAAATTAAAAATATTATCTATAAAAATAATACTTAAGATAAAAATAATAAATATATTTAAAAATAACTATCTAACTCGCTTTCATATAATAAATATATTTTAGAAATAACTATTAAAATATATATATATATATATTACCGCTTCCTGAGGCGCTCCCAACCTAAGAAACTTCTATCAGCTCACGCTTCCCCGCTCCCGCTCCCGCTCCCGCTTCGTGCAACTAAGTTTTGACCTCCTTAATCCTGCCTTTCTCTCTGGCCCCATTGAACTTCACCCAAGACTAATAAAATAGGAGAAGGAAGTTTAGAGATGCATAACAAAGTTGCCTTACCTTGATAGGCCTCACAACATCCTCAAACCCAACTTGGATTGGCGTACGTTTGTGCAAGAATGGCTCCTCAGTTTTCTTTTGACAAAATTCAAATTTCCTAGGTTGGACCAATGATGATATGAATTGAGGCTCATCACTTCTCCTCCCAATCTAAGCCTGATGGGTTCTTTTAGGTCCCAATCCTCACTTAATCACTTTCCGTTTCTGCCGTTTCCTTTTCTCAACCCAATTTCCTATACAAGAAGTCTTAACCAATTCACTTTTAGCTGGGCTCAAACCTAGGCCATTGAAAATAGCTGGTCCCATGACCAATTCGATGATAAGGCCTATACCCGCCCCTAAAGCCCAAATACTTCACCTGATATGAAACCGGGCCCCTGCCAAACTTATCAACCCAAAAATTATCTTAGGCCTACCATTTATGAGGCCCAACAAAAACTACAAGTTGTTGCCTTCTTGGCCAATATCCACAGTTGGAAGAATAAAGCAATAGGGAAAGAAGATTCAAAGGAGTCTTGTATTAAATTTTTACATTTTCCTTTTTCCCGTTTTTATTATATAGCCATGAACTAGCAGAATACAACAATGTTTCATACAACTTATGAGAGATAATAGGATATTATTTAATATATGTATTATGTTACAACTTCAAGTCACAACATATCAACATGAACATATTTGATACGCTAAACACCTTAGATAACAAAAAAAAAATCTGGCGTATGCAATCCTGCTCTATTGTTAACTTCAACAAGCCAAACATGATCAAATCCTACTGGGGTCTTGGAACTCATCAGGATCTAGCAACAAAGAAAATATTCTCCTTTTTCTCATGAACCTTTCCTCCACTATATTGTCCATCTTAAACATGTTTCTGATGATCCAATTTTTCTCACCTTTATAAGTCCATAAAGGTGAGATAAATGCAAAGACATACTAAAAAGTAACAAGATTTTATGAGATCTCATTTAGTGCTTTGAACAGTTGCTCAGTAGAGAATTTCCACTAAATCACAATTCAATTCATATCAAATTTTCAAAAATGACTATAGCCTACAACCCAATCTAAAATTTCATTAATTACACAAATATCATAAAGAAATAATGAGTACTAGAGATAAAAGATGCATACCATTTTAGTTTGGTGTTTAGAGATTTCACGACTGATCGGATCATTCTTCGCAGGCGTTGTGATATTGATATTCACTTTAAGAGTGCTTTCACCTTTATTTTGGACTAGAAGCACCAAATCTTTAGACCCTACTTCAATAAAAAAACAAAAGGGGAGGTAAAGGGCACTGCTTTCCTTCAAGAAATAGGGAAGACTATTGTGGTGTTTTGCGCATGTTTTTAGTAAAGGAAAGGGAGAGAAAATGCAAAGGAGATAATTTTCTTTTTTGTTTAGTTACCACAGAAAACAAAGAGCAAAAGAAAATAGGATGAAATTATGTGAGAAATTTTTAGTTCTTGATATAATTTTTTCTTTAATTTTTGATAAATTCTTATCATTTTATAAAATTTATAAAAAAAAATAATCCTTTTTAAAGTTTGAGGAAAAAACTAAGGAAAAATATTCTCCTCACTTTCTTTTCTCTTACCAAGTCTAAGGTAAGTTCCAAACAAATCCTAAAGAATACACCACTAAATACATTGGTCTAATCATGGTTTGAAGAAATTTTATGTATTAGAGAGAGGGAAGTGGAGGTGTTAGGTAATGGACATAAGTTAAATTGTTGTTTTAATTTGCATAGTTAAGGTTTGTATGGCACTTGGGGGTGTTAGGGGAAAAGGAAAGAAAAATGCGAAGAAAAACAGTATTCCTTCATGTGCCCTCCTACCAGTGATTCCTCAGGATACATCCAACCTGGTCAAAAGAACAGTAGGTGAGCTAAAAAGGACAGGGTTGAAGCAGTGAGAAAGATGCCTGCCTCAAATTTAACCAGGTATGTGGCCTTTTTGAGTAGAGAGCCCCGCGTAACTGACCCAAGAAACTGAAATAAGATTTGTTAAGTTTACTAGAATATAGAACAAAGCATCTTTTATTATAGATATCAATGTAGAGGCCATTATCCAATAATTGTCCTGTTAATTCAAGGGTTGGGAGGGTAGAATTGGGTACAAACCTAGCATCTTTTATTTTCGCAAAAGAGATGTCCTTTGTAACAAAAGCTGTGTGTGCAAGTTAACAGGCCAAAGTTTAGCATGGCACATTGGCACCTAACAACAGCTCCTTACAGAGATCAATGTAAAGAAAACCATAGAAGATGAGCCATTTTTGTTTCCTAAACTTGAATATGAATGTTTGAGCTAAAGCTAAACCATAATACCTTAGAACCAAAAATCCTCATTCATGAGAATTAAGTTAAGGACCTTTCAATTTGCATGAAATATATAATTCTAAGATTTTATACAATCTCCTTACAAGAACACAAGTTATACCTAAACAAATACCAATTGTAAGCAGAATACCATTATTTCCAAAACAACATTGAAGGAGAGGATCAATGTAAATTACCACTCTCAAGACTAGGAATGCAAGCGATCATTGTCCCGTTGACATCGCATCTATTATCTGAACCCTCGCAAGTCCTATTACCACCAGATTGTGAGGTGGTTTTCCCGTCCTTCTCTCCATGATTCTTATCATCATCTATCGGCACTGCAGGCGGTGGATTTGCAGAAGCTTTATTATTAGCATCATTTATAGAGCCCTTCGTATTCTTATCATCATCTAACTTCTCTTTTCCCGGCTTACCACCGTCAACTGGATTAGCTTTCGACTCCGAAACAGGGTTAGGCAAAGGTGAAATCTAAAACAAAAGTTCATGTATCAGTACTGATACATTGAGAAACAAGCAATTACATACTCAGAAACATACATATATATATATATACATAGATACAGAAAGAGAGAGAGAAGAGATACATTTGTTTCAGAAGACTTATCCTTTGGCTCCCCACTGATTAATTTTCTGAAACTCCAAGCACTTGAGGGATTCGCAACAATCAAGAACAAGAAGATCACAGTGAGAAACCCATCTCTACCCATTCCACGAAAATTTCTTGGGAAATATTTGGACCCGGGTAAGCACCTTTAACCTGTGGAAATGAAATCATCCGCAGAACCAAATCGAATTCCAAACCCCAAAAGCTGGTCCAAAAAGCACATCATTTTCTTCACAAAATCATAAACCCAGTAATCATTTCTACACCAAATTGGTTACAGAAAGAAGCTGGATTTCGAATTCGAAGCTTAGGGTTTACGCAGTGCAAGAAGGAAACGCAGAGATCGAAACTAATTTGTAGTTCGAAGACGATTTAAAACTAGGGTTTGGGTTTCGAAGAGATTCAAAAAAATGACGAGACTTTTTTTTTTTTACTACTTCTAAAAACTAATTTCGGCAAGTAGCAAATAGTCAACGTGGCGGGGTTGAAGGCATCTCCAATGTTTGACGGCGGCGAGGCGGTGGTTGACCAGAAATGAACACGATTTGCGAGGTAGTGCTTTTGGGCTACTGGCCCTGTTCGGTTTGACTCTTCTTGGGCCTTTTACTCTCACTGAAGGGTGGGTTCACCAAAGACTATGCCCGAATTCGGCCCATGATCTGCTTTTGCTTGAATTTTTTTAATAGAGTTCATTTTCTACTCACCAATGCTCTACTTATTTAAGAAAAATATTTCGAATTTAAAATTTATAAATACTATCTATTCTATCATCAATACCATATTAAATTCAAATCTATATTATAAATTTTATTTTTGGATCACATGTGGACCCCATATCATTAGGGACTAACCATTTATCTCACATTTGTATTTTATTCTGTGAAACACAATTATATTTCTAGAATTATTGACGTTTATATCAATAAGAGGGGAGTGAGGAGAGTGTAGATTACAAGTCAAAGCTCCCGCAAATTAATTAGTTAAGACATAGATACCAAAAAATTAAGAGTTAAATGAAAAGAGAATGGTGCTATTAGCACTTCTTTTTCAACAAAAACATTTTGAATTGTCTTTATTATGTAATTTTTTGCATAAATTTAAAAGTATTTGGTGCCCATGGGATATTATGTGGCTAATGTCACATACAAATCATCAAATGTCATGTCTCTTATTGTCTCTTCAATTCGTAACGTAAAATCGTGAGTCTTATTCTTTTCATTAATCACAATCTTTATAGAGCACCACCTAACAATGCTCGATGAGCATAAAATAGCTTCTCTTTTGCAAGAAATGATGTTTGCTTTTGTCTTTGGCAATGCATACCATACAAACGTAGCATGTAGAGAGTGGGAAAAAACTTGAGATCCCCAATTTAGAGATTCCCATGACCCCCAAATATGTGTGATTGATCTATGTGTTTTTTTTTTTTTTTTCTCTCTCTCTCTCTCTCATATAGGATGATGTGGGGATTGTGGGGGTGAAATTTTTATAAGGGTCTCGATCAAAAGTACATAAGCTTCCAGAGGCATTTGTGGCTCTTGTTTTTGGAACAGTTTGGTTGGAAATGTGATGAGCTAAACAAACAAGTGATTATTCATCGTTCAAAGCAGTACAAGGATTTTCTTTCTTGACCAAAATTAATTTCATTAATGAAAAATAAGTATAGGTAGAAACAAAGATTCAGAAAAGTACACAGAAACATCATCAAAGCCTAAGCAAAACACAGATTAAGGGATAAGTAAAAATAAATAAAAAGCAGTCCAAGCGCAAGGGGAAGTTTGCACTCAACTGGAAAGAAATATTTTAGTACAGAGTATGCAGATTACTCAAATCTATTTAATGCTTTTGTATGGAATAAGCCTAAAGAAAAGAGAAACATAAAAAAGGAATAAAAACAGAATTTCCAACTACACAAGAAAGAATAAAGTGTTGGAAACTACTTGGCTGCCTTCTTTCAAGGTTTTCTGGCTCCAAGTTAGCCAAGCACGGAAGTATTTTGTATCAGGGATGTTTGTTTTCAGATGCAGGATGGAGGGGATTGTTAGTAACGGAATTGTTAGTGAGGAGATTGCTAGTGAGGGAATTAAGAAAAATTGTGTTTGTTTGATAACTAGTGGACTAGTAATAATTCATGTTTATTTTGAGAGATAAGAGTAGAATTAACCATGTAAAATTTCACAAATACCCTTTACATTATTATCAAACTAGCATATCACCCGTGTTATGCACAGATTGTGTTTATAATTATTTATATATGTGAATTGTGATTTTTAAATATTTTTTTTTAAGTATCTTCTTTTTTCCTTTTTTATATTATATTAAAGTTTAATATTTTGATAATAATCATATGTGTTGGACTTTTCAAGGAATTAAATGTCTTTTTTTTATTATTATATTATATTAAGTTTAATATTTTGAAAATAATCATATGTGTTGGAATTTTCAAGAATTTTTTTTATGCTTGTTCTTAATGCATTAAAGTGTTATTATGAGGAATAATAATCATATGTGTTGAGACTTTTTAAGAAATTCATATGTGTTGAATTTCAAATAATTTTTTTTATACTTGTTCTTAATACATTAAAGTGTTATTATGATGGTAAGACTTGGGAGTTAGGAGAAGTTAATAAATGTGAAGATTTTTTTTTTTTTAAATAAAAAAAATCCAGAAATTATGCACAGATTGTGTTTACAATTATCTATATATGTGAATTACGATTTTTAAATGTCTTTTTCTTTATTTTTTAAATGTCTTCTTTTTTTCCTTTGTTATATTATATTAAAGTTTAATATTTTGATAATAATCATATGTATTAGACTTTTCAAGGAATTAAATGTCTTTTTTTTATTTATTATATTATATTAAAATTTAATATTTTGATAATAATCATATATATTGGACTTTTCAAGAATTTTTTTTATATTTATTCTTAATGCATTAAAGTATTATTATGAGGGATAATAATCATATGTGTTGGGACTTTTCAAGAAATTCATGTGTTGGATTTCAAAGAATTTTTTTTATGCTTATTCTTAATGCATTAAAGTGTTACTATGAGGGTAAGCCTTGAGGGTTGGGAGAGGTTCATAAATGTTAAGGTTTTTTTTTTTTTTAAATCAAAAAATCAGGAAATTTAGATTGGGAGATTGGAGCTCCCACAAGACTTGGGGTTAAAAACCCCCCTTTACTTAATATATAGTATAGATATTTTGATAATAATCATATGTATTAGACTTTTCAAGGAATTAAATGTCTTTTTTTATTTATTATATTATATTAAAGTTTAATATTTTGATAATAATCATATATGTTAGACTTTTCAAGAATTTTTTTTATATTTATTTTTAATGCATTAAAGTATTATTATGAGGGATAATAATCGTATGTGTTGGGACTTTTCAAGAAATTCATGCGTTGAATTTCAAATAATTTTTTTTATGTTTGTTCTTAATGCATTAAAGTGTTATTATGAGGGTAAGCCTTGAGGGTTGGAAGAGGTTCATAAGTGTTAAGGTTTTTTTTTTTAAAAAAAAAATCAAAAAATCAGAAAATTTAGATTGAAAGATTGGAGCTCCCACAAGACTTGGGGTTAAAAATCCCCTTTTGCTTAACTAGCATATCACCCGTGTTATGCACAGATTATGTTTACAATTATCTATATATGTGAACTGTGATTTTTAAATATTTTTTTTTTAAATGTCTTCTTTTTTTTTTTATATTATATTAAAGTTTAATATTTTGATAATAATCATATGTATTGGACTTTTTAAGAAATTTTTTTTATGCTTGTTCTTAATGCATTAAAGTGTTATTATGAGGGATAATAATCATATATGTTGGGATTTTTCAAAGAATTCATGTGTTGGATTTCAAAGAATTTTTTTTATACTTGTTCTTAATACATTAAAGTGTTATTATGAGTGTAAGACTTGGGAGTTGGGAGAAGTTAATAAATGCTAAGATTTTAAAAAAAAAAATCAAAAAATCAAGAAATTTAGATTGGGAGATTGAAACTCCTACAAGGCTTGGGGTTAAAAACCTCCTTATTAAAGTATAGATATACTAGCCTATCACCCGTGCTATGCACGGGATAATTATAGATATTTATATTTATATTAGATTTTTTTTAATATATAAATTATGTTTTTTAAGATGTTTTTCTTATCACTAACCATAGTGTATGGGGGAAGTTGAAAAGGGATTTTAAATGCTGATTAGGGGATTTTGACCAAATCAATAATTGCAGGCATGTGGAAAGATATATGGATTGAAAAAAGTTAATAAATGCTAATCAGAGGATTTTGACCAAATCAATAAATGCTGAGTTTTTTTTTTTAAATAAAAAATTTAAAAAATTTAGATTGGGATATTGAAGCTTCCATAGGCATTGGGGGTTAAAAACCCCCCTTTTGCTTAATATATAGTATAGAGATAGATAGATAGATAGATATATCTTTTTATTTTTATTTTTATTTTTGTGTGGTTTCTATTCGGGTATTTTTTTTTTCAATTTATTTAAGAAGGAGTTGTGGGTATCTTTTTTTTTTAAATTTAATTTATTTGTAGTTTCCATTTGTTTTTAATTATTATTATTTAAGTAAGTTATGATGTGAGTTAGATATGTGATAGACATGTGAGTTTTATTGCTTTAAAGTTTATTTAGATAAACTTTAAAGATTTTTTTTAGTTTTTTAGTTTTTTTTTTGGTTATGTTATAATAGAATATATAAAATATAGGTAGATATTTACAACTTTAATAGAAAATATTATTTGATTTTTGGGGGAAGAGAAAATGAATGAAAGTTTTAATATTTTTTTTTGAAAATTTGTGAGAGAGATTAGGAGGGAGAGATTATGAAATATTTTTGTTATTAAATAAATAAATCAGTCAATAGTTTTTTGTAATCTATTTTGTAAATTAAAAATCAATAATTTTGAAAAATTGGTTAATTTGTCCCATTAAGTAATTTAAAATTTTGATAGATATACATAAAAAAATATATATAATTATATTATTAAATCACAATTCAAATTTAGATGTTATATCTTTTTGAGATCTATAGCTAAATTCTTTTTTTTTTTTTTTTTTGTGTAGCCATCGTGTATGGAAGAAATTGAAAAAGGTGTTATAATAATTATGAGAGAAGTCAAAAGGGATTGTGGGTTGGGAAAAGTCAATAAATACTGAGGTTGGGTTGGGAGAAGTCAATAAATGCTGAGGTTTTTTTTTTTTAAATCAAAAAATTAGAAAATTAGGATTAGAATATTGGAGCTCCTATCTGATTTTTTGGGGAAGAGAAAATGAATGCAAGTTTTAATATTTTTTTTTGAAAATTTGTGAGAGAGATTAGAAGAGAGAGATTATGAAATATTTTTATTATTAAGTAAATAAATCAGTCAATAGTTTTTTTAAATCTATTTTGTAAATTAAAAATCAATAATTTTGAAAAATTGATCAATTTGTCCAATTAAGTGATTTAAAATTTTGATAGATATACATAAAAAAAAATACATAATTATATTATTAAATCATAATTCAAATTTTGAGATCTATAACTAAATTCTTATATTTTTTATTTTTTATTTTTGTGTGTAACCATAGTTTATAGGAGAAATTGAAAAGGATGTTGCAATAATTATAAGAGAAGTCAAAATGGATTGTGGGTTGGAAAAAGTCAATAAATGCTGAAGTTGAGTTGGGAGAAGTCAATAAATGCTGAGGTTCTTTTTTTTTTAAATCAAAAAATTAAAAAATTAGGATTAGGAGATTGGAGCTCCTACAGGCCTTGGGGTTAAAAACCCCCTCTTTTCCAATGTGAGAAATCTCTTGTGTACCAATAAGTTCAGGTACAATATTTTCTTGGATAATCGTAGGAGGCGTAAGATCACGATTTTCCTCCAAAGAAATATTTTTGAGATTCATACTACCACTAATGTTTTCATCCTCCAAGAACACAACATTTCTAGTTTCAATAATTCTTGTGCTATAAGTGGGACAATAAAATCTAAAACCCTTTAATCTCCCAGATATCCAATGAAATAACAACTTATAGTTCTAAGGTCTAATAAATAAATAAATAAATCAGTCAATAGTTTTTTTTAATCTATTTTGTAAATTAAAAATCAATAATTTTGGAAAATTGATTAATTTGTCCCATTAAGTGATCTAAAATTTTGATAGATATACATAAAAAAAAATACATAATTATATTATTAAATCATAATTCAAATTTAGATGTTATATCTTTTTGAGATCTATAACTAAATTCTTATATTTTTTATTTTTTATTTTTGTGTGTAACCATAGTTTATGGAAAAATTGAAAAGGATGTTGCAATAATTATGAGAGAAGTCAAAATGGATTGTGGGTTGTGAAAAGTTAATAAATGCTGAGGTTGGGTTAGGAGAAGTCAATAAATGTTGAGTTTTTTTTTTTTTAAATCAAAAAATTAAAAAATTAAGATTAGGAGATTGGAGCTCCCACAGGCCTTGGGGTTAAAAATCCCCTTTTGTTTAATATATAGTATAGATAAATATAGATAGATAGATAGATATATCTTTTGATTTTTATTTTTATTTTTGTGTGGTTTCTATTCGTGTATTTTTTTTTCGATTTATTTAAGATAGAGTTGTGGGTATCTTTTTTTTTTAAATTTAATTTATCTGTGGTTTCCATTTGTTTTTAATTATTATTATTATTTAGGTAAGTTATAATGTGAGTTAGATATGTGATTTTATTGATTTAAAGTTTATTTAGATAAACTTTAAACATTTTTCTTAGTTCTTTAGTTTTTTTTGTTATGTTATAATATAATATATAAAATATAGGTAGATATCTGCAACTTTAATAGAAAATATTATCTGATTTTTTGGAGAAGAGAAAATGAATGCAAGTTTTAATATTTTTTTTTGAAAATTTGTTAGAGAGATTAGGAGGGAGAGATTATGAAATATTTTTGTTATTTAATAAATAAATCAGTCAATAGTTTTTTTTAATCCATTTTGTAAATTAAAAATCAATAATTTTAGAAAATTGATTAATTTGTCTCATTAAGTAATTTAAAATTTTGATAGATATATATAAAAAAAATACATAATTATATTATTAAATCACAATTCAAATTTAGATGTTATATCTTTTTGAGATCTATAGCTAAATTCTTATCTTTTTTATTTTTGTGTGTAACCATAGTTTATGGGAGAAATTTAAAATGATGTTGCAATAATTATGAGAGAAGTCAAAAGGGATTGTGGGTTGGGAAAAGTCAATAAATGCTGAGGTTGGGTTGGAAGAAGTTAATAAATGCTGAGGTTTTTATTTTTTTAAAAAAAATTAGAAAATTAGGATTAGGAGATTGGAGCTCTCACAGGCCTTGGGGTTAAAAACTCCCTTTTACTTAATATATAGTATAGATAGTATAGATAAATAGGGAGATTTGCTCAAAATCCTCTCATGATAAAATTTTAATACATTAAGAATAAGTACAAAAAAATTTTTTTGAAAAATCCAACAAATATCACTATTATCAAAATATTAAACTTTAAAATAATATAACTTTTGATGTAAATGTCTGCTTTTAATAAAATTAATATTTTGTAGAATTCCCTCATCAAGATCTATCAAATAAGATCCATGTTGACTATGAAATTCTTTTTTTAAAAAATAAATTATTATCGTTGAAATTGATGTAAACAGTAACAGTAACGTGTTACTTTATTTGACAATAATATTTTATTTTATTTTTTCATCAAATTGTCCAAGAAAGAAAGAAAAAAAAAATAAAAGATATTTTAATTTGTCCTTACTCAATTATGTATTTTCTCCTCAAGGAGTTTATGAAGAAAAATAAAAATTGGACCGTCCTTTTTACCAAATAAGGATCTAATGAAAGGGTTTTGACTAAATTTCCCTTAGGCTTTTACGAACTAAAGAATAAATCAATTTTTACTCATTGTTATTCTTCTTTTTCTTTTCTTTTTTTAATATTGAAGAATCTAACTATCAATTTTTTTTGCTCAATGTTATTTATTTATTTATTAATATTAATATTAATGAATCCAACTATTAATAAATTTTTACTTAATGTTATTCTATCTCTCTCTCTCTCTTTATAAATATTAAAGAATCCAACTATCAATAAAATTTTAATCAATTCTTTGTGTTTAATATTACATGAACCATATTATGAAGGGACTAAAAAAAATTGTGTTTGTTTGTAATATATTTTAGTGAGAGTATTAACTATATGAAATACCATAAATACCCTTTGGTGTTTTTGATATATTTTAATATTAAAAATTATATTTTAATATTAAAAATTATATTTTTGTACTATAGTATTTTATGTTGATATATTTTTTTTGATATAAATATATTATTATACTATTTTATTTTAATATTAAAAATTATTTTTATATTAAATTAATTTTATAAAATGAGGGATAAAATAGTATTTTTACCTCTAATCCCATGAGATTAGATATCAATACCACCTTCCCATGGGATTGCTAGTCCCCTCCTTGGAGGCCTTTCATAGTCTCATGGGACTCTTAATCCCATGATCACTTTTCAAAATAAATACAATTTTTTAAATCTCACCTCACTGCTAGTCCTAATCTCATCCTCTACCTCTAAAAACAAACAGGGCCAAAAGTATACATCGTGATGAAACTTTATACCAAGTAATTGGCTGTGGTGAAGCCTAAAGGAAAAACCATTGATTATATCAGTAAAAATATATACTTGACTAAACATCAACATATTTGGTATGTTTGGCATAGTATTTTGGGGCTATTTTAGGTATAAAAAGATAAAATAGATTAAAAAGTTAATAACATAAAATATCACATTTAAATTATAATTATTTTATTTTTTCTCTCATAAAAGTTTAAAAAATCAAAAAATCTATCATAAATGAAACTTTTTAACTCCAAACTAAAATAACTAAAAAATCAAAAAATTAAAAAGACAACCTACATCCCAAGGAAGGCAAAGTATATTACACTTTGACAGAATTTTTAGAATAATACTATATGCACCAATTAGTATACTAACTAGTGTATCAATTGATGATGTGGCATAATTTAAAAACTTTTTAGTATTTGTAATTTATATAATGAGTTGGGTTAATAATAATATCATAACTAATGTTGGTACATTAATTAGCACACTAATTAATATATGTAACACCACCGTAATTTTTATGTATGAAAGGTGTTTTTGTCTTTTCAAAGCTTGGAATTGAATTGGTGTATCAAATACCCATAATAAGGAAATGGGGTCACTGAGTAGTGACTATTGTACTTCAATTTGAGGTGTATTATGGATTTATTTTATGATCTAAACCGTCATTTTGTAAGATTTGTTGAGTACTTCATGCCAACCAAAAATCATATTAATCGGATATCAATAACTATATGATCGATAATCAAAAAATAAATAATAAGTTTTTTTTTAGAAATAACATAAAAATATGTAATTTGATCATATAGTTATTAATATTCAATTAATATGATTTTTGGTAGGCATAAAGTACTTAACAAATCCTACAAAATAACAGTTCAGATCATAAAAATAAACCCATATTACATTTCAAATTAAGGCACAACAATTACTGTTGTGCCTTTAGCACAACAGTAACCCCATCTCCCCGTAATAATTATGTTAAGACCCAACCAAAGCCATTTAACCATGCCCTATTACCAATGATAACTTACCATATGCTAAGGACGTATTTTTTTTGGAATTTTTATTGATAAATCCTATTTAAGAGTGTTTTAATTCAAGAAGTTCATGAAGGAAATTTATAATCCCCTTAATCTCATATATTTATACCTTTATTTCATAAAGTCTTTTTTTTTATTTTTTATTTACACTATTTTTTTGAACTATTATACTATTATATTTAATGTTGATATGCATTAATTACATATTACTATTTAATGTTGATATACATTACACACAAAAAATTAAACATGGTTCTTTATTGATTATCATTATATTTTGGTAATTCTCATGCATCAAAATGTTGACTGTACGTAATGACGTGAATGTCCACATCAAATGACATGAATGTTCACATAAAAACATATGAATGTGAATACAAATGTTAATGTTCATAATGTTAATATCTATATTCCAGAATTCATGTGAACATTTACATTTATATGTTTTAGTGTGAATATTCACGTCATGTTTATATTCAAATGAAAGTTGAGGCTTTTGGTTATGTAATTTGATACAATGCTGATGTGAACCTTAACATCACCTTTACGATAATGTTATCTGATGTGAACATTCATATTCACGTCATCATCACGTACAGTCAACATTTGGATACATGGGAACTACCAAAACATAATGACAATCAATGATGCATAGGAACTACCAAAACATAATGACAATTAATAAAGAACCATATTTAATTTTTTGTATGTAATATATATCAATATTAAATAGTGATGTGCAGTTAATGCATTTTTTTGTAGTAAAGATACAGTGACAATCAACATTAAATATCAACATTAAAGGAAGTAGGAGAGATTTAGGGTGTTTTGGTTTTCTTAACTCAAATATGACTTAATGGAATAGTAAAAAAGAATATGGGTTGCATGAAATAAAACTCTCAGAAAGGGGATTTATTAAAAAAACTCACATTTGTTTTCAAAGGTAGAATAGGGGGATTTATAGTAAGGAAATTAATAGTAATGGAATTAAATAAAATTATGTTTATTTTGATGATAGTTGTTGGTGTAGGGATTGTTAAATTATTTTTATATAAAATAATAAAACAAATAAAAAAATACAAAAACATTAAACATTAATGTTCAAAAAAATGTCCAACATGTAAAAAATAAAAAATAAAATAAAATAATGATTTTTATTTAACAAAAAATACAAAAAATTAAGCACTAATGTTCAAAAAAAAAATGCCCAACATGTAAAAAAAATAGTCCAGCGAACTATTTTCTAATACTAAGTCTCAAGTCTCTATCCTAATCTTCTCCTCATCCTAATCCAGAGGGGATTATAAATCCTCATTCCATCTCTCAAAACAAACACAATATTAATGAATCTCACCTCAATTTTAATCACAATTCTTCCTTTATCTCTCAAAACAAACGAGGTAAAAATTGAACAGCAAGCAACTTTGCTCTGCTATTCTAGCAACAGCAAGTCATGAATGTGAGGGGACAAAAAATGTCATATAAATTAATAAATTTTAATACTTGAAAGGGATTTTTATTAATAAATTTCATTTAGAAGTGTTCTAACCCAAGAAGTTCATGAATAAATTTTTTAACCCACTTAGTCCCATGTATTTATACTTTTATTCCATAAAGTCCTTTTTTTTTTTATTTACACTATTTTCTTAGATTCTTATGCATTTATATTTAATATTGATATTTAATGTTAGGGGAGGAAAGAGAAGGGAAAGGACCAAGGCATAGGAAATTTCATAATGTAAATATATTTTTAATTGACAATACATTAAAAAAAATGTGAACATTCTCTCTCATCTGATGTGAACGTTCACAACACCTTTCCAAAAAATTCTCTCTCATCTAATATAGTGATGTAAACATTCACAATACGTGAACCTTCTTATTTTTAATTGACAACACATTAAAAATAATGTTCATTATATTCTTAATTGACAACGCATTCTTATTCACAACGTGTAGTGATGTGAACGTCACAACATGTAAACATTCTCTCTTATCTAATGTAGTGATGCGAACGTTTACATTCATATGCTTTAGTATGAATATTCACATTGTGTAATTGACAATACAATGACAAAAATTCATTTCAAATTAATGTGAATATGATGATGTGAATATTTATTTCAATTACATGATGTGAATATGACAACACAATGACAAAAATTTATTTCAAATTAATATGAATATAATGACAATTAACATTAATAGAAAATAGCAGAGATTGATGGTGTTTTGGTCTTCTTACCTCAAATAGGATCTAATGAAATAGTTAAAAAGAATATGAATTGGATGGAATAAAACCCCTAAAAAGAGGATTTATAAAAAAAAAAAAAACTCCCTATGTGAGACAAGGTAATTATAGTAAAAGATTATTTAGGTACCGTTTGGGAAGTAAAACTTGGGCTAAAAGCCACGTCCAGACAAAACTGTATTCACGGGTATGTTTGAAACCCTTATTGGTGTAAATTTACCAAAATACCCTGAAGAGATCCCTCTGATTCTGGGTTACAATGCCTCATCACACACACAACCTTCCCAAACGGCACACAACAAGCGAAATAGGCAATTCATGTATACCAGCGGCAATAACGACATTTGAACCACCTTCGTAGAGGTGATCGGCACCGGAGTACGCATCTGCGGCGGCGAACAAGAACCAACCCTCTCAAACACAAACCGATCTGCAGGTAATACTTTATGGCCTAACTGATTTCGTTCCCCTTTTCGCGTCTGTGTGGCCCCTGCTTCCGATCTGCATAGTGTGGGTTCATAACGGGTTGGGTTCATGATCGATCTGTTTGTTTACCGTCGTGATTGGGTTGATTACGGTTACATTACACACATTTGGGGCAGATATATATATATCTGTGAAAAATTATATATCTGTTCTTATATTAAACACTGTAAATCTGTTTAGCTATCTTGGGTTACGGTTACATTTCACACATTTTGGGCAGATATATATATATATTAATATATATCTGTTCTTATTTATATATCTGTTCTTATATGAAAATCTGTAAAATCTGTTCGGTTTGGGCTCATTACGGTTACATTTCACACATTTGGGGCAGATATATATATATATGTATAAATTAATATATATCTGAGTTGATGGATATATCTGTCCTTATATGAAAATCTGTCAAATCTGTCAAATCTGTTCAGTTTGGGTTCATTATGGTTACATTTCACACATTTCGAGTAGATATATATATCTGTTCTTATATATAAATCTATTCGGTTTGAAGACAGATATATGTATCTGTTCTTATATTTTCATGTAGATCAACCCATGGTAAAAAATAGTCATATTCATATTCAAAATAAAAACAACCTGTTCTGTTCAAAATAGTCTGTTCTGTATTTTTTTTTTTCTTCTTATAATTCACATTACAAATTATCAATTTCAGATCACAATTTCAAATTTATGTATACAACTGCTGACTAATGACATCAATTCTGTGAATGAATATCAATTTCTGTTACAAAATTCATTTTAGTCAACATTGGTAATTTGATTACTTATCACTGCCATGATAAACTTCATTTATGATCTGTGAATTACCTATTGATCAGTTATGAAATAATCTGTCAATGAATAAGGAAAACACATGATCTGAATGGGTTCTGTCATTTATGAGTCAATGCTAGAGACGATGTCTCCATTTGTGAAATACCTATTGAGTTAAAGAAAATTGAATTACCTATTGATTTGTCAATGGTGAAAAAAATGTCTCCATCTCTCTTCTAAAAAACACTCCTCACAGGCAGTCTTGATTCTTATACGGTCACATTTTTGGGTTGTCCTTATTCAACTTCACTTCTTCAAACACTGTTACCTTCATTATGTTACATGCAGATAAAACCCTCTGCTTTCTTCATTCATATGTGTCTTCATTGAAAGCTTAATGGGTTACCAGTTCAATATAACTCTTTCTCAGTTGATCTAGTGTAAGTATATATAAATTAACGCTGTATTTTTCATTCAAAAAAGTAAGTCTAATTTGTGTGTGCATGTGGATACAAACTTTAATCTTCAAAATTATTGATATCAATAGACTATTCGGAAATGTCAAAAAACATCAGAAGATAATAATAATAATAATAATGTAGGAAAAAAGTAATAATATAATTTGATCATGAATTCTTCATCTCAGTCATGTAAACACACGGTGTTCATGCCCTGTTGTTATGTTCATTGAAATCTAAATTTACCAAATTACAGATTTATCGTTCTATTACCACCTTCACAGTGAAACCATGAGAATGTAGGCTGCTTTTCCTTAAAATAAACGGAAGGAAGTTGACAGTTTGTATACGTATCCATTGAAACATGTACTAACATTGTATTTAGAAAATATTTAACCTGATAGACAGATAACATAAACTAATTACTTACATGATTCATTGTCACTTCTGATTGTTTATAAATCATAGCATGGCTTTGTTTGCCTCTACTGCAACTTCCAATACATGACCACGACGAATGTGTGCCTGTGGACATGGCCCCTGTATTGTTAAGATTTCCAGGTCCGCCAAAAATCTAGGCCGTCTCTACTATGCACGTCCCCGCCCTGTGGTGAGTCACCCATTCTTTACCGATCATAACTGTATGAACATTAACAACCCATTCACTAATAGTTCCATCATGTGCACTGATCAGCCCTGTGTCAGTTGGATTGGTTGGTGCGAAGAACCAAGGCGAGAAAACCAAGACTATGCGTCACCCAGAGACGAACTTGTCATGTAATTGCGGGCTGATGTCATAGACATTCAACAATCCTTGCGTGTCCTTAAGACCATTGTGTATGTGCTATGCATTGTCGTTGTCATTTTGTTGTTCCGTATGTAAGAAACGTTAGGATGTTGTCAGTATGTACAAACACGTTAGGACGTTGTTAGTATGTTCGTAGTATGTTCTAGTATGACTTTAAGCTGCCTTTGCCTTTGTTAGTACGAAATGTAACGACGTATTAATGACTATCATAACTATGTCCACTACTTAGTTCCATGGAACCTGTGTACGTATGTTATTACTGTGCAATGGTTATATGCTCCCTAATTTAGCATCCTATCTCTCTATTTCTTGTTATTAATGTGTAATGGCTTATACGTTTGTATATAACAACCGAATTTGTGATGGTAATCTTCTGTAACCGTATATTAGTAATGGCTTCCATACATACTTCTCCGCGTACCCAATCAAAAAGTAAAGGCATTGTCACTGACAAGTCTAGCAGTCTTGAAGAGATACATTAGTTCAGCCACAAGGCCTCATGGGACAGTGACTCAATCCGAGTTTTCCTGTAGTTGATTGCAAATGAGATTACTAAAGGAAATCGCCCATTCCTAGTCCTCAGCCAAGCAGGGTACAAGTCCTTGGCAAGGAAATTTGAGAAAAAAACAAGAAGAATACATGGACTGAAACAGTTGAAGAATAAGCACATGAGCTTGAAAAAAGAATGGCAAGTGTGGACAAAGTTGATGGATTCAAGCAAAAGAGTGTCAGGGATAGGCTTTGACTGTGACACCGGTATGTTTTAGGCACCTGAAGAGTGGTGGGACAAGATGGAATCGATAAATACATATACAAACAAGTTTCATATTTGTCATTTACCAGTACATTTTTTACTTGTTTAGTTAACTTTTAATTAATTATATGAAATGTAACATCTTCTTTCATATATCTCTATTTCTGTAGATAAACAAGGTGTGTGCCAAGTTTAGGAAAAAAACCTTGGAACATCATGAGTTGATGGAGACAGTCTTCATGGGGGCATCGGCTACTAGGAAGCACCATTGGATCCCGGGAGAGAAACTTCCCTGAAGCTGCTGATGACTCATCTGATTCAGTGCATAGTTTAGGAGCCTAGCCATTTGCTGATCCGATACACGTAGGAGTACGGGACGTGGATTCAGATTCTTCATTGGAGCATGTTCCGATTGAAAAGAGGAAAAGAAAAAAGATGCCATCAACAAGTGTTTCAAAGTCGAAGAAGGCAACAAGTGGAGCGTCAATTATTGTGGAAAGCATGAACAATCTGACAGATGTGGTGCGTACGAGGAGTCAGCAGGTTACGGTGAGGCACCTCACAGGTAACGAATCGATGTACACTATTTCAGAGTGCATGCATCGCCTGACGAGTATTCCATTCCTGATTGGTACGCCGTTATTCCAGTTCGCCTCGACACTTATGGATAACGCCGATTACCAGGAGGTGATGATGTGCCAGCCTGATGACGACCACATCATTGGGTGGCTTACACAGAAACAACTCTAGTGTACTGCGTCGGCGCCTTTTGCAAACCTGTTTGGGGGTCGCCGGATGTGATGTAGCGGTGTTACGAGTGTTGAAGATGACTGCCCTTCTCTTTCTTTTTAAAACTTTGACTTATGGTATTGTTGGCACTGTATTAAAACATGATGGTGGTGTGTGCATGTTTTTATTCTGTCGTTTTTATTTTTTTCTTGCTAGCTATGGTGAACAAATGACAATGTTAAGTGCATGGGTTGACAGAATGGAAGCATGGTTATGCTTCGTTTTTGGGAAATGAATGAGATGCTTATGTTTTAATATTTTGTATGGCTATTTTTTAGACAGGGAATTACGTTTTTCTTGCTAGCTTTTGTATGTCTGTATGTTGCAAATTTAACTATTAGTTTAGTTTGATGGCTATTTTTTGTGGTTGTTACCACCATGGCCCCCCTGTAAAGCAGAAGTTGAACAGTTTTTTTTTTTTTGTGTGCAATTCATATCATTATGCGTTACTAATGACATTGGTGACGACATTACTTATATTAAAAACAATGTCGGCATTTTTTAATTGCAAATTTCAATATAATTTTAGTCAATGAATCACGTGCCAACTGATTGAAAGAGTGCCATTCTTGTAGGTTTCGCATCAACGAAGACGCGATGAATCCCTGGGATGGAAGCAACAATGATGAAATAAGGGAAATGCTTAATCAAATGGCGGTCCAGGTGCAACAAGAACACAACTGCACATTTCTACAAGCATGCCAGTATGCGACAGAATGGTATGAAAAACACATGGCTAAAACGCCATGTCGCACTTCTATACTGACCGGGAATGCATGAATATGCGAACTATATGCGAGCCATATAGGTCGATTTGAGAAAAATATTTGCATGCCGAAGGAAGTTTTTGCCGTCTTGTGTGAGACATTAGTAAATGATTTTGGGTTACAAGTCCCGCAATGTCCACATGGCTTAGCTATTGAAAAAAGCGTTGTAATGTTTATCCATGTGTTGAAAGGGAAGCAAAATCGGGAAATCTAAGAACGGTTCCAACATTCGGGGGAGACTGTGTCTTGGCACGTGCATAACGTATTAACTTCCATGAAAGAGTTCACTGTTGTTCATTGTCGGCCACATACAGTCAGCATCGTATACATTCATACGTGCGGTCTAGACGGAAATACCTACCGTTCAAGGTACTACTGAAAAACATTATTGACATATAAATAAAGAGTGTTAGTTATTTTGTTTTTATTATTAACTGGACGTGACGTATGGAAAAAACCAAACACTTGTTATCCGTTTAAGCAACAAAAGAATTGGGTTGTTTGCAGGACTGCATTGGCGCAATAGATGGAACACATGTAAGTGCATGGGTTATGGGGCCAGATGCGGCAACATATTTCGGCAAGAAATACTGTCACACGCAAAATATCATAGCCGCAGTCGATTTTGACATGTGTTTCATATTCATTTCGTGCAGATGGGAAGGAAATATTCATGATAGTCGCATATTCAACGAGATACTAACAAATGACAATGTCCTATTCCCACATCCTAACGAAGGTAACACATGGCAATGTTATTAGATTTAGGGGGCTATAAATTTTTTCTGAAACAGCGTTACTTGAAAATGAAGCACAATGTTCGGTTTTGGTGTCATACATTGTTGTCATGTCTGCAAGCAAATATTATCTTGTCGATTCTGGCTAGCCAAACCGGATAGGTTACTTAGCACTATTCAAAGGCCACCGTTACCACCAACAAGAATTCCGACGTATTGCACAGAAATGACGGCAAACACGCCAAGGGAATTATTTAACAAAGTGCACTCGTCCTTACGCAGTGTGGTGGAACGCACTTTCGGTGTCTGGAAAAATCGATGGGGGTTTATTCGAAACATGCCTTAGTATAACTTTGCAAATGTGCAAGTTCAGTTAATAGGTGCGTCAATGGCATTACACAATTATATACGGCGAAACACAGGTAACCCAACAACTGTTCACCCAATTTGTGACGAGGAAGAGGCTATGACAATAGTAAATGCTATATCAGAAGTTGAACATGACGAGAATGGTTTAATGGTTGGGGATGAGAACCCGCATATGGCATTGGTGCGCCTTCACATACGCGACAAATTATGTTATATGCGTAATAACGGAATGTTAGGAAATATATAATAGTCGACCTAATTTTCGTAGGGTTGTAACATTACTAATGACACACATGAAACAGACTGTATTCAAATATATTATCATGTACAATATGTATGTGTTTACACGGGAATATACTCCCTTCCAGTTGGTGACGTGCCTAACTTTGAAAAATCAAAATCTTTTCGAAAAAAGCCTTTTCAAAAAAGAAAACAAGGTGAAACAAATAACCAAAAAAAAAAAAAAAGAGAGAGAGAGAGAGAGAAATAAAAAATGAGAGAAAATCATTTTTGAAATATAAAAACATTTTCCACGTCATTTACAAATAAATAAAATGAGAGAAAATCCATTTTTGAAATATAAAAACAAATTAATGTGAGTGAATAAAAAAATGACAAAATCGTAAATTTTAAAAAAATAACGACAAAAATACGCCTCATTCAAAAACATTTAAAAAAAACATGAAAACATAAATTACCATTCGCCACGTAATTTACAAATAAATGAAACACATAAATAAAAAAAAAGTTATTGTATACCAAAAAAAATAAAGAACAAGAACTAATTAATGTAACAAAAAAAAAAAAAAAGACAAAAACATAAATTTTAAAAAAAAATTTAAGCAAAATATGCCAAATCCAAACTCAAAATAAAAAAAAAATAACAGAAAAAAAATTAAGCAAAATACGCCAAATCCAAACACAAAATAAAAAAATTAAAAGAAAAAAAAATTTAAGCAAAATACGCCAAATCCAAACCCAACATAAAAAATAAAATAAATTTAAACAAAATATGCTAAATCCAAACCCAAAATAAAAAAATAAAAATTTTAAGCAAAATATGCCAAATCCAAACCCAAAATAAAAAAATTAAAAGCCAAAAAGGGCAATTTGATAATTTAATAGGAAGACACCCCACCAAAAAGTCAAAAAGGTCAAAAAGTCTTTTCCAAACCAGGTTTTTTAGTCCCAGATTAAAATAATTAAAAAAATTTAAAAAGCCAACCCACTTCTCAAACGGAAGCTTAATATATGACAGTTTTTTCCAATCAAACATGATGGCAAGCAAAGCACCTATACAAACAATTTTATTTTTTTTTTACAAATTAATATTTCATTGAGTTATTCCAATTATTTAACTCTATCATATTTGATTTTAAATTTAAATTTGATTTTATAAAAAAAAAGTTTCAAAAATACTAAAGATATCAAAAATTTTACCAAATATCCCACATATGTGTGAGATCTATATGTATAAATCTCACACTTATATAAAATATTCAGCAATACTAGGTATCATGAAAAATCTTTCATGAAAATAATCATGAAAGTTTTATGACCCTTGGATTACACTTAGAATAAAGCACCACACACCAATCAAGGTAATCTAAAGATCATAAATTTTTCATGATCATTTTCATGACAAAATTTTCATGATCCCTAACTTTTCCCTAAAATATTTATTAAAACTTTTAATAAAATCTTTAAAATCTCTAACAATAAATAAAAAATTTACTTGTATGATACGTTTGTGCCAGGCATACATCAGCTCGGCTTCCCAAAATCTCAGCCTGACGGCTGACACTTCAAGCAAGCAAGCTCGAGACAAAGAAGCACAACAAAACAAAACCAAATATAAAGGAAATCAAAGAAAAGGGCTAATCACATACATCATCATGTTCAGAGATATAAAATGAGTTAGTGAAGAAGTGAGTGTGTATGGATGAGAAAATGGGGACAAGGGGGGACGATGGAATAGAAGTGATACTGAGAAGGTTTGGAGATGAACAGAGCACACTGTTGGACCGCTTCGAAAGGCTCTCTTTCGAGGTCCAGTTGAACCAAGCCATTCTGGGTCGCAGCCTATCCGAGCCCAGTGTCTCACGGGGTTGGACCCGCCACCACCAAGCACCACCACCGGCATTGCTGGTGCCTCCACCAGCTATGGCGTCGCAAGTTCAACAAGGGAAGCGGCGTCGTGGGTCGGGTTTCCAGAAAGTTCTGAAGAGGTTGCTCAAACCCATTCTCAGAAGAAGATGGGGCAGTGGAAAAAAGGAGAGTCCCGATCCCAAGGACCCAATGTTTTGGAAGACATTTAGTCGATCCATGCGTGTTTGAATCAATCATGACCCAATAATTTTATTTATTTTATATTCACATTTCTTAGTTGTTGTTACATTTTGCATTATTGTCTTCGTACTACTACATTGTTATTACTACCAATAAAAATAGTTCTCTTCACTCTTAGTTGTGGTTGTGTTATCAAATCGATTTAATTTTTTTATAAATGCTATATATATAAAAACAAACATATTACAAAAACAAACGGTTTAAATTATTGAATAAGAAATTCAAACCCAGCCCAACCCTTTATTTTAACAATATTCAAAGTCTTTAACGGTTGAGAATCTCACACGAAGTCCACACTAATTAACGGTTGAGATACAGTCTGCAGCATGAACAACATCTCCATAGTGACAAACTTCAAAACATAGGCACCATTCCTCCTTCAATAATACTTTCTTTAAACTCCATTCAGTCTCCAGTGTTTCTCTCTCTTATCTCCCTCATGCCTTCTTCATTTCCATCTCTATGTCCACCTTCCACCCTTCCTCACTTCCCCATTCCATTTCCTTCCCCTAAAAGCCCCATCTTTTTCAGCAGCCACTATACTACCCAACAAACAAAGCTGGTTCTCTTTGCCACACTGCCTACTTCTACTAGTAATTCTTCACGGAACTCATCATCAAACACTCTCAGTCTTGCTAAAAGAAAAGATACATTATGCTCAAAACAGGTTTCTGATTCAATTCATAAGAAAAATGTCTTACCCACCAAAGAGAAATCCAACCTTGATTTTGATAGGAAAAACAGTAGATTACAAGTTCAAGATTTGGTCAAAAGGATTAGAGCATTACCCAATTCGCAGAGAACCAGAATTGTCGATATCATGGAGACAGATGGTGGATTTCAGACCATATCTGACTTCAATGATCTTCTCATGGCTTTGGTCACAGAAGATGAGCTTGAACTTGCCTTGAAACTGTACTCTAATCTATCCTATTATGGGTTGGTGCCAGATTGCTGGACATTTTCTATTATGATCAGGTGTTACTGCAAGAAAAACGAACCGAGTGAAGCCAAGAGACTTGTAGACCACATGTTTGAAAATGGGTCTCAACCAACTGTTGCAACTTTCACTGTTCTAATCAGTACAGTCTGCAGAAGTGGCAGAGTCCAGAAAGCTCTAGAGGTTATGGAGATTATGCGTCAAATCAATTGCAAACCAACAATTCAGACATACAATTGCTTGTTGAAGGGGTTGTGCTATGTGGGGCAGGTGGAGAAAGCTTATGAATTGTTGATGAATATCAAAAAAACTTCCACGA
Organism: Camellia lanceoleosa; assembly: GCA_025200525.1. Taxonomy (NCBI): domain Eukaryota; kingdom Viridiplantae; phylum Streptophyta; class Magnoliopsida; order Ericales; family Theaceae; genus Camellia; species Camellia lanceoleosa. Next base: position 3,969,125 of record CM045761.1, on the reverse strand, counting down.
AACCTGACGTTTATACGTACACAGTGGTCATGGATGGATTTTGCAAAGTGGGTAGATCAGATGAAGCCTATGAATTGCTTGATGAAGCTCTTGAGATGGGATTGATCCCCAATGTGGTCACTTTCAATACTCTGTTTACTGGGTATTTCAAGGAGGGGAGGCCATTAGAGGGTATTGGTTTGTTGAATCTAATGAAGGATAGAAATTGCATACCTGATTACATCAGTTATAGCACCTTGTTGCATGGTTTGTTGAAATGGGGTGAAATTCACACCGCGCTGTGGATTTATGAGGAGATGGTGGGGATTGGTTTTCAAGTGGATGAGAGAATGATGAACACTCTATTGAGAGGGTTGTGCAGGAGATCTCGGAAAGAGAAAGAGATGTTAGAACACGCCCACCAAGTATTTGAGAGAATGAAGAATGGGGCTGCTGTCATTTATTCTTGTACGTACGACCTAATGATTGAAGTTTTCTGCACTGGGAAGGATACGTACAAGGCTATGGTCAATTTACGTGAGATGGTTGAGGTTGGATATGCTCCCAAGAATATCACCTTCAACAATGTCATTCGAGCACTTTGTGTTGAGGGAAAGGTGGAAGAGGCATTGTCGGTTTTAGTCATGCATCGAGAAAGTTCAGTTCCCACCAAGATTTCTTTCAACATTTTGATTAGTGAGTTTAATCGACAGGGAAGGCGGTTGGGTGCCTGTAATGTGTATGGTTCTGCATTGAAAGTAGGTGTGATTCCAGAGAAGGAGCCTAGAGGATATTCAACTGAGAGAAAAGCTCTTATTTGACATGTTTAGATTCATATTATTACAGAGTAGTCACCGCAAATAGAGAAATTAATAGGTGCTCATTAATTTGTAATTCAACATCAATGGCTGAGTTACAACGACAAAACCTTTCTTCTAATACAAAATCAGTTATTTGCAATGAGATTTTTCTTAATAATACAAATTTCTTTTGTTCTTGGCAAAACAGTTGAGGATTGTATCTTGTTTACGATCCAAGTCTGAATGGGCACGCTGTTGCATTCAAATGGACCAAGAAAAATCCAGTAGGAAATAAGTACAAATGGATTGGGAGGATCTTCTACAGATGAAAAAGTATTCTTTAAGCAATTATGCGCGGCTCATGTATTGCCCAGTTCTAGTATCCACCATTATTGCTTGGCCTCTATCTACAAATAGTGGAACACTAACAACGGCGCCTGTCTCAAGTGTTGCAGGTTTAGATCCACCTGCCACATAAAGCAAGATTAAATAGTTATTCAACACTATCTTGGATAGTAAACATTATAATTATCCAATTGTTGATCCATTTCCAAAAGGGTCAAACACTCCAACACTAGTACCCTAATCATGGACAATCATTTGTACAAAACAATAACATGGAGCATCTGCTATTGTCATCCCAAGCCATTGTTTGATGGGCAAATGCATTGCCTTGGAAGAAGATATGTCTAAGAGATAACGAAGAACACTACCTTGTGCTGTGTCACCTTTAAGGCCAGGATCGACCTCAACCACAGTCAACTTAACAGTGATGGGGAGTTCAAAATCAATAACCTGCAACCATTACAACATTGAAATGCTGTTATCCAGAAAGCGGAAAGGAGGAAATATGGAGAGTAGGGATTCAATCCTGTGTCAAAGAGCAGTCCCCAAAATACCATTTCTAACATATATTGTGCCTTTTTTTTTTATTTCTTCTCTTCTTTTTTTTTTTTTTTTCTTCTTTCTTTTTTTAATTAAAGAAATTAAGAACTGAAAGAATAATCCAAAGACAAAATTGGAAATGAAACATACTTTCCCATTCCAAAACAGCAAATTGCAGTCCATGCCTTCTTTCAACCACTTCGTCTTATCTCCAACAAATGACTCATTAAGACGATATTCCTCATATGTATTCTGAAAATAAAAAAATCCCAAATTTAAGAAAGACGCATAGCTGAAAAAAAAAAAAAAAAAAAAAAAAAAAATTGATGTCAGAGAAGAGAAAAGGCCTTCCAAAACTGAAGAAAAACTGGGAGTATGAATTAGCTGAGAACAATATAAAGTGAAAATTTCTGATTCCCATTAATCATATGAATCAGGGCATTTTACAACACTGGATATCTATGGGCTGTTTTGGTAGTGGTTCAAGATCTACAAGATAAAATCTAGTAAAGTCAGGTCCAAGTCCTTATTAAAACATCTAGTATTCATATTACAGCTACACCAGAACGCTATAAAGTAGTATGAGAAGCATAAAATTGACATCCAATTAACCAGATTTCTTCATCAGCAAGCAGAATTAATTATATGAAAATGAAAATTTTACTTGTAAAAATAGAGGAAGTACATCACCAGCCCATATGAAGCCTTTGCTGAGTTACTTTCATGGGTAAGACATATGAACAAGTCTATAGCAAACTAGGCTTGCAGTAACACTTTTAACATACTACATGAAAAAGATAGTGAACAATACCAGGTCCATGAAAACAAACTGGGAACCATCTTTATATGTGTATTGCTTTGTTTCCTTGTTTATATCAGCCTGTTCAATCTGGACAAATGATCACACATCAGATGGAATCAATGGGGGTAAAGTGAGATATGAGTGTCATCTATATGTTCTGAAGGAGATTGAAAACTTTGAAGTGTGATTGTGCAGTTGATGCAAGCACATGACATTGTGATTATCCTAATGATACCAGACATAACTGTGGGTACTTGTATCAAGCCCAATACACAGCAAGCCCTACGAGTGCCACATCACCAAAACTCCACCCACGTGGCAGACCAATAAGGCACCACGTGGGCATATCACATGTTTGATACATGGCGAGCCCTAAGGGTGCTGTGTGCCAGGGCACCACGCAAAACCAAGACTATATGCTTAGCATAAGCGGGAGCATACATACAAGCCCAAATATATCTAAATATGAAGAGCCCTGCAACAGGCAGCACCATGGCCCCGTAGGACCCATGGTCCTTCATACCTCACTTCAAGACCAAACAACAATATAATCAGCCCCCAGTTTACTTGGACTTTGACTGATAAACATTGTCTCTCCTAAACATTAAGATAGGTCCGCGGCCCATTCTCCTACTTGGTCGCTTGGAAGCGAGCCCCTGGCTCTCCTAAACACTGAGGTAGGCCCTGGCCCATTCACTTACTTGGTTGCCTGGGTTAAGAGCAGGACCCAAGCACTACTGCTCGAGATCATTAGAGGATATTGGACTGGTGGCTGAGGTTATGGAATCGTCGGGATGGTTGTTTTCTTGCTAAGACAACTCCATCTCGACCAGGCTTGGAGAAGAGGTAACAGCGACCTTACATTCATGTCATCCGATACATATACGAAACGTTACTTTCCGCCTGCCATGAAACGTTGCCCTCTGCCTACCATCAGGCCATAGACGGCAGAAGGGCTTATATCACTTCTGGCAGAGTTGAGGCAGAATTGAGGAGAACGAGCCACCTGTTCAACACTTTGCTTGGGCTCCAATACTCTTGTGGCCTATATAACATATCGTATATGCTCCAAGAAACTACACCTCACCACAACACAACTCCATAACTCTCACACACTAAGTCTCACTCCCTCTCACATTCTACATTAGTGTTCAAGGTCCATCACTGCCAACCTCTCCCTCTCCAAGCTTGCCTTGACCTCCTTCTCTCCACCACCGGTGATCTCAGTCCATTGAAGTGCCCGCCATCTTCCCAAACTATCTCCAACCACACCTCTCACCCACAATAACCAATCAAGAGATCTGCATACCATGAAAGGGGAAATGCTCCCTGTCAAAGCTAAGATATGTAGATCTAAAGCTAAAGCTAAGTTATGTAGAACCTAGGGTAAGGAATCTTGAACAGATTCACATGACTGGCAGTGCACTGAGGGCTCTAGAGGTATTTTAACGAGTTCAGGCATGTGGCTGCACCAAGTGAAGTACCATGCAGAGATTTAATGTTTGATCATTAGCTTATCAACATTGAGTATCCAAGCAAAGACCAAAATATGGTTGGTTAAAACATGGTACTAACAATTTATAGCATTTCAACTATAATTAATCTGTTTGTTCCAAGTTCCAACAACCTTAATTTACATCCACAAGCACAACGATGTCCAACTATCTTAATGTGCCAAGTAGGGAAAACCCCAGCAAATGCCACTTAGCCATGATTGTGTGGCCTCAGTCTACTCACCAAAAGATAGCACAGTTGAATTTCATGAAATTGGTTAAGAAGCCAAATTTTGAGTTCTTGGCACAGATTATTATATGTTGACCAAACAAAAATCTCACAGATTGCAATTCAAGCATTGCAGAGGGGGTGAAATAGTCTTCAGTCTGCCCCAGTTTAAATAATGCATTATCAAATGTTCAACAAAATCTTCAGGTTCCAAAGAGATTACATAAGAAAATCTACGTACGACCAATGTAAGTACAAATAAATGGGACAACAAAACAAGAATAGTAGAGGAGATTAGTTTCGAGTTCAACTAAAATTACCTTACTTCCAGCACGAAAAGTTTTCTCAACAGAGTTTCCTGTCACATAATTTCGCAGTGTGGTTCTCACATAGGCAGCTCCTTTACCAGGTTTCACATGAAGAAACTCTACACAGTTCCATTGTAAACAAATTTGAGGAATTAAAATCAGAACAGAGGAGGCAATTCTAGAGTCTATACATCTAGCCTCATCCCATGAACATATATCACATATGTTCAAACTACATGTAGCTCTTAAAAATCGAGAGCTTGCTTGTTCCAATTATTTTAGGAAACATAAATATATCAGAGCATCTCCAACCTTGACCAATTTCTTTGTAATAAAAAGCTTGATTAAATATGAACTGCTCCAATCCTCTAATAAAATTTTCATCAAAATATTTTTAAAAATTTCCCTTTTCATCAAATTTGATGGGGAAAAAAATCATCTTCAATTTCAATGACTCTCCCTTGATTTGATGAACATTTGCCCAAGATACCTCACTGACCATATCAATTATTTCAGAAAACATAACCACATAATAGCTTTGATGTTCCAATTGTTTCAGAAAACATAACCATATCATATCATTTATCAAACAGAAGGTGGGCATTATTATTACCAATAACTTTCCAAGGAGATCCATCGACTTCAATGTTGCTACCCACCTTGATATCGTTGCTAGAAAACGCAAATATCTCTGCAAAAACAAACACAAATTGAACAAAAAGAACTCTCCAAGGAGCTCCAATCTACTTCAATGTTGCTACATACATACATACATACATACTTGGGAATGTAGGACGGCGTTGCGTTCCTGGGAAAACTCGCATTGGCAGAACTGAAGGCTTCCAAGAAAACGACAGAGATGAAGATGATGATGATGATTGAAGGATGCATGAAGGGATCGAAGACAACTTGAAGCTTGCAATTGCTGCCATGGCTATGGAGGAGTGAGTAGTTAACTCAGAATGGTTTTTCTCTGAAATTGTGCCCGCGAAAAGTAGAGAGAATGGCCAAACCCAGTGGCCAAAGCCCTCCTTCTAGCCTGAAAACCTCGACCTAGATAAGGAGCGGTATTGGAAGCCAGCATTTTTTATGTTTTTGCTTTCAAAAAATGAGTCACCAAAATATTTTTTTAATAAAATTAGTGTAAATTCTAATTTTGAAGATGGTTTTATTATTACAATAGAATAATTCTATCATAGAACCCCTTAGTTAGAATTAATTTTCTTTTTTAATTATGACTAATTTTTTTCTATAGTTATGTCATATAGTATGTGGTTATATTTTTTTTAGTTATCACTTAAAAAGTATAAGGTTATGTTACTTTTTTCTTTAATTATGTGTTGCATTTGTAATTTGATTTATGTTTTTAAATTTATTGTTTTGGTTTTCCCTTTTAATTTTATTCTCCTCATTTTAAAAAAAATATTTAATGAAAATTGGATTTGTTAATGCTATTTTTGGATCTTAAATTTAGTGAAATAAAAGAAAATGAGCTTAATTATACCTATAATTTCTTTTTCTTTTTTTATGAATAACCAAATCAAAAATATGATTTTAGGAACGATATTATTAATTTTAGAAAAAATTATCATTAAGTAGTACTTTTCTCTACCTTAGACCATCTCCAATCCTTCACCAAAACTGATATCAGATTTAAATTCTGATGAAAAGGGTACTGTTCACCCCTCCAACCCTTCACCAAAACTGATATCAAATTGATAATTCATCAAATATTTCATCAGATTAAGGACGAAGAAATGAATTCATCAAAACACTATTACGGACCGTTGGAGGGGGACACGGTCGACCAACCGGTTGCCCAGCCGGGTGACCAACCGGTTGACCGGTGTACCATTTCAGCCACTGACCTGTTTGAACCCTTGACCTAGTTGGTTTGAACCGTGGGAGAGCAACCGGTCAACCACCCAGTTGACCGGCTGGTTGACCACCCGGTCGACCGGGTGGGCCAACTCCGCTACAGTCTTGGACAGATTGGACGAACAGGTGAACACTTGTTTAAGCTGATTTCATATATTAATTTCTGATTACCAATAATTTGAAGGGTCATACATTAACATTTTTAATATATTCGACATACATATTTTATAACTAGCCGTTATAATAATTTACCGTTATATCCACACAGAGTATTTTGAAAAGAGTACTACAGTTATTTTAAAAAGAGTATTTTAAAAATTTACCGTTGATGATTTACTCTATAAAATCAAATCTGATTTCTCAGAGTCATGTTAACATAGTGTTTCATTTTCATAATAGCATTTATATGTTGTGAATTTATTTTCTTTTCAGTGATTAGATATTTGTTTTTCTTCCAATTTTAGTTCATAGTATCTAGTTCTGAGTTTTAGTTGCTAAGTTTGAGCTTCTGAGTTTCAACTTCATTTCAATCTTTCAGTAAGTGTATTATATTTTTTTAAATTATGGAAAATTTTGAAATGTTTGAGGAATCACAAATGTTTGAACACAACACTCATATTAATTTTATGTCGGAATCTTCACGAGAACAGAACACGCAAAACAGTGATAATAATTTCATTTCAGAACCTTCTCGTGTTTCTCGTGGTAAAGCCTTCACAATTATAGAAGATGAAACTTTATGTAGATCTTGGTTAGCAGTGTCTCAAGATCCTATTACTGGTAATAGTCAGAGTATGGCTATATTTTGGGAACGAGTACTTGTTAATTTTAATTTACAATTGAGCGGTGAATCCAATCGAAATCGTATTTCTTTGAATCATCGTTGGTCAGCCATACAGAAGGCAATTAATAAATTTTGTGGTTTTCTTGAACAAATTCAACTGAGACAACAAAGTGGAACAACCGAGGCAGATATGGTAAATTTTAGTTGTGTCATTAAATATCAAATTTAATTTTTACATGTATACTTGTTACAGAAATATTTAGGATTTTTTTTTGTAGGTCACGGAAGCGAAGCGGATGTATCATGCAATACAGAAAAAACACTTTACATTTGATACATGTTGGGAGATATTGCACCAAAGTTGTAAGTCGGATGAATTTCGATAAAAAAGAAGCACGCAACATACTGATCCATGTTTGAATCGACCAAGTGAATATGAGGCTTCACAATCCAACCACAGTAATGCGGTGCACGAACAACCATCTAACACATCAACACGACCAATTGGTACTAAGGCCGCGAAAGAGAAGTTGAAGAATAAAACAACGCATGATAGTAGATTTGATGAAATGGCTGCTAACCAATCCAAAATTGTTGAAGTGTTATCAACTATCTCTGCCAGAACTATTCAGCGAGATGAACAAAAGGCGATTGACCGTGCACAGAAGGCTGCAGAGCGTCGAAAAAGGGTCGAAGATAGGGAAGAACAACTAAAACTCCTATCTATGATGAATGAAAGAGAACAATGAAATGAAGATCATAAAATTATGTCAATGGACATGACAAATGACAAATTTAAATCCTATGCAAAAGGCGTACTATGAAGATCTTCAACGACAGATTTTATTTCGAACAACTAATAGAATGCCTTGAAAGGTTCCGTATTTGTGGGTTTTTATGTATTGGTTTTATTACTTACGAATGTTACGTTTAACGTGTATTGGTTAGTTTTTTTAGTTTTATGAATTAACCCTGATACGTATTGTTGCTATATTTAAAATTGAATACGTATTGTTGCCATATTTCAAGTTGAATACCTAATTCTTGCCATGGTGTTTGTATACGTAGATGTTTGACCTGTAATTCAATGTGATTTTTTTTTTTTATTAACCTCCTCTTCTATAAAATGATATTTAAAGTGAAGTCGTTCAGTACTATAACATGATTTATAGAAGACGAATAATAACTGGATATTGACCTTCTTGTCGCATTTTCAGGATGTACATAATCATGTCTTTCGTCAACTAGGCATTAAAAATAAAAAACTACAATATACACCAACATAACAACTACATAGGCCAATGTCATAACAAGTTGACCGAACAAAAGGTTTTGAAAATAACAAAATACAAACCAATACCCATACATAACGTGAATCACATCAACAGTCATTATCTAGTGGTGGTGGTGGTGGAGAAGGGTAGTAGTGATGGTATATATCATTTACACGATGCTCAATCGTATCAACGCGATGCTCAATGTCCACACGGAAATCACCAAATTGTTGAATTAATGAGTTCTGTGCAGTGGCAAATATATCAAACTGATTACCCAACGAATTTACCTGATTAGCCATTTGTTGTTCCCATTGAACGCGTTGATTATAACGTTGCTCTTCCATGGCCAAAAAGTCAGTCCAATATTGAGGTTGTTCAGTTTATGGCATCACATTGGCATGAGGAGGATCTTCTGAAGCATCATCTTCTGGGACTTCATTTTCTGAATCTTCTGAAGCATTATCACTTCCCATTAAATTGCCGGCCACACCAGCACGGGTCACTGTATACTGATTAATTGGTGAACGGATCTTGATATCCATTTTATCTGCAAAGTTAACCTTAAAATGTTTGAAAATTTTTGTTAATAGTGCCCCAAACAGTAATGACCGACCTGTGAATTGACCTTGATTTGCTAGTACCATTTCTTTCATAATTATGTAACACAAATCTAACTTCCAACTTCAAAAGCAAGATAACAAATATGCATTAAAATATGGCACAGCATCATGGTGTCCTTTTTTTGGAGTGACATTTTCGACAATCCACCGGTGGAGAATCCGAAGATAAGGTTTTAAATGTCTTGCTTGTAAACTAGTCCCAGTAAATCTGTTACGACAAATAGTAGTAAACACATCAGTAGCATTACCAATGATATTAGCTAACTCATCCTCAGTCTGAAAATGAATATTTTCATCACCTAACTCAACTCCAACAATGCCTACCAAAGTAGGAATATCAAACTGTATACCTTTTCCTTTCACATATGACAAAAGAGTAAAATTTCTATCTTCTTCCTGAGTAGCTCTTAGGTGAACATAAAATAGAGCTACCAGTCGTGGATATACCTTTTGGGGCAAATTAATTAAGTTTTGCCAGCCCATTGCTTCAAGTTTACTAATTAATAGTGCATCCAATTGAGATGGAAGATTTACTCTTCTCCCTGTTACAATCGGCCGGGCAGAGAAGTTTGGAAAAGCTAGTGCATGACTTTCAGTGAGAAAATTATCAGTACGATATGACCATATTCGCGCCTGTTCTTCTTGGCGTCGTGAAGGGTTGGAACTTTGACCAACTTCTGGTCTCGCTCTTTTAGTTCTAGACATGAGATCAAAATCTGTTGAATTTAAAATGAATATATCTGTCATATTTCAGTATGTATGTATAGGCATGAATATATCTGAATATATCTGAAATGAATATATCTAGGCATGAGATGTATAGACATGATATTTTACTTAGTATCTGTCATATTTCAGTATGAATATATTTGAAATGAACCAATCTAGGCATGAGATCAAAAAATGTTACCATATTTCAGTATGTATGTATACTAATCCAAATAACATAATTTGCCAATATGCATATAATGAGAAATGTGACATCATGGGAAAAAGCTGAATAAAATGAATGTAACTTGGAGCAGTGAAAAAATGCAACTCAAATTCAGAAATAAGTCCTGGTTCAGAGAAATCAGTAGGAGTTAATGAAATTAAAAATATATACCAGAAGGATACTGAAATTCAGAACTTCGGCCAATATCAATCCCACATACACCAAAATTGCTTTTAAATATAACTTTCAGTAGTGTAAACCTGCTAGTAGTTGGCATCATACATTTTCCTCCATACAATTGTATCCATGTTTCCCTTTTACAACTTCTGTTACAAGCACATCAAGATGATCCTAGTTGTAATATGTTAAGACTAAAATATTAAACATGAATTTTGATTCAAACATTATGTCAATGCTCTTGACCAAGTAAAACTTGAACAAACTCAACATAAAATGATACGAATACAACTTTGTACACAGTTCAAATATAGGAATATCAAATATGGAGCATAGACAGAGCATACGAAGAATGAAAGAATGAAAAAAAAAAAATTAGCCGGGCCGGTTGACCAACCGGTCGCCCCGTGTATATACCTATGATGCTACCCTTTGGATGCTGCCCTGCCTTCTTGTTCTGCTCCTGCCTTTCCTGATTCAGGTGTTTCCCTTGTTCAGTGTGTGGAATCACACTTATAGTACACTCAATATGCAGAGTTTGGGATTATAATTTGGATTGAAGCCGAATTTGAAGATAGTTGGTGGAGGAATACAGGTTTGGCCGAATTTGAAAAGTTCTCTGGGAATAGTATTTGTTCATATTTTGATGGCAGGTTTGGCTAAGTTTGTTTGACCTGATATAGAGTTTCCATTCTTCAGGTAGGTGGTGAGGATATTTCAACTACCATAAGCCGTATGAAATGAAAAATGTGGGGGGGTAGATGACATGCATTAAAGGAATGGTAGGTGGTGTCTATAAATTCAATGGTAGGTGTGATTGATAGGTGGTGTAATCAAATTGAATGGTGGAATGAATTTGATAGGTGGTGTCTGTCATTGATTTTAAAAATGTTGAGAAATCTCATAAAAAATATCATTATTGAGAAATTTGGGCAAAAAAAATCTGTTTTGTTTATCAGGTGGTTAATATCTCAGGAAGGTCTACTACTGTAAGCATGAATTTTTGTTATTCCATTAGATTTCTTATTTACAGAATAAAGATAGGGAAAAGGAATTAAGATGTAAGAATATATTTTTTAAGAAAATAGTTAAAGAAGGCCATGGCATATCAGTAGCTTGTATGTAGAATATAGTAAGGGGTAATTACAATTCAGTGGTGTCTTAAAAAATTATTTACAAATTTTGGAAAAAGTTCAGAATTGTAATTATTTACAATTCAGTGGTAGTCGTTGCAACATCATTTATTCTAAATTATTCACCTTTGCCTTTTGATGAAATGTTATCAACTTTTTTGTTTTTTACATGAACCATAGTCTGTTGGTCAATATGAATATATAGAGTTCTCTGTTTTGTCTTTATGCTCAAGGTAGGTCTGTTTATTATATATGCATGCACGCAAGTGATTTAGCTCATAATGTTTGTGCTTTCAATGCATTGCAAAGGATACTCTTCCATAAGCATATATTACCTTAAGCAATTTTCATTTCAGGAAAAGCATTAGCATATCAGTAGGTTGAAATAATTAATGAATTACCTGAAGACAAAACTATCAGAGTATACAGCCTTTGTCCCAATTATGCAGGTTTCTTGTAGTTGGTTTTATTTGCAGGCATATCTTCAGTAAGCCTAATATAAATCCTATAAAAATACCTATAATACAACCCACAGACTATATTACAATCCATCCTCCATCAAGATAAAATAAGTTGTGATGAATTTGAATATTTTATAGTCCTTATAAAAACGGTATAAAAAGTTCAAAAACAGAACTTCACTTGTAGTAGAACCATCCAAATCTAATAAATGTACCTGTGCAAACTTTCTTTGGTCACTAAAATATAATAAAACATAAATAAATGTACCTGTGCATAGTAACCTAAAATTAACAAATGCATGAACCAAACTAACCTCAAATTTGATAACACAATGTCCAAAGGGCACTCTCCATATAAAATTTTAAGGCATCCTTTTTTTCTTGTTAGCATGCTTTGTTCATACACTTAGTTCATACAGTGAATATTACAGATTGAATATGAGAAAAGGACATTATCACATAACTTCTGAATTAGTTAGTTCATTGAATTCATCAAAATAAAGATTACAAAAACAGAAGCTTCTATTCCAAAAGTATAAACAAAAATTACATACAAAAATTACATGTAGTGATGTGGTTAATTTAGTGCTCACCACGAAGATACCACATATGTTCTACCAAATCATTACGGAGGGCATGATACGCATCTTTATCTCTAATATCTAAGTGACGAGACAGAAATGATTGGAAGTCATTGGTAGGAGTAGAGGAAAGTTGCACTGGTGTGTTGGTTGATGCAATATCATAATTGAAATCAAGGTGCTCCTCCCTCTCATCTTCGACAATCATATTATGTAATATGATGCAAGTCTTCATTATGTTGCCAAGCATTTTCGAATCCCAATAACATACAGCACCACGTATAATTGCGAAACGAGATTGAAGAACTCCGAATGCCCGCTCTACATCCTTCCTGGCTGCCTCTTGCATCATTGCAAAATGTTGTCTCTTTGCTCCTTGGGGCGAAGAAATTGTTTGAACCAATGTTGCTCATTGAGGGTATATGCCATCAACAAGGTAATAACCCATATCGTAACTATGTCCATTAACTGTAAAATGGACAGGGGGAGCTTTACCTTGCGCAAGATCAGAAAATAAAGGCGATCGGTCCAACACATTCAAGTTATTGTGTGAGCCAGGCATTCCAAAAAATGCATGCCAAATCCATAAGTCATAAGATGCTACTGCTTCGAGAATAATGGTTGGCTTTTTTTGATGACCTACATATTGACCTTACCATGCCTTTGGACAATTTTTCCACTCCCAATGCATGCAATCTAAACTTCCCAACATGCCAGGAAACCCCCGAACCTCCCCAATAGCAAGTAATCTGTCAATGTTAGTTGGCGTAGGGGATCTCAGATATTCTTCTCCGAATATTTCAATCACAGAATTACAAAATTGTTGCAAACTTTGAATTGCAGTGCTTTCCCAATCTGAATGTAATCATCAATCGTGATCTCTGCGACACCATATGATAATATTCTCATCATTGCCGGTCATTTTTGTAGGGGAGATAATCCAAGTACATAACACGCATCTTGTTTTTGCACAAAATATGAATTGTGTGCTTAAATTGCATTCAAAATGCGTACATATAAAGGACGACGCATTCGAAAACGTCTCCGAAATATTGTAGGTGAATACACTGGATTTGTAGCAAAATAATCTGTAAATAATCTGTCATGACCCTGCCTTCTATCTCTGTATATATATCTATGACCTACAACAGAGCCACTTATCTTCATTGACCTATCACTTGACTTAAGAATCTGAAGCATACTACTATTATTCTGCTCATAAGCTCCTAAAAGTGTGGCGATATATTCATCATCAGATTCATCAGAGGAAGATGAAGAAGAGCTGGATGAAAATGAAGCAACTATCATGGATTTCAAGGGATTCATGGTGCTCTGTTTTCTTTTAGTATGATGTATTTGTCTGGTGTATGAATACTAGGTTAGGTTAATATGAGAGCACAATCCATTTGGCAGATATATAGGTAATGGAGGGGAAAAAAATGGAAAAACAATTCGGGAATGAAATTGAGGGGAAAAAAAAAATATATATATTTTGGTGACCGGTCGACCCGCCGGTCGACCAACCGGTCGCCCCCTTCCCCGGTTCAGGCAGCTGGGATGCAAACAGTTCAAAAGGGTCAAATAAAAAATATAGGATTTTGCACATACAGGTTGACCAACCGGTCGACCCACCGGTTGACCAGCCGGTCACCCCACTAAATTTGATGCAAATTTGATGCAGCGTTGGAGTGGGTGATTTGAGATTTGATGAAATGGGTTAATTTTGACTCAGATTTGATGAAAAATTAGGTACAGCGTTGGAGATGCTCTTACAATGAGTAATATCAAATATATGTTTGGATAATCCGAATTAACCACATCACTCATGATAAAAAATAATTGGGTAAATTACACTTAGACCCTCTAAAATTTGAATTTAATACATATCACTTTCTGACGTTTAGAAAGTAAACTAACTCCCTTGTTATTATAATTATTTAGACAAAATAAAAATATTGAATTCATGCCCTTTCTCTTTTCTTCCTTTGATTTACTTCCTCTGTGTTTTTTTTTCCTTTTCTTTGCTTTACATTTTTTTTTCAATATAATTTCATCTGTTTTTCTATTAAAAATTGTTACCTTTTATATAGGTAAAAAAATTTGTGAAATGAGACTATTAACCACAAGATGAAAATATAATTTTCAGAACGTCAAGGGATAAAATGTAATTGAGCCAAACCTCTGGGATGTCAATGTAATTTACGCAAAATAATTCTTCTTTTTTACTCCATGCTATATTCTTACTCTAATCAAATATAATACACAAACTCTCACAGATACTTATAATCTCATCTCCTACTTTACATAGTACAAATTCACAAATTCCAACTTTAATCTTATGGTATTACCAATCTCCAATAGTATCAACAAAACAAAACAAAACAAAACAAAATAAAAAAAACCCTTTATATCATCAAACATAGCCTTATGGAGAACTGAGAAGAGACACCATACCCTACCGAACAAAGAAGATGAAACATATGTGCTAGCAAAGGTGAGAGATCTCCAAGCAGGAGTCTGAAGAAAAAGAATGCTGTCTATCAACAAGCAAGCATTCCGGATCAGGAGAAAACTAATTGAACTTAGTAAGGGCAGACTTTATCTACAAAATATTGTCCCCAATATTTTCTTACTGAGGAATGGGAAGGTGGAAGAACCACATCTTTCTCTTCTATATATATATCATGTAAAATCAACCAAAAAAGCTTAAACAAACAAAAAAAAAAAAGCAAAGAATGCTGTCTATCAACAATCAAAATCCTTCAACACTAGCCCTCCGACTTGTTGACGATGATGACTTCCGGCTTTCCTGTCGATCAATTCCCTCCAAGGAGAGAATAGACGAACAAGTTAGGGGAGGAAGAGACATTGGCAGCGGAGGCGGTGGTGCCCTTGTCGGAGAAATGGACGGTCTAGTCGTTGATGGAGATGGAGAGAAACAAGCCCTTGGGACGGGGGTAATGATGCCATTCAGGCTTGGAGATCTCGACATATTTTTTCCAGAAATAGTTCCTGGATCTTGCAATGG
Source organism: Camellia lanceoleosa (assembly GCA_025200525.1). Taxonomy (NCBI): domain Eukaryota; kingdom Viridiplantae; phylum Streptophyta; class Magnoliopsida; order Ericales; family Theaceae; genus Camellia; species Camellia lanceoleosa. Next base: position 3,953,756 of record CM045761.1, on the reverse strand, counting down.
AAACCGGCATGAATACTTCATGTCTTGTACGGTTTTCAGATGCTCCACAACAGTTCTCATGGTGGGCCTTTCTGAAGGATCATTCTGAAGACATCTTTGAGCTATGTCAGCCACTGTCCGAGCTGCTTTGGCTGGGAATCGGCCTTTTAACTGAGGGTCCATGATCAGTGACAGTCTACAATCATCAGCCAAGAAAGGCCGGCTCCACTTAACTAGGTTCCTCTCTTCCTTAGGATGACGGCTATCACGATTCTTCCTGCCTGTGAGCAATTCAAGAAGCACAATTCCAAAACTCCAGACATTGCTTTTGGGGGTGAGAAGTCCTCTCTCCACGGTCTCCACTGAAAGGTTTGCCAATGCCTGGATAAGTAAATAAAGCAAGAAGATAATAAGTTGAGACTCAACAATATCATTACAGAAACTAGGAATTTATGGAACAAGAGACGCTGGGTGAAATGGTTTAATCAAACACAATGAACCTATGACAGTTCTAGAGAGGCAAAGAGCTCATTAATTTATCAAGTCTCAGATTTTCTTGATAAAAACGTCATACTCAGTAAATAAAATTGTATAGGTTGCAAAGCAGCCTTGCATTTTGGCAGCCCTTTTTATTGAAATTATAAAATAAAAAAATAAAAAAAATGATCACTCCACCGAGAGCACTTACAACTGAACTGTTGGAGATCTCTGTCTCTGGAATGTGGCTAATGCAACCATATCCTGAAAGTCTTGCACTAAAATCTTTGTCAATCTGTATATTGGCAGTTGACAATTCATTGAACATTGCCTACAAACACAAGGAGAGCATTTAGCACATACCAAGAGCTATTGTGCAACAGCTTTTGCAAGGAAACGGATTGGCAAGAATACTAAACTAAGAATGTTCAAACAATCATCATTCAATTTTCCAACCCAAACTGAATGTAAAAATCATCAATGTTTGCTTGAGTTTTCAAAATTTGTTTTTGAAAAATTCATTCATATGTAACTTTATGCAGATAAGAAGTTCTGAATACCTGGAAAGGACCTTCCTCATGTAAGAAAGTGAGACCTTGTGCAGCACACAAAGCAACTTTCATTCTGGCATTCCAATCAATAGGGGGACCATCAGATCTCCCATACAAAAGCCGGTCTAAGCTTCCATGGAAAAGCCTCTCGTAAACCAACATCCTTTGTTCTGATCCATCACGTGCATGGAAACCAATCAACTTACAGAGGTTAGGATGTTGCAAAGATGCAATAGTGTTCACCTCATTCACAAATTCCCTCAAACCCTGGAAGAAGGCTCAAATGGTGAGTTTATCTCTCAAAGAGCTCAAAATTTTAAAATAATGATAAACAGCAACACTATCGATTTTCAATCCAGTATTACCAGGGTGGAGGGGTGAAGGCGAATAACAGTGGCTTCAAGTTTTTTCGAGCCAGAAGTATCATCCCCAAAGAAAGCTCTATACATTAAGGAAGAAAGACCTTCTGACATACAACATTCTGGAGAGAAATTGTGGCAAGCAGCTGCAAGTTCGTCGTACAAAAAGTTCCGGAGTGTTCCCAAAGGAGGCAGTGGTAGTGGTCCAGAGGCATTGAGAGGACCACTGGTAGTCCCTGCTTTAAAGCTCCCCATTGTCTTCAGAATAGCCACGCTCTGAATCTGAGGTGATGGAAGAGGAAGAGGTTGTGGACTTGGGGGGCGTTGTTCCTTCATTGATCCAATCCGACCCTTGGACTCTTCCTGTTCCTCACATTCCATTGAAGAAAGACCAACTTTTTCATTGAAGCTTGACGGGGCAGACAATGCCCTTGTTCTACTGCTTGTTACATTGTTTATTGGCTGAACAGGTATTACTCTGGTCCTAAAACTTGGGGGTGCAGACTGCAAAGTGCGGGTTCGGATCTGTGGTTCAGGCAATGTAGTTGGTGAATGTTCCTGAGGGTTCACGTGTCTAACATAAGTGGTCTGCCCAGATTTTTTCTTCTTATTCTTCAAAACTGTGAAACATCCCATCTTATATATGAAACTTAAAGCTTAACAAGGTTTTATTATTTGTTCCTGCCAAATGAAAAGAAGAGAAAGAATGCATATCAACACATATGAACCTCAAAGATTGGTATAGTACTAAACTAGAACCCATATCAAATGAAATGACAAATAGTTCTATTCCAGATATTTGAATATAAACCCACTCACCGTAAAACATTAATGAACTAGGTAAACATGCATACTGAAATTGCATAAAGGCTAAGGATTTCATTCTGCCTTAAATAGGGTTTGGAGATAAAAATGCATCACTAGAATGATGAACAATATTAACATTTATGATTTTGCAAAGGGTTGGGGCATCAAGTAACCGATTGGCATTTTAAGATTTCAATCTTTAGAAGATATAACAAAGTACCCTGGCAATGGCAACAACTTTATTCCACGAAATGCCTCTCTTGTAATTTTAAAGTTTCAAAATCATTTGCACTAATGACAAACATATTTATATGAATTTATACATGTAGGTATTTGTGCCCCGCATGACCTGTCATCACCTAGATACAATGCATAAGCCTTGCCTTGCATCATGGACTTGCCTTGCCTTGGCACCTAGCCTTGCCTAGCGTAGGCACTACGCCGAACTTCAGCACCTTGCCTCACCTAGGCACCTCGCTTCATGGCCTTGCCTCACCTCCCCATCACTTGGCCCAAGAGTATTACTTGAAGTACATAGCCTCCCTAGGCTGGAAGCAAGGCCTAGGGACCTCAGAGGGTTAGTGCCTTGGTCATGGATGCACGCGCGACTAATTCCTGAGCACATATAGTCTCCCATCCCACATACACTGCGCCTAAACCTTTGGGGTAGCACCAAGGTTCGAACCATGACTTGCCATATGAATTAGCCTAGTTTCCTAGCAACCGACTTCAACTACACTCACCTTCGCACTTCCCCCAAATAGAGGAACTTTAGAAATCTATATCAGTTCAAACTTTTAATCAGCACCATATAACATGCAACCCATGAATTGCAATCGAACAATTTGGGCAACAATAAAACAACACAGATCTGACCGAAAGAACCAAAAACTGATGACGATTGACAAGTACAAACTCAAATACAACTACCCAGCTATTACAATCATCTTAACAATATACATCAGAACTATTGAAGCTAACAAATTTACAAGTGGGTATATCTCATTTCCATGTTGAGAGCAGAATCAAACAGAACATATATACATATAAACATTACACTCTCCGATGACTAAACTTTCTGAAGTGATATTCAAATTCCGAATTGGCCCAGAAAATCTGATATAAAAATCCAAAGGAGATAGAAAAATCAAACCTGAAAACAATGGTTTCTTCAGCTTTGCAACAAAGTTTTGATCTTTGCTAGTCTTGTATGAATCAAATTTCGAAGACCAAACCGTGCAATTCAAGACTGGTGATTTGTGAGATTTGATTTGAAGAACAAATAAACACTAAAAAAAGTCAAAATGAAAAGCAAACGGAAAGGTGAGGCGAGATTTTTGAAGGTGAAAAAGTAAGAAGGGGCTCAGAGGAAAAAGAGAATTGAAGCAGCAGGAAAAGAGAGAGAGATGAGAGAATTGTGTGAGCTCAGAGGGAAGGGGCCTCTTGGTGGAAGAAGCAGTGGTCAAAACCAACCAAATCAGCCCTTGAATTCTTCAATTAAAGAAAGATATATGTCATATCAGTATTGTTTTCTATGGAAAAGTTAGCACACAACATAAAGGAATGGTTTTACACTTTTACCCCCAATTTTATGCCATTCTGCCAGTTTGTTTTCAATGGTGGGGGAATTGTTAATGAGATCAGCTCCCTTGTTTCATTTTTCAGAAAATACATTTTAAAAAATTTTATATTTTTATTTTTCATGTTTTTTTTATTTTTATTGAATTTCTTTAATATTTTAAACAAATTTTTTATTTTTAGACACACCTAACATAAATACATCTAAAAAATAAAAAAAATTGTAAAAAAAATCTTTTAAAAATTCACTAAGTACCAAAAATATAAAAAAAATACAAGAATTCAATATAATTTTTGTATTTTTATGTATTTATTAATTTTTTAAAATATTTTTTTCACAAATTTTTTACTTTTTAGATACATCTGACTAAGGTGCATCTAAAAAAATAAAAAAAAATGTTTAAAATTTTAAAAATATTCACTAAAAACAAAAGAATACGAAAACCAAAAAATTCAGTTTTCAAAAAATTTAATCCAGAAAACTCAAATCAAAAATACTGATTAGTATTAGTAAAAGGTCTAAAAAAATTGTGTTTGTTTTATAAGTAGTGAATTAAGTAATAATTTATGTTTGTTTTGAGAAATAGAAGTTTGATTAATTATGTAAAATTTTATAAATATTTTTTGCATTATTATTAAATTTAGGCTTGGGGGATGCACCAATAAATCCCAAATTAATAACTTATGCACTGTTTAGTCCTAAAAGTTTTCTTATAGACTGAAAGGTCCCATTACAATGTTAATAACATCAGATACAATGTTAATAACATCAGAGTCATGTTACAAACATTAGATTTCAAACATCTAATGTTCATCAAATTTCAATAATGTTTGAAAATATAGGATGAAAAACATCTAATGTTCATCAGATTTCAATAAATTTTGAAATTATAGAATGAAACATTAGATCATTTACATCATTTACATCATGCTGATGTAAAAATAGGACTAAATGGAGCATAAGAAAACTTTTAGGACTAAATGGTTCAACGTTTCAAAAACTAGGACTTATGGGTAAATTTTCCTTTAGGGGTATATCAACTAAGTTCTTATTTGACAATATCACTTTTTAGTTTAAAAGTCATTAAAAAAATCAAAAAGTCAACAATTTATATCAAAAAGTCAAAAAAATTCTTTTCTCTTTTTTTTTTTGCACATCTTTTCGTAAAAAACTAAAAATTCATTCCAAACATACTAATTTTTTTTTACCTCATAATTTAGTCAAAAAGTTACTAGCTTGTTTCCAAACGAGGCCTAAATAATAAATAAATTTTTACTCAATGTTATTCTTCTTCTTTTTTTATATATTTTTAAATATTAAAGAGTCCAACTATCAATTTTTTTTACTAAATGTTATTCCTTTTTCTTTTTTTAAATATTAATGAATCTAACTATTAATAATTTTTTACCCAATGTTATTTTTTTTATTTTTGCAAATATTAAAGAATCGAACTATTAATAAAATTTTACTCAATTATTTATGTTTAATATTACATGAGCCATATTATGAATCTCATTCCAAGTATTATAACAAATTTAGCAATAAACACAAAAGGTAAAATAGTTAATTAAACCATAATCTCAAGGGATTTATTTTTAAATGCCACCTCCCTAGGCCAATACTAGTCTCCTCATCTAAGGTCTTTCATAGTCCCATGAGACTTTTAATCTCATGTTCACCTTCCAAAACAAACACAGTTTTTTGAAACCCACCTCACTACTAGTCCCAATCACATCCTCTATCTCTAGAAACAAGTGGGCCCTTAACAAGATGCTGTAGTTAGGTAATAGTGCTAATATTTTACAAAATGACTTTAATACCCCTAAGAGGGGGATGTAATCGGTTTGGTACGGTAAATATTTAAGTAAAAATTTTTACCACACTGATAATAGCGATTTTATTATTTTGAATACCGATACAGTGCGCTTCACCTGTTGAATCGCATCGATACGGTCTGGTTCGGTGCGGTTTAATCGATCTAAGACCTTTCAAACTTGAATCGCTTTTAAATATAATCACTAATTTATATAAAAATATTAAATTTGTTATTTTTCCACCATTTCAAACATATTCAATCCATTCATTTAATAAATACTTTTCAATTCCTAGATTAACAAAAAGAAAAACAAAAAAAATGTTAAAAAATACTAAAATTTCAAAAATAATGAGTTAGAGTTAAGATTATATATAATAAGAATTTACAAACCTAGGTTATAAAGATGATAAGGTTAATTAATTAAGATTAATAATTTATTATATTTAATAATATCATTATATTATTAGATTATATATATGTATATTATTATAAATACAATATATGTTGAAATGGTCGGTTTCGGTTTAGTTCGGTGCACAAGGTGCTTAAACCGATACCGAACAGAAAATTGAAAAAACTCAAATTTGAAAATCACACAAACTGATTCTTATTAAAAAATAGACCAAATATAATTAGTTTGGTTCGGTTCAATCGATTTAGTCTATTTTTTTATTTTTTTTTACATTCCTACCTAAGAGATCATACAATAAAGTGATATTTTCAGAGAAAATTATACAGTAATTCCGGAGTACCACGTGACCATACTCCTTCACCAATCATCATTCATTATATCTTTTCATATTCCTTAATCATTCAACACAAATATTTAATACTTTACCTTCTTCACAATCATACTATCATAGAGTACTACGTGACCATACTCCCGATCTACCGAAATTTTGAGTTATGGATATGTTTGGTGCAACATTCAATAAGTTGAAACTTGTTAATCATAAAGTATAAACTTATTGATACAATTCATATGAGTTATTGTAACTTATTTTTATTTATTTTGGGGGCTGGTACCAAATTGTTTTAGTGTAATTTCCACTTTCAATTTACTAGTTAAAATTAGTTTTAAATTTTTTTAAAAAAATGATTATATAAAAGTTGAGATAGAGGTGTTTTTGGTTTTTACTTTTTATTATTAACTTCTACTTATAAAAATTGCACTAAATAGGCCCAATTGTATTTTTTTTTCCCTTACTTCGTGATAGTAAAAAAAATCAACTTATTTAAATTATTTATTCCTTAAAAGTTGTAAGCTAAAATTGCACCAACGTTTTAACACAAATTTCTAAATTAAAAAAATAAAACAAACTATAACTTGTGCCAAATAGCCCCTATGTTTCTTATTTCTTTGAACCAAAGAGTTAATATAATAAAATGAAATTAGTTTGTCGATCAGAATTGTCACAACCTAAACCCGCTCCTATAGGTTTAGTGTCGTAATCAGCCAGTAATTCTAGAATTACCAAAGGCCTCTAAACATATGAAGCAAAATAAAAGGACTAACGAAAGCAATAATACAAACATATAATGGCTATAGAGTTGTATAGACATACATGAGACAGAAAAATTTAAAACTTAATTTATATAATTAAGATGTCATTTTTGTGTCACCATATACAAATAAACAAAAGACTTGTCCAACCAGTAACAGAAGAAATACAAAACAAAAGAAAAGTCTTAGCCATTGATCACAAACAGGACCACTTCTCAGATGGGAACTCTTCGGGAGGCACAATAGTTGGTTGACAAAACGGAGCTCCAGGAAGTTAACTCTGTGCTTGGTCACACGCTTGATCACCTAGATACATAAATAATATAGTGAGTTGGAACCCAGTGAATAATAACATAGTAAAAGGGTTTATGAATGATGTCCAAACGGTTTCAAAAATTAGAGTTCATATCAGAAACATATTCAAATTCATATACTTAACTAGAAGTCATAAGCAGTTATATGTGGTACATCCATTAGCTATCATATCAACTTGGTCCTGAAACCCATATGCGTAATCGGTACCGAGACCCCCAAAAGTCCATATCTTGTGCACAAGTAGCCATGGTGTTATTTCCTTCAGACGAGGGCCATATGAACTAAGGATGCCACAAATACATTTCAGAAAATTAGACATTCATTCATTATTCATAAAATAGCATTTCTTAAACCAAATCATATCTTATTATTTTGAAATTACTTTATTCAAACATAACGTTACAGAGTTCTTACTCACAACTAGCTCTGGTAGCAAAATAGACAGAACAGACATATCGGATAGTCTATGGCGCTTGACCTACAAAAACACATAATGGATACACATTGAAACATACGCCCGGAAAACACTTAACTCATTACTCTTGTATCTAGGTGTGTTTCTAATCTTATCCTCATTATTATGTCTAAATTAAGGCTTAGGAATGCCTAAGATGTAATGAAGATGTCAAAATATAAGTTGAAACACTTAATCAAATTTCCTGAAAATAGGGTGTTCGCTCGAGCGGTCTGTAAACTCTGCAAAACTTTTGGGAGCTCTCATTTTATGCTCGAGTATAACTTCCTACGATAGAGCTGAGGATAAAAAATAAGGGTGGTCGCTCGAGCGCAGGTTTTGTCGTTGGAGCCAATCCCAAAACTCTGCAAAAGTATTGGGAGCTCGCATTCTTCGCTCAAGCGCAAACTCTACCGCTCGAGCGAAGAGTGCGAATTTTGAAATTTTCAGATTACATTCCCAACTTCAAAACTCAAATTCAAAGTGTCAAAACACATCTTTTTGGCCCAAAACTTGAGAAAAACTTGTAATACATCAAGGATTAAACATCATTTTGCAAAATCAAGGCCTAAAAGTATGCCAATTGTTCAAAATCAAACTTGAAACTTTCAAAATATAACATGCATGAATTGTTATGAACTCAAACCTTCCAAAACATGATCAATTGAGATCAAATGGTAAGAAATGTGATGAATTCTTTAACCAATCTAGAATTACCACATGCATGAAAGAATTCTTTTGAAAACAACCTCAAGACTCCATGAAATACACATGCATACATGGTTAACTCTTCTTTTTTACCTCCTTAATTCATTTCATGCATCTCATAGCTTAATTCCCTAGAATTCATACATTAACCAACTCAATTACAAAACTAAAGGCTTAAATTCTTACCTTAGATGCTTAATTGTGTTCTAGATGTTCAATTGCTCGAGTTTCCAAGTCAAAACCTTCACTTCTCTACAAATTGTTGCTCTCCATCTAACACGCACACACAAACACACACACACTCTTTCTCTCTCTCTCTCTCTCTCTCTCTCTCTCTTTCTCGTTTTGAGGCCAAGGAAGATGAATGTAGGTGTAATTTGAAAGTCTTAAGTCAAATAGGCCTTATATAGGCTTAATTAGAGAAACTTAATTAGGTCTAAGTTAAGCTAAACAATGATAATTATTTTATTTTAATTATTTGATTCCGAATCATATTTCAATTAAACCTACCATAAAATCCTGAAAATTCTAAATAACACATAAATCGAGTCAATTTTGTAATCGGATGCCGATAAGGCCTTCACTTCGTATACCAAATTAGAAATACAGACAGATAATCCTACCATGAACAGATATATGAACACAATTCACAAATTTAATGCATAATTGACACATGATTTCTCCTTAATTACTATTAAGCATTCTTATTAAGGATTATAAGTTAATCACAGGTCGAGGTTGTTACAAGAATTCTTACATTTTATTAAAAAATTAACAAAATGTGTATCCCTCAGTATTACAATTAATTAGAAATGCTTTTTAATTAGTTTTAAAGTATTAACTTACTAAGAGAAATAATATTCATAAGATTCATGAAGCAAACTTAACACATTTCAATTGATGAAGAGATAAGGATTGACCATATACACATACCCTTTAAATTACATATTTTCAAACATTTTGATGATTACATTATTAATAATATACAAAAATAATGAGATCCATAAAACTAGTACAATATTGATACATCATATAATAAATATAATTTGATAAAATAATGTAATAATTTAGAGCATATTATGTGGAAGGATAAAAATTAATTCATGTGAGGTGGGCCTACACAATACTTACATAAAAATAGAATTAAGATAAAAAAAAAATAATGCCTTGCAATTCAACTTGCCAAGTTGTTTTGGCATACATGCATCAAATGAATTTTGGGCTATATAAGTGGCTCATTTTCACTTAATCAAATTGGTGGCTGAACCTCATTAGACAAAATGAGTGGCAAGTTAGCCTATATAAAAGGATGTAATCTCCAACTCCAATTTGGAAGGGGGGGAAAGATATGCCTAAACTATTCTATTTACTTATTTAGTTTGATTTAGATATATGCTATTTAACTTGATCGTCAGAGTGCCCTTCAGCTAGCAACCGCCAGTCAGAAGACATTAACCGTTTATTCTTTTTGCAGATTTAGAACGATATGGCTCAATTCTTTGTTAATTTCTCAATTAATATATGTGGGATAATTTCTACCTCCACAATTGGCGCCGTCTGTGAGAACAAAATATATTAACTAAGAAAATGACAAAACATTGTTCTGAATGTCTACCAACCGTGACTATACTGATAATGATAATTGTTGCAAGTCACTAATATTTCCTGCCTTTATATATTTATGTAATCTCATGAAAAGCTTTGTGACTTGTTTATCTCAAAGACAAAATATTGTAGTTAAACCAATAATTGGGCCTTTACTTTCTCTCTCTCTATAAGCTTATCGGTGAGTTAACAAAGAATCTTAGGTGGTGTTTGGGAAGAAAATGAGTTGAGTTTTTTCTCATTTTTTTCATTAAAAGACAAAAATTTTGCAAAACCAAAAAAAACACATCCAAACAAAATATCACATCCAACCTCATAATCATTTCACTTTTTCTCTCACAAACATCACATCCAACCACAAAAAACCCAACTATCTTCCCAAACACAAAATTTTTTTTATTCAATAATATCCTACATCTAATAAAATCTACATAAAAACTCACTTCCCAAACACCATCTTAAATTAACCAATGAATCATCATCAATATGATGGCACGAGTTTGGAGCTGAGACCAAAATATATATACACATATAACATGATATGGGGTAACTTTAATTAGCATGGTAGGCCATGATATTTCTTTTTCTATATCTCTAATATAGTTTTATGAATTGATAGTTTATGAATTTTATTAAAGTATTTTGCATGAAGATATCTAGATACATCATGATTGGGTTAACATTATTGTTTGACAAAACAAATAGAGAAGCCGATCAATTATTTTGGCTTGAAAAGATAAGTTGTGGGAGTACACTTGCATTCATATGCTTTCTCTCTTTATTTGTGTAGATGCACACCAGATAACTTATTGAGAGTGCGTTAGCTTACATATAAGGAAAAATAAGTAAGCCTTAATTGAGCTAAGCATCGAAAATTGAGTAAGCCCTAGTCTTACTAGGTATCAGAAGTTGAGTAAGCCTTAGTTGAGCTAAGTATCGAAAAAAGAGTAAGCCTTGGCCGAGCTAAGCATCGAAAATTGAGTAAGCTCTAGTCTTACTAGGCATCAAAAGTTGAGTAAGCTTTAGCCAAGCCAAGCACCGGAAAAGGAGTAAACCCTAGTCTTACTAGGTATCGGAAATTGGGTAAGTCTTAGTCGAGCTAAGCATCAAAATTGAATAAGTCTTAGCTGAGCTAAGCATTAGAAGTTGAGTAAGCCTTAGCTGAGCTAGGCATCGAAAAATGAGTAAGCCTTGGTCTTACAAGGCATCAAACATTAAAGTCCTAGCTAGGCTAGGCACATTAAGCAGTGTTATTAACACTAAGATCAAAAAAGCATGTTTGGTTCTCATAGAAAGCCATTAACCCATCTAAAAATCAATCTCACTAACACATTCCATACTTTTACAATATCAAGGGTGATGGGAAACAAAACAGTACATCAAAGCCATCTGACAAACAGAAGCGATCTTGCCAGAAACAAAGAAAGACATGAGAGGATCTACTCTCAAAGCCTGTTTAAAAGTAGCAGTTCGACGACTAAGTTGTCAGCTTATCTTGCTTAGGACAAGGGAAAACCTATGAGGAACTACTATTAAAGCTTACTTAAGGGTAGTAGTTCGGTGACTAGGTTGTCAACTTATATGAAAAGACCTATGGCAGTCTTAGCAACATAATTGTCAAAAGTAGTAGATCGACAAAACAAAAAAGATAACATACAGAAAATAAGTGACCGCGTCATAATGATTGCAAAATCAAAGGTGTCACACGAAAAGATTGGAGGGCACGTGAAAAATATTCACATTGTGCGAGATAAAGGAAAATAAAGTCTGTTTATAACAAGTATAGGACAAAAAACTCCTTTGATTACAGAAGTAACAAAGATACAAGAGTCTACCAGAGATAAGAAAAGTTTTCACTTATTCTCACTTTTGATCGACTGAAGCAAAAACTTAGGAACAATTGTGGAGGGATAAAAATTAACCCATGTACATAAAAATAGAATTAAGATAATAAAATAATACCTTGTAATGCAACTTGCCAACTTGCCAAGTTGTTCTGAGATATATGAATCAAATGGATTTTGGGCCATATAAGTGGCTCATTTCATTAGACCAATTTGGTGACTTAATCTCATTGGACAAAATGACTGGCAAGTTAACCTACATCTTCAACTCTAGTGGGGGAAAGATATGCCTAAACTATTCTATTTACTTATTTAATTTGATTTAGATGTATGATATCTAACTTGATTGTCAGAGTGTCCTTCGACTAACAATCGCCGTTCAAGAAGCACTAACTATTTATTTCTTTTGCATATTCGAAATGGTGCGATTTAATTCTTTGTTAATCTCACAATTAATATATATACCTTCACATATTACGGACAAATTTTTAGTTGGGTGATGGAGGGGCAAGAAAAGGTAATTTCATCGTTTTAAAGAGTAGCAGTGGAAACACGAAATTAATGAAAGGATGAAAAGGAGGCGGAGGATACGAGCGGCACCTCGACGTTCAAAGAAGGGCGCCTGGATCCAAGTGGTTTCTCACAACAACCCCCCCAGTCAAACCTTTGAAATTTTATTATTATTTATTTGAACAACTTTACAATTTGTCTCCATTGTATACATTATTTATTAATTTATGAATATTTTTATTAAATTACGCTTATCTCCCTAAAATATATATATATTATAAGTCTTGAACATTTGATATAATTTTATTAAATTTCTTAACATATAAATTATTTATTATATATATTTTTATACAAAATGTATAATTTTTGTAAGTCTCTTGAGATGTATACACATTAAAAGCCTGGTTTATATTTATAATTTTTCTGTTTATATTTATAAAAATTTTGAAAAAAAGAAAAAAAAAAGAGGATTTGATCAAAATCTCTTCATAATAAAACTTTAATGTATTAAGGATAAGTATAAAGAGTTTTCGATGAAAAATCTAACCCATACTATTATTACTAAAATAAATTTTAAAATAATATAACTTTTGATCTAGATATCGGTTTTTAATAAAATTAATATTTTTGGAATCCTCTCATCAAGATCTATCAAATAAGATTCATGTTGACCATGAAATTTAAAAAAAAAAAATTACTACCTTCGAAATTAATATAAATAGTAACATGTTACTCTGTTTGACAGTAATATATTACTCTGATTCACAGTAATATGTTACTCTGACAATATTATCCAAGAAAAAAAAAAAAGATATTTTATTTTGTCTTTACTCAAGTATACGTTTCCTCCTTAGGAAGTTTATGAAGCAAAATAAATTGGGTTATCATTTTTACCAAATAAGAATCCAATGGAAGAATTTTAGCTAAATTTTTCTAGAAAAATCATTTAAGTTTTGTTTCCATTTAAAAAAATTATAAACATTTTACAAAATTTATTAAATTTTGCAATCACAAAAAATAAATAAATTGGTTTTAATTATTTAAATTAATTTTTTCAATTTGTTCCACTTTCTCATACCCTTTCCAATTATCGCTTATTGTTCATTATCACCACCAGCTGCAAACGTTGATGATCACATATGCCAACCAACTATCAACGTGGTAACTACCTCAGGCAGCCAACTAGTTATCATCTTCAATAATTGACAATCACTTTTGACTACAATTTTCCATGGCTGACAGTCACCTTCATCCACCGCTAATTACCTCTCACCAATGACAATCATCTTCGATGGCCAATAACCATCCATAACTTAAAAGGAATCACAACACTACCAATATTATTTTTAACCGTAGACAATTACCTCACCTCAAGTAATTATTTTTAATATTTATTTTTAAAATGAAATTTTAAAATAATTGTATGTCAATTATATTTATCTTTTTGTTTTTACTCAAAATAAATATAAATATATTTAACATTTTTTTTATAAACTAAAAATAGTAAAGTTTTACCCTACAAAAGCCAAGTATTTTAATTTTAAATTTTGAGTATGAGAAGGCAAATTAAGAAGTTTACAGAACGTGTATAATGTGATACAATATAGTCAAAAGAGTCCCATTGAAGAGAGTGGCGGGTTGCTTTTGACTGCGAAGAAGTGGTCCCCGTCAGATTATGAGCGATGGCGTATTATACACATCGGACGGTTACTCTTTTAAAAGGCAAAACCACGTATCCACGCCACGATCCACCCACTGGACTGGACTGGACCCAACCAAAATTCACATCAACTCAACTGTTTTGTCCTTATTTATTAATAACTATGTCCTGGCCGGTGCCGCTGCTTTCTGTCACGTGCCTATCTATGCCATTTAAATTATATATCTTTAACGGGTCATCAACGGTTTAAAATTTGAGTCTCCCAAAACTTCACTCAAAATTACTCGATCATTACTTTTAATATTTTTAAATTAATTAAAATATAAGTAAATTAATTCAAACACTGGATCATTAAAAACAAAACCAATCCGACTCCTCAGTGTATCCTCCTAAATGAGTTACCATTGCTAAATCGTTAGATACTGGACATATTTTTTGTGGGTTGGGGCAGACTGTGGGCCATCAGTAGTGGGTTCTCAGGCATTTTAGACTCATGCCTTGGGCCCAATGTACTAGTGGGCTCATGAATTCCAACCTTGAAGTCCATATCACAAAGGACAATCAGGCCCCAACCCAAGTCCGGACCACATGGTGCTGATTCAACAGTGTTGCTGAGTAAGAAATCTGTGATATTCCTAGTCTGATTTGGGTCAGTTCAATTCGGTAGGTTTGGATTAGTTTTTTAAATCCGTAATTCGGTTTCGAATTAAAAAATTAAAAATTCGTACTCCATAGATTGGTTCCAGATTGAACTCCACTGTTTCAAATTGGAACTGATCCGAACCGTATACAAATAATTTATATTTATATTATACATCCTCCTAACGTTTCATTGGTTAGTTGAAGCAAGCCACCCCGTCTCACTTCACCCACCCACCCTCCTCTTAGAAAGAATATCAAAGTGTCACCGGTCAATAACAAACAGTAAAAGTCATTAAGTGGTCAAAATTTATCACCCTTTCAGAAGTTAAGAGAGAGGGTAAAATGATATTATACTTATAGTTGAAAGAGATAAATATAATTAATCTTAATATTTATAATAAAATGATACTCATAAGCAATGCTTATATAGTCTACCATATTCAAAAAAAAATAAATGATGGGTACATGCGATTGGTATGTAAATCCTAATAAAACTAAAAATTCGGTAAAGTTCATCAAGTGATATATATCAATCCTCTACCCATAATCTTTCTTAATTGCATCCTCTACAAATTCTCTTCAATCCCATATTTCTTGTGTCAAGAAAATTGCTTGGAGTCAGCAATTCTTGAGCTCCATGTAGCGATTCATGCTGGTTGAGTTTAAACAAGTGAAATTCCCAACCCCCCTTCTTCCAACTAAGAGGAATTTCTAAAACTCATGATTTCTCACATTCTCTCAAAAATATTTCATATGAATGAATTCCAATTACAATTAGTTGAGGACTAAATTCAACATGGTATCAAAGCAGAGCCAAGCTATCACTTAAACTTTTAGATATGTTACAGATTAACAATTCAGTGATCCCAATTACATAGTGAATTCATTTCTTTAGGCCATGAACTAGAAACCTCATAAGAAGTCCCCAATAAAATATCTACAAATCTGATATCTACTATCATTAGATCAATCATGATTTGGCCTCCAATACAATACAAACTTGAGTTGGACAACAAATTTTGAGTGCAGTCAAGGTAACCAATAATTTGCTATGGTGGCTCAGACCTGTTTTGAGCTCCACATGCTTCATCTGAATTGGTTGGCCTCTCGAGAACCAACGAGTGGCGGCAATTGGGGCACGACGAGTGCGACACGAGCCATCTGTCAATACACTTGATATGAAACCCGTGGTTACACTTTGGCAAAACCCGTACCTTCTCTCCATCCAAAAACTCTCCTAGACAAATTGAGCATTCAGTGGCAGAAACACTCGACCCCGATGCCCCGTAAACTGCCACCGGAATCTGACGCAAAGCGTGCTTCTTGAGTCCGGCGGCAGCCAGCCTCGCCGCCACCGCCTGCTCCGCTGTCTCCATCGCAATTCTACGCCTACACCGCAGCGTGCAACGCACAATTGAGTTCAACCCAAGTGCGCATATCAGTGCACAAAACAAAGCCGCCAATATGATCACCATGTTGGTGTCGAAACTCGTGTCCACAACATACGATGATGAGGTGTTGTTCGTTTTGTTACCTGTCTGTGGCGGCGGCGCAGCCACCGGGTGTGTGTCGAGAAGGCGGCGGTGTAAACTCACCATTTGGAATTGGGTTTTTTTTATTAATATTTGTTGGGTACTACTACTACTACTACTAGTAGCTGAATTTCTTGGAGGAGAAAAGAGAAAAAAGTGTATTTGTTTTGGGTTTTAGAGAACATGTTGTGAAGATTCCAACTAGAAAAAGACTTGGAAAGAGCATCTAATTTGTGGTAATTTTGCTTTGGTGGTTATCGGAATTTGGGGACCGTTTTTGGGGGGTGCGTGATTCGAGCTTATTACCAGGAAAATGGTCCTCCCATCGTTTTGTTGCTCTACTTGGAACCGAACGAAACCGAACAATAAAGCCAAAAAGATGATTGAGAAGCTGCCAGATTTTGAAGCCTTACCTAAAGCTTTTCTTTCTTCAATAATTCATCGGGTCTTTTAAACGACTCTCTTATACTTGAGTGATTTGGTGAATAGTTAAACAAATTGTAAAAGACTGTCTTGTACTCGAGTGATTTGGTGAAAAGTTAACTAAATAATGAGGGTTGTATGACATTGTTTAGGGTAAGTGTGAAAAGTATGTTGAGAATAAATAAAAATATTAAAAAGTATATTATTTTAATAAAACATGAGTCAAATTTGTATCTATAAGATACTTGTTAATCAAACCCTTATAAGTAATGCAAATAATAATGACTTCTTTTTTTGTTTTTTTCCTTTCTTCTCATGTTTTAGTGTATAGGTTAGGTAAGAAATGACAAGAATGAGAATTCTCTTATTTTAAAATTTTCATTTCTCACTAAAAATTATGAGATTTAGTGACAAACAAACCAATTAATGGTGTATTTTTCAAATATTGAGATTCCAATTAAAATACAAAGGAAAGGAAATTAAATTCCACCTATATCCTTATATTTTGCTTTTCTACTATTCAAACATGATGGTGAAAAATTTAATTACTTTTCTTTTCTTTTCTCACTTAGGCAAATTATAACAATTTCTTTTTTCTTTGTCCTCCCATGATGGAAATAGAGTGTTAGAAGGTTACTTCATAAATTCACTTATAATGATGTGATAGGGATTATCATTAGTGTTTGATTTCTAAAGAAACAATAATTAATGGTAAGATTTTTAGCATGTCAAGTTTTTTCTAATTGAATATTATTTGTGAGACCAATTTGAATGTGATGCTCCCATTTGGAGAATGTGATTTTTAATTAAAAAGTCAAAAAATATTATAATAAATTATCACATTATTTTTTTTATTTTTAATTAAAAAATTAATTAAAATAGTCAATTTTTAAACGGAGATGTGTGATGTTGGTTTTCTGGATTATTTTAATTCCTTTCCTTGCTTATCTATTTCCTACCACTGGTAGTCAACGGTTTTAGATGACCAATTTGATTTAATAGTGGTTTTAGCCCATAATACATGTGATTTAAAAAAAATTGTGAGAATATTATTATATGAGGAGTAACAAATAAATCAGAAACACAGGGGTGGGTGGCCTTGTGGTAAGAATATAGGGATTAAGTTTTCAGGTTATGAGTTCAAATTCCTTCTGGGCTAATCTCTTGGACGTAGCACAGTTGGTTAGGAGGTTGGACCTCAGGTTGTCTAACCAGCACTTGGTACACACTAGTGATTTCAACAAAGAGGCACTACCTTAGACCTGCGAGAGAGGTTGGACCTCAGGTTGTCTAACCAGCACTTGGTACACACTAGTGATTTCAACAAAGTGGCACTACTTTAGACCTGCGAGAGAGTAGGGAGGATTTTTTTGTAAAAAAAAAAAAAAAAAAAAATCAAAGTAAGACGATAAAAATAATAATAAATTGAGATAGAAAATGGTAAACCGTTTAGGCCAATGGAAAAGCTCTATATTTGATAGTGGAAATATTGTTACCACTAACTTTATTTTGATGATAAGTAACTTTTTGACACATACGAGCAAGTACTTGAGTGCTATAAATAATTGATATATATATATATCTAATCACCATCACAATCCACCACAAAATATCTTTCCACCACCTTATCTCTTTTCTATGGCCATTTTAGGCAAATATCTTTGTACAACGTCGAATGATGTTACATTTTTTTTTTTTTTTTAACATTTTTTTTAAGAGGATATGCAAAGTCTGTTTATCAAAATATCCTGATTTTACCAATGCTATATAAGTTTAATGGAGATTGATGAGTGGGCCTGTTCAACTAACGTGTTGGTTTGATGTTTTTTGTGAAGTGGTTTTAGAGCAGTTCTACAAACTCATTGATAAGAAGTTATTTTATGAGAACGCATACCACAATTAGTAGTGTGTGTTTGATCAATGAAAATAATATATGGAGAAAAAAAATCACAATATATGAAAGAATTTTAAGAACTTTGTCAATGTGTTGTTTATTTGAAAAAATAACTATCATTTTCTTTAAAATTTTATTGATTTAACACACCACATTAATATAATAATGTGATATTTTGGACCTCTTGAATAATTTTTCGGTTGTAATATTCTCAAACTTGAGATAATTTGGCATCCAAGAACCAGATGTTGCAGGGGGATTCTATTTACACTCAAAATATTATTCAGTACGCTCAATTTCTCAGTATTCTCTAATAAATTATTTAGAGTTATAATTTACTCTTAATACATCTTATATTTTTTTTCATAAATTACCTTTCAAAATAAAATCATAATTTATGATACACCTAAATAATAAACAAATCAAAAACACAAAATTACACTATTTTGAAAAATCATTTCAATTGACTAATTAGTACAACCCTAATTCATCACTATAGGTACCATTTGAAACTCAATTACTACGTAAAGAAGAAGGATTCATATAGCTGATCCATTTGATGAAACTTAAGGTTTGGTTTGGTTTTGTTTTTTCAATTTCTAGTTCAAATTCACAATGCCTTTGAGTGTGCACACGCTCGCACAGTGCATATATATTCAAGTACCTATTGAATGAAGCTAAAGCTATTGATTTTGTATTGGAAGTTATGACAGTGTTTATGATTTGGATTGTTTAAACTTTCTTATATTTGTAAGTAACAACACGATAACAAATGATATTGATGACAATGGTGAGTTTTGGTAAGATAATTGGAGTTTTGGAGTGAGGGGAAAGATGTAAAGAAAATGATTGAAACTTATATATAAAAAAAAATGAAGAGACTTGAATATCAAGAACATATATGAGTGATTAGGATGTACCATGAGAAAAAAATAATATTTTATTTCAGAATTTAATATGTATTGTCCTTATTAGTAAATTTACATTAGAATATAATAAATTTTAAATTTTAAAAATTTTAATTAAGCTTCCTGAATTATTTTTTAGGTGAAAATAGAATCACCCGATATTGCAGTTTGCCCACGGATAATGGGGGCCTACCTTTCAGCCCAATTATAGCTCAGGACTGAGCCCATAACTAGTCACCTGGACCATGTCTTCTGTTTGTCCTTGTTTGTTTCTTAATCTGTATTTGGATCATTAATTTTGGTTGAAATTTAAAACGAAAAAAAGAGCAAAATATGTGAAATATAAATTCATATCTAAATTTATAATCTAAACACAACCTAAATATATTTAGTAACTAGAAATAAATTAAAAATGCAATTATAAATTAAAAATCTCGTGCTCTTTTGTTTATGGATTATGGGCGTACGACATGCATCTGTTTTTTATACCAAGTTTCCGGTGGTCCAAATAGTTCCTTGTAAATATATTAATGATTCGAATTTTTTTAAATATATTAATGATTCGGGTTTTACCAATCTATTTATCTATCTATTAACAAATTTAAAAATTTGACCCAAAATTCAATAGATTAATAGTTAGACAAAAATTAAATTTCGATTTATATAAAAAAAACAAAAAAAAAAAAAGTCCATGCGACCCAATTCCATATTTTTTTTTTTTGGGTCCAAACCTGAAAGGGAAGGAGAGAAGCCATTCTCTATGATGTAGCTCAAGAAACCAGACCATATGGTCATTAAAAGATAGACCGTAGAGATCGCCCCTACTTCATCAATTGGATGGTTGTGATATTTCCGTACCTTAGATCCTTTGTTGCTAAAATAGAAAAAAAAAAATTTATTGAGGATAACGATAACTTTTTTTAACACCCGTTTAGTAATGATTTTTTTAGTTAGTTTTATGATTTTTTTGATTTTTTTAATCTGGAATTTTTTTGATCGTTTGGTATTTTTGTTTTGTTTTTTTGGCTTTTTAGTTTTGGAATGACAATTTTTCTTTTTATAATTTTTTGATTTTTTTTTTTTGTCATTTTGTGATTTTTTAGCCACAACTCAAATACCAAATGACCCCTTAACGTAATGTCACTAATAAACAAAAAGTTAGAAATAAATTAAGGACTCATTTAGAAATTAGATTTTTTAATAATTTTTTAATTTAGTATGAATTTTTAAAAAAAAATTAATAATTTATAATTATTTTTAAATTTTTTGACTAAAAATTTTGATTCCCAAACAAACCTAAGTGAATAACTTTGTGATATTAGTGTTACACCTAATGTTTACTTTTTGTTTGTTGCATGGTTATGTTCTAACTATTGTTGATTAGTAATCTATTTGATAATGTAAATATTTTCGATAATGTAACTAGTATCTAATTTATTTTAAAAATTTCATATTAATTTTTGTTTTCTTAAAAATACCTCTTGTGACAGGCGCAACCAATCACGTTTAGGCTTTCATCCTTAATCTCAAAGCATCACTTTTTCTCTTATAAGAGTATCTCCAACGCTTCACTTCTTTTTTCACCAAATCTGAGTCGAAAAAATGACTTTTCACCAAATCTGATACTGAGCACTCCAACCCTTCATTTTTATCAAATTTTCATCCGGGACAACCGGGTGGTCGATCGGCCGGTTGACCGGTTAGTGGAAAATATATATATATATATTTTTTTTTGAATTGTCTGAACTTTTTTTTTGAACTTTCTGAACTTTTTCTGGGACGACCGGGTGGTCGACCGGCCGGTTGACCGGTTAGGCAAAATTTTTTTTTTTTTTTTTTTTTTACCGATTTGAATTGTTTTGCCTGAACTGTTTGAATATTTTACCGGGCGACCGGTTGGTCAACCGGGTGGGCAACCTGGTATCGACGTCCTCCAACAAATTCATAAAGTTGTTTTGGTGAATTCATTACTTCGTCCTTGATCTGATGAAATTTTTGATGAAATCTCAATTTGGTATCAGGTTTGGTGAAGCGTTGGAGCTGTGAATAGTACCATTTTCATCAAAATTTGAATTTGATATCAAATTTGCTAAAGCGTTGGAGATGGTCTAACTATCACATTTAAATATAAAAAAAAGGTTAAAAATTCTTTTCAAACAAAACTAATTTAGTCAGGTTAAATGAGTCAAAAATCTAAACTGAATTAACCCTTCCCAAACAGAGCCATAGTGGCAAAAATTATTCTATGCGTTGAAAAGCTAACAAATTATAATGATTAAAGCCTCATTTGGGAACAGGCTAATTTAGTAACTTTTTGGCTATTTGACTAAAATATGAGGTAAAAAAAACTAATATGTTTGGGATGACTTTTTGACTTTTTACGAAAAGATGTGCAAAAAATAGAGAGAAAAGATAATTTTTGACTTTTTGGTACGGATTGTTGGCTTTTTAGTTAATTTAATAATTTTTTGACTTTTTAACTAAAAAAAAGATTCCCAAACGAAACCTAAGAAAAATAAAATTGTTTTTGTGTAGGTCAAGATGTAGAAATGAATTTACTCACCAAAGGGATAGGGGTGTTAAACGGTTAGTTTGAAAATTTTATTGAATTTAAAAATTTGTTGAAATTCAATTTGTTAAATTTTTAAGTTGATCTCAAATAAGTTATTTATCGAGTCGAGTTCTAGTAATTTGATATTTTATATAATTCTAGAATTATTGTACCGAACAATTGACTGTTCAAATTTGATTTTAGAATTTTAACGAATTCTAAAATATATTAAAATTTAGTTTGTTTACTTAATTAACTAAATTTGAACAAATTTTTAACGAATCAAATACAAGTCGAGTTTGAACTATTTGATTCATTTATCCACCTTTACTAGTTGACGAAACTGTCCCAAACTTGATATTTTTAATAACGACTTTATATAGTATCATCATAAAAATATATATATATATATATTTAATTTATAGTTTTAATGTATAACTTCTAAACATATATATTTTATAAAGAAATAGATATATAAAATAAAAGTGAAGAGATTTTAAAATTTAAAAGACAAAAAATAAATCATGTGCCGCATCATATGCATTGAGCAAGCAACAATAAAAAATTATAACATATGTGAGGAAGATTAGGTGGCCCTATTTATAATATTCACACTGTTTGGTTTAGTTTTTAAAATTTATTTTTTAGAAAATTTATCTTTTCGTTTTTTATATTTATTTTTGTTTTCACGAAATTTTTTTAATATTTTAAGCATGTTTTTTTAATTTTTAGACACACATAACTGTTGGCTGTATTAATTGTAAAAACCAATCACAATTCAACACGTGACATGAAGGGGGCAATTTGAGAAATTAATATAAGTTGCCAATCAAAGTCAGACACGTGTCAGCCCGTATTGATAATAAGAGATATGCGTGGCACTGGAACAGTCAAGGATATAAACTGATGTGGCCTGACAGTTACTCACAAAGTTCAAATTCAGAATCAGGAGGGAAACCTAACTGCAATGTGGCGTAGTGGGACTGACTGTGAGAGAGCATGTTCAGCAATCATGAGAGGACATTTTGACGGTTGGAAGCCCACTTCAACAGTTATCATTGAGAAGTATAAATAGCAAACAAGGCCCCAGAATAAAGGATTCAAACTCATATCAAAAAACCAGTTTTATTACTTTGTTTTCCCTTCCAGTCTTTACAGTTCCTTACATTTCTTTACTTCAAATTCCTGTATTGCAATTCATTCATCGGAGTGGTTTCAAATAGTTTATTACTGTAAACCTCTACGAGGCTGGGTCAGATCATTGTAAGTTTTTCATTTTATTTAATAAAATTCTGAAATTATTCTTTAGTTAGTTGTTTTTTTGCTAAATTCTCTTAAACAAGCCACCAGTAAAAGTCTTCTTCATTGAGACTAAAAGAACTAAAACATAATCGTCTAATAATTGGTTGACAATTAATCTTTTGTAAGGACTGATTGATCTTTACTGGCACGCTTAAAATTACAATATTAACCTTCGAAAGCCAAAAAAGCCAACATATATTTTTGGCACGCCTAGTGGGACTAATTGAAATGGTTAGGCATAGGAGACAAGGAGAAAATAAACGCTTGGAAGAAGATGTGGAAGGAGACGTAGAGGTACCTGATCCAGAGGATAATGTGATAACACATCCTATGGAAGCATCTATCTTAACAAAACCTATGGTCGAACAGACCAGTAATTCAGAACAAGCACCACATGATCAAAATATTGGACAAGGCCATGAAATTGGACCATCCACTGTTCCATCTACTCAGCCAATGAATCCATGGGGAGGCCTAGTAGATGCTATGGGACAACAGTTAATGAACACAATGGAAGATGGGCAATATCATTTATGGATTGGATGAATTCCCATCAACCAACTAACACAAGGTATATGGAGGAAAATTCAAATGTTCCTCAACAAAGATTGGCTAGAGATAAATAGCATATGCAAAGTAATGGAAATACTAATGGTCAGACTAGTAATCAAAATTATAAACGACCATCACCTATACCTCAATTTTGGTATGAGCCTCTTACGAGGCCTATGGTAAATCAAAATGCCTCATTACCTAACAGCGAAGCCATACAAATTGGTGGATTTAGGCCAACACAAGAAAATGGCATGAGAATCTTTTCAAATCCCATGTTTGAAGCCATACCTGGCACAAAGGGGTTCACTAATCCCTTGTTTGAATTCACACCCGGGGGATTGGAAGGGTTTCCTACGGCTGGGAGAGAAACAACATATGTTCCTCCTATTACAGCCCCTTTCGCAGGTCCTTTCGCATGATAGGCTTAGAGAGGTCAACCATACCCTCAACAGCAGTCAATACCAAAGGGACAGCCAGTCCCAAATATACCTCCCTATGGACTAAGAGGACCTCATGCACAAGGTTTTCCATCAAATCCTGTGTTTGTTCCTCCAGTAGTAGTCCAACAAGCAAAAAATATGGTTTTTAGGGACCAAATTGTTGATATTGTTAGAGAAATGTGTGGACCTATGGCTCAAGGGGTTCAAACTCCTATGTATAGAAAGCCATACCTAGAGTGGGTGGATAGGGTGCATGAATACCCAAGGGGGTTTAGAATATCAGACTTTGCTCTTTTTTATGGCAATGGAAACCAGTCAATAGTAGAACACATTGCTAGGTTCGCTGCCCAATGTGGTGAATTCACCAATAATGATCATATGAAGCTAAGACTTTTTCCAAATTCTTTAACTGGGACAGCTTTTGTATGATATATCAACTTTACACCTGGCTCTATCAAAACTTGGCCGCAAATAGATGAGGGATTTCATGCCCAATTCTTCCAAACGAAGCCAAAAGTTTCCATGGCAGACTTGGCAAGGTTGAGTCAAAGGCCTAATGAGAAGGCTGTTCAATTTATTACCAGATTCAAAAGAGCACAAAACAAGTGTAGGGTCATTCTACCAGAGCCTGAATTTGTGAGATTGGCTCAACATGGTTTAGAGTTTAGACTTCGAAAGAAGTTCGACTCAACTGAGTTTCAAGACTTAGTGAAATTAACCTATAAGGTGTCTAGATATGAATCATTACTTGAGGAAGAACAAGATCGAAGTAATGCATCATATAAGATTTATTATAGAGATCCTAATTATGAGATTGATGCAGTAGAGATTGTAGGGAAAGAGCCTATGATCTGTGAGGCATTAATTCATAAAGACACTACAATAGACCAGCAATTTAAAAAGAAAGACCTTCATAGGAAATACTCTTTCAATTTAACAAAGGCAGATGAAATTTTTGATCATTCGCTTGCAGCGAATTTCCTAAAGTTACGAAAGAGAGTTAAAATTCCTTCTCTAGAAAAACTTAAAGGGAAAATGTATTGTAAATGACACAATTTTTTGTCTCACTCAACTAAAAATTGTATTATTTTTCGAGACAAGATCCAAGAACAGATTTGAAAGCGGAGTTTAAAATTTCTAGCTAAAGCAGAGAAAGCTATGCGGATTGACACTAATCCATTTCCAGAGATTGGAGAAGTTAAAACCAATGTTGTTGTGCCTAACTTCCAGAACTTATCCTTAAAGGAATTGGAGGAGATTAATGTGCAAATGCATGTTACCAGCCAGACTACTGTCAAAAAAGATACCAGAAGTTCACCAGCGAATGTGCAAAGCTTTACAGACCAAAGGGAGGTCTCTAGTGAGGAAGCACTGGATGATGACTCCCTAGAGGCAGTTGTCATGCAAAGGATGTGTCCCAGATGTAGGTTAAGTTAGAAATGGTTGACTGGACTCCCAATTGATGGGAAACAATATTACAAGGATGTGCAGAGACGTCCTAAAGCAACCAGTACCTATAACAAGAGGCCATACCTAACTAGTCCTAGATAGCAGCCATTCTTGGTTAGACTATCAACCACTAGAGTGCATTCCAAGGGCAAGAGACCTCTACATGAGTTCAAACCACCCAACTACTGCAGAATGGAGGGTAATCATCTTGAGAGGAGCCCTAAAGTGGGCTTAAGTTATAGAATCAGAGCTAGAGATTGGCCTCCTAGATCAGCCTCAAACAAGATGGAAGGTAACCACCTTGACAAAATGCCTGAATTAGGCTCAAGACAGGGGATCAGGGCCAAGCAGTGGCCTTCACAGGCAACTTCGAAGCTGGCTTCGAAAGCAGAAAGAGCTAGTTCAGCAACTGAACTAGTGAGTTCATAGGCACCTAGGGTTCCATATTGGTTTGTCATGCAAAACAAGCCTAAGGAAATGTCTATCCAGAGAAGTGTTGTTGGAGACTATGATAGAATGGTTAAACCTCCTTTGGTGGCTCCAAATAATTGGGTGTTACTAAAGCACCTAGAAACAAAGGAACCAAATATGATTCTAGTAATTTCTTGGCCCCAAAGGAGGAAGATCCAGCGAAGGTACACTCAGTACCAAAAGGATCTAAAGGAAAGTGGAGAAAGTTCTTCATTGGCCCAGCCAAAAGGCCAGACAGAGGAAAGAGAAAGTCCAAAATTGGATTATAGTCCAAAATCGACTCATCAAAACAAAAGAAGTTTTAACAAAGAGCGGCTAAAGTTCACTCTGAACTGAAAGCCAAGGTGTAACAACCTTTACCATTGCTTACCGATTAAATATTGATTATCGCTAAACTGAGACTGATTATGATAAGTAATTGAATCAACTGAAATACTGAACTGACTGACTGAAATCTGGAACTGAATTGATTGAGTATATTAGTTAAATTGCAATTCTATCTGTTTGATTGCCAAATTATCTGTTCATGTCTTTGTGTTTAAACTGCTAATTGAAGGCCTTATCGGCGGCCGAATCTGAAATCGATTGATGTTTTATGATCATTAGAATTTATAAGATTTTATGGTATATTTATCTGAAATGTGATTTAGTATGAGTAAACTAGATTAAAATAAGCTTAATACCAAGAGTTGGTCTAATTACCATTTTGCCACATGAGTGGCCCACTACCTAGACTATACTTGAGCCTTCCTATATTCTACACAAAACATTTCTTTAGCCTCATTTCTTGTTCTAACCGACCATAGAGAGAGAGAAAGTGAGAGAATTGAGCTCAACTTGTAGATTTGCTTGGGACTTGAAGGAATTGAAGTGTAGATTTCATATTTGAGCTTCTAGTCTTGTGATTGAAGACCTAAGGTAGAGTGACTACCTTCTTAATTATGAATTCAAGTTAGTTTGTGCATGGTTCATGGTAGATGAGAGCCTAAGGCCATAAATAGGAGTTAAATTGTTGTCATGAAGCTTAATTGTTGCATGCATGTATATATATTGAAGTTTTGAGGTTGTAGTTCATAATCCCTCACATGCATGTCCATGTTTTGAGAGTAGACCATGATTTCATCTTGTTTTGAAAAGAATTGGCTCATTTGAGCAAGTGTTTAAAGCTTGGAAGTGGTTTAAATTCATGCATGTTGCATGTTCAATCTTGTTCATGAAATTGGGTTTGAAAATGGATTTAATTAAAATACCCTTGGACCTTGATTTTACAAATTGAGTTTTGAAACATGTTATTCTATGTGTTTACAAATGTTTTCCAGAAATTGGGCCCAAGAGGATCGAATTTAGTGCCTTTAAACTTGGTTTTGAGCTTGAGGTTCAAATATGGAATTTCTAGATTTTGGACCCACGCTCAAGCGAGGAACTCCACGCTTGAGCGTACACTCTGTGATCATGCCTTCCACTCGAGTGAGTAAAGTGGCGCTCGAGTGTAAAATGCGTGTATCCAGTACTTTGCATGAGCTTATAGTCCGCTTGAGCAAGATTATTCACGCTCGAGCGAGGACTTGTGTCTCACGCTCGAGCAACGGTCGAACGCCCGTCAAGCGTAAAATTTGAGTATCCAGTATTTTCACTGCGGCTTACAGTTTGCTCTAGCGACGGAAGTCACGTTCGAGCGGAGCTCCTTTGTCTGCATGTCTACTCGAGCGTAGAAAGCCACGCTCGAGCGAGACCCCTGTTTTCTAAAAATTTTGTAAAGTGTTTAAAAGTGCATCTTTGCATCCTCTTTCCATCCTAGGCATTCCTAGGGCATGTTTAAGACATCTTAATGAGGATATAGATTTAGAACACACCGAGACAAATAGGGATTAAGTTATTATCTTTCCCAACTGTGTAGCTTAGTGTGTGTTCGATCTATTAACTGTGTAGGGTTGGCGACTGGAGATGCGCTCTAGCTTACTGTAGCCCAGAACTCTGTGAGTAACAACTGTGTAAAGATATGTTCAAAAATGATTATCTTCTGAACAATTGAACTATATTGTTTCTGAACTGTTACTGTTAACTGAATGAATGTATGTCCTATATTCTGAACTGTATTGTGGCATCCTTAGCAACTCTTTATTCTTGATTATTCTTATATAGAGATCTCTGTCGGTTCCCTTGTTGGAACCACTATTGTTTACTGATTGATGGCCATCATTAACTGTTCGGTCTTTTAAGACCTACTGTTTACTGCACTGTTATGCTAATGGATGTACCACTTATGAATGTACTGATTGAACGACTGAAATACTAACTTAATGAACTGTTTTTCATTACTGTAAGGACATTCATTCTTAACCTCTTTACGCATTATGTTATTCACTGGGCTTTAGCTCACTGCTCATATATATATGTAGGTGTACAGGCACCTGACCGGGGCTAGAATCATCGGGGTAAACTCCAGTTTTGTCAAGCAAACCACTGTGCCTCACTGCGAGGTTCCGAGCCAGGGGTGTTTTTATTTCCGCCTGCCTTCGTGGTTCTGCTGTATAATCAGTATAGATGATAGCACCTTTATCGAATCGTTAATAGGATTTGGTCCTCGCTCAATGATTGTAAATATTGTGCATACTATTCTGTACTGAGTATATATATGTATGAAAAGTTTTTTTTTTGCATACAGACTGTCACAGCTCATTGGACATTGTTTATTTACTATTTTGGCTTCTGCCATGCCCCAGACTGCTTTTATCAGTATTCAATTAGCAGCCTTCGGTAATCTCGGATTCTTGGCGATTCTGATTTGCTAAACCCATAGGAGCGGGTTTGAGTCGTGACACAAGGAAAGATCCAGCTTAGCAGGTCTTGAAAAGGCCTTAATGGAAAGCGACAGTGAGACAGAAAGAGAAGTTGACCTAGGCCAAAGGTAAGAAATCGTTGAAGAGGAGATGTTTGAAACCTTTATATGTCTGAACAGACATTTTTGGTCGAAAAACCCGCAGGAACAGACCATTCGAAAGAAGTCACTAGTATTGAAGTGTTAGAATGTAGCATGGAAGATGCTTCTGAAATAACTGAACATGTTAGCCTCTAAAAGAAGCAAGTGTAATCATTAGTTCAGTTTGGCTCATTTCCTCCATTGTCAGTGAATATGGTACATATACTACCACAGGAGTTCCAGGCTGAAGATGGAAACCAAGAAGGTTAGAAGATTGACCCTATTCCAGTTTCTAGTAAAGATTCACAGGTTAATATGGTTCAAGATTAATCTGAAGTGGCCACACCGATGAAAACTGAGGACGAGAGTGAGGAAGAAGTGAGTATTAATCTCTTATATCCTTTTGAGTATCCTACAACATCCATGACACAGCATGTCAAGCCATTGTATATCAAGACTTTTTTCGATAGAATACAGATGAATAGGGTATTAGTGGATAATGAGGCAGCAGTGAACTTGCTTCCGAAATCCTCTTTGAAGAAACTGGGGAAAAGGAACCCCAGATTAATCCCAACCAAAGACAACCATTCTTTGGTTTCTTTGAGATAAGCAGATGACTCAGGGTATTTTGCCCATCAACCTGAGTATGGGAACTAGAGATTGCATGACAGCATTCTTTGTTATTGATATTAATGCTAAGTATAATGCTTTACTTGGCAGGGATTGGATTCACACCAACAAATGTGTGCCTTTCTCTCTACATCAAAAGATAATGATGGCCTTGTGCAACGGAAAGACAGAAGAGATCAATGCAGACCCTCAACCCTTTGTCGCTTCTTCTGACTTTGCAAAAGCCAAGTTGTATACTGAAGGAGTGACACTACTCAGTATATTGAGAAAACCAGATGGTTCAGCCGAAGTGACGGCTGATGAAGAAGTAGCACACCTGAAGCACTTGGTATAGGAGAGTGCTGATGAAGAATTCGTCTTCAAAGATGAAAATGATGCCTAGTTGTAGCCAATAAGATAAAACCTAATAAGTCAGACCCTTGGCTTTAGTCAAGTTTTCAGCATTAGACTTAAAATCAATAGTCCAAAAAGTTCAGGAACAAGAAAAAGAAGCCATGGTAGTTGGTTGTAAGCAGGCACAACAATAGGTCAGACTTTTGACCTTTGATAAATACTGTACATTGGACATTGAAACAAAAGTCCAGGAAATACAAGAAGAAGAAGCCTTATGGACAAACTTTGTTTATGAGGAAGAAGGCAAAGATGTAGAATTAGAGAAAGTAGGAGTAGAACAAAGCAAAGAAATTGTTTCGAGGGCAGAAGAAATCAAAAGAGAAGCATTAGTGAGTTCTCAAATACAAGACCCCTTGGAAGAAGTTAATTTAAAAGAAGGTTCTGCACAGCAACCCACTTACATCAGTGTTTGGTTAAGTGCTCTTGACAGAGACCAGTTATTGATGGTTTTAAAGAGATATAATGATTGTTTTACATGGTCTTATAATGAACTGCTAGGATTGTATAGGTCATTAGTGGAACATAGGCTCCCTATGAAGCCTATTTCAAGCCATACAAGTAGAAGTCAAAAAGGATGAGTCCCAAAGGGATTCAGAAGGTCAAGGAGGAAATTCTTAAGCTCCTTAAGGCAGACCTTGTTAGAACAGCCAGATATGTTGAATGGCTGTCCAATATTGTGCCTGTGGTTAAAAAGAATGATAAAATGAGGGTATGTATCGATTTTAGGAACCTGAATTTAGCAACTCCAAAAGATAAGTACCCCATGCCCATAGTGGACTTATTGGTGGATAGTTCAGCAGGGCACACGATTTTATCTATGATAGATGGGTATTCTGG
Organism: Camellia lanceoleosa; assembly: GCA_025200525.1. NCBI lineage: Eukaryota > Viridiplantae > Streptophyta > Magnoliopsida > Ericales > Theaceae > Camellia > Camellia lanceoleosa. Next base: position 3,922,641 of record CM045761.1, on the reverse strand, counting down.
TTATAACTAAATCTGCATTGCAGAGGAGGATGTCCATAAGACAACGTTCAAATGTTATGGGAACATTGACACATTCGAATGGGTTAAAATGCCATTTGGCCTAAAGAATGTTAGGGCTACATATCAAAGGACAATGAACACTATCTTTCATGATCTCATTGGAGGGTATTTAGAGTGTTACATTGATGACATTATAGTAAAATCTCAATCCATGGAGGAACACTTGGTTCACTTGGAAGTAGCTTTCGAAAGAATGAGAAAGTTCAAGTTGAAGCTTAATCCTCTCCAATGTGCTTTTGGTGTATTAGCTGGAAACTTCTTGGGCCATGTAGTACACAAGAAGGGAATACAAATTGATCAGAATAAAGCCAAAGCCATCATTGAGGCCAAACCTCCATTAAGTAAGAAAAAAGTACAAAAGTTCCTTGGTTAGGTTAATTTTCATCGAAGATTTATTTTTAACACTGCAGGAAAAACTAAAGTATTTTCTTCTTTATTAAAGCCGTAAGATGAGGAGGAGCTTGTGTGGACAATAGAGTATCAAACTGCTTTTGAAAGAATTAAAGCCTACTTAGTCAAGCCTCCAGTGCTGATGCCACTAAAGAATAATAAGCCCTTGAAGTTGTACATTGCTGCAGCAGAAGATTCATTGGGATTTTTCTTAGCCCAGGACAATGAAGAAGGTAAGGAGTAAGTAGTTTATTACCTTAGTAGGTTTTTAAATTCTTATGAATGTAAATATTCAACTGTAGAAAAGCTGTGCCGTGCATTGTATTTTGCTATAATGAAATTAAGATACTATCTTTTGCTTACAGTTGTCTTAGTAATTGCAACCACAAATTTGGTTAAGTATATGTTATCTAGACCTATGTTGAGAGGAAGAATTGACAAATGAATACTAGCCTTATCAGAATTTCATCTAAAATATGTCCCCCAAAAGGCAATAAAAAGATAAGTTTTAGCTAATTTCTTGGCAGATCATCCATATCAGATAGAAAGCCAAGAGATAATAGATCTTGGTTAGGTTAATATTGAGCCATGGAAAATGTGGTTTGATGGATCAAAATCCAATGGTCTAACTGGAATTGGTGTGGTGATTAAGTCACCACAGGGGGTAAAAACCACACATGGTTTCAGAGTTGATGAAATTACTTGTTTCAATAATCAAGCTGAATATGAAGCTTTAATAATGGGACTGGAAATACTTATTGGATTACAAGCTCATGGAGTTGATATATTTGGGGATTCTCAATTGGTGGTCAACCAAGTGAAAGGAATTTTCAAATGTCAAAGTGCAAGCAAGTTGCCATATTATGTTATTGCATTACATTTGCTTTCTCAGTTTCAAATAGCAAATGTGACTTATATCCTAAGATTCATGAATAACAAAGCCAATGATGTAACTCAGAAAGTTTCGAATTTCAAGAATAAGGATGACACTCAAATAAACATAAGTCAAGCAACAAATTAAAAATTAATACCACCTTTAACTAAAAGGAATGTGATGTTAGAAGTTAATCATAATGACTTACAAGATCAAGATTGGAGGCATCCAATAATGCAGTACCTAACTGGCCCATCTTCAAAAGCTAGTAGAAAGATCAAATTCCAATCTATGCAATACATAGTGTATGATAATGCTCTTTACAAAAGGAGAGCAGATGGCCTGTTATTGGAATGTCTAGGGCCAAATGAGGCATTGACAGCCATGGCTGAAGTTCATGAAAGCATCTGTGGTGCTCATCAGCCTGATGTGAAGATAAGATGGCTGCTTCGAAGACACTCCTACTATTGGCCCACCATCCTTAAAGATTGTATAGAATATGCTAGAGGTTGTCAGGCATGCCAAAAGTATGGCATGATAAGACATGTACCAATAACTGATTTATATGCAGTTGTGAAGCCCTGGCCATTTAGAAGTTGGGCTATGGATATGATAGGGAAAATACATCGACTCTTTTCGAAGCACCAATGTTTTATCTTAGTGGCCACAAACTACTTCACTAAGTAGGTCGAAGCTAAACCATATAAGGCTGTAGACCAAACTGAAGTTATTGGGTTTATTAAAGATTTGATTCATAGGTTTGGTATCCCACAGACCATAACAGTAGATAATGAGACTGTGTTTAATAGAAAGATGGTAAGTCTTTCGCGGCAGAGTTTGGAATTAGCCTTATTAATTTTACCTTTTATTATGCGCAAGCAAATGGTCAGGCAGAATCATCCAATAAGTCTTTGAAAAAAGGAATACGAAAAGTTGTGGAAGACAATCCTAGGGATTGGCATAACTTGTTGCTGGATGTATTGTGGACTTATAGGACTTCTCCAAGGTCAAGTATAAGAGTTAATCCTCACGCCTTAGTATATGGGCATGATGCAGTGTTACCTGTAGAGGTTAACATTAAGTCCTTGAGGGTGAGATGCCAGGACCAGTTAGCTCATGAGCAGTACCATCAGAGCATGTTCTTGGAATTAGAAAATGTGGATGAAGCTAGAATTTTGGCATTAAATAGCATTCTCTTTCAAAAGAAGAAAGCAATCAAAAATTATAATAAGAAAGTCAAGGACATTAACTTTGATGAAGGCGATTTGGTATGGAAAACAATACTCCTAATAAGAAGTAAAAGCCATAAATTTGGCAAATGGTCACCTCACTGGAAATGACCATATCAAGTTCATAAAGTCTTGCCTGTGGGAGCATACCATTTGAGGAATTTGAATGGGTATGTACATCCTAAGAAAATTAATGGCAGGTACTTGAAATCTTATTATCCAACTGTATGGGAAACACAAGGAGTGTAGAAAATGATGAAATAGAGAAGCATGAAAGCACTCAAATAGTAAATAAAGATTTCATTTCATAAGGAATTAAGTATATACAGCCATAGATTGGCCCAAAATTCAGTATAATGTTTTAATTGTTCCCTTACAATTGATTCTCTACTCTTAAGGGATAGGAACAACTGAATGGTTGTAGTCATCTCCTGTTTTCGATTAACCAACCCTTGGTTGGCGATTTGCAGATTCAAAGTCAGGTTAACTGCTGATAACTCTTTCTCTAATTGAGCTTTCTTCTCCAAAAGTTGGGCTTGAAATTAAGAGACAGAGGAATGTTGTTCTTTCAATTCAGACACCTCAGCATGTATATGGGAAACAAATTCCTAGTCTTTCAGTAATTTCTCCTCTGCAGCTTTGGCAACATGGCAGATGTTGACATAAAAGTCTATAGTAACTGCTGCCTGAGACAAGTGACTCGAAATAGCCATGTTAGATTGCCCAATGACCTTGCAGCACTGGAGGAAACCATTCTTGATAATAGGTCTTTACAAGGCTTCGAATGGGATCCTCAAGAACAATGTCAGCAACTCCAAACAGATGCTCAAGTCTAGTGAAGGTAAGGAAGCCCTACTGATGGTTGAAGAGCTCTTATAAATTTTCAAAAGAGAATCAGCCAGAACCAATGGCTCAGTTTCATTACTAGCTGCTGGAATAGTAGAAGGCATGTCAAAAAGGCTAGCCAGTCTAGCTTCGAAAATGTCCATCTCTTCCATTGACATTGGTGGTGCAGAAAGGGCTCTAGTAGAAGAAAAAGATGGCTGTATAGGGATAGGAGAGGAACATGAAGCATCCCTAGCAGTTTCCATAGTCCTAGCCACCAGTAGGTCAAGAGAAGAAGGGCTGGAGCTGGATAGCGATGGTGGACAAAGAATTGGTGAGTTACAAAGTATCTTCTCTGGGAGAATTAGTTATCATTGGAGATGAAGTAATAACTAGGATCTCCTTAGGAGGAGAAAGAGCAGCAAGGGTTGTGAGGAGAGTAAATTGGGCTAAGTTAAAGGTTAGGTGAGGAAGATATGGAGTTAAGCCAAAGGATAAAGATATAGGAATGTTTTGGCTCAAAAAATGTGTTAAAAGTGTGGAAACAGGAAGTGGGAGTATTGCCTGAATGAGCTCTACACTTAAAGGCACTTTAGTGTCAATTTTCTCCCTCATTTTCGAGGGTGTTTCTAATTGTCTTTCAACTTCAGATAAGACTGGAGAAACCCTTATCGAAGGAGGAGGTAAAGTAACTGTTGCTGCATAATAAGAAATATGAAACAATGTTAAGTTTCAGTATTGAAAACTTAAGAAAGGAAACTAGAGACACAAAAGGAAATTACCAGTTTCATAAGTGATAGCAATGGTTGGAGAACTGCGAAGGGTATCATGTTTAGCAATTTGTTGCCTCCTTGCAGTTTCTCTTTGGAGTGCATCAGCAGCAACAGTTTCATCCCTTAGTACTTACTGCTGTCTCTTTTTCTCAGCCCTCTCGAAAACAATGATCTCTTTGGAGTGTTCCACGTCCACTGCTTTAGCAGACGCTTCATGAATAGAGTCCCCAATAAAATCAGAGGGAGAGACCGCCATTTTCTTCTTTCTTTTTAATGGTGTCTCTTGCTCTTTCTCTGTTTTTTTTTCTTCCATGTGAGCCTCAAGTACCTCCTCTTCAGGATCAAGCAAGAGTTTTCTTTTCCTTTGTTGTTGTTGTTTGTTCTTGAGGAGATTTAAAGCTTGAATTTTTTGAGGAGAGTCTCCCTATGAGGCAACTACACCAAAGAAGGAATTATAAGCAAAAACATCATAAAGGAAAAGAAAAGAAATGAAATGAAGTAGCAATGTATACCTTTCTTCGAAGCAGCTCTAGTGACTCTAGGAAAAGGTGAGGCAGCAGGAGCAGACTTTGTGATAGCAGGGGTAAGAGTTGGGGTAGCATGAGCAGTGAAGGAAGTAATAACTCCAGTTCCCTTGGACTTAACTTGAGGCACATCTAGTACCACTAATAGATCTTGAAGAGAAATGGCCAAGTGCACCTCCATATTGGCCATCCACCAATTCTGGTACCTTTTCAGTGTATTGCTTTGAGGAATGAATGATAGGTATTCAAAATCAATTAAGTCTTGGATAAACTTGGAGGTTGCCTCTTCTAATCTGGATCTTGGAACTTTTAGTTCTCTGCTTGCAAGGTTTGAGTTGGACTGACTGCAGAGAGGGATAGGGATTCCCTAAGAGAGTCCAAATTGCCTAGCAAATTGGACAGGGTAACAAAGCTCAGAGGCCCCGTTTGTTTGGGGTTATAGCAAGGAGATTAGGATTACTAATACCTTGGGACTAGTATATAGGGTGTTTGTTTTGAGAGGTAGCCTTGGGACTATTAATACCTTGGGATTAACTAATACCTTGGTATTACTAATACCTTGGTATTACTAATACCTTGTTTGTTTTGAGAGATGGGGAGGGTATTACTAATACCTTGGTATTACTAATACCCTTGGGGAGGAGATTCATAGTGAGGAGGTAAAGATGGTATTAGAAAAATAGTGAAGGGATTATAAATTTTTTTATTTTTTATATATTGGGAATTTTTTTAAAAATATTAATGTTTAATTTTTATATTTTTTTATTTGTTTTATTATTTTATATAAAAATAATTTAACAATTCCTCACTATCAATCCCCTCACTATCAATCCCCCTCACTAATAATCCCCTCACTATCAATCCCCCTCACTAACAATCCCCTCACTATTAATCCCCTCACTATCAATCCCCTCCATTCTATCTCTGGAAACAAACGGGGCCAGAGATGCACTTATAAGCTCTAGAGTTCATAATGCCAATGAATAGCTGCCTCGGGATCAAAATAGAAGTCCACATATTTTTGTGCTGAGGCCTAGAGCAGGACCTATTGCTCAATAAGGTTCTCAACCAGGCTGGGCCAATATTGGCTTCAAAGGGATAGAAGAGGGTGTGAGAAGAAGGGGAAACTGAAAGTTAGTGAAAAAAAGAAAAGTAAAAGGCAAAGTTGGAAGGATAAAGAGAGACATTGGATAACTTCATGCCATCAGTGAAGTATGCAAAAAATCAGAGTTAGAGTATCCAAAATGGGCTTCCTTGATTGACATCCATGGGTTTTTCACAAAAGAGGGAACAAACTCTATAAACATGGCCCAAAGCATAAGGAGTTAAGGCCATCTTTTTATGCAAAACAAAAGCTTTGGCAAGAGGGGCAAATTCAGACATAATCCTCTGAGAAGAAGTATAGAAGAGGAATTTGCAAAGTCAATACAATAAAAAAGAAAATAATTCCCTATCAATCATAGGGCCTTCCATTTTGTTCTCAGCCTTGACAAAGTCACTATAGGATGAATTCAGAGGGGGAAGAGAAAAATGGATGTTGAGGTCAGGGTAGTCTGGACCAAAGGGAGTACCAATACTACTACAAAAACAGATAAATATCACACTTTTTTTGTGTGATGTATGTTATTTAATCACACCTTTTAAGTTTTATTAAAGTGTGATCTTTGGGAGTGTGATTAAAAGAGGTCATTTTTAATCACACCTTTTAAGTGTGATTAATAACATTTAGATCACACCTTTTAAGTGTAATTAAAAATATTTAGATAACACTTTTTAAGCGTGATTAATAATATTTAGATCACACCTTTTAAGTGTGATTAATAACATTTAAATCAAACATTTTAGTCGCCAAAAGCTCATTCGTGAAAAAAAAAAAAAAAACCTACACTCACTAATTTCTCATTTGCTCTTGTGGAGATTCGAACCATCAATCTCCCACACCATAAACCTTATACAACACACTCCTTCTACTACACCTCTATAACACCATATGATTATATATGCAATATATATTATTTATATAGTACATAGACCCGTATTAATATAAAAGTATATATATAAAGATAATTATTTTTTATTGAACATAATTTATGTAAAAATAAATTATTTACTAGAAAAAAAAAGACCACTTATACTTTTGGCTACTAATTATTTTTTAGTCGTTAAAAAATTTAATTCCCGGGCTACAATTGCCTATTTTGGCGACTAAACTTCTTTTTAGTCACCAAAAAGTTTCACTTTTGGCTACTAAACGTCTTTTTAGTCGCCCAATGCCTCAGTTTTGGCTACTAAATTTTTTTTAGTCGCCAAAAAATCTCACTTTTGGCTACTAAAATTTTTTTAGTCGGTAAAAGCCTCACTTTTGGTGACCAAACATCTTTTTAGTCACCTAATACCTCACTTTTGGCTACTTTTTTTTTTTTGTTGCCAAAAAGCCTTACTTTTGGCTACTAAAATTTTTTTAGTCAGTAAAAGCCACATATAGGCAACCAAACAAATTTTTAGTCGCCAAAACCTATACTTTTGGCTATTAAATTTTTTTAGTCGCCAAAAATCTTTACTTTTGGCTACTAATGCTTTTTTAGTCGCCAAAGATGCTTTTTCTTGTAGTGGGGTGTGATTAAATATATATATATATATACATAATTACACTTATTTAAAAAGTGTGATTAAAAAGTAGTAATGTATATATAATCACACTTTAATTAGAAGGTGCGATTAAAAAATATATAAATAATCACACTTTAATTAAAATGTGTGATTAAAAAATATATATATAATCACACTTATTTAAAAAGTGTGATTAAAAAGTAGTAGTATATATATAATCACACTTTAATTAGAAGGTGTGTTAAAAAATATATACATAATGTGTGATTAAAAAATATATATCTAATCACACTTATTTAAAAAGTGTGATTAAAAAGTAGTAGTGTATATATAATCACACTTTAATTAAAAGATGTGATTAAAAAATATATAAATAATCACACTTTAATTAGAATGTGTGATTAAAAAATATATATCTAATCACACTTATTTAAAAATTGTGATTAAAAAATAGTAGTGTATATATAATCACACTTTAATTAGAATGTGTGATTAAAAAATATATATATATATATATATATAATCACACTTAATTGAAAAGTGATATAAAAAATGAATATTATCACACTCAATCAAATTAAGTGTGATTAAAATATCAATCTAATTTTTTTTAATCACACTTCCAATAAGTGAGATATTTTTTTGGGTCAAAATGTGATCTTTAACTATTTTTGTAGTAGAGATGGCAGATGTCAATAACAGTAGGGGTCATCATACCACATCCAAATTGGAAGAAATTGAAAGCAGAATTCTAAAAACAAAGAACAGCAGGTATTAAAAATGGGTCCTCCGAAATAGTGAACTTGGATAATCGGAGGGCATCGAAGAGACAAAGTTCTTGGAGATCTAGTGTCCTAGCATGGATGACATGATCATACTATTCTTCATTCTAGTCTTACTATAGGTCAACAGCGATGGGGTCGGTTCACTCTCCAATTTCCTCAATCAAGACCGCCTTCATAAAGGAGGCAGTGGTCCTCCAAACGCAGGTACAGAGTTGGAAGCTAGGTAGGGACCTCTTTAAAAATAGGCCCAAGCACATATTCCTGTTGCTCATGGTGACAGGGAATGAAAATGCGCCCATCGATAGCACTTTTCTCGCTAACTTTGTATTTCTCACACTCTTCAGCAATGATCCTCTTTAAAGCAACGGATGAGCTCACGCACTCCACGAATGGTATCTTCAAGGAGAAAGAAGCCATTGACAGAAGTTTTCAAAGGACGGAGTTGAGAAAAAAGGTAAAGAAGATGAGAGGTTAATAGAAATGAAGGGTTTATGTGTTGGGTGAACAAGTGAATTAAAAGTACGAAAGAAAAGGGTTTTTAAACCTTTCTGTCCGAAAGATGCCCAATCAGTTTAAATGGGTAAAATTCATAAGAAGTACTGAAGGTACGGATATGAAAAGTTTCTCTCAAGAGTGATCGTTTGGGAAGGAAACATATCTCAAACACTCAGATTGGCTTCGAAATCAAATATTTGGCTTCGAAATCAAGGTTTGGCTCCAAATTCAAATGACAAACATCCAGCTAGGGCTTCGAAAGTAAATAGTTGACTTCGAAGTACGTTTCATACCTAAGAGTACAAGAATGCTCAGGTTCTTCTTTGCTTCAGGGGTATTAAATACTTTCTTTTAAGTTTCTTGTTGAAAATAAAATCCTTAGAATTAAACTTTGAAATACTCTGCAGCTAGAATTTGTTAGTTTTAGACTTCGAAGTTGCAAAAAGCCAATATTTAGTTAAGTAGTGAAAAAGCCCAAAGGGACTCACTCTTTAAGAATAAAACACTGTAATCCCTAAGAGAAGTTTCCATACTTCGAAACACGTAGACTGTTTTTCGAAGCAAAGATAATTAATTTGAACTTGTTGATTGTGTTAACCATATGATTAGAATGAGAAAATCTAAGGCAAAGATTGTCAATTATACTCCATATGTTGGAGATATTCAAATTAGGCTTCCAGTATTCCATTAGAAATGTTCAAATCAGGTTTCGAAAGACAAAATTGATAAATTCGAAGCTATGATTTTGTTTGATTTGGGCGAATAGAATGGTTACAAGTATGCAATTGGAATATAAAAGCAGATCATGCCGAATAAAGAAAGGAAAACCTAACTTTATTAATATGAAAATAATTACATTAGAAAGTCTTCTTGGCTATAAATTCAATTTCATAAAAATAAGGAATATAAAGAATAACACGGTCATAAAATTTGCTCCAACAGTGGTCAATGAATTTATGTTCTTTTTTTATTCTGTCCTCTATCCTATCCAAGCTGGGTTGTTGTAACTGATATGTTCTTATTTGATGGAAAAGTTGTTCAACTTTCATTTCGAACTCTATTTCCTTCAATCCTTGTTCCATCCCATCCATATCTAGATCATTCCAGTATCCAAAATCTTTATTCTTGAAGTCATTATATTCATCGATACGATTCTCTGCTTCATACTGGATGTGAATTCGATGGGCCGAGATTTTGTCCAAAGATTGAGTGGTAGCCGAAAAAGTTTGGTACTAATAGAGAAGCAGTAGGAGTTGATCCAAAAACATCTGAAATTCTACTTAAGCAATGGGGTTGAGGACATGACCCCGAGTAATAATGTCACAAGCCCATCAAAAGTTCTTAAGAGAAATATCACCTCCAAGAACATTGAAGGGCAAGTGAGAAAAGGTTGCAAGCAAAAATTGAGCTTCGTATCACTCAAATATAGTGGGAAGATCTGGAGGTTGGTAGGAAGGAAGAAACTGATTCTCAAAGAGAGTAAGTCTTAGTTCTTCCATCCAGTGAGGGTTTTGAGGAAAAGGAGGCGCAGGAGGGTCCATCCTAAAGGAAGAAGGGAACTGGGGGTTATTCACACATTTAAGCAAATCAGAAGAGCAAAATTTTGCCTTATTGGCTAAGAATGACAGGTTGTATCCTTGTGTTTCCTTTGGACGAGAAGTTGCTCGCACTATCTTCGTAGACATGAAAAATGTGTACCACGCTATAAGTAAGTTGCCTTCCAAACTGCATCAGTGATCGATGGATACATAGGGGTAAACCACCGAGCTCCGAGTAAAAGGAAGGAAAGACAGAGGATCAGGGAATTCGACAAATCGATGGTTAATTCGCTCTCTTGGCTTGGATTCATCAGGTTCTGACCAGCTTCCCCAGCCAATGGACTTGGAAGAAGAAGGAGAAGCTGTGTCCCATGCAGAACTTGGTGGGGTAGAGAAAGAAGCAGTTGTGTCCTATGCAAAAGATGATGGGGCAGACGAAGATTTTCCAAGATCCATTTTTGCAAATGCTTGATCTAAGGGTTCGTAATTGGCAAACTTCAGGTCTAGAGGTTGGTACGTTGCAAAAGCTTCCATAACTTGTATAAATTGAGGCAGATAGGTGTAATAAAAAAATGTATTGAGATTCTTTCAAGGCCTATAATCATTTTCCATAGACTCCTTGTATGCTCGATCAATGTAAGAAAATGTTTGCTTGGCCATGAGGATTGTATCAATCTTTTCAAATGCTTAGATAGTGGGAAATGTTCAAGGCATAGAAGAGAATTTAATGCAGTACAAACACTGCAATGATGGACATCGGTTGCATTTCTAAGAATATGCAAAGCCTATGTACGTCCTAGGACATGGCTAAAGTGCCTTGATCCACTAATATCACTAGTAATGGATATATTAGCACATGGGGTAATATTAGCTGTATAAATTGTAAAAGCCAATCATAATTTAACACGTGGCATGAAAGGGGCAATTTGGGAAGTTAATACAAGTTGCCAATTAAAGTCAGACACGTGTCAACTCGTATTGATAATAATGGATCTGCGTGACACTAGAACAATTAAGGGATATAAGATGATGTGGTTTGATGGTTACTCTCAAAGTTGAAATTCAGAATTATGAGGGAAGCCTAACTGCAATATGGCGTAGTGGGATTGACTGTAAGAGAGCATGTTCAGTAATCATGGACGGACATTTCGACGGTTGGAAGCCCACTTCGATAGTTATCATTAAGAAGTATAAATAGCAGAGAAGGTCCTAGAATGAAGGATCTAGACTCAAATCAAAAAATCAGTTTTATTTACTTTGTTTTCCTTTCCAGTTTTTATAGTTCTTTACATTTCTGTATTTCAAATTCCTGTACTGCACTTTATTCATAGGAGTAGTTTCAAATAGTTTGTTGCTGTAAACCTCTACGAGGCTGGGTCAAATTATTGTAAGTTTTTCATTTTATTTAATGAAATTCTGAAATTATTCTTCACTTAGTTATTATTTATTAAATTCTCTTAAACAAGCTACCAGTAAAAATCCTCTTCATTGAGTCTGGAAGAACTAAAACACAATCGTCTGATAATTTGTTGGTAATTAATCTTCTGTAAGGACTAATTGATCTTTACTGGCACGCTTAAAATTACAATATTAACCTTCGAAAGTCAAAAAAATCAACAATAACATAAATACACTTAAAAAGTATAATATTTGTGAAAAAAATTCACTAAATGCCAAAAATAATATATATATATATATATATGAAAATTCTGTACATTTTTCATATTTTTATGTATTTATTTTTAAAAAAATATTTTTTCATAAATATTGTATTATTTAGATATATTTAAGTAAAGTACACCTAAAAAAATAAAAAAAAAAATTTTAAAAATATTTACTAAAAATAAAAAAATACAAAAAATAAAATACTCAATTTAAAAAAAATTAAATTTAAAAAATTAAAATCAAACACAATAATTGTCATTTTTTTATTATTATTTAGGGTCATAATTATTTGGTTCCTCCTTTAATTGGTTATACTAACAATATGAAAGTCTAAAAAGACGCAATAATTACTGGTGCAACAAGGGGATGGTAGGCCCATTAAAAAATTAATAAAATAAATGCTATATTTAAATTAATAAAATATCATATTTAAATTATAATTATTTTATTTTTAGTTAAAAAAATATAATTATTTTATTTTTTTTCCCAAAAAAAAAAAATAATCCCAAACAAAATGCATTTCACTAAACTAAAATAGTCAAAATTTTTTTTTTAAAAATACTATAAAAGTTATTCCCAAACAAAATTTCAGTATGCATGACCGCCGCTAAAATTAAAAAGGGTAAAACATCCCACAAATTCAACTTAAAGTAGCATCAATCATTGTAAACTAGACTTTTCTGTTATTAATCCTATTTTAGACTAACAGATTTGGCTGATAACTTTAAACAAAAAATACTCTCACTATATACTTTAAAAATAGCCTACACTAAAAATGTCGGTTTAAATTTGAACAATTTGAAAAATATTTTGTAACTCAAATTTTATGGTTTAAAAGTGATTTAAATGGCTAAAACGACGTTGTTTTGGCCATTTTTATATTGTTCTGTACTCAAAACGACGTCGTTTTGACCATTTGAACTACTTTTAAACTACAAAATTTGAATTACGTAGCATTGTCGAACAATTCTAGATACACATCAAAAATATTGTGAAATATTTAATATATAAATCAGATTTACTTGAGATATGAGTTCCATCATACAACTGGTAAATCTTAATCGCATATCTTCTTTCCAAATGTATTTTGTTCATGTATTTTGTACACAACTTATTATTTAATTGTAATATATCATTTCAACTATACTTAAATTTGATTCTTTAATTGTAATATATCATGTCAACTATACTTAAATTTGATTCAGACATTTTAATTTTTTTTTATATATGTTGTATTTTATTTTTAAATCCATATTATTATTATTATTATTATTTTTGATAGGAGGGAAATACATAGATAATTAGGATTCGGCTACAATCCTAGAGAGTGAGACCTGGGGTGCTGCTGTGATTAAGTTACAATCCTAGAGAGTGAGACCTGGGGTGCTGCTGTTATCAAGTCACAGTAGCGATCTGTTGTGGGATTTTTTTTTTTTTAGAATCTTTTTCGATAATCTGAATCGTTCATATTGTAAAATTTGTCGAGTATATCTTCTATATAAAAAATCAAGTTAATCAAAAATCTATAACCCCATGATTAGATTCAAATTATTTTACAAAAATTATCAAGATAATGTCAATTGTTTATTTTTAAAAAACAAATATACTCTTGTTATAAAGTTATAAATCTTTAATCAATCTGATATTTTGTATGAATAATCTATTCAATAAATCTTATAATATAAATAGTTCAGATTAGGAAAAAAAAGACTCTAAAAAAAACCCCACGGCTGACAGCAGCACCCCCAAGTTAGCTAGGGCCGAGCTCTAAGAGAGAGAAGACTGTAGAGCATAAAGAGGTAGAACATTATAGATATCATTTGTAACATAGGATCACCGTACAGATGAGAAAGAGAAGCAAATAAAAAGAAAGCGACTCCAAAACACAATAGAGGACACTGAAAAGCTGGACAACTAGCTCAACTGGAACCCCCATGTGAACTTGACTTGACCTGACCCAATCTTTATTCATAGACTCTTACTAATAGGGCCTGGCATCTCTCACACTGTCATCATCAACCTCACTGCACCCTGCAACACATTCACAAAAATAACAATCAAAAAATCAAAACACAAAAATAGTAGTTAGTAGATACTTAGATCTGATGAATGTGATCTGATTTAGGTCTTTTTGAGGTGTTTGGCAAGTGAGTTTGCAGATTTTTTTTAGTTATTTTAATTATAAAAAATAAAATAGGTTATTTTAGTCATAACAAACAAAACATCACATTCAACTCATATCATTACATTCTTCTCTCACAAAAAAATTTAAAAAAATCAAAAAGTCAAAAAATCCTTCCCAAACCAAACTTTTAAGCCCAGACTAAAAAAGTTAAAAAAGTCAAAAAGCTAAAAAACTAACCCACTTCCCAAATGGAGACTGAGAAGTGTAAAAAAAAATTAATTTATTAATTTATTTGGATTACATAATTAAAAAAATTAATTTTTTTTAAACACTTCCTAAAACAACCCTAAAGAAAAACATAGTTCATTGATAGTTGTTTGTGTCTTGGTTTATATAATATCTAATCTACCTCGTACGTGTTTAAGATCACACTTTACTGTAAAATATATTTTTGTAATAATGCACACAAGATAGGTAAAATATGGGGGTGAGATACCCATTTCTTAAAGATCGTTGAGAAACGAAGCTATTTGGTTTACCCAAAAACTTGATCTAGCCATTCAGTTTTAATCCATTTGAAATAAATAAAACTAGCACTCAATTTGTTTGGATAAAAAAATACATTTTTTTGAAGTCTGTTACGGCAAGAATTGAAGTTGAAGAAGAAAATATTTTTTAAACCAAAGTCTCCAATATTATCATTTCCACCATCACATCATCATTAATACTGCGGCCGCTATTGCCACTGTTACAAAAATGTTTAAGATTTTAAAGTTGAGAACTCTCACGATCTCAAAATGATATAGATGAATCAAGTATTTTTATATATTTTTTTTCTTTCTGGACCAATAGGTGAATGAGGTTAGAAGGGTTGTGTCAGGGGTTCTGTAGCATTGTTGGTCACTACTACCAGTTATACAACTATTAGTATTATATATATATATTTTTTTCAAGGACACAAATATTGAAAAAACATTTCTTTATATAAAAACAAAAATCGTTGAAAAATACTAACTTTCTGCCCAAACAAACAAAAGGTTTGATGTTTGTTATATGACAGCTTCATCTATACTTTAGGAAACGCTATATATATAAATGTATGAACGTATGTATATATGTATCCCAATCCAAGTGAAAGCAAATCAGCATTCCTTGGCCAGCCTCTAAGTAAGAGTTTTAGTCTTGTGAATTTAGAACACAACATAGCAACAAGCTTAATGAACATATATGTGTATACATATATATATATATATATACAGAGAGAGAGAGAGAGAGAGAGAGAGAGAGAGAGAGAGAGAGAGAGAGAGACTTGGAGCAGTCAGTGCTGGGGCTGATCTTGTAGGGAATGTTGACACCACATTTGCTAGGAAGGCTAGAAGCCAGACTGAGGTTGATACCAGTCACCGAAGCAGCCGCAGTCTTCATGCAGGTGCAAGCAGTCCTGCGGTCCACGGTGGTCTTTGCCGCGCTGTACAGGGACTTAACCCCGTTGCAGCACGGCGTCGGCACCTGACCACCAGTCCTCAGGTACGAGAGGCACGGTGCCAGGCTCGTCGCCACCGTGCCACACGATATCGCAGCCTCAGCATGGGGTGCAATCACTACCATGCACACCAGCACCACACAAGCAAGCTTGATCAGCATTCCTGAGCTAGCCATTACAATGGAGATTTCAAAATCAAAGACTACTTTTTTAGCAAGAAGAACGGGAAGGGACAACTTTAGGGTTTAGACTTAAGTGTTTGTGTTGTGGTGTGTGTGGCAAAGCATTTCATGTGGGGGAGGTGTTTATATAGAGAAAGTGGTGAGTGTGTAAAGTAGAAAGAATTGGGTTAGAAGTGAATTTTTGTTTGGCGGGTAGGTACGCTCTCCACACAATTGTTGAGAATTCAACTTTTTGAGTCAGATCATAAAATAGAAATTTTTTTATGAATTCACTAATCTTAACGTGAATGGCCTGCTTTTGATTGAACTAAATTAAATTAAGAAAGAAATTAATCAAGATGTGCATAAAATTGGCCAAGAAACTTTTTATTGTTGAACCAAATATATATACAATAATGTTAGATAATTCAAAATTTTGTGATTTAAATGGCTTAAATCATTTAAAATGATGTCGTTTTAAATGTAAAATGACATCATTTTAACAGATTTAAACCATTTAAATCACAAATTTTTATATATATATATATATTTGGTTAGTTGTGGGGTAGTTGGGGGTAATTTAATGGATTTGAAGGAGCTCCTTTTAGACGTACACATGCATCAATTTTTTAACAATGGTAAGTGTACAAAGATAGAATATATAATTGCACAGAAAGTATACTGAGTGATCGAGTTTCATTGTATAGTCCATATCACACTTATGATGAATTTCAAGCCCATAATATATTTCGGAATTGATTGGGACCTCGAGAGGGGTCCCCGAATCTCCACAATTGCCACTTTACGTAAAAAAAAAAAAAAAAAAATAAAAAAAAAAAGAAAAGAAAACAGTTTTTCAAAAAAGAAAATTAGGGGGATTAAGGGAATTATTTTTGGGCATTTAGCATTTTTTGGTTTTTTTTTTTTAGGCTCTATTTGTTTTGAAGTAATTTTTTTTAAAAAAATATTTTACTCAATTTCTATTATTTGGTCAAATAAAAAGTAAGTACAATATTTTAAAAAGAAAATATTCTTTTATTATAGTTTCAAAAACAATTTATCATTAAAATATTTGTAAGTCAATTTTTATAAAATTCGCTCCTATTGAAGACCCTTTTATAATACATTTGACATTTTTAAATAGATATCACAAAGGACGGTTTATTGCACGAGAATTCCTCTTTCAAGCAATAGAAATTTTTTATTTCAAGTATCAATGTTTTCTTTAAGGGACAAAGTGAGAAAGATTATATACTTATATGATTTTTTTTTTACAAATACGAACATACCAAACATTAAGATAAGCAATTGTTTACAGACCTGGCCAGATTATGAGCTGGCCTAACTACGTGTCTTTGAACTTTCAAAAAAAAGCTTATCAACAAACACACAAGAACAGGCCATTTTTTCATTCAGGAAACTTTTGATTGTTCAAGTAAATACACATGTAAAATTGGATTGGACCACACACATGTATTACGTTTGAAGTAATTGTGCCCAATGCAATTTCATGTAGTTCTTTTTTCTTTCTTTTTTTTCCAGTGAAAATCACCTTAGGTCATATAAAAGGTTTGGACATGGACAGATGGACTTTACTTCTATTGATCATTTATCAAGAACAGAGCATACAAAATTACAGAAAAACAAAAAACAAAAAAGAACAGAGCATACACATTATTATTATTGTTATTATTATTATTTTGTGTGGTTCTAGTAATCCTAAAATAAATCTCAACTACACACTGATTTTACTCATTTGTCTATGAAATTTTTATTTTTTATTTTTATTTTTTTTTAAAGAAAGCTGAAAGGCAACCTTTCTTTTCGATTCTTCTTTCTTTATTCTAGTCGCCCACATAATTTGATATTGTGTTTTCGAGTCCATTATGTTTATTGAATGTCCTAGTGGTACTAAATAATGCCCCTAAAACGTGAGAAAGCCACAAATCGCAATGGTATCAATTGGATTTGTTGAAAAATATATATTTTTTAGTGACACTTTCAGCTACTAGTCATGGAGCATTGTTGTAATGCTTTTTTTGATAATTTAAGATATTCAAAATAGTTTGCGCGCACTTTCACTAATTTCTAGAGATCAATCTCACGGATTTATAGTATTTAATAAGTTTTGAACATGAGACCTAGAGAAGAGCAAACTCTTACACATCAAACCTACACCACTGAGCCAACCCTTGGGATTGCATTGTTGTAATGCTTGACTGCAATTTTGATCGAAAATAGAAGTTGCTTGCTTATCTATATTTCTTGTAGATAATGTAGAATCCAATCTGTTGGCTTTTTGGCTTTCGAAGGGTATTTTTGTAAATGCAAGCACGCATGACAAGGATCAATCGATCCTGTAAATTATAATTGCCAACCAATTATCGACGATTGTATTTTAGTTCTTTTCGGCCTCAATGAAGAGGACTTTTCTTGGTGGCTTGACTTAGGAGAAATTAAGCAAAATAACGGTTAAATGATTTAACAATTGAAGTATTTCATTAAGATGAAAACTTACAATGATCCAAATTCAGCCTCGTAGAGGTTTACAGCAACAATCTACTTGAAACTACTCCTATAAACGAAGTGTAGTGCAGGAATTTAAAGTGTAGGAATGTAAAGAACAGGGATTTAAAGTGCAGGAAATGTAAAGATGGAAATGTAAACGAAAAGAAAATATGAAGTAAATAACTGGTTTGTTGGATCTGAGTCTGGGAGCTTTTTCTAGGGCTTCCCTGCTATTTATACTTCTCAAGGATGACCATCGAACTGCACTTCAAACCGTCGAACTGCTCCTCCATGATTGCTTGATCATGCTGCGTTAGAAGTAGTTCGACTACGCCATTACTTGCAGTTGGGCTTCCCTCCTATATTTGAATTTGAGTGTGAGTAACCGTTGAAGCCACGTCACCTTGCACTTTTTATTGATCTAGTGCTACTCAGATCACGTGACAACCAATACTAACTGCCACGTGTACGATCAGGATCGAAGACTTAAATGGTCTTCCTATATTACCATTATTTTGCCACGTGTCGAATTGTGATTGGCTTTTACAAAATATGTAGCCAACATTACCCCCCGCACTAATATACCCAATACTTGGTGATATTAGTGGATCAAAGCCTTTCCCACGCTTTTTGGAACGTGCATGGAGTCTATATTCTGGAAACATAACCGCCATCCATTGATGATTACTTGCATTAATTTCGTTTTCGACCTTTGGAACATCTCCACCACCTTAGTAATCGAACGGACTAATATCTCTTTCACGACTGAACCAAACTTCTTCTCTATTGATCAAGTACATGGAAAGTCATCGATGATGTTGTTTTCTCCTTGAAACTCCATACATTAATTAGCCACCTTCATTCCACTTCCTATATTTAAGTCATGGAGGCCTCTGCAACTTATGAATCCTTGGACCACGAACATATTGTCCTTAATCCTTTAATTAAGAAAATTGCAGGTATGGATCTAAGAGATTCTTCTTCACAGTCTGCATGGGATAGAGCTGTGGCTCCTTCTACCTTCAAGGGTTCTGGGATTTCTGGCTGGTTGGAATCTGAGGCTCGTGTCTTAAGGGAGCGAATTAACTATCATTTTGTTGAGTTCACTGACCCTGTAGACTTCCCTTCTGATGCGCGAAGCTCAGTGGTTTACCCTTATGTGCCCATCGACCTTCGACGCAATTTAGAGGACAATTTACTTGTAGCATGGTACACATCCTCCATGCCTACAAGGATAGTGTCTGCTACCCGACGCCTAGAAGAGGCCCAAGGGCTCAATCCATCATCTTTAGCCAATAGGGCGAAACTCTACTCTTCCGATTGGCTCGATTACATTAATGCCTTTGATCCTTCTGCTCTCGCGCCATCTCCTGAAATAGAAGCATCCACAACTTCTTCTCCATCTCCTGAATTAGAAGTATCCACACCTTCTCCTCCACCAACTCCCTCTTGGCCAGAGAGACTGAGGCTCGCCCTTTTTGCGGATAAGGTCTTTTTTCCATACTCGCCTCCATCTTCCCCTACTCCAGCTAAGCGAAAACAAGCCTAGTTTTTGCTTGCAGCCTTTTCTCACTTGCCTTTCGACATTCTGGAGGACGATGTTCCTCTCAAGAACTTTCGATGGGCTTGTGATATTCTAACTCGAGGTCAGGTCCTTAGCCCCCTTGCTCAAGCAGAACTCCATATGTTTTTGAACCAACTCCCATTACTCCTTCACTGGCATCGAACTGCCATGGCAATGTAGACACCCCATTTTTGACCGTCCTCAAGACTTGGACGTCACCGTTGGAACACTCGGTGATTATCCATGTTTGTATTCATTTGGAGTTCCCGGAATTCTCGGCTGCGCGCGCCCTGCCTCAGGACCTCCGAACTCGACCGTTTGTGTTTGGTTTTGCACCAAACACTTGTGTTTTGCCTTGGGAGGGTGGGGAATGCCTTTTGAGGCATCCCTACACACCACCGGCTGGTACTGGAGGCCATCGGCTGGCTTATTTGTCCATCGGCACTTTATTGTGCCGACCGGCACCAAATTTTGACATTTGGCACTCTTTGCCGGCCGAGCACTGTACAGTTGCTTTATGAGATATTTTCTCACAGCTGTAAAGCTGGTGGCTCTCCTCCATACACGTGTATGGAGGGATGAGGCCTTGTTTTGCTTAGCTTGTAAGCATTCTTTGCCTATAAGAGAGGAGCTCTTCCTCTTTGATTAGGGTTAGAACCTTTTGAGACAAAACCAGAGCTCATACATACATATATATCTATATCTCCCTCTCTCTCCTCTTGTGTGTGTGTTCTAGGGCCCAAATAGTGTGTTTTACCTCACTTTTACACCATTACACACACTATTACACCTAGCTCCGAGATTGGGAGACTTGGAGGTTTGTTTTGAGTGATTTTGGACTGGTTTTGATCACTTGAGGAGGGCTGGACCATCTGTTCTTCATTGGATCTTCAAGGGTGAGCTTTTCACTTTAGTTTCCCCATTCTTGCAAATACTTTTTACCCTCTTTGCTTTGAGTTTTTGAGTTTGTGTTTAACATAAAAAAGTCTTGTTTTTACTTGTTCTTGAACCTTCTTTAAGGTCATTTTATGGTTTGAGTTAAGCCTCATTACTTTAAGCCTTGTTTGGCCATCTTTGGGGCCTTTTTCTTAGGCCTTCTTGTTTTGGTGTTCTTTGATATTCTCACCACTGAAAACCAGTGGGTTTTCAGTGGTGAGGGTGATATTTTCGAGCCTCATATAGGGGAGAGACACCCCTCTCCCTTTGGTCCTTTGGTTGGCCTTTGTTTTGGCTCATAGCATAACATGCATACATGCTTTCCTTAGCTTTCATTTCAGAGCTTTATTGTGTGTTTTAGGTCATGTGTGCCCTCTGTTTTTAGTTGATTTCATGGCCTCTTGCATGCTTTCCATGTTGGCTTTAGAATGCTCTTTCATGCTTATAAGTAGTGTCATGCTTTGAGCCTTGATCCTTGCATATTTTGGCTTGGTTTCATGAGGATATAAGCATCTATTTGCTGTAATAGCTGTGAGCCACTGTTTTGGACACCCTTGGTATGCTTGATGTGCATGTTTTGCATTTTAGGCTTGTAAACTTTGCTTCCATGGAGTTCTAGCATGATTGACTTGTTTTGATCTAGTGATTTGGCATCGTATTAGACCTCATTTCAGTCCATTAGTCATGTTTGCATGTTGGCATATGTGGCTTAGTTCATGTTTGAAAGATATACTCTTGAATGCTTTAAAATAGACATTGTGCATGCTCCCATGTTTGGTGCATTTTTGGGGGTGCCATGAGGGGATTTGGGTGTCATTCCACATGCTTAAAATCTGTTTTTGTTTGTTGAATGCATGCCATGAGGGGTTGTATGAATGATGTCAAATTACTCTCTTTGGTGTCCTAGACTTGGGCCCATTGAATAGCATGCTTGTGTGGCATTTTGATCATGTTGTGAGGCTTGTTTTGCCCTTTGTTTTTGGGAGTTTGAGGGCTGCCCTCTATGGCTTAAGTCCATTGTTGCATGCTTATTTCATGATTGTTGCTTGCTTGGTCAATATAGCCTTGAATGTATGCTTGTTAGTTCCATGTTAATTGGCCCATCTTGCATGCCATTTGTATCCTACGTACTTTAGCTCTTTGCATGCTTAACATGATAGCTTGCATTGCATTTGAGCCTTGCTTACATACTTGCATCTCATAGCTTGGTTTGGGGTTGTCAAGCCAAGCCTAGGATTGAGGGAAGTTCACATTTCAAGTGGTGTAACTCACCTCAATCCTTGGTCACTAAGGCCCTTGATTTCCACATGATAGGGACTTAGTATTCATTTGTTGTGTTGCATGCATATTTATATTAAAATGAGCAATCTTGGTTCCTTAGGCTATCATGCATCAAATGCACAATTGATAGCCCTAGAACCAAGAGCCACATCCCCTTGAGTCCCTAAACATGATAGGAGATGTTGGACATGCTCACATTTGCCCAAAAACCATGCCTATGCATTGCTGTCTGTTGCTGCTGCTGTCATCTGTCTGGTGCAGGAACTTTATGCCGGCCGGCAGAAAATAGTGCCGACCGGCACTATTTTTGTGCCGATAATTACCAAGTGCAGTCGGTGGCCACTGGAAGAAGCCGATGACTACACTGCCCAGCCGGTGGATCATTTCAGGCCTCTTGGAAGGTATTCTGAAGTTTTAAGATTTTTTTTGGAGAGGCAGAGCAGTAAAAACAGAGACAGTAGTGCCAAGGTGTGGGCTTTTCGGGCAAGGCGGGCATCGGGCATGCATCATTCGCGCATCCCAAGGCAGGGCCGAGGCCCCATTTCATTTCACTTAGATGCTTTAATTTGTACAAAGATTAGAAATTTGTAATAATTTATTTATTCATTTATTCTTCGGTCTGTATTATTTATTTATTCGGTCCCTCCGAGTGAGGGCAAAAATGTAATAAGTGTGGGTGAGTGTGATGTATGTCTTCCAACCCCCGCTTCTTTCCAACCCTTTTATTTACCCGCTTTCAGTGGTAGATTATGGCATTTTAAATTAGCATACCTTATGCAATGCATGCGTGCATCCATGCATTTGTTTACATGCACTGGGCTCGGTACACCATACAAACTGCATCGCAATTTTCAACTTCCAAAATTGAATACGTGCTATGTGATAGCATTTCATATGCCATGCTTAGGATAGCCGAGCCTGTCTAACTGCATTCTTGCCTGTGTTGCATTAGTCATTTAACATGAACTAGGTCATGCATCGTTTTGCTAACTAGTTTACTGTTTTGGCATGGAGTACTAGGTGAGCTTTTATGCTTTAGCATATCACATGTGTGTGAGTGTTGACATAATAGCATGACTACCATGGGGCTAAGTGCTTATGTGATATAACTGCTTGAATGCCTGTGGATGGAGGTTGAATTACCTAAATTGGGACAACACATTAAAATTGTGAGTTTTAAAGCCCACTAGATAGTGGCAAAACCGTCTTTTCTAAAAAGCCCACTCAAGGGTGGCAAAACCTGCATTTTAGCCTACTTACGAGTAGCAAACCATTTTTCAAGACGAACATGTGATGTTTTATTCCAATTTAGGCGATTTGGTCTATACTTGTTTGCTGTGCGCATAACGTAGTAATTCTAGGCTAATAACCGGAATAAGAATACGTAATGTTTTCAAAATCGGATATCACGGTTAGTAGAGGCCGGTCTTCGGACCGAGCGAGAGGGGGTGCTCATAGCTGACCTTCCCCGATCGTACCCAAGCTCCTGAGCCAAGTCAACTTTGGTTATGACGGACACGTGGCCTTCGGCACCGAGTCAGGGTTTCCTAAATTTCCCATTTTAAAAAAATATTTAGGTGGCGACTCATGTCGGCAGCAGGTCCATGTTTGGCACTTCTTTTCAAAAATCGTTTTCTCAAAACGATTTGCGAGTTGGACTCTTTGGTTGATTTAGAACCGTGACACAAATCGAGTCCGAATCAGAGTGAAGCCCAGGCGCGTCTCTGATTTCTGGCGACTCTGGGATTTTAGAGAGCTTGACTCGAACTCGTGATCTTGTGATTTGATTTCACTTATGTGTTTCTTTGCATTGCATGTGCATTGGTGCGCCTAGGACACCGTGTTGGCCATCTGCTATTCCTGAGCGGTTTGCCGGAGGCTTGTCTTGTCAAGGCATGTCCATAAGGCTGACCGGTTGCGGGCTCTGCCAGCATGGGAACACAAACCCCGGTTTACCGGGGCACCCTTTTGGACCATTCGACCTAGTTGCATAGTCGGAATCCGTAGTGACCATTCCAAACTAGGACAGGTTGCTTACCCGATTTAGGTTGTTTGAAACCGCTGCGTGCGTAGTGAAACCCTAGCTCTTGACAAAATAGGACAGGGAAACCCTACCCCAACATAGGGGTGTTTTGGTTCTCATTTACTTGCTATGTGCTTTAGAGTGTAACTCTGCAGGGAACATACAGATCAGTTTGCAAGTTTAAGTGTCAGGCAGGACATCGATGTCGGTGTTTTGGGAATCGGTTATGCGTGGATATCGATTCAGCCTAGGGCAATGGTTCGTCATCGATGTCGATGGTTGAGAAACAGTGTATTCAGCATTCGACCGTTTATTTTTAAATACCCGACCGTATGTTGTGTGTTTATTTACTTTGCGCCGTTATGCTGTCCGATTGTCTGTTTATTTACACGTTTTATTTATCTTTTCATTAGGTAGTTGAGCACAATTGCTACCGATCCGATAGATATTTCCCAAGCACCCTGGGTCAGAGGCCGTCGACTCCTTCGATCTGAGGATCTGATAGACGGACAACCAGTGTACTACTCGCTACCCCCGGTTACTAAACGGAAGTCAGTGAGGCAGAGGACATCAGTACAATAGTCAGTTCAGAGGGCTTTGTCTACCCCACCTGTGCTTAGTAGAGATCGAGGTTTTGTGTTACCAACAGAGAGGGAATTTATACCAGTAATCCAACCAGAACAGGATAGTATGGCCAGTTTGGAGGAGATGGTGCGCCACCTTCAAGAGAGTATGAAAGCGATGCAACAGGATGCCGTCCGTCGGCGGAACCGCCCGAACAACGAGCCACGATCGTGAGAGAACAGCGAAACAATTGCGAGGCTAGAAACAGCAAAGCAGACATCTGCCGCATCAAGTTCCTCCCCACCGGAGTTCCTAACGTCGGGGAGGCGGCTAATGTTCAGCCGTCTGAGCTACCCACAGGACCACTCCCACCTCCAACCCTACCCCAAATTCAACCTCAACTATCAAAAACACCCACCAATCTACCGGACTCTCCCTTTGAGTTCGAGACTGATCCCACCGCACTCAAATTAAGCAAGCTTGAAAAGTTATTCAAGAGATCTCAAGGGGTCAAGACTATCCCCGATATTGAAGATGGTTACACTGACGCAGCTGTGACGCTGCCCGACAGGTTTAAAATGCCTCATATCGATCGGTTCGATGGGTCTGGGGACCCCATGGTACACTTAAGATTATTTTCGGATGTTCTAAGGCCAATGGGCCTCAGTAGGCTCCAGAAGTTGTCTCTGTTTGGTCGGACCCTGTCAGGTGTGGCGTCTGCATGGTATGCTAAGCTAGATGATGACGTGAAAAGAAATTGGGACGAAATGGCTGAGGCCTTCATCGCGCAGTATTCATACAACACGCAGATTGAGATCACTACTCGTGATCTCGAGACAACCAGACAAGATCCTAAGGAGAGTTTTTCGGAATTCGTAACCAGATGGAGGGCCAAGGCTTCAATGATGACCTTAAGGCCTACGGACAAGGACCAGATTCGGATGATTGTGCAATCTACGGTAAATTGATGCAAAAAATGATAGTAGTCCCATTTCCCACCTTTTCTGACCTACATGAGATGGGGGTGCAGATTGAAGATGCCTTGAAGCAAGGCTGGATTGATAGTGATCGGGAGCAACCCCGAAGGACCTTCAACCGTAACACTAATACAGGCCCGAGTGGCACATCAGCTACGAGAGCCTCCGAAGTAAGCATGGTTACCACAAACCCCCCACAAAGAAATGCGGCAGCTTCGCCATTCTCCGGTGCGTCCGGAAGCAACCCACAAACAACCAAATACCCACCCAAAAATTCCAGAACTTTCGCCCCACTCTATATGCCCCTATCCAAAGCTCTAGGGGTATTGATCAAGAAAGGGCACCTGAGGCCCCTGGAGCCGCGACCCCTACCAGAAAAACTCCCTCCTACCCATAACAGCCAAATATTGTGCATTTCACCAACAGCACGGTCACGACACCGACCAGTGCTTCCGGTTACGCCATGAAATTCAAGACCTTATCGATAACGGGGTGATTTTGCCTCCTGAGAAGCCCAATGTCACTACAAATCCCCTCCCTGCACATAACCAACCCCTACCACCTAAAAGACTTAATTTCATCCATACTGGGGCCGTATCTTATGACCCCAGTGTCTATATCACACCCACCCACTTGCCTAAACCGGAGGTGTTCCTCCCTGAGTGCACTGACTTGTGCATGATGGACATCTCCATGACCCAACCCAAGCCAGTCGTGATGATTGCCAAGAACAGGGAACAGGGGGACCCAAAGCAAGAACTAGTTGTTGAGCCAAAATCTGCAAGATTTGGAAATTGTACTGAGAAAACGTATAGTCCGAGTGACTACATTCTACCGGTGGGCCAGGATGCGCCAATAGTGAAGCTTCCAGCCAGAGGAGAACTATGTGTAATCCAAGAAGATAGCCTGGGACAGGAAATGGATAGTGTAACAGCCGTGGGAGAGGACTTTGCCAATCTCCGGTTTTACTACAACCAAGACCCAGAGGACCCAGCAGTCAACTGGTTCGATTATGGGAAGCAAAGAGAGGCCATTGGGTGGTTGGACGATCATCGGATGTGATAGAAGGATTTGACGAAGGAGCCCAGGGCGAGGACCTCGATATGACGAGAAAGGTTGAAAAACAGAGTGCATTGTCGGAGAGCGCCGGCACGAAGAATTTCGCTCGAGAGTGGAGCATCTTGACCGCAGGAATTGTTGAGCAGCCGGATGTATTGGCACAGTCAGAACAGGAAATGTTTGAGGGATCTGAGCGAGTCAGGAAGGCAAAGACCCATGTGGGGACTGAAACCGCTGTGTGCACAGAGACAGATAATGCTACGAGTATGAGAATGGAAAGTGCCGTGAGTACGAGAACAGCCACGCCAGAGCCCGACAGATGTTTGTCAGTTGCTGATGGGATGTGGTGGGAAGATGAGGATCTTTGTCTCGCCCATACAGACGAAGACTGGGGGAATAACCAACCCGATAACACTTGGTACCTTGGAGAGATTGACCACATGACACGGAGTGGGCGGTATTTCAAACCTCCACACTTGGATCAACCAAAGGCCTCAGGGAAGGACAGAGAGGCTGAGAAGCAGAAGGAAAAGCAGCTCGAAGAGGAAGCCGTACTCAAACAGCTGAAAAAGATACAAGCAGATATCTCTATTTGGGGACTGCTTATGGCTTCTCGAGTGCACAGGGAGGCTGTTTTATCAGCCATGGATAAGGCAAAGCTTTCAATAGAAACAACAGGAGCGACTAGTGGGGCTAGTTTTTCGGGAGAACTACCCGATGTTGACGTTCTTGATAAGGAATTACCGCTGAGGGCACGAATCACAACAAGCCACTCTACATCTCGTGGAGTGCGAGGATAAATGGATACTGTAGTCTGGTTGATCTGGTCTGCCATCAATGTTTGCGGCGAGACGACTTACGCGATTGGTGCGAAGTCGTAGACTTTATACCAACCGTCCAGTCATCGGGGCATATGACAATACAAGCGAGAGGTGATGGGAACAGATTAAAATCGGACCAAAGTTGGGCGGGACAGGGAGATAGATTTTCATGTCTTAGAAGTGCCAGCAACTTTCAATTTGCTGTTGGGACGGCCGTGGCTGCATCAGGTGAAAGCAGTATCATCTACTTTGCATCAAATGGTGAAATACCCCTATGGGAAGGGAGTAGCCATCGTTTTCGGGAATTCCTCAATTCATCCACCACCGGAGGTATCCGCTGCTCGGAAATAGAGCATGGCACGGAAGACGATGTTCATATCGGGCTTTACCTTGGCCGAGGCTCGGGTTGTCTGAATATCATGGCCGTTAATGAAGGGATATATGTTAGCGCCCAGCGATTGTACCTCATGAATAAACTCCAATACATCCAGGATGGGATTAGGAAAGAGTGGCCGTAAGGGCATTACAGCGTCGGACGAAGTGCCACACAACCCTCACACCTTCGGCTTGGGTTATCTGCCCACCAAGGAAGATTGGCTAAGAAGAGGAAAAGAGATGGCAGGAAGAGCCAAAGCAAAACAGATGGGGAAACCTTTCGAATTGATGCACCGGCCCATCCGGGGTACCTTGAACGGACGTTTCGTCCGGGAGGGGGAAGACTTCCCGTTCTGTGGTTTTCCGGAGCCATGGCTGAATGAAGAAAAGAAACGCATGCCGGGGTTTGAAATTTTCTTCGACTTGCAGTTATCTGGGGATGATGTTCTTTGAAGAAGCGAGAATGACCGACGGTCGAGGTGAACATAGCAAGGAATTGGAGTCTGCGGACCTGAGTTGAAATGGGGTAATCGGCATGTCTACTTTCAGATCCTTTGATCGACCGGTTGTGCAGGGGATGACTCCTCGGTGTCCATGATTAGAGATGAAAGCAGTGTGGGCCAACCGGCTATTTTGGATGCATCCATCGCACCCTCCCTCATCTGGCGATGCGAGGAGGATTTTTATCAAGCGACCGGTCGGTAGTGAGCGGAATCTGATTCCACCGAGTCTTGTGAGTCGGAATCAGGTCCTAGCTTGTCTGAGTCTGAGTCCTGTATTCTGGGATGATAACCGGATGCCACAAGATCTTGTCGTGTCGTCTTTTTCTTTCTCTTTTGAGTCTGTTATATGAGAATCGGACGGTTTGGAAGTATCTAATGAGAATGAGGTAAGCTGTGGTTTTAGTACTTTTCTGCCTTTGGTTTATTGCCATCGGGACTTTCAAAATTTTGATGAAAACGACGAGACGAAATTCCTCGGTTTTGCAACGACTAATTGAACAAGAGCAAGAGAGGTTTGTTAAACCCTTAATAGATGAAATCACCATCGTGAACGTTAGTGCTGAGAAGGACCGCGGTAGTCGGATCGGGTCCACGTTGTCTTCGGAGGAACGCGAGCGCTTGGTCGCTTTATTAAAAAATTTCAAAGACGTTTTCGCGTGGTCCTACGAAGACATGCCTGGAATCGATCCTGAGATTGTACAGCACCGGATCCCTCTTGACCCCGAGGCCCGACCTGTCAAACAGAAACTCAGGAGGATCCGCCCCGATTGGGCCATTAAGATCAAAGAAGAGGTCACCAAGCAGATTGACGCAGGCTTCCTGCTGGTATCTGAATACCCGACCTGGCTGGCCAACATTGTTCCGGTGCCGAAGAAGGATGGCAGAATCCGGGTATGTGTGGATTTCAGGGATTTGAACAGAGCCAGTCCGAAGGATGACTTTCCCTTGCCGCACATCGACGAGTTGGTAGATTTCTCACAGGCATGCTTTGCTCTCATTCATGGATGGCTTCGGGCTATAATCGATAGTAATGGCACCAAGATCGGAGAAGACCGCTTTACCACCCGTAAGTACATATTGCTTCAGAGTGATGCCATTTGGGCTAAAGAACGCCGGGCTACATATCAACGTCCGCAACTACAATATTACATGACATGATCCATAAAGAGGTCGAGGTGTACGTGGACGACATGATTGTCAAGTCCAAAGAAAGAGAGGGCCACTACACCGCCTTGCAAAAGTTTTTCCAAAGGATCGTGGAATTTAATCATGTTGAATCCTCGAAATGTACGTTTGGTGTTACAATGAAAAATCTCGATTTCGATTACACAAAGGCATCAAGTCGACCCTTCCAATATCAAGGCCATCTTAGAAATGCCACCACCAATGACTGAAAAGGAGGTGCGAGGCTTTCTAGGTAAAGTGCAATTCATAAGGCGGTTTATCTCAAAACTAACCTTGACTTGTGAACCACTTTTTGGTCTCTTGAAGAAAGGAAAGAAATTCCAATGGGACGGCCGATGCCAAGCCGCATTCGAACAGATCAAAGAGTATCTACAGAATCCGCCCGTGTTGTCACCACCAAAGCCGGGGAAGCCGTTGATATTGTATCTGTCAGTGACTGAGACTACGATGGGCTGTATGCTCGCACAAGAATCGGAAGATAAGGTGGAAAGGGCCATCTACTATCTGAGCAAGAAGATGCTCGATTACGAGACCCGCTACACTCCGCTGGAGAAGGCATGCCTGGCCTTGGTATGGGTTACCAGGAAGCTGCGGCACTACCTGTTAGCTCACTCTGTAATGTTGGTTTCACGACTTGATCCCATCAAATATCTTTTCGAGAAACCATCACTTACGGGTAGGCTAGCTCGTTGGTTGCTGTTGCTCTCAGAATTTGACCTCAAATATGTGACACGCAAGTCCGTAAAAGGGAGAGCGGTGGCAGAGTTCCTTGCCGACCACCCGGTTGAAGGGGATGAAGCGGTTGAGTACCTATTCCCAGACGAAGCTATCCTGCACATCGAAGATGAGACTTGGACGATGTACTTTGACGGAGCGTCAAATCAATACGGATATGGGATAGGGGTATTGCTGATAGCGCCCGACGACTCCCGTATCCCTTTAGCATTCAAGCTTCAGTTCAAAGTCTCGAACAATGAGGCAGAGTATGAGGCTTGTATTGCCGGTTTAGAAGCTGCCCTAGAACTAGGGGCAAGGCGATTGGATGTCATTGGAGATTCGAACCTAGTCGTGTCTCAAGCTAAAGGAGACTGGAAAGTAAAAGAGGAAAAGATGATCACTTACCACCAGACCTTGGACTTGTTAATTCCTCGGTTTGAAAAGCTAAGTTTCACTCACCTAGTGAGAGAAAACAACAGGTTTGCAGATTCACTAGCAACTCTATCTTCTATGATAGACATCCCGTCGGGAGTCCGGATGCGTCTAGTCATTATTGACCAGAAATTTGCACCTGCCTACGAATCAATCTCTGCCATAGATGAAGTACAGGACAACAACCCTTGGTATCACGACATATGGAACTTCTTGGAAAAGGAGGCATATCCACTAGGGGCAAATGCCAAGGACAAGAGGGCAATTAGGAGAATGGCTGTTCAGTTTATCATTTGCGGGGGTAGGTTGTACAAAAGAGGTCATCTGGGAATGCACAAGTTGTGTGTGGAAGCTGAAGAGTCGAAGCGCCTAATGGAGGCCATCCATGGGGGAGAATGTGGTGCGCATATGAATGGGGTGATGCTGGCACGAAAGATCCTCAGACAAGGCTACTACTGGTCTACCATGGAGGAAGATTGTATCGGTTTTGTTCGGCGATGCCACAAATGCCAGATTCACGCAAACCGCATGAACATTCCGCCATCAAAGTTATACAACATGACATCACCGTGGCCGTTCTCAGTATGGGGAATCGACGTGATTGGAGCTGTTACTCCGAAGGGGTCGAATGGGCATGAGTATATCTTAGTAGCAATAGATTACTTTACAAAGTGGGTCGAGGCCCAGTCCTATGCAGTGTTGAAGGCTTCGCATGTCGCGAAGTTTATCAGAAACAACATTATTTGCCGCTATGGAGTTCCGAATGAGATCATTTCGGACAATGGTTCTCACTTCAAGAAAGAGGTGATTGATTTGTTGGAGAAGTATAATGTGGCTTTTCATAAGTCATCCACGTATCGGCCGCAGACCAACGGAGCAGTTGAGGCCGCCAACAAAAACATTAAACGCATACTGCAGAAGATGGTGGAAACCTACCGGGATTGGCCAGATAAGTTGCCGTTTGCTCTGTGGGGCTACCGGACTTCAATTAGAACCTCGACTGGGGCAACCCCTTATTCGCTGGTCTATGGGATGGAAGCCGTTCTACCGATTGAGATTGAGGTTCCATCATTGCGAGTATTGGCTGAGTGTCAAATAGCTGAGGCGGATTGGCGGCGGAGCAGATTCGAGGAACTCATGCTCTTCGATGAAAGAAGGCTGAAAGCACTGTACCATGTCCAAGGTTATCAACGAAGAATCGCCCGGGCTTTTAATAAGAAAGTTAAGTCCAGAAATTTGAAAGAAGGGGATTTGGTGCTCAAAGACAATCGAGCCCCCATCCACGACCCAAGGGGCAAGTTCAGACCTAATTGGACGGGTCCCTATATCATCAAGTCTATCTGGACAGGTGGAGCTGTGGTTCTGATGGACCTAGATGGCTTGGAGTTCTCCCAACCGATCAACATGGACAAGCTGAAGAAATATTACCCCTGAGAGGCTCGCTAGGCCGAAAACCCGAAAGGGCGACCTAGGCAAAATTCAGAGCACAAAAAATTAGAAAATAATAAAAACTGAGCTCGCAAGGTTGAAAACCCGCAAAGGGCGGCCTTGGCAAAAGTTAGAGCACAAAAGGAGAGTGAAAATACTCGAGTGAACCCAAGCCTGAACTACGTAAGGCTTGATTCCCATCCTTGGGATACGTAGGCGCCTTCATCCCAAGTTCACCATAAACATTTTCCTCGATCACCTTTTGTCCGCTTTGATCGCCTTAGTCATCTTTGTCCATCAAGATTCATCGCAATCTCCTGCAAAGGTGCTATTCGGACTAGGGGCAACTTTCCGTTGCGAACAGCAACGCCACGACTATCAAACTAGGGGCAATTTTCCAATTGCAGAACTGGGGTTGTGCATCTCGGACAAATTTCAGCGTGTCGGGCTCGATCCATGTCGAAAATGGTTTTGAAAAGTTTTAATAAAGATGACTTTGTTCAAATAAATCTTTTTACAACTAAGACCATTTCTGGACCAAAACGGAAAATTTTCAGTACCATAACCTTCAATTTCATTGATTTCAAATAGAGTTCTCTTGCTCTTGCATACAATCGAAGTTGCTTTTATTTTACATTCATAAGGAAAACTTGAAAGTACTAATAAAGCAATAAATCTGGGGCATGGTCAAGTCAAATGTCCTCGCCTCCCGAGCCGGGTCGAAGCCTCTGATGCCAAGGTGGGCCCCTCCTGTGCCTCTTCATTAAGCCAATCCAAGCAGTCATCAGACAAAGTGCAACTGAAAGCGGAGCGGGGCCAGAGCTCTCGCCCTCCATGTCATGCAAGATACCGCCACCGTGAGCCTCGGATTAGGAATGCGCCGGTACTCTATCCTTCCAATGACAAGTCTGATTATGACCAAACTGGCGCAGGATACGGAATGGGAAGTAGAAGACACAGTGAGTCAAGCCAACCAATTGGATCCCGGGTTGACGGGTCATGCTATAACTCATCATTGGGAGATTGAGCCAAGGGCACCGCCAAGCAATGCGATCTGCGACAACCGCACATCCATTCAAACCACCAACCTCATCAAGGGCGTCAACTAGGCGTTACTCAAGAAATAGCCTATTTGAATATCTTTGGGCAAGAGTCCACAACCTTCAATTTATCCATTAACCACACAGGGAGGGATGAAAAATGAGAGAATAAAGAATAGAGAAGTACGATGAGAAAAAGTAAGAAAGAGGTTTTTGTGAGAAAACCGAGCCCGAGAGCCGAAAGTGATGCGAGCAAATATAAAAAGTGAGATGGGGTGGGAAACATTACTGCGGTAATAGTGGACTCCTAACTGATCGATCTCTCGACGATAAAAGGCGTCTAAGCCCAGGTGTCTCGGCCAGGACCATGGCAATGCGCTTTTTGCCCTCCTTCAAGCCTTGGGCAACTTCAATCAATCCGGACAATGGCTCCTCCGAGCCGAGACAACAGAAAATGAGATAGCATGCATAGACAGAGGGCGTGCCGCCGAAAGCCTTGCCAGTGATGGTCGCCACGATCACCAGTCTCAGAAAAACGACAGACCAAGCTCGGAACATCTAGTGTCCCGTCGCAAATCAAAGAACGAGCATCGGGTATTGAGAGCCCACACATTTGTCCTAAGGCTTGAGCATGGCCAAAACGAAATTGGGGCAGAATTTCCTCATTGCGTCCAGATTCCATTAGAGCTTGGAAATCTTCGAAAGTGGGACACACTTCTTGCCCGCTAAAGCTAAAGACATGTGTTACCGGGTTCCAAAACCTTGCCGCGGCATGGAGGAACGCAAAATGCAGCGAGGTGCGGCGCAAAGTGAATAGTGCGTTTATGCCGAAAGTCCGGAAATTCAGCTTTTCCGAGCCATCCAAGTTGTTAATCCAAGTTGCGAGATTTTGAGCAAGAAATTCTTCCATTTGGAGTCAATCAGTGTGGAAATGAAGAAGACCACGAGGCTAAGATCTTTTGTAGAGGATAAGGTTGAGTGGAGGACACATGTCAACATTCTGCTGGTGCAGACAGTCTACAGCCGACCGGCAGTAAATATTGCCGACCGGCCATAATTTTGTGCCGACCGACCATATTATGTGCCGATGACCACCCTCCCCGGCCGATGGTCCTTGTGTCCAGCCGATGATCTTCCTTCTATGCTTTCTAAGCTTTCTATGCTGAATATTGGGGAATTACACCCCTCTCAGCACTCTCCGGTGATTGATTCCCGTTGAGTCGCGCGTATTTGTTTATCGAGTTGTTGTATATTTGCTTATCGAGTTGTATGTCGCTCACTTTAAGTCTTTGATGTGTCTATCAAGTTGTGCTTGCACTTGGCTAGTCTGTCGAGTCTTTGATTTGCTTATCGAGTTGTAGTTGGTTTACTACCTGATTATTGCGATGCGATGCTTTGTTTTCATAAACACAAGTTTCAGTTTCCGTCGCATTGTGGTGTGAAACCTTGCGATGCGATGCATAGAACATGCAAATGCAATACCTTTTGAACAAATAGTTGTTTCATCTCCATCATATGTTTTGCAAAAAACACACGATTTTGAGAAATAAAACCTGCCTAAGGCAGTGCAATGTGCTTAAACTCCTAGTAAAAAGGAAAGTAAAGCGAGAAAATAACAGGGTAGCAGGGTGCTGAGTTTGACATCGGTAACTTCCTCCTTTCGGCCACCGTACCTTTTGCGCCCTTGTTCGGTCACCATGTGATTTGGTATCTTCATCGCTAAGGCCCCAAGAAATGGCGCCTTGAATATAAGCGAGCTTCGAGTTGACCTCGTACTACAACTTTTGTGAGCGATGCTCGTAACGCGAAGGATCTCCCTTCCCGTATCCTTTTTCGTCTCGTAAATTTCAAAAGAAATTGTTTCAATTATACTGTGTTGCAGTACGTTGCATTTCAACATCATGTTTTACCATGTTCAATTTCAATTTTCTCTATACACATTGCATTGTATGCGTGCTATGCTTTACTGATATGTGTTCAATTTTCTATACACATTGCATTGTATGCGTGCTATGCTTTACTGATATGTGTTCAATTTTCTATACACATTGCATTGTATGCGTGCTATGCTTTACTGATATGTGTTCAATTTTCTATACACATTGCATTGTATGCGTGCTATGCTTTACTGATATGTGTTCAATTTTTTCTATACACATTGCATTGTATGCGTGCTATGCTTTACTGATATGTGTTCAATTTTCTCTATACACATTGCATTGTATGCGTGCTTTGCTTTACTGATATGTGTTCAATTTTCTCTATACACATTGCATTGTATGCGTGCTTTGCTTTACTGATATGTGTTCAATTTTCTTCATACACATTGCATTGTATGCGTGCTTTGCTTTACTGATATGTGTTCAATTTTCCTTATACACATTGCATTGTATGCGTGCTCTGCTTCACTCACATGTGTTCAATTACAATTGCCTGTACACGTCGCATCTGCCACACACCTCCAATCGGGTAGTTTGCATGTTGCTAACAATACCATACCTGTTAAGTTTACTTTCTTTGCAGGCACGATATTGTATGTACGGCTCATTTGAGGCCGGTGCAACCGGACGAGCCGCACAGGTATTGTATCCTCCGCGTGAGACGTTTTGAGAATTCCATAATTCTCTTACATCCTTTCTGCATTGTAGTGTAGTTTGGTGCATGTTAGCTTATAACTGTCGCATGTATGCTTCATTCTGACTTTCTTTGCATGATCATAAGTTATGCCCGGCTTGCATTTTCAGCATTTTGCCCGCCTTGGGCGCATATCTTACTTGTTTTGCATGATTGTCTAAGTCTTGGCCTTGTCAAAATGGGTCGCCTTCGGGCTTTGACATTCACTCCCGTCATTGTTATGACTTCCGAGTTCTCAAAGAGGGCAATCAGAGACACCCCATTTTTGACCGTCCTCAAGACTTGACGCCACCGTTGGAACACTCGGTGATTATCCATGTTTGTATTCATTTGGAGTTCGGAATTCTGGCTGCGCATACCGCCTCAGACCTCCGAACTCGACCGTTTGTGTTTGGTTTTGCACCAAACACTTGTGTTTTGCCTTGGGAGGGTGGGGAATGCCTTTTGAGGCATCCCTACACACCACCGGCTGGTACTGGTGGCCATCGGCTGGCTTATTTGTTCATCGGCACTTTTTTGTGCCGACGGCACTATATTGTGCCGACCGCACCAAATTTTGACATTTGGCACTCTTTTGCGAGCAAACCTAGATTGCTTTTATGAGATATTTTCTCACAGTAAAGAAGTGGCTCTCCATACACGCACGTGTATGGAGGGATGAGGCCTTGTTTTGCTTAGCTTGTAAGCATTCTTTGCCTATAAGAGAGGAGCTCTTCCTCTTTGATTAGGGTTAGAACCTTTTGAGACAAAACCAGAGCTCATACATACATATATATCTATATCTCCCTCTCTCTCCTCTTGTGTGTGTGTTCTAGGGCCCAAATAGTGTGTTTTACCTCACTTTTACACCATTACACACACTATTACACCTAGCTCCGAGATTGGGAGACTTGGAGGTTTGTTTTGAGTGATTTTGGACTGGTTTTGATCACTTGAGGAAGGCTGGACCATCTGTTCTTCATTGGATCTTCAAGGGTGAGCTTTTCACTTTAGTTTCCCCATTCTTGCAAATACTTTTTACCCTCTTTGCTTTGAGTTTTTGAGTTTGTGTTTAACATAAAAAAGTCTTGTTTTTACTTGTTCTTGAACCTTCTTTAAGGTCATTTTATAGTTTGAGTTAAGCCTCATTACTTTAAGCCTTGTTTGGCCATCTTTGGGGCCTTTTTCTTAGGCCTTCTTGTTTTGGTGTTCTTTGATATTCTCACCACTGAAAACCAGTGGGTTTTCAGTGGTGAGGGTGATATTTTCGAGCCTCATATAGGGGAGAGACACCCCTCTCCCTTTGGTCCTTTGGTTGGCCTTTCAGTGGTGAGGGTGATATTTTCGAGCCTCATATAGGGGAGAGACACCCCTCTCCCTTTGGTCCTTTGGTTGGCCTTTGTTTTGGCTCATAGCATAACATGCATACATGCTTTCCTTAGCTTTCATTTCAGAGCTTTATTGTGTGTTTTAGGTCATGTGTGCCCTCTGTTTTTAGTTGATTTCATGGCCTCTTGCATGCTTTCCATGTTGGCTTTAGAATGCTCTTTCATGCTTATAAGTAGTGTCATGCTTTGAGCCTTGATCCTTGCATATTTTGGCTTGGTTTCATGAGGATATAAGCATCTATTTGCCAGGTAATAGGGCTGTGAGCCACTGTTTTGGACACCCTTGGTATGCTTGATGTGCATGTTTTGCATTTTAGGCTTGTAAACTTTGCTTCCATGGAGTTCTAGCATGATTGACTTGTTTTGATCTAGTGATTTGGCATCGTATTAGACCTCATTTCAGTCCATTAGTCATGTTTGCATGTTGGCATATGTGGCTTAGTTCATGTTTGAAAGATATACTCTTGAATGCTTTAAAATAGACATTGTGCATGCTCCCATGTTTGGTGCATTTTTGGGGGTGCCATGAGGGGATTTGGGTGTCATTCCACATGCTTAAAATCTGTTTTTGTTTGTTGAATGCATGCCATGAGGGGTTGTATGAATGATGTCAAATTACTCTCTTTGGTGTCCTAGACTTGGGCCCATTGAATAGCATGCTTGTGTGGCATTTTGATCATGTTGTGAGGCTTGTTTTGCCACTGTTTTTGGGAGTTTGAGGGCTGCCCTCTATGGCTTAAGTCCATTGTTGCATGCTTATTTCATGATTGTTGCTTGCTTGGTCAATATAGCCTTGAATGTATGCTTGTTAGTTCCATGTTAATTGGCCCATCTTGCATGCCATTTGTATCCTACGTACTTTAGCTCTTTGCATGCTTAACATGATAGCTTGCATTGCATTTGAGCCTTGCTTACATACTTGCATCTCATAGCTTGGTTTGGGGTTGTCAAGCCAAGCCTAGGATTGAGGGAAGTTCACATTTCAAGTGGTGTAACTCACCTCAATCCTTGGTCACTAAGGCCCTTGATTTCCACATGATAGGGACTTAGTATTCATTTGTTGTGTTGCATGCATATTTATATTAAAATGAGCAATCTTGGTTCCTTAGGCTATCATGCATCAAATGCACAATTGATAGCCCTAGAACCAAGAGCCACATCCCCTTGAGTCCCTAAACATGATAGGAGATGTTGGACATGCTCACATTTGCCCAAAAACCATGCATTCTGTCATGCATTGCTCTGTCATCTGTGCAGAGAACTTTATGCGGCCGCGAAAATAGTGCCGACCGGCACTATTTTTGTGCCGATAATTACTAAGTGCGCGATCGGGCCTTTGGAAGAAGCCGATGACTACACCGCCACCCGGTGGAGGATCATTTCAGCCTCTTGGAAGGTATTCAAGTTTTAAGATTTTTTTGGAGAGGCAGAGCAAGAAAACAGAGACAAGAGTGCCAAGGTGTGGGCTTTTCGCAAGGCGGCATCGGGCATGCATCATTCACAAGATCTCAAGGCAGGCCGAGGCCCCATTTCATTTCACTTAGATGCTTTAATTTCAAGATTTAGAAATTTGTAATAATTTATTTATTCATTTATTCTTGATCAGATTATTTATTTATTGGTCCCTCCGAGTGAGGGCAAAATGTAATAAGTGTGGGTGAGTGTGATGTATGTCTTCCAACCCCGCTTCTTTCCAACCCTTTTATTTACCCGCCAAAGGGTAGATTAGGGCATTTTAAATTAGCATACCTTATGCAATGCATGCGTGCATCCATGCATTTGTTTACATGCACTGGGCTCGGTACACCATACAAACTGCATCGCAATTTTCAACTTCCAAAATTGAATAC
Organism: Camellia lanceoleosa; assembly: GCA_025200525.1. Classification (NCBI taxonomy): domain Eukaryota; kingdom Viridiplantae; phylum Streptophyta; class Magnoliopsida; order Ericales; family Theaceae; genus Camellia; species Camellia lanceoleosa. The sequence goes on along the minus strand of CM045761.1, from coordinate 3,883,840 downwards.
GTGCTATGTGATAGCATTTCATATGCCATGCTTAGGATAGCCGAGCTGTCTAATCGCATTCTTGCTCGTGTTGCATTAGTCATTTAACATGAACTAGGTCATGCATCGTTTTGCTAACTAGTTTATTGCTTTTGGCATGGAGTACTAGGTGAGCTTTTATGCTTTAGCATATCACATGTGTGAAAGTGTTGACATAATAGCATGACTACCATGGGGCTAAGTGCTTATGTGATATAACTGCTTGAATGCCTGTGGATGGAGGTTGAATTACCTAAATTGGGACAACACATTAAAATTGTGAGTTTTAAAGCCCACTAGATAGTGGCAAAACCGTTTTTCTAAAAAGCCCACTCAAGGGTGGCAAAACACGCATTTTAGCCTACTTACGAGTAGCAAACCATTTTTCAAGACGAACATGTGATGTTTTATTCCAATTTAGGCGATTTGGTCTATACTTGTTTGTCGGCGATAACGTAGTAATTCTAGGCTAATAACCGGAATAAGAATACGTAATGTTTTCAAAATCGGATATCACGGTTAGTAGAGGCCGGTCTTCGGACCGAGCGAGAGGGGGTGCTCATAGCTGACCTTCCCCGATCGTACCCAAGCTCCTGAGCCAAGTCAACTTTGGTTATGACGGACACGTAAGACCGAGTCAGGGTTTCCTAAATTTCCCATTTTAAAAAAATATTTAGGTGGCGACTCTGTAATCTGGCAAAGCAGTCCATGTTTGGCACTTCTTTTCAAAAATCAGTTTTTTCTCAAAACGATTTGCCAGAGTTGGACTCTTTGGTTCAGATTTAGAACCGTGACACAAATCGAGTCCGAACTGTAGAGTGAAGCCCACGGGCGCGTCTACAGGCAACCACTCAATCATTGGACCAACTCTCATCCCTTCAAGTTCATACCCAGTACGAAGCAGAGAAACTCATCGAGGAATTCAATGACTTCCAGAATAAAGACTCTGCATACGAGGATGACATGGATATGGGCGAACTAGAGCGAGGATTAAAAGAAGCAGCATTCGAAATAAAGGCTGAAGAGCTCTTTTATCAAGTGAGAGCACATCAACTTCAGCAGCCAATCCTGGAAGAAATGGAGAATAGAATGAAGAAAGAAAAGAAATTCATCGACCATAGTTGGACAACATTTCATGATCTTCTTATTTATTCCATTCCTTATTTCTATGAGCTTGAACTTGTACCCAAAGAGGGTTATTCGATGTAATTGCGTTTTCTTTAATACAACTAAGACTGTTTTGGCATTATTTGATTTTGCCTCCATTCATCTTCAAAAGCAATTTTTAGAACTTCTTTCTGAACAAACTTATCCTTCGAAACTGGACACAATTGTTAAAACACTAAGATCAGCACGAATTCTTCCAACTTTTGGAATAAAATTAACAATTTTGCTGATTTTCATTTAGAATCAGTGCTTCGAATTTAACAATCTTATCTTTCGAATATAGATCCAATCAATTCCAATAAGGATGCTGAGATGAATTTTCCAATTTATAGACTATGGTTACCAACTCTTGTTGATTTTTGTTTAGAATTGGTGCTTCGAATTTAACAATCTTTCCCCTCAAAGCTTGTTTTAATCATAACCAAAATATAGTCATGGTTAGTACTGACTAGTTTTGCAACAGTCCATACTTACAACAATATGGAAACTGCTCTTGGGGTATACTGTTTTAACCGAACAAACAATTCTCTGTGTATATACAAACCAACTATTGGTTTAGATGTTTCGAAAAATTATTTACTTCTTTAAGGGTCCTCAAGCTTTGCCTCAAGGGTATTACTTTTGTTAAGAAACCTATTACAGGTCTTTGATCTCTTCGAAGTAAACCCATCCTTGAGTATTCTTACATTTTTAAGCATGTAGTATGCTTCGAAGCCGACTTCTGTATTTCGAAGCCGTTGTTGTTTGATTTTTGGCGTCAAAATCTGGTTTCAAAGCCAAATATCTTGCTTCAAAGCTGGCATCACCATCCGGAATGTGCTCTTCCCTCCAAAAACTATCAATATCGGAAAAGACTCCTCGTATTCGTACTTTTAGTACTTAACGACTTACGGGATATATTTTCCGGACACAAAGGCCTTTAAAACCCTTTTGTTTCGCGTTCTGGAATTACTTACGTTCTCAACGTACAAACCCTCATCAGTCTTCCGCTTCTCTCTCTACTCTCTTCTTCACTTTCTGAAAAAGCGTACTGTCAATGGCTTCTTCTTCACCAAAAGTGCCAGTTATAGAGCATGTGAGCTCATCTGTGGCCTTGAAAAGACTCATTGATGCAGAATGTGAGAAGTACAAAGCTGGGGAGGAAAGCGCTATCGATGGGCGTATTTTTGTCCCTCGTCGCCATGTGCAACAAGACTATATGCTCGGGCCCATATTCAAAGAGATCCTTACTGAGCTCCCAGCCCTATACCCTCGTTTGGAGAACCAATGTCTCCTTTATGAAGGTGGTCTCGACTGGAGGAACTGGAGAATCAATCGCCCTCACCGATGCTGGCCCACGGTGAGACCGGAGTGGCAAGAATGGTATGACCGGGTCATTCCTACTAGGACACTGGACCTTCAAGAGCTCTGCCTTTTCGATGCTCTCCGACTGTCTAGGGTAACTATCTTAGAGGACCCTTTCCTAGTTCCTGCTGCCTTATGTTTTTGAAACCCTATCTTTAATTTCTTTCAATTTAGATGTGGGATGATGGCCCCTACTGTTCTTGATATTTGCCATCTACTAGGAGTATCCCCTATTGGTACCCCCATTACACCAGATTTCCCTGACTTAGTAGTCCCTTTCTCCCTCCCCTCTCTTAACTCATCTTACAGTGATTTTGTTAAAGCTGAGAATAAAAGAGAGGGCCTGGTAACTGATAGGGAATTCTTTTCCTTCTTGTTATATTGGCTTTGCAAATTCCACTTCTGCACCTCCTCTCAAAGAATCATGCCTGAATTTGCCCCTCTTGCCAAAGCCTTTGTTTTGCAGAAAAGGGTAGCCTTAGCCCCATATGTTCTAGGCCATGTATATAGAGTTTGCTCCCTCTTTTGTGAAAAATCCTTAGATGATAATCCAGAGGGGCCATTTTGGATCCTTCAGCTTTGGCTTTTCGCCTATTTTACTGAATTACAATCCAAATGCCTTAAATTTTCTGGGCTACACTCTCTTACCCATGGCATAAGACTGGCCAATGCTTTACTTTCTCCCTCTACTTTTGTCTTTTATTTTTCTTTCTTCCATCAACTACCAGCTGCCCCTTCTATTCACCGTTTCCGTCCTTTCGAACCTAGCATTGGTCCAACTTGGTTGAATAATTTCTAAAGTGATGTGCTCAGGCCTCACTTGCTTACAAGGATATATGGGCTTCCCTTCTGCTTCCTAGAGAGCTATTCATCAGGACTACGAATCCCAGAGCTTATAAATGCATAGCTGAGCCTTATTGTCATGCTCAATTTGCTAGACAATTTGGCTTAACACAAGGGGTCCCAATACCTCTCTGCAGCAACACCAATTTGAGCCTTACTATGAGAGATTTGAAGGTTCGAATGTTACGACCCAAACCCCTATGGGTTTAGCAATCAGAATCGATGAATCTGAGATTATCAAGGCCGCAAGAATACGATGTCTGATTAAACAGTGTGGCTGGCGGAAATATCTGAGAAGTCACTAGTGTCCATTGAGCTGTGAAAAGCTGTATGCCAAAAACATTTTTCGTGCATTCATACAGTTCAGAACAGTACAGTCTATACACGGTCTATACAATCATATACAAACGTTCAGTGCGGGGACCTAATCCCTCGATGACAGTACAGTAAAATAGTAGACAGTCTATACGGTAGTACAAAACAGTAAGGAGACCGATGGAGGACACAAACACCCCAAGCCATAGCATGGCAACTCGGAACTGCTGGCTTGACAAAACTGGGAACCAACCCACGCTCTTAGCTTCGGTCTTGCTGCTGAGAACCTACATATATATATAAACAGTGAGCTAAAGCCCAGTGAATAACATAAAGCGTAAAGAGGTTATGAATGAATGTCCTTACGGTAATGAAAACAGTTCATTAAACAGTATTTCAGTCTTTCAGTATTTCAGTCAATCAGTCATATGTGGTACACCCATTAGCCTATAGACAGTAGGTCCAAAAGGACCGGGTCTTAACAGACCCAACAGTAATGATGGCCATCAATCAGTAAATAGTATGGTTCCACAAGGGAACCGACAGAGCTCAGAATAAAGAATAAAGAAATGTGATAAGTGCTAAGGATGCCACAATACAGTTCGGAATACAGAACATACATTCATTCAGTAAATAAGATCAGTTCAATAAACAGTTCAGTTCAGTATTCAAAAGATAACCATTTTGAACATATCTTTACACAATCGTTACTCACAAAGATTGGGCTAATAGCAGCTAGAGCGTGTCCCCGAGAGCCAACCCTAAACAGTTAACAAATAGAACACACACTAAGTTTCGCAGTCGGAAAGGATGATAATTAAATCCCTAAATTTCCTCGGTGTGGTTCTATGTCTAAATCCTCATTAAGATGTCTAAAACTAGGCCTAAGAATGCCTAGAATGAGATGAGGATGTAAAAATACAGTTGGAAGGCATTTTTTAAAAGTTGCTGAAAATAGGGGTCTCGCTCGAGCGAGCCTTCCTTCGCTCGAGCGAGCTTCCAAAATCAAAGGCTTCGCTCGAGCGAACAATCCTTCGCTCGAGCGGTCTGATGAAACAGTAAAAGTACTGGTTGCTCGATTTTTACATGCGATACCACGCTCGATGCTCGCTCGAGCGGAGCCCTGAATAAGGGTGCTCGCTCGAGCGAGGAATCCTTCGCTCGAGCGAAGAAGCCAAATCTGGAATTTCCAAATTTGCCTCCCAAGCTCAAACCAAGCATTCTCAACTCAATTCTCGACCTCTTGGGCCCAAATTCTGGAAAATACATCCCAAAACAATGTATAACAAGTTTCAAAAGCCAATTTATGAATTCAAGCCCCAAAGGTGAGTCAATGAAATCCAAAATTCAAACCCAATTTCAAGAACAATTTCGAAACATGCAATGCATGAGTTTTTAACCAAATTCAAGGTTCAAATCTTGCTCTAATGAGCTCAATAGTTGGAAAACAAAATGGAAACATGGACTTTGATAGAAACATGAACATGCATGTACAATCCATCATGAATTCAACTTCAAAATGCACCAAGATGGCCATGCATGCATGAATTCAAGCATAATTCAACCTCTATGCACTAAATCATGGATTGATTCTACAATGGAGCCTAGAACATGCAAGATGAAGCTCAAGACAACAAGAAGAAGATGAATTTTCTTACCTAAGTCTCAATTACAAGTCTTGCAAGCTCAAATTAGCAATCCATGTTACAAATCTTCAAGTTCTTCTAGCAATTCACAAGATGAGCTCAAATCTCTCTCTCTCTCTCTAACTATGGTCGGCTAGGTTCAAAAATAGGGGCTGATTAAATGTTTGTTTGGGTGTAAGAAGGCTCTTGAAAATTAATAAACAAATATCCACTAACCATGGCAATTTGGTAGATAAGCTACAACTTGTAGTTAATTCATTTAAATCTAATTTAATCGTTCCTAATCAATTTTTAGATAAACATACCATTAAATCACAAATATTCTACTGATTCCAAAACTCTAAACGGTTTGTAATTCGGCCGCCGATAAGGCCTTCAATTAGCAGTTTAAACACATAAACGCAAACAGATAATCAATCAATCAAACAGATAGAAATGCAATATAATAGATAAACTTATTCAATTTCAGTTTCGATTTCAATCAGTCCATTCAATACTTCAGTTAATTCAATTATCAGTTCAGTTTAGCAGTAACCAGTAGCTAATTCAGTAGTTTATCGGTAATCAGTACGAGGGTTGTTACATCGAAGGTCGAGGCTAGAAGAGGCAACCTTTAAATTTATAGATGACTTGGCCAATTTTGAGTATACCCCTTTCATTCCTCAAGGTACCGTATTGAAGAGATACCAAAATTGGTGGGTGAGCAATATGGAAGTCTATTTGGTCATTTCACCTCAAAACCTACTAAAGGTGTTGGATGTGCCCAAGCCCAAGGAGCTGAATCACATTTCTTCCACTGTGCCTCTTCCAACCCAGTCCATTCCTGCTGCCTCAACTCCTCTTAAAGTCACTCGGGCTGCTTCGAAGAAAGGTATATACCTTTGTTTTCTTTCCTACGACTTTCTCTATGATGCTGGCTTTCTTATTCTTAATTCTTCTTCTGTGAAGGTGGTCAACAGCAAAAGAAGAGGAGACTCCTTGAGCTAGAAAAAGGAAATATCTGAGGTTCAAGTAGAAGATGAAGAAGAAGAAGAAGAAGAAGAAGAAGAAGAAGAAGAAGAATAATAAGAAGAAGATCAAGAGCAGGAGTCTTCCTTGAAAAGAAGGAAAAAAGTGATTGACTTGGTTCAACAGAAGACAGCTGCTAAAGAAGTAGAAGATGAGCTCTTTTCTAGGGAATCCGGATCTCAGACTAAAGAAATTGAGAAGGAAATTGAGAAGGAGCCGATAATATCAATACAGAGAGTTCTGCCTTTTGGAGCATACCATTTGAGAAAGATAACTGTCTGAGATCCGGATTCCCTAGAAAAGGCAGAACTCTATGAATTTGATATGGTCCTTCCTTGTTAGGTGACCATTTGTCAAACTTATGGCTTTTAATTTCTATTGGGAGTATTGTTTTCCATACCAAATCACCTTCATCAAAGCCAATGTGTTTGACTTTCTTATTATAATTCTTAGCTGCTTTCCTCTTTTAGAAAAGAATGCTATTTAATGCCAAAATTCTGGCTTCATCTATGCTTTCTAACTCCAAACATATACTTTGATAGTATTGCTCAGGATCTAACTGATCTTGGCATCTTACCCTCAAAGATTTAACATTAATCTCCACAGGTAACACTGTATCATGCCCATATACTAAGGCATAAGAAGTGACTCCTGTGCTTGACCTTGGGGAAGTTCTGTAAGTCCACAAAATATCCAACAACAGGTTATGCCAATCCCTAAGATTATCTTCCACAACCTTTTGTATTCCCTTTTTCAAGGACTTATTGGATGATTCAACTTAACCATTGGCTTGTGCATAATAGGGTGTGGAATTAACAAGGCCAATTCCAAATTCTGCCACAAAGGATTTCACCATCTTCCCATCGAACACAATCCCATTATCCACAGTTATAGTTTGTGGGATGCCAAATCTATGGATCAAATCTTTAATGAACCCAATGACCTCTGTCTGGTCTACAGCCTTGTATGGCTTGGCTTCGACCCACTTAGTAAAGTAATCAGTGGCCACTAGAATAAAACAATGATGCTTCGAAGAAGGTGGGTGTATTTTCCCCATCATATCCATAGCCCACCCTCTGAATGGCCAGGGCTTCATTACTGCATGTAAGTCAGTTATGGGCACATGCCTTATTGTGCCATGCTTTTGGCATGCCTGGCAACCCTTTGCATACTCTATGCAGTCTTTAAAGATAGTTGGCCAATAGTAGGAATACCTTCGAAGAAACCATCTCATCTTCACACCAGGCTGATGAGCACCACAGATGCCTTCATGAACCTCAGTCATAGCTGTTAATGCTTATTTTGGGCCTAAACATTTCAGCAATAAGCCATCTCCCTCCCTTTTGTAGAGAGCATTACCATATATCATATATTGCATAGACTGCAATTTAATTTTCCTGCTGCCTTTCGAAGATGGACCAGCCAAGTACTGCATTATTGGATGCCTCCAATCTTGTTCTTGTAAGTCATTATGATTGACTTCCAGGACCACGTTCAAAGGTGGTATCAATTTCTGATATGTTGTTTGGCTTATGTCCCTTTGGGCATTATCCATTCTCTTGAAGTTCGAAGCTTTCTGAGCCACATCATTAGCTCTATTATTCAAGAATCTTGGAACATGAGTTACATTTGTTATTTGAAATTGAGAGAGCAGATGTAATGCAACAACATAATATGGTAAAATGCTTATGCTTTGACACTTGAAAATCCCTTTCACTTGGTTAACCACCAATTGAAAATCTCCGAAAATGTCAACTGCATGAACTTGTAATCCAATAAGAATTTCTAGTCCCACTATTAAGGCTTCATATTTAGCCTGGTTATTGGAACAAGTAGCTTCATCCACTCTGAAACCATGTGTGGTTTCTACCCCTTGTGGTGATTTAATCACAATACCAATTCCAAGTAAGCCATTGGCTCGAACCACACCTGCCATGGCTCAATACTAGCCATACCAAGTTCCATTATCTCTTGGCTCTCTGTTTGAGATGGGTGGTCCGCCAGAAAATTGGCTAAAACTTGCCCTTTTACCGCCCTTTGTGGGACATATTCTAGATGAAATTCTGATAAGACTAGTATCCACTTGCCAATTCTCCCCCTCAACATAGGTCTAGATAACATGTACTTAACCAAATCTGTGGTTGCAATTACTAAGACAGTTGTAGGTAAAAGATAGTATCTTAATTTCATTGCAGCAAAATACAAAGCAAGACACAGCTTTTCAACAGCTGAATATTTACATTCACAAGAATTTAAAAACCTACTAAGGTAATAAACAGCTTGCTCCTTGCCTTCTTCATTATCTTGAGCCAAGAAAGCTCCCAATGAATCTTCTGCTGCAGCTATGTACAACTTCAATGGCTTATCACCCTTTGGTGGCATCAACACTGGAGGGTTGGCCAAGTAGGCTTTGATACCTTCGAAAGCAATTTGATACTTTGCTATCCACACAAGTTCCTCTTCATCTTTCAGCCTTAACAAGGAAGAAAATACTTTAGTTTTCCTACGTGTTAGAAATGAACCTTCACAGAAAGTTAACTTATCCAAGGAACCTTTGTAATTCTTTCATACTTGATGGAGGCCTGGCTTCAATAATGGCTTTGGATTTATTCCGATCAATCTGTATTCCTTTCTTGTGCACTACATAACCCAAGAAGTTTCCAGATGATACACTAAAAGCACACTTAAGAGGATTGAGTTTCAACTTGAACTTCCTCATTCTTTCAAAAGCTACTTCTAAATGAAACAGATGCTCCTCCATGGACTGGGATTTCACTACAATGTCATCAATATAACACTTTAAATACCCTCTAATGAGGTCATGGAAGATAGTGTTCATAGCCCTCTGATATATAGCCCCAGCATTATTCATGCCAAATGGCATTTTAACTCATTCGAAAGTGCCAATATTTCCAGGACATCTGAATGCTGTCTTGTGGACATCCTCCTCTACAATGCAGATTTGGTTATAACCAAAGTGTCCATCCATCATTGATAAAACTTGATGCCCTGCTGAACTATCTACCAACATATCCACTATAGGCATAGGGTACTCATCTTTTGGAGTTGCTAGATTTAACTTTCTGAAATCAATGCATACCCTCATTTTACCATTCTTCTTGACTACAGACACAATATTAGATAGCCATTCAATATACCTGGCTGTCCTAATAAAGCCTGCCTTGAGTAGTCTAAGAATCTCTTTCTTGACTTTCTGAATTACTTCTGGACTCATTCTTCTTGGTTTCAGCTTGTATGGCTTTAAATTAGGCTTCATAAGGAGTCTATGTTCCACTAATGACCTATCCAATCCTGGTAGTTCATTATAAGACCATGCAAAGCAATCTTTATATTTCTTTAGAACAACCAATAACTGGTCCCTGTCCAGATCATTCAAACAAGCACTTATATAGGTGGACTGTTGCATAGAACCTTCCCCTAAATTTACTTCTTCTAAGGGGTCTTGTGTCTGAGAACTTATTGAAGCTTCTTCCTTGGTTTCTTCTACCTTCGAAGCAACGTTCTCGCTTTGTTCTGCTTCCAGGTTCTTTAGTTCAACATCTTTGCCCTCCTCCTCATAGACAAAATCTGTCCGTAAGGCATCCTCTTCCTGTATCTCCTGGACTTTTGTTTCAATGTCCAATGCACAGTATTTACCAAGGGTCAAAATTCTGACCTGTTGCTGCTCCAGTTTGCAGCCAATTATCATGGCTTTTCTCTCTTGCTCCTGTACGTACTGGACTATAGATTTTACATTCAATATTAAAAACTTAATTAGAGCCAAAGACTTGGCTTCTTGTTCTTCATCTCTTTGCCTACAACCAGGCATCATTGTCATCCTTAATGACAATCTCTTCATCAGCACTTTCTTGAACTAAGTGCTTCAAGTGTGTCACTTCCTCATCGGTAATCGCCATTTGAGCCATCAGTTTTCCTCAATATACTGAGTGGTGTCACTCCCTCAATATACAACTTGGCCTCTGCAAAGTCTGCACAGGCTATGAAGGGTTGAGGATCTATATCAATTTCCTCTGTCTCTCGATTGCCTAAGGCCATCATAATTTTCTGATGCAAAAGAAGAAGCCACACATTTGTTAGTGTAGATCCAATCTCTCCCAAGTAAAGCATTGTATTTAGCATTACTGTCGATTATGAAGAATGCTGTCATGTAGTCCCTGGTTCCCACACTCAAGTTAGTGGGTAAAATCCCTTGAGCCATCTGTTTGTCTCCAGCAAAGCCAGCGATGGTTATGCTGGTTGGAATCAACCTGGGATTCTTTTTCTCTAGTTTCTTCAAAAAAGATTTCGGTAGTAAGTTCACTGCTACCCCATTGTCTATCAGGACTCTGTTCAATTGTATCCCATCGAAGAAAGCCTTGATGTACAAAGGCTTGACATGTTGTGTCATAGAATTTGAGGGATACTCAAAAGTATACGAGAGGTTAATGCTCACCTCTTTTTCACTCTCATATTCAGTTTCCATTGGGGTAGCCATTCCAGAATCATCTTGTACCATACTTACTTGTAAGTCTTCACTAGAGACATGAATAGGATCCATGTCTTGGTCATCTTGGTCCTCATCTCCAGCTTGGAACTCATGAGGCAGTATGTGTATTATATTGACTGATATTGGAGGAAATGAGCCAAATTGGATGGCTGGCTTTACCTGTTTCCCCTCTTGGCTACCTTGATCAGTTACCTCAGAAGCATCCTCCATGCTGCATTCTGGCACTTCATTGCTAACAGGTTCTTTCGAATGGTTTTTCTCGACTGGTTTTTCAACCAAAAATATTTGCTCAGCCATGAAGGCTTCGAACATTTCTTCCTCCACCATTTCTTTCTTTTGGCTTATGCCAATTCCTTCTTCTGTCTCGCTATCACTCTCCATCAGAGCTTTCTCCAATCCTGCTAAGCTAGACTTCTCTCTGGCTTTTAGTTCATAATGAACCTTGGCCAACTGTTCTCTGCTACAACCCACTTTGCTTTGTAGAGTTGGCTTTGGAGTATGGTCTGACTTTGGAGTCTTTTTTCCTTCTGTCTGGACCAATGAAGAGCTCTCTCCATTTTCTTTTATATCTTTCTGGTACTGAGTATACCTGCGCTGAATCTTTCTCCTTTGTGATCTCGAAATGACTGGGACCATATCTGGTTCCTTTGTCTTTGGGTGTTTAAGCAATACCCAATTGTTCGGAGCCACCAAAGGAGGCTTGACCATCCTGCCTTGGTTTCCAATATCTCTCTGGGCAGGCACTTCTCTAGGTTTGTTTTGCATTACAAATCAGTCTGGAACTCCAAGTACCCACGAACTTACTGACTTAGATGTTGAATTGCTTTTTTTTTACCTTCGAAGCCATCTTCGAAGCTGGCTGTGAAGGTAAGTGCTTGGCTCTGACCTCATGCTTCGAGCCTGATTCAGACCTTCGATGAAGGTAGCCACTTTCTGTCCTGCGTGAGGCTAGTCTAGGGTGCCAATCTTTGGCTTTGATCCCATGAACTGAGCCTTTCTCCAGTCTTCTTTCAGAATGACTGCTCTTCATTCTATAATAGTTAGGTGACCTGGATTCATATAAGGGCCTCTTGCCTTTAGCATGAATTCTGTCCATTGCAGGCTCAACCACTAGTGGTCGCTGCCTATCACTAGCCAGATACGGCCTTTTGTTGTAAGCATTAGTTGATTTAGGACGTCTCTGTACATCCCTGTAATATTGCTTTCCATCAACTGGAAGCCCTTTCAACCACTTATAACTCAGCCTGCACCTGGGACACATCCTTTGCATTACTGCTGCCTCTAAGGAATCATCATCCAGTGATTCTTCATTATAGTGTTCCCTCCGGTGTGAGAAACCTTGTCCAATGGTTGGTGGGTTTCTGGTGTCTTTTTTTATGGTTGTCTGGTTAGCAACATGCATCTGCACATTGACTTCTTCCAATTCTGTCAAGGACAAGTTCTGGAAATCTGACGTAATGACATTGGCTGCCGCCTCTCCAACCTCTGGAAATGGATTACTGTCGATCCCCATGGCCTTTTCTGTTTTGGCTTGGAACTTCAAACTTCCTTTCCGAATTTGTTCTTGGATCCTGTCTCGAAAAACAATGCAGTTTTTAGTCGAGTGAGACCAAGAGTTATGCCATTTACAATATACTTTTCCCTTAAGTTCATCTGGAGATGACAATTTTACTCCTTTAGGTAACTTAAGGAAGTTGGCCGCAAGCAAATGATCAAAAATGTCATCTGCCTTTGTTAAATCGAAAGAATACTTTCTGTGAAAGTCTTTCTTTTTAAACTGCTAGTTAATTGTTGTATTCTTATGAATTAATGCCTCACAGATCACAGGTTCTTTGTCCACAATCTCTGCTGCATCGATCTCATAATTAGGATCTTTATAATATGTCTTGTACGATGCATTATTTCGATCTTGTTCATCCTCTAGTAATGCTTCGTACCTAGACACCTTATAGGTTAGTTCCACCAAATCTCTGAATTCAATTGAGTCAAACTTCTTTTGAAGCCTAAACTCTAGGCCATTTTGAGCCAATCTTACGAATTCTGGCTCTGGCAGGATGATTCTACATTTATTTCGAGTCATTTTAAATCTAGCAATAAACTGAGTAGCCTTTTATTCAGGCCTTTGACTCAATCTAGCTAAGTCTGCCATGGAAACCTCTGGCTCCGATTGGAAGAATTGGGCATGAAATGCCTCTTCTATTTGTTACCAATTTTGAATAGAGCTAGGTGTAAGGTTGATGTACCATACAAATGCTCCCCCAGTTAGAGAATTTGGGAATAATCTCAGTTTCATATAGTCATGATTAGTAAATTCACCGCATTGAGCAGCAAACCTTGCAATATGCTCTACTGTTGATTGATTTCCAGTCCCATAGAAAAGGGTAAAATCTGCTATCCTGAACCCCCTTGGGTATTTATGTACCCTATCTACCCATTCTGGGTATGGTTTTCTGTATACAGGAGTCTGGACCCCCCGAGCCATCGGTCCACACATCTCCCTAACAATATCAGCAATTTGGTCCCTAGGGACCATATTTTGTGCCTGCTGAACCACTACTGGAGGAACAAACACAGGATTTGGTGGACAAACTTGTGCTTGTGGTCCTCTTGGTCCATAAGGTGGTATATTTGGGATTTGGTTGTCCTGTGGTGCAAAGTTCTTTGTTGGGGGTGTAGGTAACCCCTTTGAGCCTGTCCTGCGAAAGGACCTGCGAAAGGTGCTGGAACAGGTGTTGTGTCCCTTCCATTTGCAGGCCAATCTTCCAGCCCCCCGGGTATAAATTCGAATAAGGGATTATTATACCCCCTAGTGCTAGGTATGGCTTCGAACATGGGATTTGTAACTATTCTTATGCCAGTTTCTTGTACTTGACCAGATCCACTAACTTGTATGGCTTCATTGTTGAGTACTGAGGCATTTTGGCCTGCTATAGGCCTCGAAATGGGTTCATACCAAGGCTGAGGTGATGGTCTTTCATAGTTCTAATTACTAGTTTCACCATTAGAATGTCGATTAACTTGCATAGGCTGTTTGTCTCTAGCCAATCTTTGCTGAGGGACATTTAAAACTTCCTCTGTGTGTCTTGTGTTTGTTGATTGGTGGTTATTCATTCGATCCAAAAAGGATGTTGCCCATCTTTCCATTGTTTTCATTAATTGTTGTCCCATAGCATCTACTAGGCCATCCCATGTATTTGTTGGCTGAGTAGATGGAACAGTGGATGGTCCAATTCCTTGGTTTCGTCCAATATTATGAACATATGGTTCTTGTCTCGAAGTACTGGTCTATTCGACCATAGGTTCTGACAACATGGGAGTTTCCACAGGATGTGTTACCACATTATCCTCTGGATTAGGTATTTCTACTTCTCTTTCTACGCCTTCTTCCAAGCGTTCATTTTCTCCTTGTCTTCTTCATCTAGCCATTTTAATGAGTCCCATCGGGCGTGCCAAAAATATATGTTGGCTTTTTGGCTTTCGAAGGGTATTTTTGTAAATGCGAGCGTGCCAGCAAGGATCAATCAATCCTTATAGAAATTATAATTGCCAACCAATTATCAGACGATTGTGTTTTCTTTCAACCTCAATGAAGAAGACTTTTACTGGTGGCTTGACTTAGGAGAAATTAAGCAAAATAACAGTTAAATAACGAACAATTGAAGTATTTCATTAAGATGAAAACTTACAATGATCCAAACTCAGCCTCGTAGAGGTTTACAGCAACAATCTACTTGAAACTACTCCTATGAACGAAGTGCAGTGCAGGAATTTAAAGTGCAGGAATGTAAAGAACAGGTATTTAAAGTGCAGGAAATGTAAAGACTGGAAATGTAAAACTGGAAAAGAAAATATGAAGTAAATGACTGGTTTGTTGGATCTGAGTCTGGGGGCTTTTTTCTGGGGGCTTCCCTGCTATTTATACTCCTCAAGGATGACCATCGAACTGCACTTCAAACCGTCGAATTGCTCATCCATAATTGTTTGATCATGCTGCCTTAGAAGTAGTTCGACTACGCCATTACTTGCAGTTGGGTTTCCCTCCTATATTTGAATTTGAATGTGAATAACTGTTGAAGCCACGTCACCTCGCACTTCTTTATTGATCCAGTGCTACTCAGATCACGTGAGAACCAATACTAACTGCCACGTGTACGATCAGGATCGGAGACTTAAATGGTCTTTCTATATTACTATTATTCTGCCACGCGTCGAATTGTGATTGATTTTTACAAAATATGTAATCAACACAATCATAATTAAATTTTGCAATAACAAATTTTTTTTTTTTAAAATTCTAAAAGTAACTTATAATGTTTCTTTACGGAGTGGGATATTTTTAGAAAATTTATCCAAAACAGTTTTCTAGTTACAAGTCCATGTCACATTTCGTATTTTCTATTTTTATTGAAAAAAATACCAAAATAAATAAATAAATAAAAATTCAATCCTGTTAAACACGGCAGGTTTGCATTAATTTGTGGGTACTAATTATAGGTTATGGAAGGGAGTTTGATGAAAAATAGAAAAGATAAATTAAGGGAAAAAAAAGGTAAATTAAAAATACATCCCTAAAATTTGTTTAAAATACGAATTGCCCTTTATAATTTGAAAAATTACAAATATTTTCCTGTTATAATTTTTTATTTAACAGAATTAATTAAAAAAATAAAATTTTTAATTGTTCACCCATACAATAATAAAATTATCTGAATTATTAATTAAAATAAAATTTTAATATTATTAAAAACTGTTAATTAACTTATTTTTTTTGAGTGAATAATTAATTAACTTGATGATTTATTAATAAAATGACTTATTTGTTATGAAATTAAAAACCTTATGAGGCATAATATAATTTCAAAAACCACAGAAATAATTTGTAATTTAAATAAATCTGGAGAGATGTGTTTTAATTTATTCCAAAAAAAAAGGTTTAAAAATACAAAATTCAACATAGCATTTCATTAGATAAGATCACGGGTTGGTCTAGTAATCAAGGCCTAAAGTTTTGGGGTATGTTCTCTTCACAATCTTGGATTCGAAATCTCCTGGGATACGGGCTTTACTTGAATTCCCAAGTAAACAGTGGAATTGGTCCATGAATTAGTACCTTCAATAGACTGTATACTGCTCAAAAAAATAAAAAAACTATTCATTTGAGGAGTCTCACTGTTCATTTTCTTTTTCTTTTTCTTTTTTTTTTCTTTTTTTTTTGGGTATAACACTCCTATCAAAGTGTTATATCTAATTTTATTTCGGATTAATTTTTTTTTAGGTGCAAAATAATAGATATGTGGACAGACACCTCACATACCGGTTAAGAAGTATTTTTTAACATTCATAACGCATCTATAAAGAATCCCACCACACTAGCATTGGGGCCAAAGCGTGGACGTTAAAAAAATATATTTAATCCTAACCAAGACTATAGTCTTAAACTCAAATTTTGAGCAAGAAATTAAAAAACGTTAACACTGAACCAACCCCTGGTGATTAATTTTGGTTAATGTCAAGAAACGAGATCGGTGATTGGAATAATAATAAATCTAAAGTAGAATAGATAGATATATAGATTAGATAAGATGATTTTATCACATACAATCACCACCGACTCGATGACATAATACAACTAGAAAGACTGACAGTAGCACCAAATACAATAGTAACAACCACCACCAACATAGTACATTCTCTCTCTCTCTCTCTCTCTCTCTCACACACACACACACACGCGCACACACACACACACACAAATGGGGACTCTGGGTGGAATCCACACTTTCATCTTATTATTATTCAAAACAGCAGTAAATCTGTGCTAGCTGAAAATCAATGGTCCCTCAATGCACCCTGCAACACACAAAAAAAAAAAAAAAAAAAAAAAAAAACAAACAAACAAACAAACAAACCAAGTCAGAGATAGTAAAAATATTAATGACAGACATTAACAAACATACAAGCATCCGCTATTCCCAAATATCAATAGACCACCACATGATATGTCTCATTGAACGTGTGGTCGAGATTGTCCATTGTCCCAAATATTAGCCATCACATGATGTGTCTCTCTATATGTTTGATCTTGCGGTGGATTTATATTAAGATACGGGACATGAAAATTGGTACAAATGGTCACATTTTAACTTAGGCCTAAGAACGTCAACTTCTCTCTTTTTGAGCATGCTATTCACGGGTCTCAATTTTTTACAGTCATTATTGTCGTATTCAAATGACAAAAGAGAAATTGTACGTAACACAAAATTGTATTTTTGTTTATTTGGAATTCACACGTCTCATCCACAATATTTTTTGTCACCGTGTTTTGGAATTTCTCATTAATTATTTATTATTTATATTGTGTTTAGTTAAAAATTTTGGTGATGAATTTAGAGGCAAAAAAATAAAAGTAGGTAAAATGTGATACAATATAATTATATTTTACATACATTTTTATTTTTCTTTTTAAATCACTACTCAAATTTATAAGAAACAATTTAAAAATGTGAAATATAATAATATTATATTTACATTTCATTTAACTTTTTTATTTCTCTTTTTAAATTACTACTTAAATTCATAAACCAAACATAGCTGAAATAGAATAAATTTGGTCCATATACTTTTATCAATTTTTCAAGTGACACATCAACCCCTCAAATTCACCTACCGTGGCAGAAATTGTGTCACAAATGTTTAATTCTCAAACAAATCAATAATTAACATGGAACGACCCATTAAATTTAACATTAAAATTTTATATGCATGCATGATAGAGACAGATATAGAAATGTATGAAGAGAGAGAGAGAGAGAGAGAGAGAGAGAGAGAGAGTACTTGGAGCGATGGAGGGGCTGATCTTGTAAGGAACGTTAACACCGCATTTGCCAGGAGGAAGCAATAACGGGGTTAATACCAAGAATGCTTTTAGAAGCTGTTGCAAGCATATGCAAGTTTGCTTGCGGTCGGCAGGGTCTTAGCCGACGAGTTAATGGCCCTAATCCCATTGCAAAGACGCAGATCGGGCGCCGCCCACCTTTCTCTCGGTGCATGCGCTGACCTCGTGACTCGATCAAGACGTGAATCGCTTCAAGATACGGTGCTACCACCACCACCATGCATAACACCGCCAAGCATGCAATCTTCACCCCTGCCATTTCTTACTAATTCACCACCACCACTTGCGTACAACTCTTTTCTTTCTCTCTCTTTTTTTGGTTATTGTTGCTATATTTGGGTAGTGAGTGAGTGAGTGTGCAGAAGAGTTAGTTTATATAGGGAAATGAGTAGGTGGTTGTTGGGTTTAATTTAATGCCTTCTTTGATTTTTTTTACTTTCATTTTTAGGACTTTGTTAGTTAGTTAGGAGTCTTTTAGGACTTTCAATTAAATGTTCTTTGCATCTAACCACTAACCATTAACCATTATCCATTATTTGGTCCCACACTTTTAACTGAGGCAAAAAAAAAAGAGCAAAAAATACTTGGGAGTACTAAAAATGTATCATTAGAAGGAGCACTAATGATGTGATGAGATTCCGTCCACTTTCTATGCCTTGTTTTTATTTTTTTATTATTTTTTTTACCATTTCCAATATATTAATACTATTAATGATATATTTTTTAGTACTCTAAATCATTGTTGAAAAAGAGCTTTGTTATGGGTACATTGGGTGTAGCCCGCGGTTTTAGAAGTTTTAATAACAGTATTTAATAATTTATTGAAATTTTATTCAGGTGATGTTATATGCATTAATTAGTGTATTAATTAGTCTATCAATACTAGTTATGAAATTATTATTGACCCCACTCATTAAACAAATTATAAATATTAAAGACTTTTTAAATTATATCATATTATTAATTGGTATATTAATTAATATACTAATTGATGCATATAGTATTATTCAATTTTAATAAGAGCATTTAACTTCTCAAATCACAAATAAAAGAGAATCATAATATATTGATATTATTGTTTTAATTTTTTGAATTTAATTTTTTGGAAATTGATTTTTTTTTTTTTTTTTGTGTTTTTTTTTTTAGTGAAATTTTTTTAGCTTTTAAGTAATTTTTAACTTTTTTATATATACTTTACTTAAATGTATCTAAATAGTAAAAATATTTGTGAAAAAATATTTTTAAAAATTAATAAAAAAAAAATATACTAAATTTTCATAATTTTTTTTTGAAAAATGATTTGTGGCACTAATTTGTTGAGCACTAATGGCACTAATTTCCTGTTTTGGTAACTTTGTTTTTTTTTTTTTTTTTTTTACCTGATATAGAAATTCGGGGCATTAGTTCCCCTGAATTTAGTGTCACAAATCACAACTGTTTTTTTTTATTTTTTGGTATTTAGTGAATTTTTTAAAGATTTTTTTCACAAATATTATACTTCTTAAGTGTATTTATATTAAATGTGTCTAAAAAATTTAAAAAATTTTTTGCTTAAAATATTAAAAAAATTCAGTAAAAATAAAAAAAATATATGAAAAATGAAAAGTTGAATTTTTTGAAAAGTGTAATTATGAAAATAGGAACCAAACAGAGTGAATATATGGAGTTTTTTTTTTTGGCAGACATATGACTCATTCAAGCTTACTTTTTTTTTTATGGACAGATTCCTGACTTTCGATTTTTCGTTGTTTTTACACCCAATGTTCAGACGGACGAATGCTAGTATCTTAATTTAATATAAGCTATATTTGTTTCAATCTAAAAACAAAAACCAAAAAAACAAATATATAGAGTTTTTCTTACTGGGCACACGACTACTTTCTCAAATGTATGTTACTTTAATGTGAGCTATATTGTCGATTTGATCTGAGGGTGATTTTATTTTTGGAAAAATTAGTGAAACATCTTTCTCTAATTTTGTGTAGTAAAAATTCAAAATATATTTTTTTATTATTTAAGGTTCTTTGATGAAATTTCTCGATGATCATATTAAAGAAATTTTGAAATTTCTCTGTAAAAATTAAAAATTTTCTTTGTCGGAGACAAAATTTCTCTGAGTAGAGTCGAAATTTCTCTAAGTCGAATTTTCTCTATGAAAATCTTAAGAAATTCTAACTATTATGAAAATATTATATGTCTTTTATCTTATAAAATCTTAATAACAGAGATCTTAAAAAAAATTCTCCTCTATTTTTTTAGTTTTTGTATGAGGGTATGATATTGCTATATCAAGAAAAATACTGAACAATAAAATGTATGTACTATTTTCATTTTAAATATGACTCACACCATCAAAATTTAAATTTATTTCATATATTTTATTTTGTAGATACTTTTTTTAGATATGTAATTTTTCTAATGAAAGCATTATATTAAAAATTAAAAGGAATTATTAGTTGATTGTGAAGTGCAAAGTTTGACATGGGGGAGTTGAATATTCAAAATTTGTGAAATGAGTATTCAAAATAATAAAATAGGTATTCAAATTCTAAAAACAAACTAATTAACATATATATTAAATATAAAATATATAAACAAATAAAATGCATGTTTGGGAAGCTAATTTTAGGCTTTTTTTTTTTTTTTTTTTTTGGTTGCTAAAATCCACAAAAAGATTAAACAGGGTAAAATAGTCAATAAGACAAAATATCATATTAAACTCATAATCATTTTACTTTTTCTCTCACAAACATTATATTTAATTATAAAAAAATTCAACCTTCTTCCTAAACACAAATATTTTAACTGACTAAAATAACCAAAAAAATTAAAATAATCTATTAAAATAACTAACTTTTTAATCGATGCCTAGATGTTGCAATATATGATACTTTAGTATAATTATTGTTAGGTTTTATTCTTGGCAATCCCGGTTAACAAAGATTTCTTTAAGAAGTTGATTTTCTTCCAAAACTAGAATTACTTTTGGATTTCTATAAGTAATTGAATTTTTTCCAAAATTAGGATTACTTTTGAATTTTCTATAAATAGTTGGTTTTCTCCCAAAACTATTTAATTCCTCAAGATTTTTTTTTTTTTGGTTCTTAAGGTTTATATCTGGTGATATTTTGTTAGTTTTCTTTGATGTTTTATTGAGTATTCAACTCATGGTTTAAAGAGAGTACATCAAACGTTTTATTTGTTATATACAAGAGTGAGAGAGTTGTTCTTCGATGGATTTTGAAGAATTCGAGCCTGAAGCTTCGGTGGATTCTGGAGTGGCTCATCGTAAAGACAATTCCGAGATGAAGACGAGGTTGGAAGAGGCACATAGAGGTTTGTTCAATTAGGCGTGGATTTGCTAGGTAATTGAGAGTATACATGTGTAATTCCTTTAAATCTTCTTAGTGGATTGTTTTGTGGCTGTTGCCCATGGTTTTTTAATCACAGTTGGAGGTGTCCAATTGTGGTTTTTTCACGTAAAATCGTTGTGTTGATTTGTCTTTTATTGTTTGATTGGGATTGTTATATTCTGCTTAAAATTGGTACATAATCACAAATCAACATCTAGGGTTTTTAGATTTTTCAATTGGTATCAGAGCATGTCGTTCTATTTTTTTTTTTCAAAAAAAAATTCTTTTAGAACGAGATCTTGTTTGATTTGTGATAATGGATTCAATTCGTGAGGGAAATTCTATGGTTCGACCACTCCTACTTGACGAATCCTCGGGGAGTGAAGATGAAGAACTTCAGCAAGCATATCAAAAGTTGTATAAAGAGTCTCTTAACTTATTCAAATTGAATGACAAACTCACAAAGAAACTCAAAACATGTAAAAATGAGAATGTCAAGTTAAAAAAAAAGATTTCCGAGGCTAGGAATTATGCCCTTATCGACAAGCTCTTTGTGCAAAACTCTTGACTTGTGAGACAGAAAGGAATGAGCTACAGCAAATTTATGCAACATATGAAGAAAATATTGAAACTCTCGAGATGTCTCAAGTTGCTTTGGAAGAACTAATGATCAAGAAAGATGAAGAACTCAAGTGTGCTATGGCTACCATTGGTCTTTGGAACAGAGGATCAAAGACTTTGGACAATATCATTGGGTCTCAACAAATTTGTTCTGACAAGAGTGGCATTAGCTTTGGTGGTAAGAAAGAGCAAAAACAGAAGGCTTCCACATCTTGTGATACAAGAACTCAAGGAAAGGGAGAACAAAAAATTCAACATAATGATAGACTTTTCAAACTTCCTAGAGTTGGTAAGGCCAAAGAAAAGAAGGTACACTCTATTTTTATTTGTCATCATTGTGGTATGCATGGTCGTATTCGCCATTATTGTTATGAATTGCATTGGAGAATGTCTCATAGGAAGAAATTCTAATATCTCAAGGGGTAGGAGACACTTCATTGGTCATAAGGAGGTTAAGGGCCATAATAAACCTTGCTATTTTGATTTGCTTAAGACCAAACATGAATAGAGGTTGTGTTTACCTAGACCTAGGAATAGGAAGTTGAAAACCATGTCAAGACGGGTTCTCATTGAAGATGAAGGAAACCATAACGTCAAGACACCACCCAAAAACCGCAATTCTCACAACATTGTTTATACTAAAGCGGTTTGGGTGAGAAAACTTGACTTGTGTTAATTTGTTTATTTGTTTTAGTTTTTGGGTTTCTGTGTGTTTTTTTTAATAAGAAAAAAATGTGTGCTTGTTCGTTTTCTGACATGTTTTGTTTTCTAAAAATATTTAAAAAAAAAAAATGTGTGCATGTTCGTTTTTTGTCTTACTTTGGTTTAAAAAACATGAAAAAAAAAAATCCAAAAAGATTTTCTTAGTATGGTTTTGCAAACTTGAATTTTTTTTGAGATGTCCTTGGTGCATATTGGAATTGATAAGAATATCCATTACATGTTAATATGTGTGTGCTTTCTGTGGTCATTACTGATTTCGGAGCGTGTGTTCTTTGATTAGTATGTCTCATTCTGTACACACTCTTGGATTAGCAAATATCGGAGTCTTCCGCCTTTATGATTATTTTTTCTCTATGGACTTCTGGCATTGTATCTTTTGCTTTTCTAGAGGAATAGACCTATACGAGCATATCATGGGTGATGTTGAGTCTCTTAACCATCTTCCATCTTTTTGCATCTCCATGACTTTCCCCTCTATTCTTTGTAGTCCAGCCATGAGAAAAAGGCTACCTCAGAGTCACCAACCAGGCCATCCTTATTATATCCATGCTTCTCTGGTTCGGTTTCCATACTCTTGAGCATGTCAGCCGCCAATGAGTGTGCAAAAGAAAGAAAAAAAAATGTGAAAAAGAAAAAAAAATGTGCAAAAGAAAGAAAAGAAAAAGATGTGAAAAAAAAAGAAAAAAATAAAGGATTCATTGATTGAAGGGGAGCCTCCGTTTTTACTCACCAAATACCCCTTGATTCCTAGTGGTTTGACTTTCCGTAGTTATGCTTAGATTCTCTTGTTGGAGGTCCAGCTTTTATATCACTACTAGGATTTGAATATAGTGTTTGTCGAATCCCAAGAGTCACATACACACTTTTATCATGGAATCTATGCTTTTCACATAATGCATCACTTTCTTTTATGAAGAATTTTCTAGAGGCTGTGCACATTAGGTTTTCAAGTAATAGTGCTTCTTGGATAATCTTGTATGTTTCAAGGTACAAATCTGAAATTCCCTACTTGCTCTACCATATTAATTTTTGTCGGTTTCTTCTTGTTCATATTTTTCTGTTTGTGTGGTTTTTGATCTTACTTTAGTTGATTGAGCTTCCTTTGTCAATTTATGACAAAAAGGTGTTGTTCGTGTTTTCATGCTACATGTTCTTAAAATCTCCAAGTCGCATTGTAGGAGCCGAATAATTGGAAGAGTCGGGAGACGCATACCCCAGAAACTGGGTACTACTCGGCTTCGTATTGCGTAGCTTGGGTGCCGAATACGTTAAAAGAGCCGAATAGACGAGGGTCAGTAGATCCGAATGAATGTAAGGTGAATAAGATAAAAGTAGGCTCAAGCCCCGAGGACCAAGAAGTGAGTATAAATATGAGAACCACAAATTCAGAAAGGTATGTAAGAATCACTTCACTTAACTTAAAGAGGAAGTTATCTTGATCTTGAGTGTCTGAACTAACTTGTCCGTCGGAGTGCTAATCCCGGCACCACCGACCGGAGTTTTCCTCTTTTCAGGTGTCTAGTTGAGGATCACCAGCGCCTTCCAGGATCAGAAGAGTATTTCCAAACCACTTCTCCACACGCATCTATTCATGTTTTCCATCTCATGCTTCAAGATAATCTTGTCATATGTTTATTATTTTTTTCATATACTCTTGTGGCACTAATAGTTGTTTTGGAGATTGTGGCACTAATAACTGTTTTGCAGATCATGACCTTGAGATAGAAGTTGACTTTTGTTGGCTGTTATGGGTTGGGGTGATTAGGATTTTATTTGTTAGGTGTGTTTTGTCATCCCGGTTGACAAGGATTTCTTTAAGAAGTTGATTTTCTTCCAAAACTAGAATTACTTTTGGATTTCTATAAGTAATTGGATTTCTTCCAAAACTAGGATTACTTTTGGATTTTCTATAAATAGTTGGTTTTCTCCCAAACTATTTAATTCCTCCAGATTTTTTTTTGGTTCTTAGGGTTTATATCTGGGGATATTTTGTTAGTTTTCTTTGATGTTTTATTGAGTATTCAACTCATGGTTTAAAGAGAGTACATCAAAGGTTTTGTTTGTTATATACAAGAGAGAGAGAGTTGTTCTTCGGTGGATTCTGAAGAATTCGAGCCTGAAGCTTCGGTGGATTCTGGAGTGGCTCATCGTAAAGATAATTTCGAGATGAAGACGGGGTTGTAAGAGGCACATAGAAGTTGGTTCAATTAGGCGTGGATTCGCTAGGTAATTGAGAGTATACCTGTGTAATTCCTTTAAATCTTCTTAGTGGATTGTTTTGTGGCTGTTGCCCGTGGTTTTTAATCACAGTTGGAGGTGTCCAATTGTGATTTTTTCACGTAAAATCGTTGTGTCGATTTGTCTTTTATTGTTTGATTGGGATTGTTATATTCTACTTAAAATTGGTATATAATCACAAATCAACATCTAGGTTTCTAGATTTTTCAATTATGATACCTTCTTCGCCTTTTAATACTTTATTTGAAATATTTGTATCACAATCACAATCACAATCACAATCACAATCTTGAATATCACTTTAGGACATCTCCAAAGCAATCTCCAAAACGAATTTTTCATTTAACTGTTAATATATTATTTGATTTATTTTTTTGCTTCAATGTAAGTCTTTTGAGTTGCTATAAAATGCTCAAAACTTTAGCCTCTTTTGGATGGGGGTTAAAAGTTATTTTTTAATTTTTGATTTATTTAAATCATATCATCTTTTTATTTTTTTATATATTTAAAAAAAATAAAAAAATTAATTTTTAACTCACTTTTCAAAACAATTCATTATCTTCTTAGTTAAATATATCCAGCATTCTAGTGAAGGTTAATGCCCGTTTATTTTAGGAGATAGAGGTAAGATTGGGATTGAGATGGAGGTAGAGGTGAGACTCACTACATGTTGTGTTTGTTTTAGAAGATGGAGACGGGATTCATAATCTCATGGAATTAGGATAGGTCTTGGTGTTGGGATTGAAATGAAAGAGGCAGAGATAGTATTAGAAAATTAGTCCCATGGGATTAGATTTATTTATTTATTTTTATTTACATGTTGGGTATTTTTTTTAACATTAATATTTAATATTTTTGTATTTTTTATTAAGTAAAAATTATAATTTTATTTATTTTAATATTTAATATTTTTTTTATAAAATAATAATTTAATAATCCTTATATTAACAACTACTATTAAAATTAATATAATTTTATTTAATCATCTCATTGTCAAACTCCACCCTTCTGACACTGAAAATAAACGGAAGTATATCCAGCATTCTAGTGAAAGGGAGAGAATAGAGGGAGGAGACACTAGTCTGCCACCCACATCGCAGAAGACAGTGAGAGAGAGAGAGAGAGAGAGAGTGAGAGTGAGTGTGTGATGAAATGAAAGGAGAAGAGAGAGGATAAATTAGTAGAGATCACTTTCTACCTTTATAATTGCATGTCATTCATTTAATATATATTTCAATTATATTATTAACGTACAAAATTAAGTGAAAATTAGTGAAATATATTCTCTAACTTTGTGTTATGAGAGTTTTAAAATATTTTTTTATTAACTAAGATCTCTCAATATTTTTATAAAAAAATTTGACTCAGAAAAATTTTACCCGATTCAGAGAAATTTTAAATTTCTCTAGTATGATCATAAAGAAATTTAAATTTTTTTTTGAGTTAAGATGAAATTTTTCTAAGTCGAATTTTCCCTGTAAAAATATTGAAGGACCTTAACAACTATGAAAGTATTATAAGCATAGTTTGGGAAGTTGGTTTTGGTGGATTAGGGGCTAAAATAGCCACAAAAAATAAAATAGGTTATTTTAGTCATAAAAAACAAAACATCAAATCTAACCCATAATCATTACACTCATCTCTCACAAAAAAAATCAAAAAAGCCAAAAAGTCAAAAAGCCTTTCCCAAACCAGACTTTTTAGCCCCAGGTTAAAATAGCCAAAAAACCAACTCACTTCCCAAACGGAGGCATATCTTTTATTTTATAAAATTTTAATATCAGAAATCTTTTAAAAAACAAAAATGCTTTAGACTACTAATTAGTGGTGGCTCTAATGATGTGGCAGTGGGTCCCACCCACTGCCACATGTGTTTTGTGCCTTGGTTTTTATTTTTTATTTTTTCAATTGCCACCTCACTAGTGGTGGAGTTAGTGATGATAAATTAGTAGTATGTAGCATTGCTCTTTAAAAAATTCTCTTAAAATTAGGGGTGAGCAGCGGATATACCGACCCGCCAAAACCGACCGAACCGAACCGATCCGCCGCATTTTGGACGGATGCGTGATGACGAGCGGACGGTTCCGGATTGATTTTCTCCAATCCGCCAATTTGGCGGACGGATGGCGGATTTGAGGTTCATTTGGCCGCAACCGAACCGCCAAACCGCGAACACCCTTAAAAATTTATAAGACTTTGTGTTTTCAATTTGTTTAAATATTTTGTTTGTGTTTTCAATTGAAAAAGAGTTCAAATATTCTGTTTAAAAAAAGTTTTTAATTTGAATATATTTTTTGAATTGAAAAAAATAAATGTATTATTTATCTATATTTTTTGGTTTTTAAATCTAACTCTAAAAATCATAAATAGAAAATATAACATATGCTGGTTGGTTTTTGTTTTCAAAAACATATATAAATATAACAATATAAAGACATATAATCTCTACTATTGCTCTGCTCATGATTTTGGTGGTTTGAATTGTTTTTATATTTTAAGAACCACAGATTGTAATATTTTATGTGGATGAGGCATGCTGTGATTGTAATATGAGGATGAGGCATGCAGTGATTGTGATATTCTAAAGTTTCAAACTTTGTTTATTTGGATGATGTATGCAGTAATTGTAATACTTTTTTAAATCATTGACTGTAACACTTTCTTTTTTTTTTTTTTTTTTTTCTTTTTTTGAAGAAATGCACAAGTTGAACTATGTTGAAAATTTATAAAATTTCAAACCGCCAATCCGATTCGCATCCATCCGCCAAACCGCCAATCCGCTCAATCCACATCCGCCGGATTGGCGGACGGATGTGGATTGATTTTCTCCAATCCGCCAATTTGGCGGACGGATGGCGAATTGGAGGTTTCGTGGCCGTAACCGACCCGCGCCCACCCCTACTTAAAACTCATCTTTATTATTTTTTTTTTCAATTAATAAATATTTTAACAAAAAATTCTTATCAAGATATAAGAGTGAGTGGTGAGAAAATGATTGGCCAACACAAATCTTATATAAATTTTTTTACAAGAATAACGTAATGATGTCATTTTATAAATTATAAATTATTTTTAATTTGCTTTTAAATTTTAAATGAATATATATGTATTTATTATTTCATTTTATACAAATTTTTTTGAATTGTTTTGAGAAAATGATTAAAAGTTAAGTTTTAAATTTTTTTGATTTTTTAAAAAAATATAAAAAAAAATATGAATCAAAATAAATTAAAAATTAAAATTTTAACTTTTAATCGTATTTTCAAATTGGCCCTTTGTATAATTTTTTTTATGGAAAAAGATTTGTGACTCAAAAGTAGGGGCCCGAATGCTAAATCAGGTAAAGCAGCGTCGTTTCACATTTTTTTTTTCTTCTTCTTCTTCCTCGTGTCTGCAACTCTGAAATGGTGAGGGTGAGGGTGAGGGTGAGGGAGAGGGAGAGAGGGAGAGGGAGTCCGCCGCCGATCGCGTCGCCTCGGCCGCGATCGCCGTGCCTCTGCCGATCGCATGCCTCTGCCTCGCCTCCAACCCCATTTTTTAGGCCCCCTCCCCCTCCCCCTCCCCCTCCTTCGTCTTCTTCCTTCGTCTGCGTCTGCAGAAAAAAAAAATATGTATATATATAAAACGACGTCGTTTTATAAATTAGAACGTCGGGGCCCTAATTTGAGCTACTGTCAGACTCTTTTTTATTTATATGTCATTATTTGTGATGCACAGTGGCATTTATTGTGGGTACTAAAGTAGAGGATATGTTAGTTGCCATTTATTGAGATTTTATGATAATATCTTTAGTCTTTGTCATTTGTTTTAAAGATATTACTCTCAAAATCTCGTAGAATTATATTGAGGATATCACTAAAGATTTTGACGGACTGTACGTTACATGATATTGAGGACACATGTTATGTAATATCTTTTATTATTATGATTGATTTTGTGATTTTGTGATAAGATTTATTATATTTATATTAAGTGTTTGGAGAATAATAATGAATATATGTATTTGTGATTAATGAAAGGTAGTATCACATGATATCTTATTGACATACAAAAATTTCTCGTATGTTACTGTTTTTTAAGCAGATTATAATTTATTTTGATTTAAAAGTTTGTATTAAATAGTTTGGTATAATTTTCATTTATAATTTATTAGACACAAATAATTTAAATAAGTTTAAAAAATTAATTATTTAAATACTAAGATAAGAGTATTTTTACTTTTTATTTTCTGATTATTAAATTTTATCTTAAAAAAAATTTAACCAAACGGGGCACCATACCATGCCATACCCTCCCCCACATGGAAATGGAGACCCATTTGTCAGATTTTATGTGTCCTGCAAACTAAATTATTGTGCGACAATGCTACGTAGTTCAAATTTTATGGCTCAAAAGTGGCTCAAATGGCCAAAACGACGTCGTTTTGAGTACAGAACAACATAAAAATGGCCAAAACGACGTCGTTTTGGCCATTTGAGCTACTTTTGAGCCGCAAAATTTGAATTACGAGACATTTTCCATTATTGTGGTGAGAGTAAAGAAACTTTGGTTTGTAAAATTGGTTTACAATTGTTTTGTTTGCTTATATGTCTCATTCGAAATTTACAAATTTACATGCATTCGTACCAAACAAAATACAACGAAGTTGGTCCACTTGCACCCTATACAGAAAAAAAAAAAAAAAAAAAAAAAATACAAGAAAATTATTTTGGTATGTATAATTTAGTGCACGTTTGCAAGTGTTTCTATGCTCACTCATTAAATTGAACATTGTAATGTCACGACCCATTCTCAAATGCTTAGAACCAGATTCATAATTAATTAATTAATTAATTTTAATTTAATAAATTAAGTGGTACAGACAGAGACAAAATAAAGTAGTAAAGGAATTATATAAGCAAATAAATAATCAAACTACTCAATAATTTTATATAAAAAAAATATTCCTCGGGGCATTTACTTATTTTATTTGTTGGAACAATCTTCTGTGTAAAAAAAAAAAACTTGAAATAAATTTAAATAAAATAAATAAATAACATACCAGATTTATTTATCGAACCAAATTAAAATTAAGATCAAGTCGAGTGTGTGACACTCTGTCCTTAAGACAGATTCGCCCCGCTACGGTGCTTACGGTTGAGTGGCGTCTATCTCCCAAGATACAATGATCTTCAAAAATTTATAGTAGCACTCCACACAAATTTTTACGGCGAACTTGTCACGACCTGCTTCCAGTACCCAAGGGTTAGGCATCGTGATGGCCAGTAACTGGGGTTACCTCCGGCCAAATCTTAAACAAATCAATAAACGCAAGCGGAAGAAATATATAAATAAGGGTACTAAAATAATCATTGGAGTTTATATTTTTATTACAAAATGTATTGACCAAAAGGCCGATATTTACATATAAAAAATACATCAATAAAAGTGCTTTGTGCCTACCCCGCACGCTGGTCCTGACATGTCACCTGAAAGTGGTAAAAAAACTATAAGCACATGGTAGGGTGAGAAATATTATACTAAGAGCATAAAAGCATAAAATTCACCATAGATAATTAGTTGGGCCAAAAAAAGTTGATACATAACATACATAATACGGAAATCATTTGGCGTATACCTCGGATCACGTCATACAGAAATCACTATACAATCATAACCACGGTACATCACTAAGTGCCAAGCACTACACTGGTCAATGGATCCACGACAATCACTGGACCACAGAGTGGTCAATCACTAAGCCAATGGTTATTTAAGCCCCCCAAGGCATGGGACATCACTAAGCCAATGGTTATTTAAGTCTCCCAAGGCATGAGACTCCCGTGGTGATATTCACAAAATATATTTTCATATAAGGTCATAATCGAATATTCTTTATAAGTAAAACAAACATATCCATGGGTTTCCTTTTAAGCAAATAAGGTTCAGAAATAAAACCACGTAGTTGGAAACTTTTATAAAATATAACTTTTATGAATATATTAATAAAACATACTTATATAAAATAGATTTTGGTAAGTCAAAACATATGTAAAATACATTTTAGTGACTCAAAATATAATATAACTCACCTTAACTTTAATACTTCATCTTTTCTTTTAACTATAAAAGACCCTTTCACCTTCCACTATTCTTTTCTTCTTCCTCCTTTTCCTTTCTTCCATTTCTTTCCTTTTCTTCTTTATGCTCTTTCTCTTCTTTCTGTTCTCTCCAAGCGCCTCCCTATTTATAGGGAAAGACGCCATCAGGAGGCCAACGCGTGGCCGATCTCAAACCTTTCTAGATATTCTATAATTAATTATATAGATTCATTCTTATCTTTAATAGATATTTAAGATAATTATTATTTGACCCAATATTTTAATATCATTATATAAATAATTTAATTCTTAAGTAAATTACATTTTATCGTATACCAACACAAAATTAATTATTTATTTTAATACCACACTCATTGTTGTTATTATTAATATTATCTATCTTATTATTATTTATATTTTAACCCCTAAACTTTTAATAATTATATTATTTTATAAAATTATGCATAATAATATATAATAAATCATATATTTTCTTAATTGAGATTAAATAATATTAGTATAAATTCTATAACATAATTAAAAATCTGGGTTGTTACAAAACTAGAACCTTGTGTTTTTACTCTCTGAATTTTATTCTAAAACTAAAATGAAGATTTATGCACAAATCAAATATTGGACAGCAGTTTTTCTATGATGCAGACTCTTTTTTTCTGGATCCAAAACACTTGCTGGAACTTGGTATTTATAGGCCACTACAATTGATCCGAACAGGTGTATAAGGAAATGAATAGGTGCAGTATGAAATCTGACCGTCGCCTATTCAAATTTTTTTGTCCGTTAGTGGAAATTTGAGAATTTGTCCGTTTTAGAGCAACTTTACCACACTGTTGCAACTTTATTTATATAAACTATTTGAATATATATATATATATATGAAATAAATTGAATAGTTTAATAAATAAAATAAGAGGTATAAATTTTAAGAAATCATTTAAGAACTCAAAATTTGAATTTAGAATTAAATTAAATTTTCACAATTACAAATTTTAGGAAACTACTCAGGAACCCAAAATTTGAATTTAGAATTAAATTAAATTCTCACAAAAATTTTATTGAAAGAATTCAAAAGAATTTTTATCTAAAAAATTAATGTTAAACCCGAAAACGACGTCAACTTCCCATTTACTCATAAATGGTTTTGACGTTCCGTCTTCACCGTGTGACTTGTCACGCGGCAAGGAACACTTCACCTCTTCGGACCCGCTCCAAAATACGTTCGGGGCCCACTCAAATTTTGGCCTCAACGTTGATCCAAAATAAGCCATATAAAACACCATTTTTCCAACATTATTAACCACCGGACAATTATTACGAAAAATTACAAAATATTCACATTAAGTCCTGTGCTACTCACATTAAACGAGGTTATCACTTTTCCTTACATTTCATCACCTGAAAGGGGATAAAAATTATAAACACATAGTAGAGTGAGAATTATTATATCAAAAATATAGGGCACAAAATCAGTATGAATAATTATTTAAGCTAAAATATTGTACATTATTTAATTGGAGTTAATCAATAATTTAAATAGCATAAATAAATTTCAGAATATAAATAAAATAGTCATTACTACGGTACAAAATGACAATTAGAATGGAGGTTATCGAAGTGAAAAATCAGAATAGAGATCAATAGATCTATGACAAACAAAAAGTTACAAAGTGATCGATCAGTCCCCCAAAGCATAAGACTCTCGCGGTGGTTCTTACAAAAATAAGCATTTCTATATTCATTGTCCAATAATTTTTAAAATTTAAATAATCATATCTATGAATTTTAATTTAAGTAAATAGGGTTCATAAAATAATTAATTTAATATTAATATAATTTAGAAGATACAAATTACATAAAATAATTTGTGATAACTCAATATATACATAAAATATTTTATAATGATTAAAGGTATAACATTACTTATTTTAATATTGATGCCCAATTTGACTTCCGTTTACCGCATCCAACCTCCCTCGTTTTTTTTTTTCTTTACTTTTAACTTACCAGCATATGTTCCCTATTTGCATTGAGCCTCTGTTTGGGAGGAAGGTTTAGGTTGAATTTGAGACTATTTTAGTCATAAAAAAATAAAATAAATTTTTTAATTTAATAAGACAAAACATCACATATAACTCATAATCATTATATTCTTTTTCTTATAAAAAATTTAAAAAATCAAAAAATCCTTCCAAAATAAAATTTTTTAATCCTAAACTAAAATAATTAAAAATTTAAAAAACCAACCAATTTTCCAAACCAACCCCGAGACCAGCCTTGGGCACCAATCTATGAAGTTGCCCAGATCCTGACACGTTACTCTAGACACATTTTCAAATCTTTATCCGTTAGGCCAAATTTTTATCCATTAGGTTTTAACATCCATCTCCAATGTTCTTAGCTTTAGGCTTAATTTCAGCGTGGTCCAATACTTAAAATAATTATATATCATTTTTTTTGATAAGACACAATAGCTTCCTATTAAATTATAAGAAAATGTTTTTTAGCTCGAAAAAATCGGCCCCGAATGCCCCTAAAGCCCAAAACGACGTCGTTTTGGGCTTAAGGTGTCTTTTTTTTTTTTTTTCGTCATTTTTGGACCTCTGCAATTCAGAGGAAGAGGGAGAGAAAGAGAAAGAGAGGGAGAGAAGAGGTCGCCGATCCGTCGCCGATCGTCGTCTCCTCAGCTCGTCGCCGCCGGCGTGTCCTCTGCTCGTCGCCTCTGCCATCCCGATCGCCGCGCCCCCCGCCTCGCCTCCAGCCCATTTTTTAGGCCCCCTCCCCTCCAGTCCTCCTCCTCCCCCTCCCCCTCCCCTCCACTCCCCTCCAGTCGCCTCTACTGAAAAAAAAAAAAAAAACAAAATTAGGGGCATTCGGGGCGCTCGGTTTCGAGCCCCCAATCGCAACTCTAAATTATATTTTAGCACATATAATTATTAAATTAAACATATCATTATATATATTTACATATGTTTTGTTGATATTAACACAGTATTAACATTAATTAAACATTTAGAGTGTTACAAAAAAAAATTATTAAACCAGAAAATTTCTCATAAATTTACTAATTATAAATCAATGATGTACATTAAAATTGTTGTGAGACCACTTCTTGAGTGAATCTTAATCATAAATTTAAATTCTAATTTTTTTTTTGGAATTTTTTTTCTTCTTGAATTTGTAGTATCGTTGGGTAAATTTCATCAACACTTAGTCCTCGTTTGGTAAATATTTTGGGGTTAAAAAAGCATAAAAATGCAAAATCGACTATACAAGTTATAAGATAAAATGTCACATCTAAATCATAATCATTACATTTTTTTTCTTCCAAAAGCCCAAAAATCTCAAAAATAAAAGCCAAACGAAACTAAAAGTCAACCTAAAAAAAGTCCTAACACAAAAAAGTTAACTACCGTAACGAATGTCAAACGAAACTTTAGAGAGTTAGAGCATGAGTCAATTTTTATGAAAATACTGGTGAGATGATTTGATAGTTTTAGAGTATTGTTTCATACTATTCATGTCATAAGAAGTCACAATTTTAGTAAAAAAGTTACTACAAATTCTCTCTACTTTTTGGATTCTTTTTAGCAAAAGTTTAAAAATTATTTAAAAAATTTTTTTTAAATAACACTTCTTCTATTTTTCTTTTTTTAAACACTACTAGAATTATGACTTTTTGCGCTTATATTTTTGCGACGGATGGTTTAGCAGTCGCAAAAAATCACTTTCTACATTAAAAAATAAAAATAAAAATGACCCGCGTTGCTAACTAAAACTATCTTCCCTTGTCCCTCTTATTTCCCAAATCTCTGTATGAACTCTCTCTCTCTCAAAATCTCCTCTCTCTCTCGCTCGAATCTGACTGGCCACAGTCGAAGCTCTTCATATGCATCGCCATTGTCACACTCTTCGGAGCTTCCAAAGCAATTTAATCAACCACAACACATTGTAGCGATCTTCTTCTTCTTCTTCATCTCTCTCTCTCTTTCTCTCGCTTCAATCGCCGGAGCTTCCATGGCGCTTATTTCGCTGCCGGATCGTCTTCGTCGCCTTCAAATCCGCCGAAATTTCTGCTCATTCTAGCAATTTGAAACTCTCTAATTTCCGACATTGCTCTCCGATTTCAAGCCGAGTCGGATCTATTTAGCTCCGACATAGCCTTAACTCGCGTTGGATCCGAAGCTCCTTTGCTTCGTCTGGTAATCATCACTCTATGTTCTGTTTAATGATATCACTGAATGAATTGAATCGAATCAGTTAATTGCATAGTCACTCATAATTTCTTAGGTTTAATATAATCTATCACCTCTGCTTCTCTCTCTATCTGACTTAGGAAATCTAGGTTTTCAATTATTTGCAATTCTTTCTTTTCTCATCTGAAAAGTTTCTATGTTCAATTCTCCTCACATATGAATTATGTCTCTCATTCGTGTGAAAAGCTAGAAATATGTGTTTACAAGCAAATGTGAGCATTTTCTTCTTCAAACATCATATAAATGTGGAGATTCAGTGTATAAGCTGGGTATCCGATGGATATGGATATGTGTGGGATATGTAACATAGGTTTTGCATAAGAATATTAAGATCAAGTAACTCTTCATACAAGGACAATCCAAATGACTATGTCTTATCCATCATGATTTCAAATTGTATACCTTCATAATATTGAGTTATAGTTGAATTTATGTGTTCCACTTGGTGTATAGCAACTAGATGGTTGTATTTTTGAATTCCTTGTTTGCCTTCCAATTTCTTGTATCTAATTCTCTTATTTTTTAGACAAATCAAAATCGTAGTAATTCGATCCCAAGAAGGATCCTAAGAAAGAACCCAGTTCAAAAAGATGGACCAACGGCACATATCATTTGCCTGACGCGTTTACATTTCGTGAGCTCGCTCTTTACACAAAGAACTTTAGGCGAGTGTCTTACGGGTGAAGGTGGGTTTGGACATGTTTACAAGGGGCTTAGAAAGCACAGACATGTCGTTTTGATATGTTAAACAGATATCGACTCTAATAGCATTCATATTCAGTTGCTTGGTTTACAATATCTTAGAATTTAGATTTGAAGGATTAAAAGGACTAATTTTTGTAGATTTTGCCTGTGAACCTTCTGTTTGTAAAATATATTTGCAATGTTAACCACATATGGTCTGCAATTTAATGACATTTGGTTGGTTGAGATAATTATCTTTGCAGGTAGTTCTTGGAAACGACTTGATCCCAATGGCCTTCAAGGAAATAGAGAGTTCTTGGTGGAGGTTCTCATTCTTAGCCTCTTGCACAATCAGAACCTTGTCAATTTGATTGGTTATTGTGCTGATGGGGACCAGCGGCTCCTTGTTTATGAGTTCATGCCATTGGGATCTTTGGAGGATCATTTACATGGTTAGATTGTTTTCCTTTAGGTAGCATTTATGAATCCATAGTATGAGATGCTCATTTATATTCATGCACTGAGTTACTTGTGCTATTATTTGATTTAACATGAAACTGAAAAAGGCATATTTATATTCGTTTTAATGCACACAGCAGAATTGCAAATATTACTAGTTTCTTTTCAGACAATTATCATTCATCGGAGCAACATGTATTAATAGTTAATAGGGAGGTATGATATCAAAAGTCCTGCTTCTTCTTCTTCTTCTTCTTCTTTGTTTGTTTGTTTGTTCGTTCGTTTGTTTTGTTTTGCTTGTGTGTATGCTGTTGAAAGTCATTATGTAAAAAATTCTGGTCATTGAAGTATTTTTTGGAGTAGTAATTAGTGTGCAAGTTTTATGGGTTTTTCCATATCTTAGGTGCTTAATTTTCTGCTTTATCTTAGTTGTTATTTTTACCTCATCTTTCAGGTGTACAGTGGTGTATGGTTGCGGCATTACATGTCACTCAAAGAACGAATGGTGACCACCGAGGCAGATAAACCCGGTCAGGTATCTATTTCAAATGCCACCAGGCGTCGTTTGGCTGGATCTGGGGCTTAGGCATTAGACTCGGTCGGCATCAAAATTTTAATGGTAGGAGAAATAAAAATCAAATTTGCTTTGAGAAAAGCATTTTACTGCTAGATTTGGTCAAGTGATATGTAGTTAAGAGGATAAATAAGAAGACAAGTGTTCAGGAATATTTTGTATTAAATAAACAAACGCGACTCAAAATCAGATTAATTTTGAACAAAATTTGAGTCTTCAGCATGTTCATACTTGATTCTTAATTGGCCTGTGTTTATGTATATGTAGCCATGGTTCCTATTGAGCATTTCCAAGTATTTAATATTTTATTAAAAATAGTACATACTTTAAAAATATATATTATG
Source organism: Camellia lanceoleosa (assembly GCA_025200525.1). Classification (NCBI taxonomy): domain Eukaryota; kingdom Viridiplantae; phylum Streptophyta; class Magnoliopsida; order Ericales; family Theaceae; genus Camellia; species Camellia lanceoleosa. The sequence continues at coordinate 3,846,750 of CM045761.1, read as the reverse complement.
CAACTTACACTTTTATTTTTATGTTTTGAGACTTTGATTGTTTTATTATTATATATTTGGTAGTCATGATTTGTGGTGTTAAGCTTTGATTTATAATGTTTCATTTTGATTATATTAGTTTTAATTTATATATATATATATAAATAATAAATAGCCTCATTTGAAATTATCGTCGTCAATCCTATACCAGTTGGTGTATTGATTTTTTACAGTACTATTGAGTATAGGCGTATCATTTCAAATATTTCACTATATATCTAAATAATAATAATAAAATGTACAAGCTTACAAGTAAAAATGAAATTCTATTTTAATAATTCATCTTTATGTGTGTATAGATGGACTATCTTTGATAATGCGCAAATGCTACCGTCACGTTTATTCTGCGAAGAAGTCTTTTTAACTTTGTGAAGAATATCTACCATCTATGGAATCCTGCAGAATAAACAAGTACAAAAGAACAAAAAAAATGAACTGTGAGAAGTCTTTAGAATCATTGAAACTTTTAGAGCAAGATCCATTTAATTATTTTCCTCATAATCTATGAATAAATCTTGATATTGTGAACAAACGAAATCATTTTCCCTTCCAACTTGAACTGTAATCATAATATTATATACATATGATGGGATTAGTTTCACTTCTATCATTTAAACTGTAACAAATTTTTTCTATTTCATCCCTAAACTATTTGATGTATTTTTCTAAAGTCAATGATTTCTCTTCATATGGTCCAATTAAAGACGGTTGGCAATAGGTTGCTTTGAAACTTGAGCATCGAAAGAGTAAAGGATGCAGTTATGGTCCTCCTTCTGAGTGGCAAGTTTACAGGTATGTAAGATTCATCTGCATTGTCAATCAAACTGTGAGTATTAAGGGCCAACTGATTTACATCAGTACAATTGGTCATTCACAATAGCAAAGCTAATGTTGCTGTTCCTACATAGGTACCCAGTGTTGGAATCAATTCAGAGATATCTCTGGCCACGACTCTGCAAGCTTGACCAAAGAACATTGTAAATAGATATTTCTGTTGGCATCTATACCCAAACTGATTTATGCATACTGTTTATATATATATGAATTGGCAAGAGCATAAAATTATTTATTATTTATTGTTGAGTTATGCAATGGCATTTACTCTCTCTCCAATCGAATTTCACGCATTCTTTTCATTGCTCTATGAGATTTGGAGCTCTCTCTATTTTTATTGAATCTCATTATCTTTATTATTTATTATTTATTGCGGCGGCAATCACTAAGATGGAGCAAGGTGGCGGTGCATACGGTATTCTTGAGTAAATTTAACCACTTAGCTGTGATGGATTATGATATCTTACATGAATTTGTCCAACTGTAATGCATTCTTTGCATGTATAGGTTCGTGTTGATCGTATACAATCGGATCTTGAGGAGTTGACAAGAGCTTTTCTTGAGCGTTACAAGAAACATGGGATAGACATTAAATCAAGCTATAATTGAACTCCCCTTTACTGCACTACTGTCTATGCTTTCGATTATTAATTTCTTGTTTTTCGACAATAATATTAAGCTTTGAGGTAGCACTTTTTCCTTTCTTTTTTTTTTTTTTTTTTCTTTTTTGCTTCATTTTACGGTGTTTCACTTTTGCTAGGAGCTTAATTGCAATTTACAATTGCTTCATTCTTACTTATTGTCTCTGATTGATTTTTTCTGAATTGCATATGTTGTGGTTTGCCATTAAAATAGTCTTGGTCCCTGTTATTATATTTGCTGCTTCTTCTCTTTTCAGTTATTCCCATCGAATTATTTTATTTTTTATTGAGGAGAGTGGCTGTTCCAAAATGAAAATATGCTTTGGAGATGCAGATCTATTTCCAGTATGATTTGACTGGTTGAGTGTAACCTAGAAATTAGTCCACTTTTCCTATACAAATAGTGAAGTAAATTATTATGTTGAAGTTGGAGCTTTCTCTACACATTATAATCAATCTGTCCGATCTACTACTTCGATAGCTTTTCAAGGAAAACTTCTCTCTCACACATTTGTGCGCTCATGTATTTGTTTTTCATAGTGTTTTGGGGGCTGATATATATATATATATATATATTGTTGGGGCAGTGGGGGGAAGGGCAGTTTGTGGGGGAAGAGGGTGCTGCAAAACCAATGGGCTATGCATTGGGGGTAACCCTCTCAAATACGCAAAATTTCTCAAGCTTTGTTGGGCAGGACTCAATCTCAAATCTTTAAATGACTAGGATCATCTTTGGATGATTAGGATCATACTGGAAGACCAACTGTCCTTTAGGAAACTTTTCTAATTGTTTCTCAATATTTTGATTGTTGTACTTGGATGCCCCTTGTAGACTTACGACCTTTTATGTTTGTATTTATCAATTTTAGGCTGGCAACTTGGAATCCCAGAGATATCATCTGTTTGGGATGAAGATTGGGATAAGTTCGAAGATGAAGGTAGAAGACATTTTTAGTTCTTGACATGAAGCTTCATAAGCTCTTGTATTTTTTTCTTTTCTTTTGAAAATGCCTCTGACTATACTGCAAATGTCTCAATCTTTTATTTTGGTGGTTCTAAGTCTTATCCTTTGTGAACAGAAGTTTTGATGAGCCATCATGGGGTACCTTTGACAATAATGATGATGTAGATTCAGTGTGGGGTTTCAATTTCATTAAAGTTCATTCTATAATGGGTTAGTTGCTGGATATACAGTGGTATTGAGGCTAAAGAACTTTTTTCTATTTCTAGTTGTAATAATTTTCACATATGGCTTCAATTTTTGAGACTCAAATGCATTGGCTTCAATTTTGAGTATTTAATGTTACACATTTTTTTTTTTTTTTTGCGACGGTAACAAGATGGTCGCCAAAAAATATGTTAGCATTTTTTTTTTGTTTTTTGCGACGGCAAAATAGCGGTCGCCATAAGTAGTTTTGGCGATGCAAATCATTTCTGTTGTTGTTTGCCGTCATAAAAGTATTTGCCACCCCATAATCGCGACCCCCATTTGCGTCGCATGAGCCGTCATAAAGGTCTTTTCTGTTGTATTTTTATTATTTGCGACGGCTTGTGACGGTCGCAAAAACCACTTTTTTTAGTAGTGAAAGTAATACAAAATTGATGATTTCTATTACTTAACAAATAAAACTCAAATTGGCATACCACTTTACTTGCCCCCAAATTGTTTTTCCAATTCTAAACACACATACATGTCAGTCATATATCAACAGTTTTGATGAACATTGAATGGGGCCAACCGAGGGACAATATTTTCAAAGGTCTATGAAGAGGTAGGGGAATGTATTTGTATTCTCAATCAATAATGTTACCCAAGTGGGTCTATAAATTCAGGAAAAAAAAAATGTTACACATAATTTGATCTTTTATTTCTAAATACAAATTAATCTATATTATATATTAAACAAAAGTGAATTTTTAACTCCAAGTTTTGTGAGAGCTCCAATCTCTCAATCTAAATTTCTTGATTTTTTGATTTAAAAAAAAAAAAAAACCATAGCATTTATTAACTCTTCCAACCCCCAAGTCTTACCCTCATAATAGTACTTTAATGCATTAAGAACAAGCATAAAAAAAATCTTTAAAATCCAACACATATGAATTCCTCAAAAAGTCCCAATACATATGATTATTATCTCTCAAAATAACACTTTAATATATTAAGAACAAGCATAAATTTTTTTTTTTGAAAAGTCCAACACATATGATTATTATCAAAATATTAAACTTTAATATAATATAATAAAAAAAAAAGACATTTAATTTCTTAAAAAGTCTAACACATATGATTATTATCAAAATATTAAAGTTTAATATAATATAAAAAAGGCACTACGCCAAAATTTGCCTTTAACGGCGGTTTGTAACCGTCGTTAATAACCATGAAACCGTCGCAAAAACTTTTAACGGCGGTAAGACGACAAAAAGTGTAACCGTCGTCTATACAAGTGTCGGAAATAATTTAACGGCGGTTATTTTACCGCCATTATTAATAACGGCGGTATTCACGACGGTTATTAACCGCCACATCAAAAATCGACGATTTTGGAAATTGGCGACGGTCTGTAGAACCGTCGTAAATGTCATGCCTTTAACGACGGTATTTGATAGTCAAAAACGGCAATTTTTTACTGCCGCAAAAAACTGCAAACATTAACGACAGTTCTTTACCGCCGTTAAATGATGTTTAAAATTAAATAAAATTTTCTTTTAGCGACAGAATTAAACCGCCGTTAATTATGAACCATTTGTTATGACAGTATTTTTAGAGTAAAAAATGGCGGGTTTTTCTTGCATAAAGATTACAACAATTAGCGACATTTATTTACCGGCGATAAATATATTTCAAAAGAAATGTAATTTTCTTTTAGCGACAAAAATTATGCTTGAAAATTATGAACCATTTGCTAAACTAACTTTGTTTATACATTTATATTCAATACCTGCTAGTGTACTCAATGAAAATCATTCAATAAAAGTATATAACCTACTAAAGCTCCCATACATTCAATATAACAATATATAAGCTGCCACAATACAATTTATAGCCATACAAATCCATACACCATATTCAATTAACAAAATCTATTCCAAAATATACATGTCACATGTAGCAAAGTTCCAAATACATGTCACTTGTAGCAATTAGTTCCAAAATACATGTCACTTGTAGCAATTAGTTCCAAAATATTTGTCTCAAAATATATAGTGTCAAAATAAAAGTCCCAAAAGACATTTGCATTTACATGGTCCACCTAGCTCCCCAATCGCAAAATGCTGCAACTAGTTCGAAAATATTGTCTCAAAACACAAGTGCCAAAATAAAAAGTCCCAAAAAGCATGTACATCATCTACATGTTCTATCTAGCTCCTTTCAAACCTACAAATGTAGCAATTAGTTGCAAAATATGTCTCAAAACACAAGAGCCAAAATAAAAGTTCCAAAAAGTATGTCCTTTATCTACATGGTCCATCTAATTCCCTCAACACGCAAAGTGCAAATGGATCCTCAATCGCACATGTATAAAAACATATAAATTTAGCTACCACTAAGATTTAAAAATATAATAAATATAGTATTAGTGCATATGCATTACATCAACCGAAGGCCAAGCTACACATTTGTGAAGTGCATCTCCAATTGTTTTGACACCTTCAAGAGCTTTCACCAAATTTTGGAGGCTTTATCGCTTCGTATCTGAACTTCCCAAAATTCAGCCCCAATCGTTGTCCACCTACTACTTTGGATGGGTCCTTAGAAATAACTATGCCAATTGCCACAACTTGTTTTGGCAATTTAGAAAATAATTCTACTTCTTGTCCAACCTTCAAAAAAAATTAATGTGTAAATGTTGTGTATGGAAGCAATCACATTAAAGTATTTAGGATTAAATACACTTTACCCCTTCTAGTTTAGCTCAAAAACAAAAAGAAAATAACGTTTGCATTTTACTCCATACTAGAGATGTGTATATTTTTTAAACTATAGGGAGGTAATAATGTGTTTTCTAACTAACCCAAAAATTTAGCTAGTATTCCTTGAAGAAATAGAACTAATAATAATGTTTATGAAAAAATTTAATAACTATGTTTAAATACTCATTATCGTAAACATTGTCTTACTTCATGTGATGGAACCATTAGCTCTTCATTCAATGGTGAGAACTAGAGGCATCTGGAACTGTTGCATATTGAATGATGATGCAACCATTCTGTTTAAACATATCCATATAATTAGCTAACTTTACAATATCCAATTTATTATAGTAAAACATACTTAAATTAAACTAGGATTAAATACACATTACCCTCCAATATGTGAAGGCATTGATGGTGATTGAGGCATTGGATATCCCATAGTTTCCACATGAGCTTGCATTTTGTCACACTTGCGCTCTAAGCGAGTAAACCTTTCACCCCACTCGACTAATAATTCTGTCGCACCTCTTCTTCTCGTACCTCTGCTTAATTTATCCATGTCTATCGTTGTCGAGGTCCGAATATCTTGTCCCAAACACTGAGATGGGCAAGGTCCCAATCCATAAATGCGTACCGACCAAGCCCATCTACTCCTAAGACCTCGTGAATAGCTCCTCTCGAAATTTTTAGGTTTGTAAGGACTCGGGCACTTGAGACAATCCCTCTTTCAAAGCGAGACTAAAATATAAGAAAAAAAAATTATTAGAACATGAATAGGTAAATAATTAATCGTAAACATTCACATTATTACACATACAATGGCTACATCGATGCCTCATCAAGCTGGATCTCCATTCTTCTTTGTGTGTGTCTCTATGTAGACCATTATCCGATCTGGTTGCACCTTATCTCTCTTATACATCTTCATTATTAGGAACAATAAATACATATTACAACTTTACCAAATACAATGCATATTGAGAAAAATTGTTAACCTATCATTTACCTCATCCTTTACCCGACAATGGGCCTTTCTCCCACTTGTATGGCTCATTGTCAATTTTTTCGATTGTCCTTTGTTGGTTGTCTTGCATTCTGTCAAAATAAAAAGATATCGAGATTTGGTACAAGTATATATACACAACATGAAGTAACTGTATTTTAATTTCAATTTCAATTTTTAAAAAGAAAAGGAAATTAGCATCCGACATGTACATAAAAATGCAAGAACTATATAACTAAATACTACAATATCATATTTTAAAACAGTGTTTCTCTTTATTGATAGGCTTTGGTAATGGATCATCCAGGTAACATGCTTTGTTTGCTATTTTCACCTAAATCCTCTTCCTTGTATACTTCTTGTGCTATCACCTTAGCTGCCATTAGGTCTTCATATAGAGCAAGAGATATCATTGGGTTTTCAGGGTGAAGAGAAGAGGATTGTCAGTTGTCTATAAGCGGCGAGGTTCTGCTCCTACTCGAGGTTTCTACCTTTTGTTTGGGTTTATTTACTGTTCTTTTAGTTTGTTTCTCTAGTGCCAGTAATGGAGTCTGCCCTTGGAGGTTCAGAAGAATATGGCAGCAGTGAGTTTGGTTAGACTATGTATATTGCCTCCCCAATTCATGGAGATAGCAATTATGAGTATGATGATTATGATGATCTTGGCACCGATAAAAAAGGAGATGACAACAATGATGGTGATGATGATGATGATGATGATGATGATAGCACATGCATATGTGGGAAGGTTGAATCAAGAAATGTGATTGATAGTTAGATAGCACATGCATATGTGGGATGTACAACTGTGTTTTCATGTATTTTTATGTAACACATGCATAGTTTACGCACTCTATTGTGTAGACGCCTGTAAATGTATGTGTACAGTGTGGCAACATTTATCACATAACTTGCTTCTTATTGGTATTATTATAACTTAAAAGATAGAGAATAGAGTATAGAGGTAAAGGCGTATAGTGATTACGATTTTAGTTGTGGTTTTTATGATGATCTCGGTTCTACCAAAAAGAAAGAGACCTTGGGAACAATTAAAAACCTTTTTCATTCACGAATCACAGATCCTGAGAGGATCTTGATAAATATACTACAACAAAATAATTTAATGAAAACAATAAAATAATAGAGACATAATCTACTCTTGAAGTACTCATAACCGATGTTCAAAAGGTGATCAAATGACTCAATTTAGAGTCTGCAATCTTGACAGATGAAATCTGTCTTAATTGAAATTTGTTTCTTTGGCAGAGCTCATTATCAACTATAAGGAGCTAGCTGCATGAATTATACTTTGCCAATCCACTCGATCTAAAGCAGTGTCTTCCTATATCTCCATCGCCTTATCCATTCAACTGCCTATTTTGTCTCTTATGCACAGTTGTTCTACATTTTTTCATTCGATCTAACAATATTAATCGCTCAGTCAGCTGACTTTTGGTGCAGTTCTGATGGCCAACAATTAATACCAGTGCCTCTTGACTAATCCTAAAATGAACGAGAATCTTCCTTGACTAGGATCCACCCTATCGGGACAATTTGCTAAGCGTTCTTCATTAGTTTTGTACTTGTTGAAGTGCTTTCTTTTGATTGGTCTTTCCGGTCTTTCCATTTCTTTCCAAGCGACATCAAGCAATTATGCTTGAAAATATCTGGCGCATCAGTGTTTTCCTATATATATAACGAGATGTCAAACAAATATATTTGTTAATTAAAGTATAGTCACGAGAATAAGATTTATATAGTACTTGCATTTTCATACCTTAACTTCACGCCACATCGTTCTTTATAGGGGTTTAAGCTGTGGAGCTCTCCAATCATTGAAAGTTAATGGTGCAAAATTCCCATTAGGGCTAGAATGCCTAATGACTTTGTAATTTTGCGACTTCAGCCAATAGGTTGATTCTCTTCATTTAATGTAACCTTTAACTTTTGTCCGTGCCCCATTCGGCAAAAGGGCGACCGAGCCCTCTTGTCATCTGCTACTTGGCGATTGACTGTCTTTGGTACCTATTGAAGCTTTTATAAAATAGGCATAAAAGAAAGCAAAAATTAAGTAAACATGTGAATTTTAGCTCAAGGTTCCAATTCATAACATAGCATGTAATGATAATTGCTCTATATTTGATGGCTATTCAAATTAAATTACCTGCTCCACTTGATGACTGCAATTCATGATTACTTTGTTGGGAAGAGCTCAAGGTTGGAGTCATATTGTTGCAAAGAGGTTGTAGTGGTTGTATTTGTGATTACATTGCGATTGTGGCGGAAATTTGAGGATGTGGTGATTAGTAGTAGATCTTTGGTTGTGAAACATCGACCATGGAGCCATTGTCCAATGGGGTTGCTTTAGTTTCATAGTCATTTGGAAAAAAACAAAACATAAATGTATTTGAACACTTGTTACTTGGATGCAAGGATGTACAAATAAGTATGAAATTATGTATGCAAACTTTTGTGTTACAAACTTAAGTATGAAATTATATATGCAAACTTATGCAAGGATCTAGTGCCTGCGATTTGTGGTGCTTTGGTTATGGCGGTTGATGGCGGTGATCTTTGTGATTGATTAGTAGTAGGTCTTTGGTTGTGAAACGTCAGCCATGGAGACAGCAGAGCAACAGGGCTGCTTTCGTTTCATACTCATCTGGAAAAAAAACAAAACATAAGTGTATTTGAACACTTGTTACTTGGATGCAAGGATATACAAATAAGTATGAAATTATGTATGCAAACTTTTGTGTTACAAACTTAAGTATGAAATTACATATGCAAACTTATGCAAGGATGTAGTGCCTGCGGTTGTGGTTTGTGATTCTTCTTTGTGCGGTTGTAGGCTGCGGCGAGGCGATGGTGATCTTTGTGTTGATTAGTAGTAGGTCTTTGGTTGTGAAACATTAGCCATGGAGCGGTGTCCAACATGTGCTTTTCGTTTTGTAGTCATCTAAAAAAAATAAAAGAAAAAAAAAACACATTTGAATGCTTATTAGTTAGATGAAAGGATGTGCAAATAAGTATGAAACTATATATACAAACTTATGCAAGGATGCAAGGTTGTAGTGCTTTCTTTGTTGTGTTTGTGATTGTGGTACGTGGTGCATCGGTTAATGGCTAAAAGGCGATGGTAAATCTTGTGTTGATTAGTAGTAGGTCTTTGGTTGTGAAACATTAGCCATGGAGCCATTTGTCCAACAAAGTGCTTCGTTTCATAGTCATCTAAAAAAAAAAAAAAAAACCGCATTTGAATACTTATTAGTTAGATACTAATGAATATATGAACACTAACTAATGAACACAAATTAAATAAAAACTAAATAAGTCTCACTGTCTTACATGTGCTAACTTTTAGGATAACATAGAATCATGCACAAAAGAAGAACTAATAATGATTATCATAGTCGTCATCATCACTGTCACCACCATCAACATATATATCATCACTGTCATCATCACTTTCATCATCATAATCATCTTCTTTTTCATCACTATCATCGTCATAATCCTCATCTTCACCACTATGATCTATAGTGGCATCACCACCACCATCAACAGTTGTTCCATTCACATTTGACCGAACCCAATCAACATCATCCTCCTGAATGTATGTTGAATCATCTAGATGTTGACTAGAATATGGCTCAACTTGCGAACATGTTATTGCATCTTCAAAAGATTCCCTCCCGCGCATATCATACAAATCCCTGGGTGTCATCTTCATAACTATATGCCAATCTTTCTCAATAGGGTCTTGTATATACCAAACCTGTTGTGCTTGGGATGCAAAGATGAATGGTTCATCAGACATTCGATTTTGTTGATACAAAAGATGCTTAAAATTCACAAGTGTGAACTTGAACTCATCTTGCCTCTTCCCCACATTGTTATCAACCCAATTACATTCGAATAACACAAACTTGAAGTCATTAGAATATCTCAACTCAATTATATCAGTCAAAACCCCATAGAAAGTAACTTCTCCACTAATTGGTCGTCTATCTCTTGAACTTGCATAACTTTGTATATATATCAATGACACTCCACTATTTTGAGTTTTTCTACTCTCCTCACGTTGTTTAGTGTGAAACCTAAACCCATTTATAATATACCCCTTGTATCTTCTTGCCCAATTATGCGGTGCTACGGACAAAATTTTTACTTCATCTGAGATGTTTGCATTTTAGATTTGTTGCAAATGTTGAACCTACATTTTAATCCATATTAGAAATCACATATCAAAAGATACCATTATATCTACATATACCACTATTTTAATCCAATGTTTGCATGTATGACTTAAGTTCTCTATAAACCAAAGTGGAAATTGTGAGTTGTGCTTTCTCATAAGATCACGCTCACTTAAGCGATGTCTATCGACTTTAAGCACTTGAATGTGTTTCCTGCATGATTGAGAATAGGTATAGGATATTAAATATGTTATTTAATTGACTAGAAATTGGATATTTAATTTAGTAGATTTCTTACTCTCGGAATGGAGTGACTACATTAGAGTTGGCTAGCACATATCTATGTGCTTGTTCCCATCTTGATTTTATCAAGTAGGAATAATTTCCCTTTCCTAAAGAACGTCCTTTGTTCACCATCATAATTTAAATATCGGCCGATTTAATTTTGTCTCAACATCATGCAAATATCGACTACAAAATGTCAAACACTCTTCGCTAAATACCCATACGCAATGGAACCCTCGGATGGCCGATTACGTACGTACTTTTTAAGTGTAAGCAAATACCTATGAAAAAATAAAATTTATTTCGTTAGAAGATAAGCTTGATCAGCGCACGTCATTTATATGTACATAAAATTGAAAAATTAATGCATACCTCTCAATAGGATACATCCATCGGTAATGCCTTTGGTCGAGCAAGTCTTGCCTCTTACGCTAAATGAGCAGCAAATGCTCCATGATATCAAAGAAGGAAGGTGGAAAAATTTTCTCAAGATGACAAAGAGTCAATCTAATTTTCTCTTCAAGGCGACCACAATCATTTGGATGTATTGCTTTTGAACATAACTGTCTAAAAAAGTACCTAATTCAATCAAGGTTTCACAAACATTCTTAGGCGTGTCCTTCTCACCTAGAGGCAACAATTGTTGCATTAGAATATGGCAATCATGGCTCTTAAGCCTGAAATAGTTCTCTCTTTGACTTGTACGGCGTGAAATACTTGGCAGTATCCATCAGGGACTTTCACATTTTTAGCACCTTGCAAAATATTTCTTTGTGCTCTTTATTCATTGTGAAACAAAATTGCGGAGTAAAAAACTTTACCATTTGGCCGTTGTTGAGGGTGAAAAGCTTTCTGAAGTCCCATCTCTTGAAGGTCACGACGAGCTTTTAGACTATCCTTTGTTTTTTCCCACGACATTCAATAGGGTCGAAAGTATATTTTCACACACATTTTTCTCAATGTGCATAACATCACGCTTGTGTCGGATTAAATTGTCCTTCCAATATGGTAATAGGAAAAAAATAGTTTTCTTTCTCCAATTATATTCTTCCCTCAAGGTTTTATCAATGCCTCTCCCATCCTCAACAACTTTTCTTTTTTTAGACACATGTGTCTTTTCATTTCCATCACCCTTCCCATATTTGTTCTCAATGGATTCTATTTGTTTGAAAATATCATCAGTATAATTGAGGTGGCATTTTCTTTGTTTCAACACTTCCATCAAAACCTATTGCATCTTTTCGAAACTTATGCCCTTCATCTAAGAACCGCCTATGGCCCATATAACAATACTTTCGACTATGTTTTAACCATCTAGAATGGGTATCTTTATTACAAGATAGACAAGCCAATGCTCCTTTTGTACTCCATCCAGATAAATTAGCATATGCAGGAAAATCACTTATGGTCCACAACAAAGCTGCACGCATATGAAACATCTGGTTGCTTGATGCATCATAAGTAAGTATGCCATCAGTCCATAATTCCTTTAACTTCGTCAATTAAAGGTTGCAAATACACATCAATATCATTTCAGGACCACGAGGCCCATCAATAAGCAAAGATAACATGAAATATGGTTGCTTCATGCATAACCAAGGAGGCAAGTTATATGACATCATCTAGCGAGGCCACGTGCTATGAGCAATGCTCATTGTCCTAAATGGGTTAAAACCATCAGATGCTAATCCAAGTCTGACATTTCGACTGTCACTAGAAAAATCTTGATTTTTTTCATCAAAAGTTTTCCATGCAAGTGAATCAGCTGGATGTCTCAATATCCCATCATCGGTGCGTTCATTTTCATGCCATGTCATGAGTGATGCTATTTTTGTTGACATGAATAGCCTTTGGAGCCTTGGCTTTAAAGGAAAATGCCTTACTTGTTTGGCAGGAATTTGTGTTACTTTAGTGGTTCCATCCTCTAAACGAAAGTTCGATTCATTATATCTTGATCTCCCACAAATTTCACATTTATCAAGCATTTTTTTGTCTTTCCAAAACAACATACAATCCTTAGGACAAGCATCATACTTTGTGTAACTAAAGCCTAAGGCTTCATTGAACTTCTTTGCTTCATAGTATGAGTCCGGCAATGTTTCACCCTCGGGAAATGCCTCCTTCAACAACTCAAGCAACATATCAAATGATGTGTTAGTCCATCCATTAAGTACCTTTATGTGCAACAATCCAACAACAAAAGAAAGAGTTGTGAACCTCTTGCAACCTGGGTACAACTCACGTTGTGCATCTTCTAATAGTTTAAAAAATTTCTTTGTCTCCTCATTAGGCCCCAATCCCATATTTTCATGTGTTTGATTTTCAGTAAAGACACCATCTTCCATTGGAACTCGAAATGTGTCATGTACCAAACCAATCATATCATCAATTACATCGAATTCTTGATTTTCATTCACTTCATTTCTACCACATGGAGCCAAGGCCTCCCCATGAATTGTCCATCTTATGTAGTTAGTGTTAAACCCATTTATGATGATATGCTCTCTTCGCCATTTAGTGTCTCATATCTAAGGTTAACACATTTCTTACGGACAATATATCTTCGACTCTAAAGGCTTATTAGCATAAGCAAACTCAATAAACTTTTCAACCCCTTCCACATATGTAGGGTCTAACCTATTTTTATATGAATCAATCCTTATCCATACCAATTATCTTCAAGATTACCTGAAATAGGATATGTAAACACGTATATAACAAAGAAATTAAAAAGTATGAGTCAACATATAATTAACATGATTATATACAATAAAGAAATTCAAAAAAAAAGGAAGGTGCAAGTTTGAATATAAACTTGGAGAATCATTTGCCTTAGTTAGTTGGATTGCCGAGTGTCTTCAAATAACTTATTTTGATACATATCAACACAAAAAGAAAGAATCATAAATATAGGAGTTGGCATCTTAATTCCAAGAAGTCTTGTTTAAGGACGAAATTTTTCAAGGATTGCATGTTTAAGGACAAAATTTTTCAATGTTTATGATACAATGTTTAAGGACAAAAGCAATTTGAATTGAATTTGTGGGAGATGTTTAAGAACAAAATTTGTTTAAGAAGTCCTTGAAAATTCTGTATACATAATTGTCCTTAAAATTCGAATTTTAAATTTTTAAAACTTGATTTAAACATAATTTTTAAACTTCTAAATTTTATGAAAACTTACATTTTATCATAAAATTACGTATCTTGTTTAAAATTAAGTTTATAAAATTATGATCTTTGTTTTCGAAAATTTATGAATTTTACGAATTTTAAAACTCTTGCTTTAAAAATTACGTATCTTTGTTTTAAAATTCAGAATTTTAAATCTTCTGTTTGAAAAATTCGTAATATTTACAGTATACTCACCAAGGTATTCATGTTTGCCAACACTATTATGGAGAGTAGCCAAAGATGAATCACAAACAAGAGAAAAACAAAGCCAAAAAGCATACAAATATTAGGTAATATTTACCTTCAAGAAAGCCCGACCAGATACATCGGATCTTCCAAGCAAAACATGTTCAATGGAAGACAACCAAATTCATTACAAAGATATAGCTAAAATAAATTTGTCGATATCCATCAAAATTAGATGGTTAATTTCTACACAAAAATTGGTGAGTCTAGTTCAATCTTTGTCACATAACCGATATCTATCCGAATATTTTTATGCACACACAATAAAAAAATTTAACCAAATCAACAACAATTCAAAAAGAAAATGATCGTAGTGCAACAATGAAATAAATTTGGCGAAGAGTTTCCGCATTAAATGTGTTAAAAATATTTAGCGGCGATTCTTTGCCTTTATAGTCGATTACATTGTTGCACAGTTGGCTATTACATATCCATTTTCACCTTCAAATTGTACAAAAAGCACTATAGTGACCAAGAATAATCTTCTCCCTCAACTGCATTGGTCACATTAGTTATTCAAAAAACAACCATTATTTCAAATTTTCCAGCAGTCATATGGTTTCTTTTCTGAGATCCACACACTAACGTTAATGTGTATGGCCAATGTTAGTTAGTTTTAAGTTGTGCATTTCCACATGATCAGAATTTGTGAATTTATTTGTTGTTTTATTAATCTTATTTAATGCGAAGATGTTTCATTGAATTTTATGAGTAATGGTATAAAATTTTACAATTTTTTCTTGCTCGATCACGAGAGTTGTCTCTATCATGTTATTCAAGTGGGTCCTATTTCAAATTTTAAAGTTTCATCCATGTATGCCACATCTATTAGTCAAATAAAGTTTGTAAGACTTGTATAATATTTTCCATTTTATATTACCATAAGGTTTTAAAGTCTGTAATGGTGATGCACCTAGCACTTAGTTACTTCATTCCATAATTTTGTTGTAGTTGGATGGTATTTTTTGACAAAATAAAATTGATATATTGTATGGTGGTTAGCTATGACAATTTTCAAATTACGTAAGGTCGCTCTTAGGATTAATTTGAAAATTTAATACTTTCCCTCAAGGTATTCCCCCTGTAGGGGCATAGGCGTTTGGGTGTGGTTGGGAGGGGTGGGGCTGATTTTGCCAATCCAGAAAAAGAAAAAAAAAGGAAAGGTATTCTTCTTCTAGTTCGATTTTCATTTTTGGTCCGTCCGTTTCAGTATTCCTTTTTCAATCACTATTCTTTTCTTTTGGTTTTTACTTGTCTTCTACTTTATTGCCTTTCCTTTTTAGTCCTTTTATTTTGGTTTTCTCTCTCTCTCTCTCTCTCTCTCTCTCTCTCTTGTTCTTCTACTTTATTGCCTTTCCTTTTTAGTCCTGTTGTTCGGTTTCGCTTTTTTTCACTCTACTTCATCTTCTATTTTAGTTTTCACCTGTATTTTTGTTTTTTCATCTTTGTTTTGGTTTTCACTTTTCAGTCCACCTTCTCTGTTTCTGTTCTCATTTTCTCGGCCTTTTTTTTTTGTTCGTTGTGATTTTTTTTATGAACTGTGTATATTGCTGGCTTTGTCCTTTCCTTTTTATTATATTATGTATGTAAGGATCGAATTAAAATAATTTTATCCATTTTTTTTTTTGAATTAAATTGAAAGTTTTAGACTAGTTCCTCAAATTGAAAAGCCACAAGAAGGATGAATTAAGAGGTATAATTCTACATTGTTTTGATTTTAATCATTGGCTCCCAAGTTCTTTTCTTCAAACTGAAAATATGTTTTTATATGTGTCTAAGCAATGGACAATATATCTCTCAAGTATCCGAAGTGTTATGAAGCATGGATCTGAGATACAACCTTAAAAATAGGACACGGTACAACAAGGATACTTCTTTAGAAATTAAGATGTATTAGTTTAAGAGCCCGATCAACCAATACTTTTTTTTTTAGAAGTCTCATGAAAATTTCATTTCAATATCAAGTCTAAACTGTTTTGTTGCTCTTGTCTTGTCCTTTCATACGTAAATGTGTTATATTCCAAAGTATTATCCGCAAGTTTACTTGCTTTTTAACTGATGAAATCTGATTTTAGTATCATCATATATATATATTTTTTAATTATCCTTGCTTTCTAAAAAGTCATAGATATGGATATGGGATACATATATGACACATTTATAAGGATATGCCAATTTGATAAATTTTGTAAAAATATGGTACCACTTTAATCTCATTAATTTCTCCTTCTCTAATGTTATGTAAGAATTACGATTTTAGTATCATCATATATATTTTTAAACTTCTTGTTTTAAAAATTCTATGTCTTATTTTAAAATTCAAAATTTTAATTCAATGTCCTCTAATTCCAAAATTAATGCATGGATTCCATCTTTGCCTAACACAATGGTCTTTATTGATTGTGTTCTCGGTGCTTTTGGTGGTAAAACTAATTATTTGTCTCTCTGCCTATATTGTAGAATTAGATACACTAATAGGCATTTCATCAAACAGGTGGTGAGTGCCACTAAAATTCAAAATTTGAACATACATGTATATAATCTGTGAACCCACAAAAAATCTCCAATTTCAGTGTCTCTAATCTGTGAACCCACAAAACTAATTTGGCTTCTTTAATCTTTGTTAACCTATATATATATATATGTATGTATATGTATGTGTATCAAAACTAATAATAAGAGGGAGATTTAAAAAATGTATAGTTCATACTTGATTCCATTGAAACAAAACCTAAAATGAAATTACCTTTCCTCTAATCATTGATAGCTTAATAGAAACACTAGCAGCAAAGGTAGAATGGCAATAGAAAGAGAAGGAAAAGCATGGAAAAAGAAACCAATGGAGGCAACATGAAGCCAATAGGGGAATCAGAAGGTAGGCAAACATCTCTTACCTCTAACGATGGTGCTATAGTGCGACAATGGTGCTTGAGCGACCTCCGATCTTTGGTGTCACGACCTTCAGCGACAATGGTGACTTTTCGTCTCACTTTGCAACGCCTCTCTTCGAAGTTAGAGATGTAAGGGAAAAAAACTAATCAATTAGAAGAAGTAGGTCAAATCTGATGCCATTTAACAATTAATTGGAGGAATCAATTTTTTTAGAGGAATCAAAAAAATGTGAACTACATTTACGGCGATCTTCAAGCAGCCTTAAAAAATGACCCTTCGGTTCCTACACTTTTTCGTCATTAACCCTCACTTTTTATCGGCTATTTTTCGTAACGCCGTTAATACTTAATTTTAGGCGGTATCTTCTTGCCATTTTAAGTATATTTTTAACGGCAGTCTTGTAACCGTCGTGAATAAAACCGCCGTTAAAGGCAAATTCTGGCGTAGTGAGGAAAAAAATAAGGCATTTAAAAAAGAAGAAGAAAAGAAGACATTTAAAAATTACAATTCACATATATAGTAATTGTAAACACAATCCGTGCATAGCACGGGTGATATGCTAGTACATTTTATGTGAATTTGGCATTAGGTTTTAATATAGTTAAAAAGTCATTATTAATTATCATATTACTTTATTTATTTTTTTATATCTTTTTATAAAAAATTCAAAAATCAATTAAGATAATCACTTCCTAAACGAGCCATGTGAACTCTATTACCTTATGTTTAGGAGTGACAAAATGAAATAAAAAATAAAATCTGTATAGTGTCGCTCTAGAAAAAAAATCAAAAATTACTCAAACTTTCCTATTAAAGATTTTATTCGAACTATAAGCCCACAATAACTTTTTTAAATGTATACTATTGATCAATATTCTAAACACATTCCGGTTAATTTTTTCTGGGATCATAAATTTTATGATGTTATATTTATTATATTTTTACATTATATTATTTATTATTTATTTGTTAAACATTTGTGCCGGGTCCTATCATTTTTGAGAGGGTAATTTATACAGATAAATTGGGCCGAGCTAGGATAGTGGGCCGCTCTTTGGGCCATTTTGAGAAGGCTAAGAAAGATGGGCCGTATGGCAGTCTAGACCGAAGTAAACGGCTGGTGCCGACGTAAGGAGGCTTGGTCCGGCGTCTATTGTTTGTTATCTCGGTTGCATTGATTGGAACCGAGGTATGTTGAGCTCGTTCTGGGACCTAATCATAGGCTAGCTCGGTTTAGTTTTTCTATGGACAGCTCGGCCTTTTCACATGAGACCGGGGTAGGAGAAAGGAAAGCAGGAGCCAAGGTGACTGTTAGTTCGGTCTTCAGTGATTAGTTCGATCGTAGCACATGGAAACCGAGGTGTGCTAAGTCCTTAAGAGGACTTGGTTCTGCAGATAGTTCAGCTCAACTCTCTTATGGTTAGCTCGGTCTTAGCATGGGAAAGCCGAGGTAAGAGAAAGGAAAGTAAGGGGCTGAACTAGCGGTTACTTCGGTCATATTGGAGTCCGGTCGTGTTAAAACCATCTCACTTGGTTCAAGCAGTGAGGGGGGTGTTGAAAGAAGCATAATCTTTCAGGAGTATGAATCCTAAGAGGAGTCTACATGGAGGAATAAGAGTCCTACTTGGATTGTGCCACACGAAACCTATAAAAGCTCACCTATATCACTTTTGGAGAGGTAACACAACTTGATTTTCTGAATACACAGAGCTTTTGTCTATTTGTCAAGCTTACTGACTTAGGCATCGGAGAGGTTTCCGGCACACACCCGCCGGCTAGCTCACGTTTGTATTTTCAGGTGATAAAGCGACGTTGTACGGAGGAACGCAAACTTGATCAACAAGATTATACGAAAAGGTGTATTTATTTCCCGTACAATTGGCGCCGTCTGTGGGAAGTCAGACAAGAACAACGTCTTGATCAAGCTTTTTCTCTCAAAAATCAATGGCGAACAACGAAGAATTACCTCAGTCCGCCATTGACGGACAAACTCCAAAAGGAGGTGCGAGGCGCGAAGGTCTACCCTTGGTCACTCCCATGACGAACCTAGAACCACAAAGACAAAATTCCAAGAGGGATGCAAGGGGACGAAGGCGGAATAACAGCCCCCATCACTCTCGTTCGCAGAGCCCAGAAAGACAAAGGCGCAGGATTGATCCTCAAACTTTGGAGGATCGCGTCAGGGAACAAGACGAGTTGATACAACAGATGGCGGCAGACATGGAATCTCTAAAGCACCAGGTGAAAGGAAAAGAAGTGGCGACAGAAGAGAGGCGCACAAACAAGACGCCCCCTCGCCGCTCGGAAAGTCGTAGTAGGAATACTACGCCCTTTCAAGCAGAAAACAAGAGCCCCAGGACAGGCGATACGCAATCTAGATCCTCCAGAACTCGTCACTCCAGGTCTGAGAGGACGAGATCTAAGAGGTCGTACACCGAAGGAAGCACATATTGGCCCTCGTATTCGCACCAGACAAGGTCTAGGCAGACAGAGTTGCCCAGATCATCCGACCTATGAACCGTGCTAGAAGAGAAGGCACGATGGAAGGAAGACGCCAGGGCGCGCGACCCACATAGAGTTTCTGCCTTACAGCGGTTGGCTCCTCGGACGCATGGAAGCGTCGAGGTTTGAATGCCAATACCGCGCCCCGCCTACGAACCAACGGACAAGGCGTTGGCGAGGCTGCAGACCTCACCATTCGTTCCAGCAATCGAGAACGCGCCCCTACCTTAAGGCTTCCTACAGCCCAAATTCACCACGTACGAAGGGAAGACGGACCCTTACTCAGCCAAAGCTTCCACTGCTAGGTTATGGCGGTATATCGGCGCAATAAGGCTTTGATGTGTATCCTATTCCCCTTAAGCCTTGGTGACCTAGGCTTGACTTGGTTTGAGAAACTTCCAGAAGGCAGCATAGCCTCCTGGGCACAGTTGGCGGAAGCATTTGTTACAAGGTTCCGAACAAACACCAAAAGACCTGTGGAAATCGACCAATTACTCTCCATCGACATGGGCGACAAGGAGACCTTGAGGTCCTATAATCGCTCTTTGGGAGACCTTTAACAGATTGGAGATCGTCCCAATCTCGCCATTGCACAGTATAAAAGAGGACTTCCAGTCGGAAACAGACTAAGGGACTCAATCACCATGACGCCGCCCCTCACCATGGAAGCCTTGATGGAAAGAGTGCATCAGCACATCAGGGTGGAAGAGGATGGCGCGCGTGCCAAAGCAAAAACTGGCGCGACCGCAGCACCAGAGAAGAAGGCCTCAGCAAAGGTCAATGCGGTAGATCGCTCGAACAAAAACGGACGAGGCAGGCGAGACAACAGCGAAGACCAGGACAAGAGATGGTTGAGAGTCCGCACTGCCATAACCACAGTCTTCAAGAAACCGATCTACCGAATCCTAAGCGAAATAAGAGGCGAGCCTTTCGTCAAGTGGCCAGCCAAGCTAGGCGAGGCTCAGAAGGACTACGACGACAGGTCGCGGTGCACCTTCCATAAAGAAAAGGGGCACCGCACCGAGAATTGCACGCCATTGAGGCAACATCTGGAATAGTTAGTGGCGATGAGCCACGGACAAATACATAGAGGAGGGGCACTGACCCGGAGACCATAACAACCCCAACGGGATGCCGATCGACGCCCCGCCCCAAGGCATCATCAACGTAATACATGGAGTCTTTAAACCTGAGCGTGTATGCGAACTCAAAGGTTCAATCAAAAAGGCTGAGCATTTATGAGAGGTGCTAAGTGCCCAACCAGTTGTCAAGAAGGGGAAGACGGAGGCTGCAAACGTCATGTCCTTTTCGGAAAAAGACTTGGCAAGGATTTATTGCCCTCACAACGATGCCTTGGTCGTCACTCTCCGAGTCAAGGATTTTGACGTCAAGCGGATTCTGATTGACCAAGGTAGTTCATGTGAAATCATGTACTATGAAACCTTCAAACAACTAAAGTTGCAAGATAAAAACTTGGCGCCTGCCATATCTCCCCTTATCAGATTCAACTCCATGCCAGAATGGCCCGTCGTCAAAATTATCCTCCCAGTCAAAGCAGGGAGTGTGACGAAACAAGTGGAGTTCTGGGTGTTGAAGGTCCCCTCCACCTACAACATTATTTTGGGCAGAACATGGCTGCATGCCATGCGCTCGGTGGCGTCCTCCTACCACCAAGTGATGCGGTTTCCCAACGACACCGGAGTAATAGAAGAAGTATATGGAGATCAGATCATGTCGAAGCAGTGTTTTGTCACAGTGAACGGCAGCCGCGCTGCCAAAGGATACGTTCATTCGGTGGAAGAACCTGAGAGTAATGAACTATTCGCAGATGTTGGCAAAGCGGCTAGTCAGAAAGCAGTAGAGGACTTGGTGGAGGTCAGAATGGATGAAAAGAACCCGGATAAGTTCTTTTTGCTTGGTTCGTCGTTGTCCAGCACTGAGAGATTGGAGGTCTTGGAATTTCTGACCTCCAACATCGAAGTGTTCGCCTGGACCCCATACGACATGCCAAGCATTGATCACAACTTCATCTGTCACCAACTCAATGTCCACCCTTCTGCCAGACCAATAATTCAGCGCACCCGCAGATCGGCACTCCACCACGCCGAAATAGTGGCAAAAGAAGTAGGAAACCTACTGGAGGCAGGGGCAATCAGAGAGGTGCACTACCCAAGATGGATCTCCAACACCGTCGTACTGCCTAAGAAGAATGGCAAGTGGCGCGTCTGTGTCGACTACAAGACAGTCAACAAGGCGTGCCCAAAAGACAGCTTTCCTCTACCAAGGATAGATCAATTGGTAGACCTAACGGCGGGGCACAACCGACTTAGCTTCCTAGATGCATATAGAGGCTACCATCAAATTGCCATACAAGAACCAGATCAGGAAGTGACATCCTTCACAACTCCAAGAGGACTCTACTGCTACAAGGTCATGCCTTTTGGCCTAAAGAATGCAGGGGCGACATTCCAACGGATGGTCACAAAGATGTTCGAACCGTTGTTAGGCAGAACAATAGAGGCTTACATCGACGATATGGTGGTCAAAAGCAAGGATGAGAATGACCATCTTAAGGATCTAGGTGAGATGTTTGAGATCCAAAAGAAGCATAAGTTACGCTTCAACGCGTCGAAATGTGCATTCGGAGTAGGATCTGGCAAATTCCTGGGCTTCCTAGTGACCAACCGGGGTATAGAGGCGGACCCCTCCCAGATCAAGGCAATTCAGGATCTGGAGAGACCAAACTCAGTCAAAGACGTGCAACATCTCACCGGCATGGCTGCTGCGCTCAATCGGTTCATAAGCCGGTCGTCAGACAGACTACGACCATTCTTCCATGCTCTAAAAGCCAAGTTTGAATGAGACGACGAATGCGACCAGGCTCTGGAAAGCTTGAAGGAATACATGTCTTCTCCACCACTACTCGTAACTCCAATTCCTGGAGAAGAACTCTTCTTGTACCTAGCAGTCTCATGACGATAATCGGTATGATATTGGTCGTCTGAAGGAATCCAACATCTGCCCATCTACTATGTCAACAAGACATTATTAGGCGCCGAAACAAGGTACTTGCCACTGGAGAAACTGGCATTGGCCTTGATGATGGCCTCAAGGAAGTTATCGCATTATTTTCACGCCCACACCATAGTTGTTCTCACAGCCTTCCCATTAAAGGCTTTATTTGAAAGGGTGAACTTTTCTGGGCGAATTCTGAAGTGGGCAGTAGAGTTGGGGCAATACAACATCAAGTTCCAACCCAGAACCGTAATAAAGGCACAAGCATTGGCAGATTTTGTCGCAAAATTCACACCAGGAAGTCATCACATCTGCCCAGTCGACCTAACTGAAACAACCGAACTAGGGATGGAAGTTGACGTCGGAATAACGCAACCCCTAGTACTGGTTACTCAGTCAGGCCCCAAGGTAGACCAGAGTGAAGAAAGGAAGGAAGAAACAAACCATGCTACACCAAGTCAGGACTCACCGACAAATGAAGACTTGGTGCAAACAGAAAGTAAGGGGCAGACAGTGAGCATGGACTCTGAAGAAAACACCAGCATCATGGAAGATCCCAAGGCATCATCTGATCCCTCTACCTGCTGGAAGTTGTTCGTCGGAGAGATGTGGAAGCTCTTCGTGGATGGAGCATCCAACCGGCATGGAGCAGAACTTGGCATAGTCCTCATCTCTCTAGACGGCCTAATAGTGGAGCAGGCGATCAACCTTGGCTTCCCAGCATCAAACAACGAAGCAGAGTATGAAGCGCTTCTTGCAGGTCTCAAGTCATCATTTCACATGAAGGCCACCGAGCTAATGGTCTACAGCGACTCGCAACTGGTGGTTCACCAAATATCTGGCGACTACGAGGCAAAGGATGACAGAATGGCCAAGTACCAAGAATTGGTCGGAACAGAGATAAAGAAGTTTGAAGTGGTGAGGATAGAACAGATCGGCAGAGAAGAAAATAGCGAAGCGAGCCGAACTCATGAGCTTCGCCTCAATGGCAGACACCTCCATTCCTTACCCGCTACTAATCGACTACCTGCCTAGACCAAGCATTGAAGACCCAGAAGCAGAAGAGGTATGTTGTGCAGAATTAGGCCTTTCTTGGATGGACCCCATCATATTGTTCCTGAAAGACGGCATCTTACCAGAAGAGAAGAAAGAAGCCAACAGAATAAGAGCAAAGTCACAGCGATTTTGGCTCTCCCCATCCTTGGCATTATATAAGAAGTCATTCTCAGGACCTTACTTGAAGTGTGTTCACCCCAGCAAAGTGGAAGCATTCCTATTCGAAATACATGAGGGTCTATGTAGTAGCCATCAAGGAGGAAGGTCACTGGCATACAGAACAATTTCGCAAGGATATTGGTGGCCATACATGCAAGCAGATTCGGAGAAGTATGTTAAAAAGTGCGAAAAGTGTCAAAAGTTCGCACACCAAATACACCAACCTGCCAGAGAACTTCTACCTCTAACTAGCCCATGGCCCTTCGCAATGTGGGGATTGGACATAGTAGGCCCACTTCCATGACACCGAACAGCAGGAAGTTCTTTCTTGCCGCAACCGACTACTTCACAAAGTGGGTGGAAGCAGAAGCCTTGGCGTCAATCAAGGAGAAAGATGTAAAGAAGTTCGTCTGGCAGAATATCATCACTCGATTCGGCATACCAAAGGCATTAATCTCAGACAACGGCACTTTTCGGTTCGGCGAAATTTTGAGGCTTTGTGAAGAATACAAGATAGAGTTCTACAACTCTACACCGGCATATCCCCAAACAAATGGTCAGGCAAAGGCATCAAACAAAGTAGTCTTGGATGGATTAAAGAAAAGGTTAGAGCAGGCAAAAGGCAAGTGGGCAGAAGAGTTCCCCCATGTTTTATGGGCTTATCGCACCACGCCTCGACGATCAACAGGAGAAACACCATTCTCCTTAGCCTACGGCATGGAAGTAGTCATCCCATTAGAAGTTGGCCTCCCCACAATTCAAAGCGAAAACTTTGATCCATACTTAAATGGCGAAGCCATAGCATTGGAGCTTGACCTTGCGGAAGAAAGAAAAGACAGAGCATTGGTCCACATCGCCTCTTACCAACAAGAGTTGTCCAGAAAGTATAACAAAACAGTGCATCCAAGACAATTCAAGATCGGAGATTGGGTACTGCGCAAAGTAATGGGAAACACCTTAGTTCCAGGAGATGGCAAGTTGGGACCTAATTGGGAAGGACCTTACAAAGTGGTCGGATTAGCAGGCAAAGGGGCATACCACTTGGAATATGAGAATGGCAAAGCAATTCCCAGGCCATGGAACACTGCAAATCTCAAGTTGTTTTATTTCTAGCTTTTTTTTTTCTTTGTAAGTATGTGTAATTTTCTACTTTCTCAATAAAACAAATCGATTCTTTTTCAGCATAATTGTCTTCAGTAGAAAATAGCTCTAGCAAATTAGTAGCATTGTAACCATAGTTGGCCGGAATAACCAACTATGACCCTTCCTAAGCCCAAAATTAGGATCCAGGCTGCAGGACGTTTTGGTCGGAATAACCAAAACACTTTATTCTAAGTTGGCTAGAAAAACCAACCTAGAGGTTGGCTGGATTAAACCAACTCTTTGTACTCTTGGTAGAAATGGCGTATGGTGAAGAGTGGTTAAACTGGATTAAACCAACTCTTTGTACTCTTGGTAGAAATGCAGCGTATGTTGAAGAGTGGTTGTGATTAAACCAACTCTTTGTACTCTTCAGTAAGTAAGCGTATGGTGAAGAGTGGTTAACTGATTAAACCAACTTGTAGACACCCTATTTTGACTGGCCCCAAGACTTGGGCGCTTTCTTTTGATTACCCGATGATGACAATTAGAATGTGTTTTTCGCAGAATTCTCAGTAAAAGAAAATGGAATTTGACCTTTAATCCCAACCTTCACCATTATGGCCAAATTATTTTAAAATATTGAATATTTCATTAATTTAGTATTTTTGTAATTTTTCATAATTTTATGTGTTTGTTCATACTTTTATTGTATTTTATATAAAAGAAAATAATAAAACAAATTATATTATGTGTTTAAAATTATTATATTATATGTTTAGTATTTTGGTATAAATTACATATTTTTATATATTTTATATAATAGATTATATGTATATAAATACATATTATATAATATTTATATTATATATATATTATATAATAAAACTAATAAAATTTGATGCGGTCAGCTTGGCTGCCGACATCTCCCAAATCAAACATATATATTATATATTATATTATATGCATGTATGTATATATTATATAATATTACTAATATTATATTATATTAATTTGCCTATATAAGGCATTGAATCAGAGGCTCAGAAAAACGAATTCTAAAAAGGGGAGAATTCTAGGGGCATATTGCATAAGTGTGATTGCTGTCATATCAAACATACTACCATGAGGCTTAATGCTTACTTGATATACCTGTTTGAATGCCTGTGGATGAAGGCTAATCACCTGAATTGGGATACTTTGATTCATGTATATATGAGATCACCATTTTCAGTGATACATATTCAAAACATTTCTTTCAAAACAAACATGGAATCAAACGTTCCAACTTTTCGTGAAATTAGTCTATACTTATATGTTACATATAGAACAAGAGCATATATTGTACATAAAAACCACATCATGATTAGTAGAGGCCGATCTTTGATCGGGTGAGTGGGGTGTTCAACTATTGACCTTCCCCTCTCATACCTAAGTTCCCGAACCAAGACACTTTGGTAACGACGGACTAATGGCTTTTGGCACGAGTCACGGGTTTCCTAAATTTCCCATAAATATTTAGGTGGAGACTCTGAAATCTGGCAAAGCAGTCCATTTTTGGCATTTGATTCAAACATCGATTTTCCAAAAAACAACTGCCGGATTTGGACTCTTTTTGTGTTTCCACTGTTTCACATTGCACTTGTGAAATCAGATTCAGAACCAACACACAAGTGGAGTCCGAACTGTAAGGGCTATTTCATTCTTCCGAAAGGGAGCGCGAAAAGCCAAGCTACACAACTCTTTGTACTTTTCAGCCGAAGTAAGTGTATGGCTGAAGAGTGGTTGGCTGGATTAAACCAACTCTTTGTACTCCTCAGCCGAAGTAAGCTATATTGGCTGAATAATGGTTGGCTGGATTAAACCAACTCTTTGTACTCCTCAGCCGAAGTAAGCTATATTGGCTGAAGAGTGGTTGGCTGGATTAAACCAACTCTTTGTACTCCTCAGCCGAAGTAAGTTATATCGATTGAAGAGTAGTTGGCTGGATTAAACCAACACTGGATACTCTTCAGCCGAAGTATCTATATCGGCTGAAAAGTGGTTGGCTAGTAAGTTAGATAGCCATAACCGAGATCACAGATGCAAGCATACATACACAAAATCGGAATAAGAGTTGAAGAAGATTTTTTCATTGAAAAGTACAAAGCAAGTACAATTAAGGGGCCGCAACCCGGTTACAAAGATCAAATACAAAAGAAAAGAAAGGAAACAAAATCAACAGAAAAGTCCATCAATTTCAGCATCAAAATCTGCATCAGCATCCGTCCGGATTCCGGTGTCGGTTGGGAGCATGGTTTGAGCTGGGAGCTCGGTCTCAACTTGAACCTCGGTCTCAGTTGGTCGCGTTTTGTCAGTTAGCAGCTCGTCCGTTAGGTCTTCAATGACTGGTTCCAACCGAACTGTTTGATTATTTTGTTGTTCATTGACGACCGGGGTGAGAGTTGGCTCATCATCATCATCATCTTCATCATCACCGGACCCCTCAAGAAATTGCCTTTGGAGATCGACAGCATATTGCGAAAGCAAGGCCGGAATAGAGTACGGTGGAGCATTGTAGACGTCGGTGTCAAGCGTACAACTGAGCTGCTCTACCGCACTCCTCCAGCCACATTTGAAAAATAAGTCCTTTGCTGCGTTGCACTGAAGGGTGTAGGCGTCTTCGGCTTTCTTAAAGCCTTGTTTTTCGGCTTTCTTAATACCCACCTTCAGTTGGGCTATCTCGGTGTCTTTTGTCTTTTCGATCTTTGCCAAAATGCACAGGTATTTGTCTTTCACCTCGTTAGCAACCTTCTGCTTTTAAACCCGACCGAATTAGCAAGCTTCGGTCGGTAAACCATTCTCAAAGACGTAGCTCGGCCAGTTGTTTTTTGGCTTCCTCTAGCTCGGCCGACTTTGCTTCGGCCTCCGCCATGGCCTCCCTTGTATTTCGCCTAAGTTACATGACCCTTCTGTGTGTAACTTGGTTTTTCTGGATGGCTTGCAAAAGAGAAGTAACGTTAGCCGGACTGAAAGTTGGGAAAAATTAGAAAGAAAGAAGAAAGCTGTTTACCAGGATCATGGACTTGGTTGAAGACCGAATGGACTTCAGTTCGGTGTTGAGCTGCTTATAATGGTGCTCCATGTCCTTGGGAAGGCACACACTTTTGGCCAGGTTGAAAGCCATCAAGTGGTCCTTCTCTGAGACCACTGAATCAGAAGCGGTGATATCTCGGTCGTTGTAGGTGAGGATAGGAACCCATTTGGAGGACGAGGCAGTTCGGTCGGACTGCTCCGGTTGAGGGCTTTGCTGAGGGCTTGGGGGAGGACTTGGTGGCGGAACCGTCTCGTCCTCGACAAGTCGTGGCCCGATTTGGCTAGTCCGGGCTCGCTTGTTTCGGCGAGAGGTGGATGGCTGTTGGGATGGAAGGGCCACCACGGTCTCAGTAAACTGGCCGGCTTGTGGTATTTCGGCTGGGTTTGTTGCGGTTAGCAATGCCTTCAGTCGGTTTCTTTTTGCCATTTCCTGTTCGGCTGTGAGAGGGATTAGGTTTATCTGAGGCAAGGATGGGTCTGGTTGTGGTGCTTCTTCGAGAAGAAAATCGATCCTGCTTTTCGGCATTTATGTGATGAGTCGGCTCGAAATTTAGAAGTTTTGCCCAACTTCTTTCCTTAACCCGTAGTGCGGCGCGCAGAATACCTAAGTTGGGGTAGCCGTAATTCGATAGGAGATGGGCCTTGTCTGCAAAGGAAGACAATTGTTAGTCCGGTGCAGAATGAAAACCGAATTAAGAGAAAATGATGAGTTGGAACCGAAGTATGTATACCAGGTTCTCCTTTTTTCCAATTTATTCTTTGGCCAGGAATCTGGGCTTGATGATCTTCGAAGTTCCCAGACACCCAGAAGAAATCATCGTCATTTAAGTCTTTGTCCGGTGTTTGTTTTATTATTTTCTCTCGGCCACGGCGTATTCTTAAATAATAACACCAGCCGTCGTCTTTGGATCCTAATGAGTATTGGTAGAAAATTTCGGCTAAACCGAGGTTGAGGCCGGCTTGGCGGTTTAACGCGTCTACGCCCATTATTATACGGTATGTGTTGGTGGATAGCTGGGTTGGGCATAGTCTGGTTTGTCTAAGGAATTCGCATATTAAAGGTTGGACTAGGAATCTAAGTCCGGTTTCTATTATTGATTGAATGGTAAAGGGGACAAAGCCTTCGTTGTCCCATGGGTCAACGTCTTGTTCGGCTAAGGTAAGGTTTACATCGGCTGGAATGTTGTAATCCTTTCGGAATTCGGCTAGGCCTCCTGGGTTTCTACTAGGAACCTATATTTCCCCATTTATTGTATAAGTTAAAAATAATTTAGCTCGGTTGAGAAGATGTGCTCAAAAGCTCGGTTGAGCGCGCAGAGGGAGTGCCTGGGCAACCTAAGTCTGCAAAGTGGAAAAACAAGGTGTTAAGCACAGATCGTTGACCGTGCTACAAAAAACAAAACAAGAGAAGACAAGTCTTACTTCGGCTACGTTGGGTGCTATAGGATCTACCACGGTTTCAACAAAGTACTTTTTATCTTGGCTCGACAGGATGTTTGGTTATCTCGGTTCTACCTATGGATTTGTTACTCCGGTTGGGCATCAAAGGGCAGCTTTCTGAGTTCGGTTTTGAAACTCAAAAAGTTGGCTTAGCCCCGAAGGCTTAGCTCGGTCTAGGGCCGAAATTCATAGTTCGGTGAGTTTTTATTTCGGCTACTGTGAATCAGATGGTTACCCATTGAAACTACTGTGATATGTACAAGTTCTAGTTCGGTTCCAGTCTACCTAAATCTTTACATAGCAAAAACTATTTCCTAGTTCGGTTGGACGTGTTTTTTGGATCAAATAAGTGTTCTACTTGCTATTACTTGAAGATTCAAGAGGTTCTACAGACAAAGTTTTTCAGAAAGTACAAATGTAGTGGAAGAAAAACAAAGCGTTTTGCAAAAACACACGAAACAGATTGATGTGGAGCAAACAAAAGCCAAAACAAAATAAAAACAAGGTTTATGATACTTACCAGGGAAAGCAGAAGAGCTGGAAATGGAACAGCAACAGTAAAAAAGCGAGAGCTCAGAGGTTGCAAGAAGATTGAAGAGAGAGAGAGCACAAGAAGTGAAGAGTAAAGGTAGATCGAGAAAATGAAGGGAATGTTTTGTGTAAAGTGAAAAATGGCGGGAACTGTTCAAAAATTACGGAGTACGAGGGCGGCGTTACAGTTGTGAATAGCCAATAAGAGCCTGCCACGTGTCCTTTGGAAAGAGCGTCTCGATTCTTTGATTGAAGAGACGTTTTGACCGGACGTACACAGCTCGGCTTGATATGTAGCTCGGCTGGAGAAGCTAAGGGGTTTTTTTAGCTCGGCTGGAAAGGTTAAAACTCTAGCTCGGCTGATGGACGGGTAATCCCTATCATGCTACACAGATGGGATTAAGGGGCAATTGAGAGGGTAATTTATACAGATAAATTGGGCCGAGCTAGGATAGTGG
Source organism: Camellia lanceoleosa (assembly GCA_025200525.1). Lineage (NCBI taxonomy): Eukaryota > Viridiplantae > Streptophyta > Magnoliopsida > Ericales > Theaceae > Camellia > Camellia lanceoleosa. Next base: position 3,816,203 of record CM045761.1, on the reverse strand, counting down.
GCCGCTCTTTGGGCCATTTTGAGAAGGCTAAGAAAGATGGGCCGTATGGCAGTCTAGACCGAAGTAAACGGCTGGTGCCGACGTAAGGAGGCTTGGTCCGGCGTCTATTGGTTGTTATCTCGGTTGCATTGATTGGAACCGAGGTATGTTGAGCTCGTTCTGGGACCTGATCATAGGCTAGCTCGGCTTAGTTTTTCTATGGACAGCTCGGCCTTTTCACATGAGACCGGGGTAGGAGAAAAGAAAGCAGGAGCCAAGGTGACTGTTAGTTCGGTCTTCAGTGATTAGTTCGATCGTAGCACATGGAAACCGAGGTGTGCTAAGTCCTTAAGAGGACTTGGTTCTGCAGATAGTTCGGCTCAACTCTCTTATGGTTAGCTCGGTCTTAGCATGGGAAAGCCGAGGTAAGAGAAAGGAAAGTAAGGGGCCGAACTAGCGGTTACTTCGGTCATATTGGAGTCCGGCCGTGTTAAAACCATCTCACTTGGTTCAAGCAGTGAGGGGGGTGTTGAAAGAAGCATAATCTTTCAGGAGTATGAATCCTAAGAGGAGTCTACATGGAGGAATAAGAGTCCTACTTGGATTGTGCCACACGAAACCTATAAAAACTCACCTATATCACCTTTGGAGAGGTAACACAACTTGATTTTCTGAATACACAGAGCTTTTGTCTATTTGTCAAGCTTACTGACTTAGGCATCGGAAAGGTTTCCGGCACAAACCCGCCGGCTAGCTCACGTTTGTATTTTCAGGTGATAAAGCGACGTCGTACGGAGGAACGCAAACTTGATCAACAGGATTATACGAGAAGGTGTATTTCTTTCCCGTACAATTTTGTATATCTCCAATGCAATTTTAATTATTAGACTGACATATTAAATAATAAGATAAAATAGCGATGGTAGGATGATCATCTCTTTTTGGTTTCGTTTGGAAAGAAGGGGGTTTGGGTTGGGTTGGGTTGGGTTTGGGTTGGGATTATTTTAGTCACAAAAAAATAAAATATATTTTTTAATTTAATAAGATAAAATATCACATCTTTGTAATTTAATAAGACAAAATATATTTTAGGCACGAAAGGGGTAATTTGGGAAGTTAATACAAGTTGCCAATTAAAGTCAGACACGTGTCAACTCGTATTGATAATAATGGATATGCGTGGCACTAGAACAATCAAGAGATATAAGGTGATATGGTCTGACGGTTACTCACAAAGTTGAAATTCAGAATCAGGAAAGAAGCCTAACTGCAATGTGGCGTAGTGAGACTGACTGTGACAGAGCATGTTCAGCAATCATGGAAGGACATTTCGACGGTTGGAAGCCCACTTCGACAGTTATCATTGAGAAGTATAAATAGCAGAGAAGGCACCAGAATGAAAGATCTAGACTCAGATCAAAAAATCAGTTTTATTTACTTTATTTTCCCTTCCAGTTTTTACAGTTCTTTACATTCCTGTATTTCAAATTCTTGTACTGCATTTCATTCATTGTAGTAGTTTCAAATAGTTTGTTACTGTAAACCTCTACGAGGCTGGGTCAGATCAATGTAAGTTTTTCATTTTATTTAATAAAATTCTGAAATTATTCTTCACTTAGTTATTATTTATTAAATTCTCCTAAACAAGCCATCAGTAAAAGTCCTCTTCATTGAAACTGAAAGAACTAAAACACAATCGTCTGATAATTGATTGGCAATTAATCTTCTATAAGGACTGATTGATCTTTACTGGCACGCTTAAAATTACAATATTAACCTTCGAAAGTCAAAAAAGCCAACAATAATATAAATACATTTAAAAAGTATAATATTTGTGAAAAAAATTCACTAAATGCCAAAAATATAATATATATATATATATATATGAAAATTCCACACATTTTTCGTATTTTTATGTATTTATTTTTTAAAAAATATTTTTTCATAAATATTGTATTATTTAGATATATCTAAGTAAAGTACACCTAAAAAAATAAAAAATAAAAAATATTTAAAATTTTAAAAATATTCACTAAAAATAAAAAAATACAAAAAATAAAATACTCAATTTGTAAAAAATTAAATTCAAAAAATTAAAATCAAACACAATAATTATCATTTTTTTATTATTATTTAGGGTCATATAATTATTTGGTTCTTCCTTTAATTGGTTATACTAACAATACGAAGGTCTAAAAAGACGCAATAATTACTGGTGCAACAAGGGGATGGTAGGCCCACTAAAAAATAAAATAAATTAAAAAATTAATAAAATAAATGTTATATTTAAATTAATAAAATGTCATATTTAAATTATAATTATTTCATTTTTAATTAAAAAAATATAATTATTTCATTTTTTTCTCAAAAAAAAAAAAAAAATCGTCCCAAACGAAATGCATTTTACTAAACTAAAATAGTCAAAAAAATTTTAAAAAAAATACTATAAAAGTTATTCCCAAACAAAATCTCAGTATGCATGACCTCCGCTAAAATTAAAAAGGGTAAAACATCCCACAAATTCAACCTATTGTTGGTTTGGGATGTTTTAAAAAAGTGTACTTTTTGATTTATTGGTTTATATGAGTTGGGTTTGGGTTAGATTTGATGTGTTGTGTTAGAGATGTGATGTGATTTAAATAAGATGATGTAACTTAAATAAGATAGTGACTTTTTGTATTATTTAATGTACTCCAAACCAAGCCTTAAAGTAGCATCAATCATGTAAACTAGACTTTTCTGTTATTAATCCTATTTTAGACTAACGGATTTGGCTGATACCTTTAAACAAAAAATACTCTCACTATATACTTTAAAAATAGCCTACAATAAATGTCGGTTTAAATTTGAACAATTCTAGATACACATCAAAAATATTGTGAAATATTTAATATATAAATCAGATTTACTTGAGATATGAGTTCCATCATACAACTGGTAAATTTTAAGGGTTGTTTAGAGTGTCCTAAATAAGTATATTTTTTATCTTTTTAGACTAAAAAATTGAAGAAGAAAATATGAATATTTGGGTTAACTTTTTGACTTTTTATGAAAAAAATGTGTAATAAAAATTGTAAAAATTAATTTGTAGAAAAAAATTAAAATTGAGAATTGTGCAACCGTAATCGCATATCTTCTTTCCAAATGTATTTTTGTTCATGTATTTTGTACACAACTTATTATTTAATTGTAATATATCATGTCAATTATACTTAAATTTGATTCAGACATTTTAATTTTTTTTTATATATGTTGTATTTTATTTTTAAATCCATATTATTATTATTTATTTTTTTATTTTTTTTGATAGGAGGGAAATATATAGATAATTAGAATTCGGCTACAATCTTAGAGAGTGAGACCTGGGGTGCTACTGTGATTATCACAGTGGCGATCTGTTGTGGGATTTTTTTTTTTTTTTGAATCTTTTTTTGATAATTTAAACCGTTCATATTGTAAAATTTGTCGAGTATATTATCTATATAAAAAATCAAGTTAATAAAAAATCCGTAACCCCATGATTAGATTCAAATTGTTTTACAAAAATTATCAAGATAATGTCAACCGTTTATTTATTAAAAAATAAATATGCTCTTGTTATAAAGCTATAGATTTTTAATCAATTTAATTTTTTATATGAATGATCTATTCAATAAATTCTACAATATGAACTGTTCATATTATAAAAAACAAATTCTAAAAAAAAGCCCCACGGACTCACAGCAGCACCCCCAGGTTAGCTAGGGCCGAGCTCTAAGAGAGAGAAGAGACTGTAGAGCATAAAGGTAGAACATTATAGATATCATAGGATCACCGTACAGATGAGAAAGAGAAGCAAATAAAAAGAGACTCCAAAACACAATAGAGGACACTGAAAAGCTGGACAACTAGCTCAACTGGAACCCCCATGTGAGCTTGACTTGACGTGACCTGACCCAATCTTTATTCATAGGCTCTTACTAATGGGGCCTGGCATCTCTCACGACGTCCTTCATCAACCTCACTGCACCCTGCAACACATTCACAAAAATAACAACCAAAAAATCAAAACACAAAAATAGTAGTTAGAGCATCTCCAACGGTTCAGTAAATGTTTCATCAGATTTGAGTAAAAAAAAGACCATTTCCTTGATTTGATACTGGGCGCTCCAATGGTTCCCCTTCATCAAAATCTCATTCAGGCATTCAGGGGCAACCGGTTGGTTGACCTGCAGGTCAACCAACCAGTCGACCGGATAGAGGAAAAAAAATTTTTTTTTTTTTAAGCTTTCTGAACTGTTTGAACCAACCAGTGAACTGTTTGAACCAACCAACGTGAACTGGGCGATGTGCACTAGCAGTGGGGCGACCGGTTGGTTGACCGGCCGGTCAACCGGCCGGTCGACCGGTAAGCTGTTTTTTTTTTTTTTTTTTATTTTAATTTCCCTCCATTTCTGTTCCTCCTATTTGTTTTTCCCTCCATTTACATGTATGGGTTTTGGTTTACCCGTAATAATTTATTAAAATATCTCATAAACACATTGTTATTTATATGTCAGAGAACTCCATAGGTTAAACACAAGGATCATATCTTCAACAAAACAGAGCATAATGGATTGTTTGAAATCGATGATATTTACTTCATTTTCATCCTCCTCTTCTTCTTCTTCCTCTGACGAGGAGTCTGATGATGAATATATAATCACACTTTTAGCAGCTTATGAATAGAATACCAGTACTATGCTTCAGATTCTCCAGTCAAGTGATAGCTCGAAGAAAATAGGGGGTTCTGTTGTGGGCCACAAGTATATACGCAGAGATAGAAGGCAAGGTCATGATAGATTATTTGCAGATTACTTTGCTATAAATCCAGTGTATTCAGCGACAATATTTCGGAGACGTTTTCGAATGCGTCGTCCTTTGTATCTGCGAATTTTAAATGCAATCGAAGCACACAATTCCTATTTCATTCAAAAACAAGATGCAGCTCATGTTCTTGGATTATCTGCCCTACAAAAAATGACTTCAGCAATGAGAATATTATCATACGGTATCGCAGCAGATGCAGTTGATGATTACATACGTATTGGGGAAAGCACTGCAATTCAAAGCTTACAACAATTTTGTGATTCAGTGATTGAAATCTTTGGAGTAGAATATCTGAGATCTCCGACACCAACTGACATTGCTAGATTACTTGCTATTGGCGAGGTTCGGGGGTTTCTGGGTATGTTGGGAAGTTTAGATTGCATGCATTGGGAGTGGAAAAATTGTCCAAAAGCATGGCAAGGTCAATACGTAGGCCATCAAAAAAAGCCAACCATTATTCTTGAAGCAGTAGCTTCTTACGATTTATGGATTTGGCATGCATTTTTTGGAATGCCTGGATCACACAATGACTTGAATGTATTAGACCGGTCACATTTGTTTTCTGATCTTGCCCAAGGTAAGGCTCCCCCTGTCCACTACACTGTTAATGGACATAGTTACGATATGGGTTATTATCTTGCTGATGGTATATACCCGCAATGGGCAACACTGGTGCAAACAATTTCTTCTCCCCAAGGAGCAAAGAGACAACATTTTGCAATGATGCAAGAGTCTGCCAGGAAAGATGTAGAGCGGGCATTCGGAGTCCTTCAATCTCGATTCGCAATTATAGGTGGTGCTGTACGTTTTTGGGACCCGAAAATGTTTAGCAACATAATGAAAACTTGCATTATATTACATAATATGATTGTTGAAGATGAGAGGGAGGAGCACCTTGATTTTGATTATGAAATTTCATCAACCAACACACCAGTGCAACTTTCCTCTACTCCTACCAATGACTTTGAATCATTTTTGTCTCGTCATTTAGGTATTAGGGATAAAAATGCATATCATGCCCTCCGTAATGATTTAATAGAACATATGTGGCATCTTCGCGGTGAAAACTAGATTCACCATAGATAATTTTTGTAATTTTGTTTATAGTTTTGAAATCGAAAGTTGTCTTCTTTGTAATCTTCATTATGATGCACTATATTAACCAAGTAACAGAGAAGTTATGTAATTACATGTGCCTTTTCTCTCCTTTACAACATGGTTTTGATCATGGTGTGACCTTCTGCTTAATACATTAGCCTTTTCTTTAGTTCACATTGATTGATATGAGAAGAAATATGTAGTTCTATAATTCTGTTTTTGGAGTTCAGAGAAGAAATAATTATGATTTTGCTAACAAATTTTCTTAATATGTGTAAAAATAAATAAAAATATAAAACATTTTCATTAATTTCAAAATGCTTTTACTAAATTTAAAACTTTTCCTTTCTAACAGTTTCATTAATATCCCATTGTGATCCTATTGTTAAAGTGAGGACATATGTGAACCCCTGAGTTGCAATGGTTCCCATGCAAGGTGCAAGTTGACCTTTTCATCTCTCTCCCACTAATGCATATACCATATGTTTTCATATTTGCTACACAATTATTACATAACAATAATGATATATATGGACAAAATCACAAGTACCAATCTGAACCATTGGTCAATTGTTCATTGTGATGTGCAGATGGGCTACTAAAGGGTCCCATGCTTGTACCTACAAATATAGCATAACCCTCATTACCAACATTAAGGATGTGTTTGGAATAATTTTCTATCTTTAGTTGCCTTAGATTCTACTCAATTAGGGGCCATGGTTGCCTTCTGTCATATTACTTATTTTTCATATTAGCATCATCCAACTTTAAACCTCACAGGTTGGTTTCTTAGGATTGTTTTTTAAAACCTATTACTTAATATAAATTGTTTTTATGATGATGAAAGAATATGGCATAATCAAATGGATGAAATTGCTTGATTATTCACTTATGTTCAAAATTTCATCAGTTTGTTTTTTAAATATTTCACATAGGTACAGGATGCACAACAAATCCACATGATCTGATTTAATAAAACTTTTGACATTTTTCTTCACTTTCCTCTAACCTCAGTTTTGCTTTTGCTAAAAATCATAATTATTTGTTTTCAATTCAAATATCATAATTATTTGTAAAAATCATATTATGAAAAGCATAATTATTTGTTTTCAATTCACATGATCTGGTAAAAATTATAATTATTTGTTTTCTATTCAATCTATTATTTGTGCCATCAATTATTTGTGCAACCATGTCAATTATTGATGTTGATGCATTCAACATTCAACCTACTTTTCTACCACAAAAATACATTTAACCTGAGAAGCATATTCATATATACAGTGAATACGTGTGCAACATGACAGCACCTACCATTCACAAGATGACAGCAACTACCATTCATTATATGCAGCACTTATGAATTCAACCACCTACCATCCTCTATATCAGCATCCACAGATTCTGCATATTGAAGTGTGAATCCACACAGACTCTACATTTTCAAGAGTGAATCCACACAGTGCAACTTTCAAGTTTGAATCCACATCATCACCAAACCAGCATCATTAGGAACACAGGAGCAAGGCAGGATCAACACCTACCATAAAAGCAGAACAAGAAGGCAGCATAGCAGAACAAGAAGGCAGGTGATTAACGGGGCAACCGGTTGGGCAACCGGTTGGCCAACCGGGGAGGGCAACCGGTTGGGCAACCGGTTGGTCACCCGGCCCTTACATGTTTTTGGTTTTTTTTTTTCCCCTTCCAGTGTGCATGCCACTCACTTGTTCAACTTCTGTACAGGACACATGAGCATGACAGTGTTTATGTTACTTTCATATTTTGTGCATGCCACAAACAATTTCAACTTGTGTACAGAACACAGGAGCATGAATAAATTTATGTTACTTTCATGTTTTGTGCATGAATGTAGTTCATTTAAAACTCAACACAGAACAAGAGTTTACTTTAATGTTTTTTAATAGACATAAATTTATTAAAACCTCCCTCAACTACAGAACAAGATTTAGATTTTTATTTCATGTTACTTTATTGTTTTTAAAATGAATATACAGAGTCTGCATTAAGATTTTAATTTATTAAAACCTCCCTGCATGTTTTTTTAAAAGATGAGCTACATTGTATTGATATGTACTGAATACAGAGTCTACATTACTATGTTTTTGAAACATGAGCTTTATACTACATTACATTACTATGTTCTGAAATTGTCAGTAAGCATTTCATAAGACAGTGTTTATGTTAATTACTTCTTTACTAGCACATTTTTCTAAAAATTCAACAGATATTCACATAATGCCTAGAACTAAAAGAGTGAGAAGAGAAGGTGGTGAAAGTTCTAATTCTGGACGACGCGAACAACAGCAGCTTCAAACTCAGTCATATCCTACGGATGAATTTCTTAGTGAAAGTCATGCACTAGCTTTTGAAAACTTCGCAAGCCGACCTATTGTAACAGGGAGGAGGGTCAATCTGCCACCTCAATATGATGCACTACTAGTTAGTAAACTTGAAAGAATGGGATGGCTAAATTTAGTTAATTTACCCCAAAAGGTATATCCACGGCTAGTATCCCTTTTTTATGTCCACCTAAAAGTCACTCATGAACAAGATGGCAATTTTACTCTTTTATCATATGTGAAAGGAGAGGGTGTACAGTTTGATGTTCCTACTTTAGCAGGCATTATTGGAGTTGAGGTAGGTGATGAGAATACCCATTTTCAGACTGAGGCTGAGTTAGTTAAACTTGTCGGTAATGGGACTGATGTATATACTACTATATGTCAGAACAGATTTACTGGAACTAGTCTACAAGCAAGGCATTTAAAACCTTATCTTCGGATCCTTCACCGGTGGATTGTAGAAAATGTCACTCCGAAGAAAGGACATCATGATGCGGTCCCATATTTTAATGCGTATTTATTATACTGTTTTGAGGTTGGGCAGAAGTTAGATTTGGCTTACATAATTATGAAAGAAATGGTGCTGTCAAATACAGAAATGGGCCGGTCATTAATGTTTGGGGCACTCTTGACAAAAATTTTCAAACATTTTAAGGTTCCTTTTGCAAATGAAATGGACATCAAAATCCGTTCACCCATTACTCCGTATACAGTGAATCGTGCTGGTGCAGCCGCCAATTTAATACAAAAGGATAATGCTGAAGAAGATTCAGAGGATGAAGTCCCAGCACATGATGGTCCACAACATCCTCCTGTCAATGTGATGCCGTCAACTGAACCACCTCAATATTGGACTGATTTTTTGGCCAGGGACGAACAACGTTATAATCAACGCATTGAATGGAAACATCAACGCGTTTAATGGGAACAACAAATGGCTAATCAAGTCAATTCGTTGGGTACTCAGTTTGAGACATTTGCCACTGCGCAGAACTCATTAATTGAACAATTTGGTGAGTTTCGTTTGGATATTGGAAGACGTCATGACGTGGCAAACAATCGCATTGATAGAATTGAGGATCGCATAGATGACATATACCATCACTACTTCCCTCCTCCACCACAACCAGATAATGACTGTTGATCGGTGTGCCATTATGTGTTTCCATTGTTTTGTGTTGTATTATTTTCACAACCTGTTGTTAGGTAAGTTTCTGTTATGAATGTAGCACTTTTGTAAGATTATGTGATATAAAATTCCCTTGCCTTGGTAAGATTATGTGATATAAAATTCTCTTGCCTTGGTAAGATTATGTGATATATATGTGTCTCTTGCCTTTGTAAGATTTTGAAAGGTGTAATGTTAACCAAAGAAGCAGATTTAAGGATGTATTTATATGTAAGTACTTATCTGTAATACTGAAAGATTATGTCAGTTATTTTTGCTTAAGGATTTTCAAACATATGCATCAGTGTAGCATGAACAACAGTAGCATAAGAAAACATGTACGAATGAAACAAATAACAATTTCACATACCTATAATTGGTTGCAATGCAAGGATAGAATGAGACATGACATTTGTAGTCTTGTATGTGATAATGTAATCATGTACCAACATATGAAGATGTAGCCCTTCGACTTGATTGCATAACAGAACAACACCCATTTACATAGTTGTAGGGAATTCTCGAACAAACAAGAAACAAAAATGGAAAAGGCAACCATCTCAGGAAACAAAAACTGAGAACAAATTAATTAAATACTAATTTTATAGAAATGGAAAAGTCAAGTGAGACACAGCTTCTAATTGTAGACAGTGTTTCCTTTTCCTATAGATGACACCAATAGATGAAACTAGTAAATACAGAACCTTTCAAGGCAATCTATTAGTTGTTCGAAATAAAATTTGTCGTTGAAGATCTTCGTAGTATGCCCTTTGCATTGGATTTAAATTTGTCATGTCCATTGACATTATTTTATGATCTTCATTTCGTTGTTCTCGTTCATTCATCATGGATAGGAGTTTTAGTTGTTCCTCCCTATCTTCAGCCCTTCTTCGACGGTCTGCAGCTTTCTGCTCACGGTCGATCGCCTTTTGTTCATCTCGCTCAATAGTTCTAGCGGAGATACTTGATAACACTTCAACAATTTTGGATTGATTGGTAGCCATTTCATCAAATCTACTATCGTGGGTTGTTTGATTCTTCAGCTTCTCTTTCGCTGCTTTAGTACCAATTGGTCATGTTGATGGATTAGATGCTTGTTCGTGTAGGACATTATTCTGGTTGGATTGAAGTGCATCAGATTCTCCAGTTGGTGGATTCGAACATGGATAAGCATGTTGCGTACTCTTTTTGGATTGTGTTCGAAATTCATCCCACTTACAACTTCGGCGCAAAATATCCCAACATGTATCAAATGTGAAGTGTTTTTTCTGTATTGCGTGATACATCCGCTTTGCTTCAGCGACCTACAAAAAAAAATTACAACAATTTCAAAATAACAAATAACAGATCACATTCGAAATTTGCTATTTACTAACACAAATAAATATTACCATGTCTGTCTCAGTTGTTCCACTTTGTTGCCTCAGTTGAATTTGTTCAAGAAAACCACAGAATTTATTAATTGCCTTTTGCATGGCAGACCAACGGTGAGACAAAGAAATACGATTTCGATTTGATTCACCAGCGAATTATGAATTAAAATTAACAAGGACTCGTTCCCAAAATGTAGTCATAGTCTGACTATTACCAGTAATGGGATCTTGAGAGACTGCTAACCAAGATCTACATAAAGTTTCATCTTCTATAATTGTAAATGCTTTACCACGAGAAACACGAGAAGTTTCTGAAATGAAATGATTATCACTGCTCTGCGTGTTCTGTTCTCGCGAGGTTTCCGACATAAAATTAATATCAGTGTTGTGCTGAAACATTTGTGATTCTTCAAACATTTCAAAATCTTCCATAATTTAAAAAAAATACAGTACATACACTATCTATAATACTAAAAAAGATTAGAATGATATGCAATCAATAGTGAACCTCACAATTACATAGTGTAATCAGATAATATAAATTAAAGTTTCAAAGGAGAAAAATCACAGAAGAAACAAAATTCACAACCTAAAATAATGCTCTTCTCAAAATAAAATAGTCTGTCATGTTGCACTGATATATTTTATAGAAGACATTATCTAACGGTAAATTTTCAAAATAGTCTGTTCATGACATTATCTAACGGTAAATTTTCAAAATAGTCTGTTCATGCAACGGTAAATTTCTTAAAACGGCTATTTTTGAAATATGTATATATGAGATAATAATTTTAATTATATCATGAAGGATAAATTGTCAAAATACTCTTTCCATCTAACGGGTAAATTTACTGAAACCACTAGTTTTTAATTATTTATATTAAAGATAACAATTTGAATTATATTTTCAATGAAATTAAAATTTATATCACCACTGAAATTAATCGAAATTATTTGAAGTTCACCTTCAAATTATTCCAAGTCCACTGCAATAAACTAGGTGAAAGTAAACCTATCTTTTGCTTAAAACGTCCAAACCTGTTGCTACCGGGCGACCCCTCCATTCCCATGCTCAGACCGGGCGACCCGGGCGACCGGATGGTCAACCAGCCGGTCGACCGGCTGGTTGACCGGCTTGCATACCACGGCCCAGTTCAAACTCCTGAGTTCAGTCAGTTCAAACCGTTCAAAGTTCAAACCCGTCGCATAAGATAATGAACCGGTTGACCGGTTGGTCAACCGGCCGGGCAACCACCCGGTTGTCCCGTGTACCACTTCAATGGTCTGTAACAGTGATTTGCTAAAATCTTACTCGTGGTATCAGTTTGATGATTTGTTTGGTGAATCCTGAATTTGATATAAGTTTGATGCCACGGTTGGAGCTCAAAAATTGAACTTTTCATCAAATTTTGAATTTGATATTGGATTTGGTTCTCCGTTGGAGATGGTCTTAGTAGATACTTAGATCTGATGAATGTCATCTGATTTAGGTCTTTTTGAGAAGTGTCAAAAAAAAAAAATTTAATTTATTAATTTATTTAGATTACGTAATTAAAAAAATTAATTTTTTTTAAACGCTTCCTAAAACAATCCTAAAGAAAAACATATTTCATTGATAGTTGTTTGTGTCTTGGTTTATATAATATCTAATCTACCTCGTACGTGTTTAAGATCACACTTACTGTAAAATATATTTTTGTAATAACGCACACAAGATAGGTAAAATATGGGGGTGAGATACCCATTTCTTAAAGATCGTTGAGAAACGAAGCTATCTGGTTTACCCAAAAACTTGATCTAGCCATTCAGTTTTAATCCATTTGGAATAAATAAAACTAGCACTCAATTTGTTTGGATAAAAAAATACATTTTTTGAAGTCTGTTACAGCAAAAATTGAAGTTGAACAAGAAAATATTTTTTAAACCAAAGTCTCAAATGTTGCCACACTACCACCAATGTTATCATTTTCACCATCACATCATCATTAATACTACCGCCGTTACTGCCACTACTACAAAAATGTTTAAGATCTCAAAGTTGACAACTCCCATGATCTCAAAATAATATAGATTAATCAGCTGTTCTTATTTATTTATTTTTTTTCTGGACCAATCAGAGATGATTGGGATTATGGGGGTTGTGTCTGGGGTCCGTAGCATTGTTGGTCACTACTACCAGTGATACAACTATTAGTATTTTTTTTTTTTTCAAGGACACAAATATTAAAAGGAAAATTTACGGATAAATCCCATATGAAGGACTGTTATTCCATTTAATCCCAAGAGTTTTTTAATAGACGGATTGGTCCTATTCTTTTTAAGGAATGTTTATGTTTTACTGGAGTACCTTTTTGTGTGTTTAATGTTGGGAGAAAAGAGGTGCGTGTTTGTGATTAGATTGGTAAGACGTGGAAGCTAATATTCCGTGACCGTGATTTGGTGGAGTGAATCACGGTGGTGGTGGTTTTCTTCTCCTTTGTGGATTTCATAATGTTGATTTGGCCGTTTTCGAAAGGGAACAGGGATTTGCAGGGAAGTGTCTGCCACGATGACACAAGGTTTGTGCTTGTTTATGGTTTTTCGTTTTCAACATGTGGCTGATGTTTGTGTTTCTTTGGATTGGTGGTTGACGAAGTTGATTTGTTTATGAAACATGCACGTTTACGGAACATGGTGTTTTGAAGTGTGTGTTTCCTGGTTTTTTCGTTTTTACATGGGTCAGATGTGTGTGATTCGTCACATTATGGGATGGGTAGTCGTGATTATGTCGGGGGTTTTTATTTAGGTGTTAGATCGACGTCCCTTTGGCTCAATTTCTGGGTTCACTGTGTATTTAACATTGCACACGAAGCAATTTTTGTTTTATATGGGTCTGGTAAGAATCTGGAAAGTTACTTCCTTCAAACAACTGGTAAATGAAGATGGTGTATTTACTGTTGCACACAAACGAATGTTAATATTGTTCCACTGCATCATTGAAGGAAGTAAATGTTTATATTGGCAAATACACCATGTTTAGTGTTAGGGAATGGTAACGTTGGCTCAATTTTTTGTGTTCAGTGTTTATTTCCCAACGCATAGTAACCAATTTCCATCCTAAACGGGTCTGGTAAGTATGTGAAAAATGATAATTCTAAAGGGGTCTGTTAAGTTTGGACAATGAATTCCTTCGAACAACTGGTAAATAAACATGGTGTTTTTACCACTGCACATTAAGCAATATTCATATTGATGCAGTTTTCATTTTGAAGGAAGTTAATATTTACATGGACAATTACACCATGTTTAATTATCAGTGTTCTGGGTGTAATGTTGACATTGATTATTGGATGGCCATTTGTTATTCATTTGGGGTTGTGTGCATAGACTGCCGTGTGTGATGTGCACGGCATAGTGTCATATGAATTTGTAATATTTTTTTTGTTTTCATCTATTGGTCGTTATTATGTTCTGAATAACAATGTGTAACTGGAAAACGCAAATGTAATGTGTACCCAATATGTGATTGGTACAACGTTTATTTTTACATCATTCTATTGACGTTTTTTGTAGCCAATTTCTGATTGCTACAATGTTTATTTGATGCTTAGCTGTGGATGTTGCACTTTTGATGCTGTGTACGTATGGCCAAACCAATGCTGTTGTTCGTTTGTGTCACGGATCCACGTTTGACAAGGTTGTCGATGTTATTTGTGGTAAGTTTACTGGGTTGGTGCCAGGCCTTGTGTACATGATGTTCGACATTCTCGGTTACAATAAGTTCAAGGTGGATTGCGATGATGACATCCAGAATATGTTATCCCTTACCAAGTCATTTGGTCTTGATCATATAAATGTCCTCATTCAATTACGGGCTGGCGGGTCTGCTAATGAATGTGCTGTGGTGGATTGTGCGAAACACGTTGGCGTAACTCCAAATCTTTGGGCAACATTTGATAAGAAGGACCGCACGGATTTGTTGCCAACGTATTGTCCACATAAATCAAAGTATTATTTGTTTGCCGAATGGGCGTACGGGATTACACATGTGGGCCAATGTTTTGGAGGGGGCGCAAATGAGTTTCGGACTGTGCTTGCTAAGTTCGCTGTGGAATCTGGTTTTCAATATAAGTATGTGAAAAATAATGCATTGCGCGTTACAGTTGTTTGCAAATTTGCAACGTCTTCGGGATGCTCGTGGATGATACATGCGAGGGTGATGCCATCAAATGGAGTTTTATGCATTCGAAGGTTCGATAATTTGCACACTTGTGGTGTTCTTTGTCTTGCGTATAGGAACCCCTTGGTTGGGCGGTGTCGAGATGTGATTGCGATCCGTGTTACGTAACAGACCGTTGACACGCCCGACAGATGTAGTGTTTGATATGAAGAATGATTACGGGTTAGATATAAGTTATCGAGTTGCATGGTTGGGTGTGGAGAAGGCTAGGGGTATAGTGTATGGGGATCATGCTATGTCATTCGACCAACTCAGATGGTATAGTGATGCGGTCATGGAGAAAAACCCGAACAGTTATATTAAGCTTGAGTTTGATCAGAAGTCTACAAGGTTTGTAAGATATTTTATTTCATTTCGCGCATGCATAGACGGGTTCAATCAATGTCGCCCATTGCTTTTCCTGGTCGGAACGTTTCTGAAGGGCCGATTCAAGCGGAATTTACTCATTTACGTCTAAGGATGGCAACCAAGGTTAGATTGTCATTTTTTGATTATTTACATGTCATTGGCATGTTGTCCTTCTCAAGTGGAAAATATAAAGGAGAAGAATTTAGCTATGGTCGTTACACAACCATGAACCATTTCGCTAATTTTACTAAAATTCAATACGTAGATTTCTTTTTCAATTTGCAGCAGTGTGTCATTACATTATGCTCTGTGTCATGTTTATATTGAACTCACATATTTCCCCTTTTTTCGAACAAAAAAAAAACAAACATTACAAACATTGTTGGTATACATTCCCTGTTCATTTGATTTTGTCCCTTCCCGTTTCAATTCTTTGTTGTGTTTATTTTCAGGTTTATTTCCAATTGCTTTTGCAATTGTTGATTCCGAAAATACGGCCAACTGGGAGTGGTTTTTGAAGCAGCTAACACATGTTGTTGATAGCAGCCGTAATATTACATTCATATCTGACCGTAATGCTGGTTTGCTTCAGTCCATGCCTACCATCTTCCCATCGGCACATCATGCGTATTGTCTCCTATATCTCCAAATGAATTTGCGAGACCAAATGAAGTATGTGAATGCAACGCATAAGTCTGGACTGCTGCGTAAGTTGCGAGAATGCGCTTATGCACCCACGGTGACATGTTTTAATCAGAAAATGGATGTACTAAAACAGTCCAACCCAGTGATCATTGAAAACTTCATGAGAGATTTGCATCCCAGTCACTGGGCAAATGCATATTTCAGGTACGTGTCGCCCATGTTTGTACATATTTCGTCCAATGTTTTAACTGTCACACTATGGCTCCTTCTTGTTTTGGGTGTATTTTTTTGAACCCCAACGGTTTTGGATACTTTACTCTTAATGTACTAAACCTGCCTCCATGTGTGTTGATTATTATTTTTTAAAGGGGTCAACGTTACGGCGAAATGTGCTCCAACGCAGCGGAGTCGTTCAACAATTGGATCAGTCAAGCACGCCACCTTCCCATCACCCATTTGGTTGACACAATAAGAGGGAAAATAATGGAAAAAAGGACAAAGCGTAGGCTGAAATCTAGTCAATGGACCGGCGTTATATGTCCAAAAATGGAGAAAAAGTTGGAGTCCGAGTTACAAGCGGTAGGTCTTGGATTGTTAGTCAAGTGGCGATAATGTGTCTGAGGTTCATTCTCACCCGTCGGTGATGGTTGACCTTAATGACGCACTTGTTCATGTTACGATGGCGGTTGAATGGCTTTCCATGCTCGCATGTGCTTGTTGCTTTTCAAAATAGCGGTAAGAACGTGTATGACTCGGTGGACTTTTACTATAGTGTACATAAATACAAGGCATCGTATTCCGAAGCTGTTTTTCCTATTCCTACAGTGGGCAAGCCGACATTCAATCCTAATGACTACTTCATTGCACCACCCAATGTCAAGCGTCCCCCCGGAAGGCCTAAGCGTAAAAGGATTCCTTCGAAAGGAGAGGTTATTCAACGCATCCGTTGCAGCCGTTGCGGCAAGATGGGGAACCACAACAAGAAGACATGCAAGGAGCCGATGTAGTCGCCTCATTTTTCAAAGTACATTGTTACAATGCGTACTCATTTCAATTTGTAGTTGTGAACATTTGAATTTCGCACGTTTTCTCTTTTTAAATTGCCGGGATGCGGACAAATTCTTCCTACATGAATCGACAATGTTGAACTTTATTTCACGCTATTTCTCGCGAAAATTATATACTTATGTCCAATTGCAATCTGATTACATTACTTTCACGTATGTTGGTATTACTTGTTATGCCACCTTTTACATTAGGTTGCTTTTGGTCCACCTTACCACACAGGTACCACATTGGCGTTCCTTCCACATGACACTTCTTTTGGTCTGTTCCGATCGCTGAGTAATGAATCAGACTACAATGTTCTCGACTACGCCCATAAACAATTGCAGTGTTATTACAATTCCTTTTTCGTATGATCACCAATTACTGGGATTTCCATGCTGGGTTGTAATGCATGTGTCTAAGTTTTGTAATAGTTGACGATTGCGTTAGAATTCAAAGGGACAGACTACAGCTATGTCATCCCGACAGATTGAAATGCCGGGTCGTTGTAAACATAACATACTCATAATGGCATGAACATACCATCTTCAATTGAGACACCTAACATCGTTTACGAAACCCATCACGTCACAATATTAACAAGTCCAAAACCATTTCTTACTTGCACTCCGGACTAGTGAGAGTAAATTAGTACATCCATTACCCTCACACCAACTGGTAAATAATCTGGAAAAATGACTTCCCTCAAACAACTCATAAATATAGATGGCGTATTTAGCATTGCATCATTGGAGGAAGCAAATATTTTTTTTCACGAAGACACCATGTTCAGTGTTAGATTATACTATTCAGGTTAACATCAAAGCTAACATTATTCCAGCAAACAGTTACGACCTACTATTCAATTAAGCGACTCTGTGAACATTATTCCACACTTTGCCAACGTAAACCAGTACTCGAGCATTACATAATTTCTTACAAAACAAACTGTCAATAAAAAAATCAAGGATAACAAAATGAACCGCAACATGAGTCGCGCATATTAATGCGGTGGGCATGCGCGATATATATTACCAGACAGTAACACATGTCTTTGCACACAATATTAATGCTACTTTATGCTAATGTCAAACGTTCTAAACCAAAACATTTACAAAACCTATCAGCCAAAATATGTGGTTCGACTTAATGTAATAAAACAAAAACATTTGCACCATTGTGACTGAATTAAAACATTTATAGTCTTCAACCAAGCTACCCATATAATATATAAAATGGATCATCAAACAGCGTGGCATCGCAGGCCTCTCCTCGGATCGTTCATGAATGTCTTTACCAACGCAGCTCGGAATGTGTTGGGGTCCAGTCCATCCATGGATCTGTCAATTTCCACGTTGTGAACATATTGACGCATGATGAAGCAAACCATCAGCCCACAATCCGCCCTGCAACAATGTTACCAAAAAAAAAAAAAATTAAAACCACTTCCCTGTTAACATTCACGCTACGTTTAATACTCAATTAAACTATAGAATCAAAAACCATACGAGTTTGGTTCTTGCTGAGGACATTCAATTACCGACTCCAGCTCACCATCCATAGTTCCAGTTGCAACTTCTTCAGCCAACGGACCTCCTTTCAGCAACCGTTTCGTGTAGTTCATCACCCATTCTTTCTGCAAATAATAAACACCATAAAATTAACAATCCAGCAGAGGGATTCACTAATCGTATGCAACATAAAACTTTAATTACCATTTTTAAAGCCTGCGTGAAATGGTGATCTTTGCTCCCCTTTCGTTGCTGCATCGAGTTATAATGTTGCCACGTCCCACATTCGGAATCGTGCACCATGATTGTCCAGTGGTTTGAGTAATACATCGGGAAATGAATGTATCTACGCCCCGCAGCGGCGCTGAAATGAAATTTCAAATATCTTTCCTTGGAATCCGAACTTGGATTTCGCGTCATGTCCTGCGTAACAATATTCAAATGTAATTGTAAACGATTACATTGTTTACATAGCACAATAAATGAATGATCAGGTTTCTTTATCATACCGCACAAATACTGCTGTAAAAATAAGATCGGTCAACGTCTTCACTCGCAGATGCTGCTCTGGTTTGTAAATCTGTAAGTATGTCTGCGTACCCATCAATCACCTGCGATGAGGCCATACTATGTTAATGATTATGTTTATCATAATAAATTTCTATTTTGCAGAGAATACAATCTTCACAAACAACAACGTCAACTACTGCCATACTACTTACGTTTCCTTTGATGCCAAATTGTTGAACCAAAGCTTGTACGTCTTCAAATCGAACTTGTACATCGCTCCCAACCCCACCCCATATTACAGCACTACAAACAAACATCATCACTATTACAGATTCTTACATTTAAACAGTATGTTTCATTAAAAATATTTGGCAAAAACAAATATTAATACCCACCCGTCACCGTTTACTCGGTACACGTCCTCCAACCGCTTCTGTTCGTCTGCGCTCAACATTTTCCACACAGGAAGCTTGTTGTTCATTCCAAATCCAGCCCATGTCTTCACTACTTCACCTGCATCATCTACGTTAACCACGTCGCCTGAAACAACAACAACACCCGGACCGACATACTTCTGCTCTTTTGTTTTGACAACAACACGGGGGTATTCGTAATCCGCTAACTTCCATTCCCGTCTCAGTTTTTCCTTCACACGCCTCACCATGAATTCATTTTTTGCTACCACCAGTAACCAATCCCACTTCTGTGCAACTTTCATCCACACCAACTGCACTACCACTGTAGTCTTCCATAATGGGTTTGTCGGCCATAGGCGTGTCGTTCCCCGGTTCTGCACTTAACGAAAAACACAGCTTCGTTGATGTTGAATGTAGTTGGATGCCATCATGGGCCTCTGTGGTTGACACACATTTATTGCCTATGTTTTGGTCACCAAACATCTGTCGGCTGGCGCTGTTGTTCATCACTGACTGGCTGACTATGTGTGCCTCATGGTCATCAACCTCATCTTCCAATCTTACTATTTTTGTTTGCAAATCAGTAACGACCCCTGCTAACCGTTCTATTTCAGCATCCTTCCCACGAACAACACTGTCAACTCCCATAAACATATTTGTACATTGCTCACCAATCATCCGCTCCATTGTACTCACCCTCGCTTCTAACTCTTTCACACGTTCGTCCTTCTTAACAGACTCATTTTCCAACTCCTTAATTTTCACCAACGCTTTTATCAGTGCCTGCTCCACATTTTCTGTTTTTTGCCTGTTTCTTTTCACCACAGGTGTGCTGGATAGCTCAATCAGGTCTGGGAATAAGTCTGGTACCTTTCCACCCGTTGCAAGAATGTCACCTAAAGTGTTCTCAGTTTGTACTTCAGTCTTGCTATTCGTGTTTGTATCTTTCAGTTTTGACTCCATTACAATGTGTCCATCATTTTGAGAACATGATTTCCTCTCTTCAAGAGTAGCGATTCGTGACCAAGCTGCGTCTGACCTCTACATTACCGTCCCACACCGATACGGGAGCCACTTTCAAAACTTGGTTCACTCCTACGTTCAGTTCACCCCTACGTTGACCTTCCACGTCACAGATGTTGGTATTCAGTTGATAACGCTCAAGTATTGAACCGGACAATTTCTCACAATTCACCTGCAAGTCATTACATGTCATACAACCACAAACTTTGCATATATGACTGGACTCAAATTGAAATGCAGGTTTACGCTTACCCGGAAAACACCTTCAGACGTTAAGTCCATCAACTTAATCCTGCTTATTAGGTTGCCAATATTCCAGTTACAAAATCGTGGGAACAATTTAGGTCGCTCGGGCTCGATCAGGTCGGTGTATTCACAAACCAGAAACTGCAATTCAAACATATGCATCAATCCATAAAAAACAGAAAATGAAATTTACACACAAGCATCAAACCAGAAAATGCAATTCGAACGTACACATCAAACAAGTAATGTATTCACAACTGACCATGGACTCATGAAGTGTTACTTACCAGCAATGCGACAACGCAACCAGTCACCTTTGCTGGCTTGTTGTAGAAATCATTCAATGACCCAATTAGCGTATTACGGATTGCGGCTGTCCAGTCATACAGCCTTAGTGTCTCTAGTTTGTCAATGGCTCGGACGAAAGCCCACCCGATAGACTCCCCGGTAGTAGCAAAAAATAACTTCGCACAGATGTACAAGCATAACAGCTTCGCAACGTCTTCCTGATCACGTTGGGTGGTCCCTTGCAATGCTTCAGCCATAAGCTCCTTGATGACTTTGCAAGATATCCGTCCTATGTTTGGAGAACGTCGTTGAATGAAATCAGAGGGCGGTTTCGTTCCGTATGTCAAGTCCAACTTATCTCGGCCACACTGAATCCCAAATATGAGTCGTACATCGCAGTTGCGTAGTGGAATACATTCCCCCCCAATGTAAAACTTCTCATCTGCAGGGTTGTACGTTTGGATAATGCGGCACACTGTTCCGTCACATTTTTTGAATGTTTTCTCCGTCAAATTGTTTTCCCGTATTGCATCAATCATTAGCCAGAACGGTGTTTTCTGCAAGTGTATTATGTGAGCTTCATCCAGCACAACTTCAGAAATAGTTTTAATCACCCCAGCCATGTTTGACCGATACATTAGCTTGGATGGGTCAACTACTGCCTTCTTGACTACGTTTTTCACAATAGCGGACCGTGGTTTCTTATTCTTGAATGACAGTTTGCTTTGCCTCCTCCTTTGCCAATCTAAATCGATGATGATTTCATGGGTGAATCGGTGCCTACTCTCCCCTTTATTCGTCGCCTTCGTCCCGCCCACGAATCACCGCCACAAACATAAAATCTTAATATCATTAGTATATGACGTGTTTAAGTTTGGATTTACTGCAGTTTTTCAATGTTGTGCTGTTAACAAACTAATTCAATGCAACAGTGTGCTACTTTCGACAGCACACAATTGAAACTAGAACAAATTAACAATGCCTAGCAACTAATAAATTTCAGAAAACCAATTTCATGCAGATCAACCCCACAAACCTTATTCTCACCACTGCATTGCAGGTCAAGTTTTCTTAATTTAAACAGAAAATGAATCGGTAAAATAAAAATATTTCATAGTGTACAAGGTGGAAAACAGGGTGCTTTTTACATGTACACATTAACACAAGTGTGAGGATTTGATGATGTAGTCTGCACAACAAATACATTCCGTATGTGTCAACATTTCAGCAACAAACATCAGCAAATAAACATCGAAAACCGTTGTAAAGAAAATTGCTTTAAAGAAATTGAAACACAACTAGAACATATAACACGACTCAGCGTCTTTCATGCTGTGTTTTTAGGTTGCATGCTCAACACAATCCAATTTATCAATGAAAAAATTTCAAACATCAGATATGAAAACTATACATCTCATTGGAAAACAAACCCCAAGCAGACTGCATTCTTTGCCAATACACAACCCTGCGACACAACCTTAAACCACACACAAACCCCAAACAACAACATGAACAAACATATGTCTAAACAAGTGTTTACCTCCTTAAACGATGCACTTCAACAATATAAACTTTGCCAAGTGTGCAATGTGCAATTCACCATGTCTACTTTCCAGGTTTCTAAAGGAAGTAAATTTTCACATTCTTCACACACCCATAATCCAGTAAGTACTGCTTAATGTGCAGTGGTACATAAACACACACCGCTCAAATTGAGTCAACGGGCCCATACAGTAACACCTAAAAAAAAACCCCAAAGAAATAGCGACTACCCATCCCACAATGTTATGAAACACACACAACTGTCCCACGAAATAAACAAAAAAACTATAAGAACTTTAAAAACAAAACCAGTAAACATCAAAACATCACACTTCGTCAACTACTATATTACAAGAGCATATCCACTTCGACATTGTCAATGTCACAACCGTCAATAACGGAAATTAAACATCGAAACGAAAACCAACCACCACAGGGCCCAAAATCTACGCCAATAGACCAACCCTGCAACAGATTCTAACATTGCACAAAAAACCCAAACAACAAATATATCTAAACCCCCAACCATCAAAAAACATATACTCGACACTGTGTTACAATGTCAAAATCAAAATCACCGTCTTCCTCCAAACAATACAACAACGTTAAAAATAAGACACACCCCAAAAGCAAACAAAACATTCAATCACATAATCACGAACAAACCCCAGTACAATAGAACCCTAAATACACATCAACAAACCCTAAAAAAACGATTGACAATGTCCATTGCAAATCCGACAACCATTACTAACCTCGTTGTGCCGTCGTCATTAGTTGTTCAACAGAATTTCGATAACGAATTAAACGATTTGTGCAACAAAATCGTCGATCGCAGAAGTACGTTTCCCAGCTTTCGGCACCAAAGCCAAAACCACGCCTTCAATGAAACCGAACCACGAACATTAAGGGACGGTTACATATCAATCCTACCGAAAACCAACATTCGAAAAAAGAATATTTCCATCCCTCATAACGTCGGATTCGATCACGAAGGAGGGAAAACACAATAAGTCTATAGTGCGCTTGGTCTAAATGTGTAATTTCCCCTAACGTTAAATTCCACTTTTAACCCCCACTTCAATCAAACGCGTGCCTACACAACGATGTTTCAAGTAATTTCAATTAAAATAGGGCTTTTAGGTTTATCAGAAAATCTTAAGGACTATTTAGTTCACACTTCCAATTTATGGGATTTATTGGTGCTTCACCCTTAAAAAAAAGGGTAATGATACATTCCACTAAAAGTAGTACTCTAAAGCATCACTAATGAGTTGACAAACATTTAAAAAAAAAAAAACAAGACACAAACAGTGGGCCCTGTCCATTGCCACATTACTAATGATGCTTTTAGAGCATCACTTTTTAGTTGTCTCAAGCATTATTGTATTAAACATTTCTTTATATAAAAACAAAAATCGTTGAAAAATACTAACTTTCTACCCAAACAAACAAACAAAAGGTTTGATGTTTGTTATATGATAGCTTCATCTATACTTTAGGAAACGCTATATATATAAATGTATGAACGTGTGTATTTATGTATCCCAATCCAAGTGAAAGCAAATCAGCATTCCTTGGCCAGCCTCTAAGTAAGAGTTTTAGTCTTGTGAATTTAGAACACAACATATCAACAAGCTTAATGAACATATATGTGTATACATACATATATATATATATATAGAGAGAGAGAGACTTGGGCGGTCGGTCTTTGGCTGATCTTGTAGGGAATGTTGACACCACATTTGCTAGGAAGGCTAGAAGCAGATTGAGGTTGATACGATCACCGAAGCGGCGGCGATCTTCATGCAGTGCAAGCGATCCTGCGGTCCACGGTAGTCTTTGTCATGTTGTCTGAGGACTTAACCCGTTGCGACGGCGTCGCTTTGACCACGATCCTCAGTGCGAGACGCACGGTGCCAGGCTCGTCGCCACCGTGCCACACGATATCGCAGCCTCAGCATGGGGTGCAATCACTACCATGCACACCAGCACCACACAAGCAAGCTTGATCAGCATTCCTGAGCCAGCCATTACAATGGAGATTCCAAAATCAAAGACTACTTTTTTAGCAAGAAGAACGGGAAGGGACAACTTTAGGGTTTAGACTTAGTGTTTCTGTTGTGGTGTGTGTGGCAAAGCATTTCATGTGGGGGAGGTGTTTACATGGGAGAATCTATTTACACACACATATCCCCCTCTCTACACATCCTCCACACACACCTCTCTCCAACACACTCTCTCATTAAGTGTGTGAGGAGAGAGTGTGTGGTGTGTGCAAATAGAATTCCCCTGTTTACATAGAGAAAGTGGTGAGCGTGTAAAGTAGAAAGAATTGGGTTAGAAGTGAATTTTTGGCTTTATTTGGTACAGTTTTTTTTTTCAGTTTATTTTAGTTTTTAGCTTAATTTAAGCTATTTTGTGCCTGTTTGGCAGAAATTATTTACAGCTTATTTCAGCTTTCAGCTTAATTTAAGCTATTTTGATGTGTTTGGTTTAGCTTATAGCTTATAGCTTATAGCTTTGTGGAAGTCAGAAAT
Source organism: Camellia lanceoleosa (assembly GCA_025200525.1). NCBI lineage: Eukaryota > Viridiplantae > Streptophyta > Magnoliopsida > Ericales > Theaceae > Camellia > Camellia lanceoleosa. Next base: position 3,791,039 of record CM045761.1, on the reverse strand, counting down.
CAGCTTATTCTTTGAGTGGGGCAGGAGATGCTTTAAGAATAAGCTGGAAATCAGCTTAAGCTGAAAGTTATAACCTATAAGCTGTTTAGGCATAAGCTATAAGCACTTTCCCACAGCTCTACCAAACAGGGCTTTTGATGTGTTTGGTTTAGCTTAACAATGCAGCTTATAGCTTTTTGTAAGTCAGAAATCAACTTATTCTTTGAGTGGGACAGGAGAAGCTTAATTTATAAGTCAGAAATCAACTTATGTTCATAGTTATAAGGTATAAGCTGTTGAGGCATAAACTATAAGCACTTTCCCACAACTCTACCAAACAGGGCTTTTGTTTAGCGGGTAGGTACACTCTCCACACAATTGATGAGAATTCAACTTTTGGAGTCAGATCATAAAATAGAATTTTTTTTAATGAAATCACCAATCCTAACGTGAATGGCCTGCTTTTGATTGCGCTAAATTGAACTAAGAAAGAAATTAATCAAGATGTGCATAAAATTGGCCAAGAAACCTTTTACTGTTGAACCAAATATATATACGTAGTTTAAAATTTTGTGACTCAAATAGCTCAAATCACTTAAAACGATATCGTTTTAAATGTAAAATGACATCATTTTAACAAATTTAAACTATTTAAGTTACAAAATTTTGAGTTATCAAACATTTTTCACATTATTTGGTTAGTTGTGGGGTAGTTGGGGGTAATTTAATGGATTTGAAGGAGCTCCTTTTAGACGTACACATGCATCAATTTTTTAACAATGGTAAGTGTACAAAGATAGAATATATAATTGCACAGAAAGTATACTGAGTGGTCGAGTTTCATTGTATTGTCCATATCACACTTATGATGAATTTCAAGCCCATAATATATTTTTGGGCATTTAGCATTTTTTGGTTTTTTTTCAGGCTCTATTTGTTTTGAAGTAAATTTTTTTTAAAAAAATATTTGACTCAGACTTGGTTTGGGATACATTAAATAATATAAAAAATTAAAAAGTCACTATCCTATTTAAATCACATCATCTTATTTAAATCACATCACCTCTCTAACACATCACATCAAATCCAACCCATATAAGCTAATAAGTCAAAAAGTATACTTTTTTAAAATATCCTAAACCAACCTTTTCTATTATTTGGTCAAATAAAAAGTAAGTTCAATATTTTAAAAAGAAAATATTTTTTTATCATAGTTCCAAAAACAATTTACCATTAAAAGATTTGTAAATCAATTTTTGTAAAAGTATAATGCTTCCGACCCCCAGTTTGTTCCGACCCCCAGTGACCCCCAGTTACGTGGCAAACTCACGTGATGTTCACGTGACTATCAACGGGTGAAATATTTGAAAATAATCTCCCCTCAAAACACATCTCTCTCTTCGTTCCCTCTCGATGGTTGAGACGGTTGGACTAGCAGGAGGTTCCCTTCACTCCCGACGCCGGCGACAGCTCATTCCCTTCACTCCGACGCCGGATTCGCGACTCTGTCTGTCTCTCTTTCCCTGTCATCCGACGATTAAGAGGTAAATTTTCCTTCACTCCGAAGCCCCCCACTCTCTTTGTTTCTCTTTCCCTCTCATCCCTATCATCCGATAAATATATATATATATATTTACATCTATCTGTATATATATATATGTATCTGCGTTTATATCTGTGTATAATTGGGTTGAATGTTTGGATTTACTATTTTTGACAATCTGATAAACGAATTGAAAGATTAGAGTTTGGCATTTTGATTTGGGAGTTGAATTTAGCCTTTTGATTTGGGAATTGTGGCCTTTTGAATTTGACATTTTCATTCGCAGTTTTAGCTTGCAATAAACCTGCTCGATGAAATGCCTCAATGAAATGTTTACATTCGAAGACACGAAAAAGCTTCTTATCCAATTTTTGGGGCTGCAAAAATAAACTTTGCGACCTCTAAGTAGTAAGCAAGTGATTTTCCTTCTTATCCAATTGAAGAATGGTTCTGCAAAATTCTTCAATGGTTCTGTTGTTTCTGTTTTTTCCTCTAAGTAGTAGTAAGCAAGTGCCTCTAATTATATACAATGTTTCACATTGATTTTCAGTCCAATTTTCATAATGATTTTCAGTCTAATTATATACAATGGACAATTATTTTCAGATTGCTTGTATATAAAAAACTTGCCCATTATTTTGGAAAATAATAATGGAATAATTGTCTAAAAAACTTGTCCATTATTTTCAGATTGCTTGTATATAAAAAACTTGCCCATTATTTTCAGATTCCTCTAAGTAGTATGCATTTTTGTTTCGGAAGGAAGGGAGCGTTGCCATATTGACTTGATTCTGCCTAAAAAGATCAATGTTGTGCATTTTTATTTGTAATGCTTGAAATTTGAGAATTCCTTTTTTTGATATGCAAATTGATTGGTGTTGATAACCATGTATTTGAATTTCTTTTGGCATTGGAGTTGAACAAGTAATACAAGGAAATTAGCATAATTGTTTCCAAGTACTATTGTTTCCTAGATGGTAAGTCTTACCTTGTTAGGAAATCAAAGGTGGGAAGGCACATGTTTCGTCATGCTTTCATGACTTATTGGACTGTTTTTTATTTATATAGTTTGTGAATATTATTTATTTGTTATTCTCAAACTTGGGGTCCATAGTGTTGGTGTTTGATGACACGTATATAGGATATTATTTACTTAATGGATTTTTTCAATCACTTTGCCGTTTCAGATGACTATGTTATATAGAGTTCTGTAAATTGTAATTAATTTTAAGTTGTTATTTGGTCATTATGATCTTTTGATGCTCCAATCACTTTACTCAATACTTTGTTTTGTTTTCTTTTGTAGCGATCGTAGCATAGCGATATATGATTTGCGAATGTCATCACCTGCAAGGAAGCTTATTATGAGGGTAATTATGTACTTATGTGGGAAGATAAGCAAAAAGTGAAGCTTTAACAATAAACTATCGATTGCTTGTTTTATTGTTTTCCACGATAATTTAATGTATGTAGAATATGTTTCAAGAAATTATTGTGTGGGAATTTAATTGATGAACATAGTGATAGTAACTTAGTAAGTAAATGGAAGTTTGTGATAGATTCAATCTTTGAATAGGTGTCCATTACTCAAACTTCAGAAATTGTAGATTTCAATTCTTGACCAAAAAAGAAATTGTAGATTTTCAATAATGGATGAAAGTTTAGTTATTTGGTTAACCAAATTCCCACAAATAGTACTTCTTGTTGGAAGGTCTTTGCCCAAGGAAAGGAAAAGATTACTTAGGATCGGGGATAATAAGTAAAATTGAAACAAGATAAAATCCCAATAACCTGTATCTATGAAACATAATCTTGGAAACTGTCTATCCAAGATTATGACAGATAGACATAATTTCATAAGCTGTCTATCCCAATCTTGGAAACTGTTGAATTTCATAAACTTGTTTCATAATCTATGAAACTGTATCTATGAAACATAACAGGATGGATCCAAGATTATGAAACATAATCTTGGTTTTCATAATCTTGGATAAACAGGTTTATGAAATTATGAACAGGTTTGAAGACTAATGTTTATGAAACAGCTTTCATAACCACACGGCTTTATGTTTATGAAACAGGTTTATGAAACATAATTTAGTCTTCAAACTGTCCAGATTTTTTTATGAACATCCTGTCCCTGTCCCTTGTCCAGATTTTTTATGAAACAGGTTTGACAGGTCCAGATTTTACTTGAAACTGTCCAGATTTTACTTGAAACACCTGTCCTGTCCCTCTTCCAGATTTTACTCAATTATTTTTATGAACACCTGTATAAAAAATGGTGAAATCCTTATCCTCAACTAAGTCCTTTGCTTGAGGGCTAGTGTTATGACAGTTGGTCAATGTAGACCGAGAAATAACACATCTATCTGAATGAGTGCTAGTAGCATCCAATGATTGAATGAAGTTCAAAAATAACAGCTTTTATTCTGAATCTAACTGTTTGTTACTGCTTTATGACACCAACTACAACTTATAACAGCTTTTTGGAGGGTAAATAAGTGATTTTGAGAATCACCTCCAAGGGCTAGTAGCATCTAACTGTTTTTTTTTTTTTGAACGACCAAGAGGAACCTTTATTGATGAGCAGATCATGCAAGATGAAGATACATCAAAAGGATAGGGAAGGGTTTGGAGAGAAACCAAACCGAACAGGGACGAAAACACAAATCGAGAAAAAATCAAGAGACAACAAGAAGAGGCAAACCAACCCTGCAACTACAACACACCACAAACCAACCCATCAATGAAGAACGGCACCAACCACTCAACCGATAAAAATTCAGGCAACCCCAACCAGAGCAAACCCAGGTGAAAATAAGTAAATAACGAGACAAACAAGAGGGCAGCAAACCAACCTGCAACTCAGAAAATCACCACAAAGGGCGGCAAACCAACCCTGCAACTACAACACTGAGCCCAGATCGGCAGCTCTCGAACCATACCCCAACCGGACCAAACTCAGCAGACACCATCGAAGAACAAAGACGAACCACTCAACTGATAATATTACAGTTGACATACGTCAACAGAAATTGTCGTACCATGTAATCATTGACAATATGTAATAGAAGTAGATGTCAATGTACAAGTTCAATACTTTTGTGATGTCTTCGAGAAAGTTATGTTTTGCTGTGTATTGAAACCTAATTATTGTACCTCTTTTGTGGTGAATGGAATGAAAAATGACTTGTTCAAACTTGTATACTTTCTTCAATACTCATTGAATCAACTTTGTTAAATACAGGAAGCTGTTGAATGCAAGGTAACTATTGTATATACATGATTGAATATAGCGAAACTATTTAATATACTTTGTTCATCACAGGAAAACTCTTGAATACACATGGTTGAATACATGAAAACTATTCAATAAACATTGTTCAATACAAAGAACTGCTAAATAAACATTGTTCATTACTAAATATTGGAACATCTTCATTACATAACAAATAATAATAATAACATAACTTCATTAATAACTAGTGCACCACATGTTTTACAAATCCACATGTAACATAAACTACAATCTCAAAAACAAAGTTTGAAACTCAGATTAATAGACTACATAATTTCCAACCTCAAAAACAAACAGTTCGAATACATAGAAACTAGTCAAACAAGTCTGTAATATCCAAGCTTCCTGGTGTGCATGCATGAGAAGCTGATGGGGTTAGAGATGCAGAACCATAAATCTGAGTTGGAGCACTCATCAAATTTCCCTGTGTGCCACTTATGAAGTCCGATGGAGTAAGAGACGTGCCTCCAATACCATGGGCCACCTGTGACAATTCATTACAAAAAGTACATGTTAGAATAATACACTTTGTAAAAGTACATGAAGTCCTTTTTGGAATACACTTTGTAAAAGTACATGAAGGCCTCTTTGGAACACGTACCGGTATATACATACTATTTTCTGTGCCAACCATATAAGGATAATACGGTGTATATGCTTGAGCTTGAGCTTCAGCTTCAAATCGAAGCAACTTAGCAGCCTGTATGTTTTGAAGAATAATTAAAGATTGAAATTTCTGAATTGCTTTTACATACTTGAATAGAGTTTGTAAAAAAAAAAAATTGAATAGACATTTTACCTTTGCTTTTGTTTGTTTTTTTGCCGTTGCCTTGAACCGATTAACAATTTGATCTACTTTGGCAACCTTCCGTTTCGTAACTGGACGACCTCTTCGCCGAGCAACCAAAGGACTAATCACCTTCCTACTAGTACCTCCTTGTGTAGAACCGGTGTGAATCGGACTTTTTGTTGAACATGGTAAATTACTCCCATCACCGGATTCTTCTTTCATGACTCTCTCCTTGATTTCATCCAACCCGAGGTCTACAATTCTAGTTTTGCCTTCAGAGTTACCAGCAAGTTGTACAATGGCAATCAATTTTTTGTTCATCCTCTCATAGGTACTTGCATTGAAATCATTCCCAAAGCCGGTATATGTGGTTTTGATGCATGCGTATTCTCTATCCACATCTTTTCTCCACCGGGGCAAAATATATTTACTTGGCACCTCATTTATGCATCTTCTGACAAGCACAGCGAGTGAGTGAGCACACATAATGCCTCTAAACTCAAACAACCGACAAATGCATTGAACTTCACATTCAGTTGAATTAAAATAGACAACAAAGTCCACATGCTTCATCTTCTCACAAACTACCATCGCTTCTTGGACATTATAGGTACAAATTGATCCCTCCTCTTTCACAATCACCTTTGACGGTAAACTAATCTCTTCACTTCTCCTTGATCTTCTTTGAATTTCGCATTAGTGTAGGCTTGTTGTAATTGCTTCTCAAATCCATATATAGTTAGGCAATCAATCAATTTGTGTCGAGACTTGAAGTCTGCTTTCTTCTCTTTCTCTACCTTATTTCTCAAGGCATTGTCATATTGTTCAGCAATTGCTTCAATGTAGTTTTTGGATTTACATATCCATCAAAACGCATTCATACTTTCACTTCGTTGTGTAGTTGACATGGCGACAAAAAACGTCTTTAACATAGCGGTACCCATCGATTCCGCTCATCATATAGTACCCCAACCACTCATTATCATAAAGATTGAATGTTGCAAGCATCTCTTCCCATTTACTCTCAAATTCGGCTCTTGTCAAGCAGGTCATAACGACATTTTGCATAGCCAACTTTATAGCTTCATCTTGAGTATATCCTTTCAACTTCTCGAATTTTCTTCATGATATGCCATAAGCACCACCGATGTCGAGCTTGCGGAAACACAATTTCTATAGCATTTTGCATAGCTCTACCGATCGATTATGATAGCTTTTGGCGGATGATTTGACATGCAACTTAACCATGACTTGAATAGCCAAACAAATGTGTTAGTGTCTTCACTAGACAACAATCCACAACCAAGCAAAATGGATCGTCATGGTGATTAACTCCGACAAATGGAGCAAATGGCATGTCATATTTGTTAAATCAAATATGTTGTGTCAAATGAAACGACATCTCCAAATGCTTCATAAGTCACCCGACTCCTAGCATCAGCCCAAAACAAGTTTCTAATGCGAAACTCCTCATCAACATCAATCACATAAAAGAATCTCTCACTATGTGCTTGCATCCTCATAAAATAACTTTGAAGTGATTCAGCATCACCTTCCCCAAGCCTCAACCTTCTAGCTCTCTCAATGTAATTTCTTGCATCTCGCTCGTCAAATGTCAATGACTCGTATCCCCCCGCTTCAACAACCATTGAATGAAAGTTCTTAGACACCCCAATCCCTGCTTCATCATTAATTTCTAATCTTCTCTTCACAGGAGTAAGAATTTTCTTATTCATTGCAAAATGACGTGAGTCGGTGGGAATCAAATCATGATTATGCTCAAGGTTAACTGTGGTTAGTTTATATCTCCCATCCTTTTGTACACTACCTCGTACCCTTGCTGTGCAACCAATCTTTGTAGACAAACATGGCGGAGGGTTAACCGATTTCTTTTTCTGCTTCGCTCGAGAACATTCAATTGCAAAGTTTAGCAATTGCCCATCATCTCAAAATGTTGTGCTCTATGAGCTATACAAAATCCAACATGCTTAGCATATTTGCCATAAAATGTGTACACCTCTTCCCTTGAGCTAAAACACATACCCTTTTTAGGTTCTTCAACATCTTCGCCCTCATGTATTAAAGGATTCTCACTAACATTTGAATCAACCTCCATTCTTCCACTTTGTGTACTGAAATAACAATTAAACAAATATAGCTATTAGAACAAGTAACTTGCAGCACAGACAAAACAAAGTGCATATTTGAAGGATTCCACTCTCCCAGGAATTTCACTCTATGATCATGTCAAAGTTGATTCCAGCTCTTGTTCATTGAGAATCAAGGTTCTTGTCATGCTCTAACTACATTTGTTTCATTTATTTTTTTATAAAAACTTTGGGCTGTTTTGATAATGATTCCTGCTAAAGCATTAGTGATAACATATGGGTAAATTGCTTTTAGTACTTCGAATTCTGTTTTGGTTTTCATATTTATTTTATTTTATTTTTAAATTAGAAACAAAAACTTATTTGATTTATTGATATTGTTTCCATAAAAGTGGAATTGATTATAAAAATAAAAATGTTTTCTTTTATTTCCAAAACAAATTTTCACTCTCTAGTCACCACCATTAGGCAATTGCTCTGGCCACTCCCACTTCCAGTCACCACATTTGACCACCCTCTACTAGCAATCAGTACCTCCAGCAATTCACTGAGCATTTTTTTAGTTTTTTTTTTCTTCAAAATATTTGTGTACACTCAAGTGTTTTTTTTCTTATTTTTTTTTTAAAATAAAATTTATTTTCTATTTTATGCAAACCAAAAAAAAAAAAAAAACACAATGTTATCAAACTACCTCAACCAAAGAAACCTTGCAATTCAAGCAGCGGCTACAACTACAGCAATCAACGTATCCACCCCAGAGGCCAAAAAAACCCAACACCTGTTTTCCCCTGTTTACACCCAACACTTGTTTTCCCCTGTTTGTTTCAACTGAAAGTAGTTCCTGAAAATTGTGAACAACAACAATTAATTATCTCCATTCAGTTTACTACCTACAGGGGCACAGAACTATAAATTTTCCTTTAATGAGAAAATGGGTGAAAACTTTGTTTGATGAGAGGTACGAAGATTGAGAGGAACCTTAAACCCATTTTCTGAGGAGGAACCTTAAACCCATTTTCTGGGAGGAACCTTAAATTTATAGTTCTGTGCCCTTGTAGGTTCCTCTCAATCTTTGTTTGATGAGAGGAACCTTAAACCCATTTAGGAACCTTAAAGCCATTCAGTTTGAAACTCAGTTTGATGAGAGGTACGAAGATTGAGGATAGATGAGAGCGAGCTATGGAGATATTACCAGATTGATGAGAGCGACGAAGATTGTAGAAATTCTAGCGAGCTATGGCCGTCGTCGGTGGTGGAAGAGGATGGCGGTGAGAGGTGAGGATAGACGAGGGAAGACGAGGATGGCGGTGAGAGGTGAGGATAGACGAGTTCCCGCTTTTTTCAGATTTTGTTTTGTTTTGTTTTTTTTTTTATTTTCCAAATTGTGTTACCGTCAAGCGCCACGAATCGGGGTCCTTTGGTGCCAACCGGGGTAAGCCTTTGAGCGGCCATTTATAAAATTCACTCCTATTGAAGGCCCTTTTATGATACATTTGACATTTATAAATAGATATCATATCACAAAGGACGGTTTATTGAACTAGAATTCCTCTTTCAAGCAATAGAAATTTTTATTTCAAGTATCAATGTTTTGTTTAAGGGGCAAAGTGAGAAAGATTATATACTTATAGGATTTTTTTTTTAGAAATAAGAACATACCAAACATTAAGATAAGCAATTGTTTACAGACCTGGCCAGATTATGAGCTGGCCTAACTACATGTCTTTGAACTTTCAAAAAGCATATTAACAAACACACAAGAACAGGCCATTTTTTCATTCAGGAAACTTTCGATTGTTCAAGTAAATACACATGTAAAAATTGGATTGGACCACACACATGTGTTACGTTTGAAGTAATTGTGCCCAATGCAATTTCATGTAGTTCTTTCTTCTTTCTTTTTTTTTTTTTTTTTGAGTGAAAATCACCTAAGGTACATGTAAAAGGTTTGGACGTGGACAGATGGACTTTTACTTCTATTGATCATTTATCAAGAACAGAGCATACACATTATTATTATTGTCATTATTATTATTTTGTGTGGTTCTAGTAATACTAAAATAAATCTCAACTACACACTGATTTTACTCATTTTTTTTTTTTTAAAGAAAGCTGAAAGGCAACCTTTCTTTTCCATTTTTCTTTCTTTATTCTAGTCGCCTACATAATTTGATATTGTGTTTTCGAGTCCATATGTTTATTGAATGTCCTAGTGGTACTAAACAATGCCACTAAAACGTGAGAAAGTCACAAATCGCAATGGTATCGATTGGATTTGTTGAAAAATATATATTTTTTAGTGGCGCTTTCAGCTACTAGTCATGGAGCATTGTTGTAATGCTTTTTGATAATTCAAGGTATCCCAAAGCGGTTTTGCAAGACCTCCACTAATTTCTAAAAATCAATCTCACAGATTAATAGTATCTAACAAGTTTTGAACCTGAGACTTAGAGAAGAGCAAACTCCTACGCCTCAAACCTACACCACTGAGCCAACCCTTGGAGTTGCATTGTTGTAATGCTTGACTGCAATTTTAATCGAAAATAGAAGTTGCTTGCTTATCTATATTTCTTGTAGATAATGTAGAATCCAATCATAATTAAATTTTGCAATAACAATTTTTTTTTAAAAATTCGAAAAGCAACTTATAATGTTTCTTTCTGAATTGGGATATTTTTAGAAAATTTATCGAAAACAGTTTTCTAGTTACAAGTCCATATCACATTTCGTATTTTCTATATTTTTATTGAAAAAAATACCAGAAAAAAAAAATTCAATCCTGTTAAACACGGCAGGTTTGCATTAATTTGTGGGTGCTAATTATAGGTTATGGAAGGGAGTTTGATGAAAAATAGAAAAGATAAATTAAGGAAAAAAAAAAAAAGGTAAATTACAAATACACCCCTGAAGTTTGTTTAAAATACGAATTGCCTCTTGTAGTTTGAAAAATTACAAATATTTTCCTGTTATAATTTTTTATTTAACAGAATTAATTAAAAAAATAAAATTTTTAACTATTCACCTATACAATAATAAAATTATCTGAATTATTAATTAAAATAAAATTTTAATATTATTAAAAACTATTAATTAACTTTTTTTTTTTTTTTGAGTGAATAATTAATTAACTTGATGATTTATTAATAAAATGACTTATTTGTTATGAAATTAAAAATCTTATAGGACATAATGTAATTTCTAAAACTACAGAAATAACTTATAATTTAAGTAAATCTCAATAGATGTGTTTAAAATTTATTCAAAAAAAATAGAAAAAAAGGTTTAAAATACAAAATTCAACATAACATTTCATTAGATAAGGTCAAGGGTTGGTCTACTAACCATGGCCTAAAGTTTTGGGGTATGTTCTCTTCACAGTCTTGGATTCGAAATCTCCTGGGATACGGGCTTTAATTGAAATTCCTAAGTAAACAGTGGGATTGGTCCATGAATTAGTACATAGATACTTGTGCGTACCGGATCCCGCACTAGATGAAAGTGGATCGGGGCTCTGCTTCCAGTTGGACCGTCCGGGGACCTGAATTCCTGCAACAAGAGGCACCGTCAGAGCTGCCCAGCCGGGGTTGGCCGGATAACCCCTCCGGTGTGAGGATCAGTGATCGGACCAGGAGTATGGAGTTAAAATGGGAATGTATGTATGTGGTGAAGATTGGAGTCCTCTCTCCAATGTGAAGTTCCTGTTCTACATATAGTCTTCCTTACTTGCTTCTCAAGGTGAGTTCATGGAGTATAAGTGCTGCCAGGTGTCCTTTCAGCAGTGCTCCACGTGGTGGACCACTTGATAGTTGCCATTCATTGTGTATTCTCATTGTAAGCATGTTGATAACAAACCACATTCCCTTGTTTTAACAACTTCCGTGATTTTAGGTGTGGGGGACCAGCTGGGGTGGCATCTTGTGCATGCTTGTATTCACAGATCCCACGTTTCTTTGTGAGGCTTCTCCGATTCGGTATTCAGTTCTTGACTCGGTAATAGTGTACATTGGCTCGGCCTTTTCGAGCTCGTTCTGAGATGGTATGTACTTATTTGTTCGGCCCTCTCACGAATCTGCGGCTCGGCGGACCGGCCTTCTGGTGGTGACCTTTCCATTGAGTTGGGCCGAGTGCTAGGGGATTTGAGCGCCTTGCTGTTGATCACGGTTGGGCTCAATTGATCTGTCCATATACTCACTTTTGACCCACGTGGATTTGGGCTTTGCTCGGATTGGGCCGTCCCAAGACTTGGACGGACCCATTTTACATTCGGCCCTTCATTTGCCCCCTAGCTCGCTAGGGGTTCCCTTGAGAGCTATTGTCCTGCCTTGAGCGTCGCGTCGTTTGCTTTCCCCGATTCGGCCTTGGTGGCGGTTCGTTCGACACCACGGTTCTGCATCGTCCTTTCATGTGACCGTGGCAGCGTGTGATAGGCGTCAGAGATTATCGTCGATTCCATCTTGAAGATCGTGCTTTGTGTATTGCCGCCGACTAAGCGCAATAAATGCTCGAGCTATTGATTCAAACCCCTTGATTTGATCTCCTCGTTTCTATTGTTAGTTCCAAAGAAAGAAAGAGAGCCTCTTCCCATTCTATTTGGATCGATTTCGGTGCTTGCTCTGCTGGGCTTTTTCTGTGATCCTGCCCGTGGTCCTTCTTTGTAAGTTTTCTTACGATCCTTCCTCTTCTGTCTCAATAAATGCAGTGCGGTGTTTCGTTTACGCACTAGTCTAATTAAATGGGAAATTCCGTTCTCTGGTTGATACTCAGGAAGCCATGGCGAGTTTCGTTTAGATTACAACATTCCTCATGATGTTACCATCCTTTGGCGAAGGTAGATGCCAAGCGCATGGCACGAGGAACACCGTTGCCTTTCCGTCATTGCTATCGTCGAGGAGGTGCGGTTTCCTCTTGACCCGTTGTTGCGCGCTTCTTGCATCAGTCGATTGACCCCGTCACGGTGTCTGTAAATCTTTTCGCGTTATGCGTGGAGTGTCGCCCTCAATAGGCGCTTAGGTTTGAATCTTGATATTTGGGATATTACGGGATGTTACACCCTTTCTCACAATAAAGACCATAGTACATACTACCTTCGTGTTAGATTCTGGCGATTGTCATCTAGTCCTTTGGGCTGGGACTCGAGACAAACATAATGATGATTTCTTGCAAGTTGGTGGGGCGGGAGTTTCTGTCGAACCGAATTCGGTCGAGAGGATGCCACGAAAGATGGCTATCCGTGTCCGAGTCTCCTTTTTAATGCCTTATATGTTTCTACTGCTTACGAGTATTGTTACGATGGTTTCGCTTTCTTTTTAGAACCTTCGTTTCCAAATAAGACCGAATCGGAGAACGCCGAAGCCATCAAGGCCGCTTTGAGATACAAGAAGAGGTCCGCTCTGAGTTGTTGGATTATCGGTCAAGTTACTGCTCATATGCGAAGAAGGCGAGACTCTTGCCGCTTTTGGATTCGACATCGAGACCGAGGTGTCTCTACCCCACCGGGTTCCGAGACGCCAGACTGCTCAAGATGCCTCGAGGGAGCGCCTCCCGCCCCCTGGCCAGCAGGAGCGGATCAAGAGCAAAGAGGAGGTCTTTGGTGGACTTAGAGGTGAGGCCTTGAGCCCCTAGCGCTTTGCAAGTCCCCGTGGAGAAGACCGAGACGAAGAGCCCCATGGAAGTGAAGATGGAGGTTGGGGCTTCTGGGACCCCAGTAATTGCCGCTGAGCCCTCCGCTTCGGTCGCTGCCCGAGCAAAGAAGAGGAGAAGGGAGACCGAAAGGTGTGGTGGGGAGACCTCTCAGACCCGTTGAAGATGAAACTTTTGAAAGATGGGAGCCACCGATATCATATGATGGCAGGCCCGTCTCTACCTCTGATTCTGTTGTTGCCTCGCAGGAGTTTGCCTTTAGTTTGACCAAGTTCTTGTTGATGCCCGTTGATATGGCTGGACATAATGGGCCTCGTGATATTCCTATCATGAAGGGGACCCTTCAAATGTTGACCGCTGTAAGTTGTTTTTCCTTAGCTTCACTATTGCATCGCTATCTTTCGTTTTTCTAAGATTTTTTTTGTTGTCCTTCACAGTGTATCCAGAGAATGCACTCCCATTACCCGAGCCGAGGAGCTGGAAAGGGCCGCGTCTTGGAAGTCGCAATGAATGCGAAAAACTAACAGTGAGTCTGGAGTCGGAGAAGGAAGGTCGCCGAACTGCTGAGAGGGAGGCCTTCCGTTTGAATAAAATTGTCGCGTCCGCTGAACAATCGAAGGAGGTTGCCATTGGGGCCCAAGCTCAACTCGAGGAAGGTGGCGAACCGAGGCCGTTATTCTTGTAATGGCCGCCAGCGTCTTGCGACCGGAGGCCAAGCACCGCAACAAGGGATGAAGCCGAGCCGCATACAAGGACGAGGTTCTGGTGCTGCGAGATAAGCTTTTTATGGCGGGCCGACCAAAGGCCTTAGCCGCAATGGTTCTGAAGGCTCTCCTTCATCTTTGTGATGTCCTGTTCCTCGAAGTCCTCTGGTTTGAAGGTCGCCCTATCCTCGCTCACGGACGATGTTTCCCCTGAAGATGACCCTGTGAATGAGGCCCAGAACATGGATGTTGCTACTGAAACGATGGACATTGAAGGGGTTGCCACCCTGGAAACCGAAGCCACGGAGGGTGTGGTTAAGGTAGCTCCTACTCCTCAGGAAGTTGGAGCTCCCTCTACTGCTCCTCCCGCGGATGATCTTGACAAAGTTGCTGATGTTACTCCTGAACTGCCTGCTGTTGATGAAAATTGATTGTTGAAAGGTTGAAAGTTGCACCCTTTATATTTCAGTTCTGATGAAGACAATTTCTTTTCCCTTTTTTTTTTTTTTTTACTGCTGGTTATGAGGCCTTCTGTGCCCTTTGCTTGAATGATATGACTTCCTTTTTTCTTGAATTCTGCAATTTGATGTTGTTTTAGCTGCTATGTTTGAACATTTCTCATACTTGTTTGCCCCGTAGAGCATTGTTGGGACCTCGGGGCGAATAGATGCTTTCGATGCAGCTCTGTTGCTTTTTAATGGATGTTCTGCGATTCTATCTGCTTACCCCGTAGAGCATTGTTGGGGCCTCGGGGCGGTGATGTTCTGCATGGCATTGTATTCATTTGCCCGGCGAACTAGTGATCGGCGTGGCTAAAGGTCTTACTTAGGTCGAGTTGGTTTTGTAAGAAAACAATTGTTTGCCCCACACAGGAGCTAAGTGAGATCGAAATTATTGAGTCTGTTTCAACTCGCTTTCGTTTGAATCTGTCTTGAAGTGTTGTTGCATTGATACTTAGAAATTATGTGGGTGCCTGGGGCGTGTGCTTTGGTTATATCAGTGTAGATTTCACTAAGCAATGCCACTTAGCTACAATAGGGGTGTTTACTTAAGACATGTTAGTATGGTTTCCACCAAGCAATTCCACTTGGCTAAATAGAAATGTTTACTTAAGATGCATTAGTGCGGTTTCCACCAAGCAATTCCACTTGGCTAAATTCCAATCCAGTTGCCAAACATTTTCCACCAAGCTATACCACTTGGCATGTTTGAGTGCTAACTGAATCTAGAGTCCGTTCGATGGATTACGGCCGGGCCATTTGGGTTAAAGACCAAAGTTAATTCCGTTTGATAAACATCAAAGCTAATTCCGTTTGGTGAAAACCAAAGCTAGTTCCGTTTGGTATAGACCAAAGCTAATTCCGTTTGGTAAAAACCAAAGCTAATTCCGTTTGGTAAGAACCAAAGCCAGTTTTGCTTGACAAACATCAAATCTAATTACAAGAATTGAACAAATCTGAATGGAATGGGGAAGACATTTGTATTGGTCAACCAATAAGTGCCTTTACATCCTGAGAAAGAAATTTGGAAAATGACTCTCTTGGTAGTACTTCTTGAGATTTGCTATGTTCGGGCGAGGTATTGCTCTGCCATTCAGATCTTCTAGGTAAGCTCGTTTCCAACTTCTTTGTGATTTTGTAAGGACCCTCAGTTCGGCCCAAGTTTGCCCTCGCCCGGCACCCGTTTATGATCCATGACCTTCCTCAAAACCAATTCTCCTGGCATAAATTGCCTTGGAAAAACTTTTTGGTTGAAACTTCTGATGAGTTGTTCTCGATATGCTTCTTTGATCGGTCTTGCCTCTCTTCGGCCCTCTGCCATATCTAATGCTTGCGCGATGGCTTCCTCCTTACTGGAGCTTTCAAATAATTCAGTCCGAAGAGTTGGGAGACCTACTTCAAGTGGGATGATGGCCTCCATTCCGTAGGTTAAAGAGTAAGGTGTTTCTCAAAGTGGGGCCAGGTCTTTGTAGTTCGATAGGCCCACAATACATGTGGTAACTCTTCGACCCACTTTCCTTTGGCGTGCTCAAGCCGTTTCTTTACTCCATTGATGATGGTTTTGTTCGATGCTTCTGCCTGACCATTGCTCTGTGGATATCCCGGAGAGGAGTTCCTATATTCGATTACGAGAATTGCGCGAAATTTCCTGAAGATCTTTCCATCAAACTGCGTCCCGTTGTCCGCGATTAGTACCCGCGGGATGCCGAAACGCACTACCACATTCCTCAAAACAAACCGTTTTGTGTCTGTCTCCTTGATATTTGCCAATGCCTCAACTTCGACCCACTTGGAGAAATAGTCGGTTGCAGCAATGAAGAATCGCCTGTTCCCAGTGCCTCGCCAATGGTCCAACAATATCCAGACCCCATTGCGCAAAGGGCCATGGGCTGGTGAGTGGGGTGAGAGTTTTGGCTGGCTGATGAATGAGTGGGGCAAATCTCTGACATTTGTCGCATCTCTGCACGTACCGCTGTGCATCTTGTTGCATTCGTGGCCACCAGTACCCGTGTGTTAGGGCTCGGTGCGGATGACCTCCATAACGTGGCACCCACAAATCCCATCGTGAATTTCATAGAGAACATTCTCAACGAGATTCGGATGCACACATAAGAGGTAAGGGCCGAGGTAAGAACGTCTGTAAAGTTTCCCAGAAGGTGAAATCCAAAATCGGTGACTTATGCACGATTTTGTTGGCTTCCTTCGTCTTCGGGGAGCTTACAGATTTCAAAAGACCAATATTGGATCCATCATTTCGGCTCTAAGTTGTTGCGGAGATTTGGAGATGCGATACTTGGTTCTGGTATGAACTCAACCCAAACTCTTCTGGCGTCCTTTGTGTCCACTGATGAGCCTAGGCATGCCAGAGCATCTGCGTGGCTGTTTTTGTCCCGACTGATGCGCTCCACTCGTATGGATTGAAATTTTCTGAGTAGGTCTCTGGCCTTGCCTGTGTACATAGTCATCCTTTCATCCCGAGTTTCATAGACCCCGGAAAGCTGGTTTACTACTAGCTGCGAATCACTGAAAACAAGAAGGCTTACGCCTTTGAAGTGTTCGGCGCTCCGCAAGCCGCCTAATAATGCCGTATTCGGCCTCGTTGTTCGAAGCTTTCCGGTAAACGAGAACTGTTCCCGGATAAATCATACGGAGAAATAAGGACTACTCCGACCCCGGAGCCTCGGTTATTGGACGAACCATCGACGTAGAGTTGCCAGATGTTTCCAATAAAGAGTTTCCATGCTTCCGAAGCGCTGGGTTTTTCTTGTTCGGCGGCGCATGGCACCTGTGCCGAGCTAAGGTTCCCTGGTTCGGTACTCTGGGCGGGAGTGAATTCTGCGACGAAGTCTGCCAAGACCTGTGCCTTGATTGCCGTTCGGGGCTGATACCTAATGTCAAACTCACCAAGCTCTACCGCCCACTTCGCTGTTCGGCCAGAGAAATCGGCTCGGTGAATCTGATCGAGGAATTCGGTGAGGACATTAATGGTATGCCCTTGGAAGTAATGTTGCAACTTTCTCGAGGCAATAAGCAGTGCGTAAGCCACCTTTCCCAGTGGTAGATACCGTGTCTCGGCGTCTAGTAAAGTCTTGCTGACGTAATACACTGGTCTTTGCTCCTTATCAATTTCCCGTATCAATACTGCGCTCACGGCATGATCGACCTTTGCTAGATAGAATCTGACTCCTCTCTGGCTCGGAGTGGATAATAGTGGGGGTGTCTTGAGGTATTTTTGAGATTCTGCGGTGCTTGAAGACATTCAACTGTTCCATTCAAATCTTGCCTTTTTTCCTAAGAAATTTGGAAGAAGGGTTTCATCCGATCCGAGGATTTGCGATAAACCGGTTTAGTGCGCCGCCATCGGCTAGTTTACGCAATTCCTTAGACTTTGTTGGCACCGAGGCTCAGTATGGCCTCGATTTGATCGGATTCGCCGATTCCTCTACGGTGACCATGTACCCCAAGAACTTCCTGTTCCACCAAGGCGCGCCGGCGTTGAGTAGTGGTGGGCTTCGGGATCCGAATACTTCTTTCAAGTCGTGAGGTGGCTTGTGGCGAACTTGCTTTTTACCACCATATCGTTTATATAGGCTTCCATGGTTTTCCTAGTTGGTCTCTGAACATCCGAGTAATCATTATTTGGTAGGTCGCTCCGGCATTCTTGAGGCCGACGGCATTACCCTATAGCGATAAGTCCCTCTTGGAGTGATGAGCATTTGTCTTTTCTGGTCGGGCGAGCGGTGGTATTTGGTGATAACGCTATAGGCATCGAGAAAACTCATGCGCTCATGCCTGTTTGTTGAGTCTACTAGGTGATCAATGCGAGGCGTGAAAACTATCTTTAGAGGCGGGCTTTGTTCAGCGAGGTGAAATCGACAAACTCTCCATTTTCCGTTCTTCTTCTTGACCACTACTGTATTGGACAACCACTGTGGGTACTGTACTTCTCTGATTGCACCTGAGGCCAGAAGTTTTTCGACTTCAGCGATCACTGCTTCGGTGTGCTCGACTGGGGATCTCCGACTTTTCTGTACGATGGGCCGAGCGAAGGATTGATGTTGAGCTGTGTGGCACGCAAATTCTGGGTCCAACCCCGGAGTATCATATGCTGACCACGCGAATACCTCCAAATTTTCCCTCAGCAATTCCAGCAGCTGAAGTTTCTCATCAGTGCTTAGCGAGGTACCGATAAGGAAGTACTTTTCAGGATCGGCTTCTTCTATCGGGATTTTCTCCAAATCCTCCACCATTTTTTCCTCTGGTGTTCCTCCCACATCTTCCAAGACTGGCTGTTCGGCCACTTCCACTGTCTGTACCCGGTTGCAGAGTTGCTTTGTTTTTAACGCCGCCATGAAGCAGTGTTTGGACGCAACTTGGTCCCCTGAAATCTGCTCTACTCCGTGTTCCGTAGGAAAACGAATGAGCTGGTGATAGGTTGAGGGGACTGCTTCCATGCGATGAATCCATGGGCGTCCAAGTATGGCGTTATAAGGGGATGGTGTGTTAACAACCAAGAACTCTATCTGGAGGGTTTTGGTTCCTGCTACGACTGGCAACACTATGCGGCCGAGCGGCCACTCCGGCTGTGAATTGAAACCGACCAACGGACTGCATTTGGGTAAGATCTTTGCCGGAGAGGCCAAGCTTTCTGAACAAATCATAATTCAGTATGTCTGCTGCACTGCCCTGATCTACTAGGACTCGTTTCACATCAAATCGTTTCCCAATCCCAATTATGATCAATGCATCGATGTGGGTCTTTGTATGCTTTCTAGATCTTTGCTAGTAAATGAGGCGTACATAGGGAGGATTTCGATGCAGACGTACCTTTTTGATCTTGGCTCCTCGACATGATTCTTTGAATTTGGGCGACCTTAGCGATCTCTTCTTTCGGCGTTTCCTCAGATTCGGGCTTTGTCCCATGGATGACATTTATTATCGGTAGGCGGATGCTCTATATTCACTACGGAAGTGGGTTCCCCAACTCGGCTACCTCCTTGCCGATCTATGTATTCCCTCAAGTGCCCTTGTGTCACCAGTCCTCCGGTGTTGCTTTAGCGCCCTGGATTCTGAGTCATGTGTCCTCTGTCTTGATGGTAGGTGCACTGAGCTTCGATTGCGCTTTTGGATCTCCCATCATTTTCGGCCAAACAAAGAAGGGCTCTCTCTTGATCTTCTCCAGATTAGGTAGATTGGCTCTTTGAACACTCACAATAGCTTCATGTGATTTAGCCTTATCGACCTCGTTTACCGCAATCCCTCGGTGTTCCCCTCGATCCATTTTCTTCCTCTGCCGAGCTGCTTGCTCCGCCGATATTGCTTCAATGGGAATCTGATCATCCTCGGTGAACATCTTGTTCAATCTGGCGTAAGTCTTTCGTTGTGGCGGGCGCTTAGTGAGTGATTGTCTTAACTTACTTTCGGGACGAAACCATGCTTGAAGGACATGACGGCCATTTGCTTTCATGACACATTTTCTTCCAGGTCGTTGTACTCTTCCCAATATCTCCTAGCATAACTGCGCAGTGTTTCCTCTTGCTCCTTCCCGAGGCGTAACAGGTGTCCGGCTCTTCGGGATCTTAGTGTTGGAAACAAACACGCTAAGAATTCTTCGAGGCTGCTTCGACTATGAATTGATCCAATGAAGTCGATCGAACCATCGGTCCGGTTTCTCCCAAGCCGACGGGAAGACTTTGCACATTAGTGCCTCATCTCGCTCGAGAGGGACATCATCTGCGAAATAGTGATATGGGTTAGAGGGTCCGACTTCCCATCGTAGGAAGTGAACTTTGGTGGAGTAAACTTCTTTGGAGGTCTCATGGTCTCTATTTCGAGAAAATGGCGAAGAGACAAGTCATCGGCGCTTCGATGTTCTCTCGGTGAACAAGACGGTCCAAATGATCCCGATGTTGTTAGATTCTGTCTATTACCAATCGCCAATCTGAAGGTCTGAGGAGGGTATTCGGTTCTTGACTACCCGTCTTCGCCTCTTGGCCCTCCTACGGCGTGACCCAGGTGTGACTACTTTCGCCTCGCTCGAGTTGGGATTGGTTGGCTTTGTTGCGGAATCATTCTGGGGAGTTTCTTTCTTGGTAATTCCTAGATGAGCTCTTTCGTTGCAAGCGGAAGGCTCTGCCTCTCATCTCTTCTCCGTCGGATCGCCCAACACCCTCTTTAGTTGAGCCTTCAATTCCTGTATCTCCATTCCCATGGAATCTATAATTCGATCTCTATAATCCTTCTCCAGAAGGAAATGATGAGAAGAACCTCCGGCAAAAGCGTCGATGTTAAGCGGACTCGGGGTTCGATTATTGTTTCCAGTTTGCTCCTCCAGAACCGTCGGGAGTGCCAAACCTTTTTCGTTTGTCCTTCCCGTTTGCGGAGTATGTCATGAAGGTGGAATGTCCTCAATCCCCATCGCAAAATCGAATGCGAGCTCGAGATGAAAATGATCCACGCCACGCACCAATTGTGCGTCGGATCCGCACTAGATGAAAGTGGATCGGGCTCTGCTTCGATTGGACCGTCAGGGGACACAATTCTGCAACAAGAGGCCGTCAGGCTGCCCGGTAGGGTTGGCGGATAACCCCTCGGTGTGAGGATCGTGATTGGACCAGAGTATGGAGTTAAAATGGGAATGTATGTATGTGGTGAAGATTGAGTCCTCTCCAATGTGAAGTTCTGTTCTACATATAGTCTTCCTTACTTGCTTCTCAAGGTGAGTTCATGGAGTATAAGTCTGCCAGTGTCCTTTCAAGATGCTCACGTGGTGGACCACTTGATAGTTGCCATTCATTGTGTATTCTCATTGTAAGCATGTTGATAACAAACCACATTCCCTTGTTTTAACAACTTCCGTGATTTTAGGTGTGGGGACGGTGGGGTGGCATCTTGTGCATGCTTGTATTCACAGATCCCACGTTTCTTTGTGAGGCTTCTCGATTCGGTATTTGATTCTTATTTCGGTAATAGTGTCCATTGGCTCGGCCTTTTCCAGGCTCGTTTCCAGAGATGAACTGTGTACTTATTTGTTCGGCCCTCTCACGAATCCTGCGGCTCGGCCCGGACCGGCCTTCTGGTGGTGACCTTTCTTCTGAGTTGGGCCCGAGTGCTAGGGGATTTGAGCGCCTTTGTTGATCACGGTTGGGCTCAATTGATCTGTCCATATACTCACGACCCGTGGATTTGGGCTTTGCTCGGATTGGGCGTCCCAAGACTTGGACCGGACCCATTTTACATTCAAATTTCTTCATTTGCCCTAGCTCGCGCGGGGTTCCCTTGGGGAGCTATTGTCTGCTGCCAGCGTCGCGTCGTTGCTTTCCCCGATTCGGCCTTGGTGGCGGTTCGTTCGACACACGGTTCTGCATCGTCCTTTCATGTGACACATGGCAACGTGTGATAGGCGTGCAGAGATTATGCGTCGATTCCATACTGAAGATCGTGCTTTGTGTGACTGCACGCCGACTAGCGCAATAAATGCTCAGGCTATTGATTCAAACCCCCTTGATTTGATCTCCTCGTTTCTATTGTTAGTTCCAAAGAAAGAGAAAGAGAAAGAGAGAGAACCGGTGTGAATCGGACTTTTTGTTGAACATGGTAAATTACTCCCATCACCGGATTCTTCTTTCATGACTCTCTCCTTGATTTCATCCAACCCGAGGTCTACAATTCTAGTTTTGCCTTCAGTGTTACCAGCAAGTTGTACAATGGCAATCAATTTTTTGTTCATCCTCTCATAGGTACTTGCATTGAAATCATTCCCAAAGCCGGTATATGTGGTTTTGATGCATGCGTATTCTCTATCCACATCTTTTCTCCACCGGGGCAAAATATATTTACTTGGCACCTCATTTATGCATCTTCTGACAAGCACAGCGAGTGAGTGAGCACACATAATGCCTCTAAACTCAAACAACCGACAAATGCATTGAACTTCACATTCAGTTGAATTAAAATAGACAACAAAGTCCACATGCTTCATCTTCTCACAAACTACCATCGCTTCTTGGACATTATAGGTACAAATTGATCCCTCCTCTTTCACAATCACCGCCTGACAGTAAACTAATCTCTTCAACTCTCCTTGAACTTCTTTGAATTTCGCATTAGTGTAGGCTTGCTGAAATTGCTTCTCAAAACCATATATAGTTAGGCAATCAAACAATTTGTGTCGAGACTTGAAGTCTGCTTTCTTCTCTTTCTCTACCTTATTTCTCAAGGCATTGTCATATTGTTCAATGAATTGCTTCAATGTAGTTTTTGGATTTACATATCCATCAAAAAACGCATTCATACTTTCACTTCGTTGTGTAGTTGACATGGCAGCCCAAAAAACGTCTTTAACATAGACAGGTACCCATCGATTCCGCTCATCATATAGTACCCCCAACCACTCATTATCATAAAGATTGAATGTTGCAAGCATCTCTTCCCATTTACTCTCAAATTCAGCTCTTGTCAAACAGTCATAAACAGCATTTTGCATAGCCAACTTTATAGCTTCATACTGAGTATATCCTTTCAACTTCTCCGGAATTTTCTTCATGATATGCCATAAGCACCACCGATGTCGAGCTTGCGGAAACACAATTTCTATAGCATTTTGCATAGCTCTACACTGATCAGTTATGATAGCTTTTGGCGGATGATTTGACATGCAACTTAACCATGACTTGAATAGCCAAACAAATGTGTTAGTGTCTTCACTAGACAACAATCCACAACCAAGCAAAATGGACTGTCCATGGTGATTAACTCCGACAAATGGAGCAAATGGCATGTCATATTTGTTCGTCAAATATGTTGTGTCAAATGAAACGACATCTCCAAATGCTTCATAAGTCACCCGACTCCTAGCATCAGCCCAAAACAAGTTTCTAATGCGAAACTCCTCATCAACATCAATCACATAAAAGAATCTCTCACTATGTGCTTGCATCCTCATAAAATAACTTTGAAGTGATTCAGCATCACCTTCCCCAAGCCTCAACCTTCTAGCTCTCTCAATGTAATTTCTTGCATCTCGCTCGTCAAATGTCAATGACTCGTATCCCCCCGCTTCAACAACCATTGAATGAAAGTTCTTAGACACCCCAATCCCTGCTTCATCATTAATTTCTAATCTTCTCTTCACAGGAGTAAGAATTTTCTTATTCATTGCAAAATGACGTGAGTCGGTGGGAATCAAATCATGATTATGCTCAAGGTTAACTGTGGTTAGTTTATATCTCCCATCCTTTTGTACACTACCTCGTACCCTTGCTGTGCAACCAATCTTTGTAGACAAACATGGCTTCAGAGGGTTAACTTCTGATTTCTTTTTTCTCTGCCCCGCTCGAGAACATTCAATTGCAAAGTTTAGCAATTGCCCATCATCTCCAAAATGTTGTGCTCTATGAGCTATACAAAATCCAACATGCTTAGCATATTTGCCATAAAATGTGTACACCTCTTCCCTTGAGCTAAAACACATACCCTTTTTAGGTTCTTCAACATCTTCGCCCTCATGTATTAAAGGATTCTCACTAACATTTGAATCAACCTCCATTCTTCCACTTTGTGTACTTAAATAACAATTAAACAAATATAGCTATTAGAACAAGTAACTTGCAGCACAGACAAAACAAAGTGCATATTTGAAGGATTCCACTCTCCCAGGAATTTCACTCTATGATCATGTCAAAGCTGATTCCAGCTCTTGTTCATTGAGAATCAAGGTTCTTGTCATGCTCTAACTACATTTGTTTCATTTATTTTTTTATAAAAACACTGGAACTGTTTTCAGTAATGATTCCTGCTAAAGCATTAGTGATAACATATGGGTAAATTGCTTTTAGTACTTCGAATTCTGTTTTGGTTTTCATATTTATTTTATTTTATTTTTAAATTAGAAACAAAAACTTATTTGATTTATTGATATTGTTTCCATAAAAGTGGAATTGATTATAAAAATAAAAATGTTTTCTTTTATTTCCAAAACAAATTTTCACTCTCTAGTCACCACCATTAGGCAATTGCTCTGGCCACTCCCACTTCCAGTCACCACATTTGACCACCCTCTACTAGCAATCAGTACCTCCAGCAATTCACTGAGCATTTTTTTAGTTTTTTTTTTCTTCAAAATATTTGTGTACACTCAAGTGTTTTTTTTCTTATTTTTTTTTTAAATAAAATTTATTTTCTATTTTATGCAAACCAAAAAAAAAAAAAAACACAATGTTATCAAACTACCTCAACCAAAGAAACCTTGCAATTCAAGCAGCGGCTACAACTACAGCAATCAACGTATCCACCCCAGAGGCCAAAAAAACCCAACACTTGTTTTCCCCTGTTTACACCCAACACTTGTTTTCCCCTGTTTGTTTCAACTGAAAGTAGTTCCTGAAAATTGTGAACAACAACAATTAATTATCTCCATTCAGTTTACTACCTACAGGGGCACAGAACTATAAATTTTCCTTTAATGAGAAAATGGGTGAAAACTTTGTTTGATGAGAGGTACGAAGATTGAGAGGAACCTTAAACCCATTTTCTGAGGAGGAACCTTAAACCCATTTTCTGGGAGGAACCTTAAATTTATAGTTCTGTGCCCTTGTAGGTTCCTCTCAATCTTTGTTTGATGAGAGGAACCTTAAACCCATTTAGGAACCTTAAAGCCATTCAGTTTGAAACTCAGTTTGATGAGAGGTACGAAGATTGAGGATAGATGAGAGCGAGCTATGGAGATATTACCAGATTGATGAGAGCGACGAAGATTGCAGAAAATCCAACGAGCTATGGCCGTCGTCGGTGGAGGAGGAGGATGGCGGCGAGAGGTGAGGATAGACGAGGGAAGACGAGGATGGCGGGGAGAGGTGAGGATAGACGAGTTCCCGCTTTTTTCAGATTTTGTTTTGTTTTGTTTTTTTTTTTATTTTCCAGCTGTGTTACACGTCAACTGCCACGTAACTGGGGGTCACTGGGGGTCGCAAGCCACTGGGGGTCTGTAGCGGAACTGTTTATAAAATTCACTCCTATTGAAGGCCCTTTTATGATACATTTGACATTTATAAATAGATATCATATCACAAAGGACGGTTTATTGAACTAGAATTCCTCTTTCAAGCAATAGAAATTTTTATTTCAAGTATCAATGTTTTGTTTAAGGGGCAAAGTGAGAAAGATTATATACTTATAGGATTTTTTTTTTTTAGAAATAAGAACATACCAAACATTAAGATAAGCAATTGTTTACAGACCTGGCCAGATTATGAGCTGGCCTAACTACATGTCTTTGAACTTTCAAAAAAGCTTATTAACAAACACACAAGAACAGGCCATTTTTTCATTCAGGAAACTTTCGATTGTTCAAGTAAATACACATGTAAAAATTGGATTGGACCACACACATGTGTTACGTTTGAAGTAATTGTGCCCAATGCAATTTCATGTAGTTCTTTCTTCTTTCTTTTTTTTTTTTTTTTTTTGAGTGAAAATCACCTAAGGTACATGTAAAAGGTTTGGACGTGGACAGATGGACTTTTACTTCTATTGATCATTTATCAAGAACAGAGCATACACATTATTATTATTGTCATTATTATTATTTTGTGTGGTTCTAGTAATACTAAAATAAATCTCAACTACACACTGATTTTACTCATTTTTTTTTTTTAAAGAAAGCTGAAAGGCAACCTTTCTTTTCCATTTTTCTTTCTTTATTCTAGTCGCCTACATAATTTGATATTGTGTTTTCGAGTCCATATGTTTATTGAATGTCCTAGTGGTACTAAACAATGCCACTAAAACGTGAGAAAGTCACAAATCGCAATGGTATCGATTGGATTTGTTGAAAAATATATATTTTTTAGTGACGCTTTCAGCTACTAGTCATGGAGCATTGTTGTAATGCTTTTTTTGATAATTCAAGGTATCCGAAACAGTTTGCGCGCACCTCCACTAATTTCTAAAAATCAATCTCACAGATTAATAGTATCTAACAAGTTTTGAACCTGAGACTTAGAGAAGAGCAAACTCCTCGCCTCAACCCTACACCACTCAGCCAATCCTTGGAGTTGCATTGTTGTAATGCTTGACTGCAATTTTAATCGAAAATAGAAGTTGCTTGCTTATCTATATTTCTTGTAGATAATGTAGAATCCAATCATAATTAAATTTTGCAACAACAATTTTTTTTTTAAAATTCGTAAAGCAACTTATAATGTTTCTTTACAGAGGGGGATATATTTAGAAAATTTATCGTAAACAGTTTTCTAGTTACAAGTCCATATCACATTTCGTATTTTCTATATTTTTATTGAAAAAAATACCAGAAAAAAAAAATTCAATCCTGTTAAACACGGCAGGTTTGCATTAATTTGTGTGTGCTAATTATAGGTTATGGAAGGGAGTTTGATGAAAAATAGAAAAGATAAATTAAGGAAAAAAAAAAAAGGTAAATTACAAATACACCCCTGAAGTTTGTTTAAAATACGAATTGCCTCTTGTAGTTTGAAAAATTACAAATATTTTCCTGTTATAAGTTTTTATTTAATGTAATTAATTAAAAAAATAAAATTTTTAACTATTCACCTATACAATAATAAAATTATCTGAATTATTAATTAAAATAAAATTTTAATATTATTAAAAACTATTAATTAACTTTTTTTTTTTTTTTGAGTGAATAATTAATTAACTTGATGATTTATTAATAAAATGACTTATTTGTTATGAAATTAAAAATCTTATAGGACATAATGTAATTTCTAAAACTACAGAAATAACTTATAATTTAAGTAAATCTCAATAGATGTGTTTAAAATTTATTCAAAAAAAATAGAAAAAAAGGTTTAAAATACAAAATTCAACATAACATTTCATTAGATAAGGTCAAGGGTTGGTCTACTAACCATGGCCTAAAGTTTTGGGGTATGTTCTCTTCACAGTCTTGGATTCGAAATCTCCTGGGATACGGGCTTTAATTGAAACAACTTTGATTGGTAGCTCGAATTTCACTCCCCCTAATCCCCCTAATTTCCATTTTCAGTAAACTGTTTTTTTTTTTTTTTTTTTTAACTTGCCTTGCATTTTTTTTTTTTGCCAAAAATGGCAATTCGGGGGAGTTTCGGGGGAAGCCCCTCGAGCTCCCACTCTTTTCTCTAATTGAAATTCCTAAGTAAACAGTGGGATTGGTCCATGAATTAGTACATAGATACTGTTCAAAAAAAAAAAAAAAAAAACTTTTCATTGGAGGAGTCTCACTGTTCATTTTTTTTTTTTCGGGTATAACACTCCTATCAAAGTGTTATATCTGATTTTATTTCTGATTATTATTTTTTTAGGTGCAAAATAATAGATATGTGGACAGACAACTCAAATACCCGTTCAGAAGTATTTCTTAACATTCATAACGCATCTATAAAGAATCTCACCACACTAGCATTGGGGCCAAAGCGTAATGCGTTAAAAAATATATTTAATCCTAACCAAGACTATCGTCTTTGAACTCAAATTTTGAGCAAGAAATTAAAAACGTTAACCTTGAACCAACCCACGGTGATTAATTTTGGTTAATGTCGAAGAAACAGATCAAATTGATTGGAATAATAATAAAGCTAAAGTAGAATAGATTAGATAAGATGATTTTATCACATACAATCACCACCGACTCGATGACATAATACAACTAGAAGGGTGACAGTAGTACCAAATACAATAGTAACAACCACCACCAACATAGTACATACTCTCTCTCTCTCTCTCTCTCTCTCTCTCTCTCTCACACACACACACACACACACACACAAATGGGGACTCTGGGTGGAATCCACACTTTCATCTTATTATTATTCAAAAGCAATGTAAATCTGTGCTAGTGAAAATCAATGGTCCATCAATCTCAATGCACCTGCAAAAAAAAAAAAAAACAAGTCGAGACAGTAAAAATATTAATGATGAGACATTAATTCACGAGTAATATTAACAAACATACAAGTATCCGCTATTCCCAAATATCAATATACCACATGATATGTCTCCTTTGAGCGATGTGGTCGAGATTGTCCATTGTCCCAAATATCAACCATCACATGATGTGTCTCTCTATATGTTTGATCTTGCGGTGGATTCATATTAAGATATAGGACATGAAAATTAGTGCGAATGGTCACATTTTAACTTAGGCCTAAGAATGTCAACTTCTCTCTTTTGAGCATCTTTGTTCACGGGTCTCAATTTTTACAGTCATTATTGTCGTATTCAAATGACAAGAGAGAAATTGTACGTAACACAAAATTGTATTTTTGTTTATTTGGAATTGACATGTCTCATCCACAATATTTTTTTGTCACCGTGTTTTGGAATTTCTCATTAATTATTTATTATTTATATTGTGTTTAGTTAAAAAATTTGGTGATGAATTTAGAGGCAAAAAAATAAAAGTAGGTAAAATGTGATACAATATAATTATATTTCACATATATTTTATTTTTCCTTTTAAATCACTACTCAAATTTATGAAAAATAATTTAGAAATGTGAAATATAATAATATTTTATTTATATTTCACTTATTTTTTTTATTTTTCTTTTTAAATTACTACCTAAATTCATAAACCAAACATAGCTGAAATATAATAAATTTGGTCCATATACTTTTATCAATTTTTCAAGTAACTTATTTTGAGTGATACATCAACCCCTCAAATTCACCTAGTGGCGAAATTGTGTCACAAATGTTTAATTCTCAAACAAATCAATAATTAAAGGAACGACCCATTAAATTTAACATTAAAATTTTATATGCATGCATGATAGAGACATATATAGAAATGTATGAAGAGAGAGAGAGAGAGAGTACTTGGAGCGTCGGTGGAGGTGATCTTGTAACGTTAACACCGCATTTGCGGGGAGAGCGGCGTTTGGAAGATTAACACCAATGGATTTATAAACTGTTATGAAGTTTGCTTGCGGTCGGCGAGTCTTAGCCACGAGTTAATGGCCCTAATCCCATTGCGACCGCAACCTGCACCGCCCACCTTTCCTCAGTACCCGAACCTTTGTGCGATGACCCTGCACTGATCAGCACGTAACGGTGCTACCACCACCACCATGCACAACACCGCCAAGCATGCAATCTTCACCCCTGCCATTTCTTACTAATTCACCACCACCACTTACGTACAACTCTTTTCTTTCTCTCTCTTTTTTTGGTTATTGTTGCTATATTTGGGTAGTGAGTGAGTGAGTGTGCAGAAGAGTTTGTTTATATAGGGAAATGAGTAAGTGGTTGTTGGGTTTAATTTAAGGGGTACTTACCAATTAGTCCTATTCACTAGACTTATTTACCTACAGGTCCTAACTAATAAATTTAACACTATAAAAATAAGAGAATGATAAATTTATCACTAAAAAATTATTCATAAAAAAAGAGACTGATAAATTTATCACTATAAAATTATTCATAAAAAAAAAGACTGATAAATTTGTCTTTATCACTTAATAAATTATATCAAATAGGACTTAATGGATAATAAGTCTCAAAGTAGGACCTATTAGGTAATAAGTCTCCCAAGTAGGACCTATTGATAGTTTACCCTTAATTTAATGCCTTCTTTGATTTTTTTTACTTTCATTTTTAGGACTACGTTAGTTAGTTAGGAGTCTTTTAGGACTTTCAATTAAATGTTCTTTGCATCTAACCACTAACCATTAACCATTATTTGGGCCCACACTTTTAACTGAGGCAAAAAAAAGAGCTTTGTTATGGGTACATTGGGTGTAGCCCGCGGTTTTAAAAGTTTTAATAACAGTATTTAATAATTTATTGAAATTTATTCAGTGATGTTATATGCATCAATATTAGTTATGACATTATTATTAATCTCATTCATTAAACAAATTACAAATATTAAAGATTTTTTAAATTATATCACATTAATAATTGATATACTAATTAATATATAAATTGATACATATAGTATTATTCAATTTTAATAAGAGCATTCAACTTCTCAAATCACAAATAAAAGAGAATCATAATATATTGATATTATTGTTTTAATTTTTAAATTCAATTTTTGAAAATTGAGTTTTTTATTTTTAGTGAATATTTTTTAGATTTTAAGTAATTTTTACTTTTTCATATATCCTTTACTTAAATGTATCTAAATAGTAAAAATATTTATGGAAAAATATTTTTAAAAATTAATAAAAAAAATATACTAAATTTTCATATTTTTAAAAAAATATTTTTTTAAAAATATTTTTAAAAAAATATACTAAAAATATACTAAATTCCCCGTGACAGATCGGGGATTGATTTTCAGATACCATTTGTCAGATTTTATGTGTCCTGCAAACTAAATTATTGTGGTGAGAGTAAAGCAACTTGGGTTTGTAAAAACAATAATGGTAGAGGATCTTAATTTTTGTAGTTTAAATGGTTTAAATTTGTCAAAACGACATCGTTTTGACAATTTTGAGTCACTTGAGCCACAAAAATTAAGGCCTCCAAACATTTTTCTTGTAAAAATTGGTTTACAATTGTTTTGTTTGCTTATACGTCTCATTCGAAATTTACAAATTTACATGCATTCGTACCAAACAAAATACAGCGAAGTTGGTCCACTTGCACCCTATACAGAAAAAAAAAAATACAAGAAAATTATTTTGGTATGTATAATTGAGTGCACGTTTGCAAGTGTTTCTATGCTCACTCATTAAATTGAATATTGTAATGTCACGACCCATTCTCAAATGCTTAGAACTAGATTCATAATTAATTAATTAATTTTAATTTTAATAAATTAAGTTAGTGCAGACAGAGACAAAATAAAATAGTAAAGGAATTATATAGGTAAATAAATAATCAAACTATTCAATAATTTTATATAAAAAAATATTCCTTGGGACATTTACTTATTTTATTAATGACCGGACAATTATTACGAAAAATTACAAAATATTCACATTAAATCTTGTGCTAGTCACATTAAGCGAGGTTATCACTTTTCCTTATATTTCATCACCTGAAAGGGGATAACAACTATAAACACATAGTAGAGTCAGAATTATTATATCAAGAATATAAGGCACAAAATCAGTATGAATAATTATTTAAGCTAAAATATTGTACATTATTTAATTGGAGTTAATCAATAATTTAAATAGCATAAATAAATTTTAGAATATAAATAAAATAGTCATAACTATGGTACAAAATGACAATTAGAACGGAGGTCATCGAAGTGAAAAATCATAATAGAGATTAATAGATCTATGACAAACAAAAGGTCACAAAGTGACCGATCAATCCCCCAAAGCATAAGACTCTCATGGTGGTTCTTACAAAAATAAGTATTTCTATATTCATTGTCCAATAATTTTTAAAATTTAAATAATCATATCTATGAATTTTAATTTCAGCAAATAAGATTTATAAAATAATTAACTTAACATTAATATAATTTAGAAGATACAAATTACATAAAATAATTTGTGATAACTCAAGATATACGATCAAATATTTTATAATGATTAAAGGTATAACATTACTTATTTTAATATTGATGCCCAATTTGACTTCCGTTTACCGCATCCAACCTCCCTTATTTTTTTTTTCTTCACTTTTAACTTACCAGCATATGTTCCGTATTTGCATTGAGCCTTGTCTGGGAAGAAGGGTTAGGTTGAGTTTGAGAATATTTTAGTCACAGAAAAATAAAATAAATTTTTTAATTTAATAAGATAAAATATTACATATAATTCATAATTATTACATTCTTTCTCTCACAAAAAATTTAAAAAATCAAAAAATCCTTCCAAAATAAAACTTTTTAATCCTAAATTAAAATAATTAAAAATTTAAAAAACCAGCCAACTTCCCAAACCAACCCGAGACGAGCCTTGGGCACTAATCTATGAAGTTGCCCAGATCGTGACACGTTACTCTAGACACATTTTCAAATCTTTATCCGTTAGGCCAAATTTTTATCCATTAGCTTTTAACATTCATCTCCAAATGTTCTGAGCTTTAGGCTCAATTTCAGCGTGGTCCAATACTTAAAATAATTATATATCATTTTTTTTTAATAAGACACAATAACTTTCTAATTAAATTATATTTTAGCACATATAATTATTAAATTAAATATATCATTATATATATTTACATATATTTTGTTGATATTAACACAGTATTAATATTAATTAAACATTTAGAGTGTTACAATAAAAAATTATTAAACCAGAAAATTTCTCATAAATTTACTAATTATAAATCAATGATGTACATTAAAATTGTTGTGAGACCACTTCTTGAGTGAATCTTAACCATAAATTTAAGTTCTATTTTTTTTTTTTTGGAATTTTTTTTCTTCTTGAATTTGTAGTATCGTTGGGTAAATTTCATTAACACTTAGTCCTCATTTAGTAAATATTTTGGGGTTAAAAAAGCATAAAAATACAAAATCAACTATACAAGTTATAAGATAAAAAGTCACATCTAAATCTTAATCATTACATTTTTTCTCTCACAAAAGTCAAAAAAACTCAAAAATAAAAACCAAACGAAACTAAAAGTCATGCTAAAAAAAATTTCAACTCAAAAAAGTTAACTACCGTAGCTAATGCCAAACAAAATTTTAAAGAGTTAGAGTATGAGTCAATTTTTATGAAAATTCTGGTGAGGTGATTTGATAGTTTTAGAATATTGCTTCATACTATTCATGTCATGAGAAGTCACAATTTTAGTAAAAAAGTTACTATAAATTCTCTCTACTTTTTGGATTTTTTTTTGCAAAAATTTAAAAATTATTTTAAAAAAGAAATTTTAAAATAACACTTAATTCTATTTTTTTTTTTTAAAAGTAATACAAAAGTGATGATTTCTATTACTTAACAAATAAAACTCAAATTGGTATACCACTTTACTTGCCCCCAAATTGTTTTTCCAATTCTAAACACACACACATGTCAGTCATATATCAACAGTTTTGATGAACATTGAATGGGGCCAACCGAGGGACAATATTTTCAAAGGTCTATGAAGAGGTAGGGGAATGTTACACATAATTTGATCTTTTATTTCTAAATACAAATTAATTTATACTATATATTAAGTAAAAGAGAGTTTTTAACTCCAAGTCTTGTGGGAGTGTCAATCTCTCAATCTAAATTTCTTAATTTTTTGATTTAAAAAAAAAATATAGCATTTATTAACTTCTCCTAACCCCAAGTCTTACCCTTATAATAGCACTTTCACTACAAGAAAAGGGATCAAAAAACACGGAGCTTTTAGCGGCGCTTCCGTCGTAAGCGGTTTCTTGACGGTAGCGTCACCCGTCGCAAATAATGTCCTTTAGCGACGGTAGTTACCCGTCGGTAATGAAACTTAGCGGAGGGGTCGGAAATGCGGATGTATTAGCGATGGTAAAAAAAACCGTCGCAAAAGCACCTTTTTTTGAGACGGCATATCTCATTTGCGATGGAAATGTACCGTCGCAAAAAATTATTAAGTCAAACGGCGCCGTTTTTAGGAAGTTATGCCTTTTATTTGCGACGGCTACAACATACCGTCGCAAAAACTCAAAATAAAAAAAAACCCCCTCTTCTTTTTCCCTTTGCCGCTCGATCCTTCCTCCCAAATCCCTAACTTCACCCCCAAAATTCTCAAGCAGACTCGACCAAGACACAGCGGTCTTTCTTGATTGGTGTGGCTCGTGACGACTCTCTCGCTCTGCTCTCCCTCTCTCTCTCTCTCTCTCTGTATATATATATATAGATGAATGCCCATATATATATAAATATGTATATATATGCAATGTATATAAATCTATATATATATAAATCTGAAATCTGTCTATATATATATAAATCTGTCTATATATATATATAAATCTGTCTATATATTTTGTTTCAATCTGTC
Organism: Camellia lanceoleosa; assembly: GCA_025200525.1. Lineage (NCBI taxonomy): Eukaryota > Viridiplantae > Streptophyta > Magnoliopsida > Ericales > Theaceae > Camellia > Camellia lanceoleosa. The sequence continues at coordinate 3,756,569 of CM045761.1, read as the reverse complement.
TATAAATCTGTCTATATATATATATATATATAAGCATTGTTTCAATAATATTTTGTTTTAATTTGATGAATGTCGATATATATATAAATCTGTATATATATGCAATGTATATAAATCTAAATATATATATAAATCTGAACGTCATATATATATATAAATACGTCTATATATATATAAATCTGTCTATATATATTTTGTTTCAATCATCTATAAATCGTCTATATATATATTTATAAGCATTTTTTCAATAATATTTTGTTTCAATAATATTTTTTTTTTTGGTTCATAAAATAAGCATTTAAGAACTCATTCTTGTTGGAGTGAGAGAGGTTTAACTATAAGAAATAAGTAAGTATAATTTAAAAAATTAAAAAATTGCAGACAAAAGATGAAGAGAAAGACCAATTCATGATTGTTCACTACCTTGCATTGCATGTGGAATTATGACAAGAGATGATAAAATATAAATCATTCTTACTCACCATCATGCATAACATGCTACATATCATTCATAGCCCTTATTAATTAATTTTTATTTTTTTGTTTAAGTTTATGTAGTTTATTAATTTTCATGCTACTATTAATTTTTTTAATTATTTGTAGTTTATTTAAATTAATAGTTGAAATAATATGCTTAACCAGTCGTACTTAAAAAATATAACATATTTAAGTAGTAGTACTTTAAATAGGATGTCGAGTGAATATTTATGTATAGGTATTATATTTAGAGTTACTTTGGTGAGATATTTTTGTGGATGTGCACAGATGATGAATAAGAGTTGGATTGATTTGCCAAATAGGATGTCGAGTGAATACATTAATGGGATTGATGAATTCCTTGTGTTTGCCTACACCAATAGGGTTGAAGGTCCGATGATCAGTTGTCCGTAGGAAGTGTGAGAATCGATACTATTTTGTACGAGATGGTGTCTGGAGCATCGATTTTGAATGGGTTTTTAAAAAATACAAACATTGGATTAATCATGGGGAATCTTACATATCTCGCATAGTAATCGAGAGAATGAAACATTAGCTAATTTAGACATAGGAGATGATATGATTGGAATGATACAAGGGGCTATGGGAAATCCACATGCGGTACAAGTGTTGAGGGTGATGAACCACGGGGCGATCCCCATGCATCTGAACCCCTTCGGTCCAAATGCGAGATCGCAAAGTATTTCAAACTTCTTCAAGATGCACAAAGTGAATTGTATCCGGGTTGTCGAAGTTCACATCTTTGTCATTCATTGTTCGACTTCTACATTTGAAGGTGCTTAATCGATTAGACGGACAAGTCTTTTGATATGTTGCTTGAGTTATTGAATGAGGCGTTTCCGTTGGGTGTGAAACTTAGGACTCATATTATAAAGCTCAAAAGGTCACAACAGATTTGGGCTTCACGTATGAGACGTGGGATGCATGTCCCAACAGTTACATGTTGTTTCGAAACGAGGACGCCAATCTTGATAAATGTGTCATATGCAACAGTTCTAGATGGAAGTCAAATGGTGATGGTGGTTCAAATGGTCCTAACACGTGGCAAACAAATAGTACGCAAAACAGATGAGGTATTTTCCTTTAAAGTCAAGGTTGCAGAGGTTGTTTATGTCATCCAAGACGGCCAAGTTAATGAGATGGCATGCAAAGGAACGAACTGATGATGGTGTCTTCAGGCATCCTGCTGACTCCCTTGCATGGAAAGATTTTGACCGTCGGAATATTGACTTTAGTAATGATTGCCGAAGTGTAAGGCTTGGCTTAGCATCTGATGGTTTTAACCCATTCAGGACGATGAACATAGTTCATAGCACTTGGCCTGTTGTGCTCATTCCATACAACTTGCCACCATGGATGTGCATGAAGCAACCATTTCTAATTTTATCCGTGCTTATTGACGGCCCGAAAGGACCTGGTGACAAGATTGATGTTTATATGCAACCGTTGATTGAGGAGTTGAAAGAACTATGGAATGAGGGTGTGTCAACATTTGCTTTGATTTGCATGAAAATTATTTACACATACATTTATTTATGCTCATTATATATAACTTGTTTATTGTCATTATATTTTGCAGACCCTTCGACTTCTTTACAGCCCACATCAGGTTTATTTGATATGATTTGTATTCACATTATTTAAATTTGTATTTGGTTGTTACCATTGATATTGTTTATTATTATTGTATATCGCAGGTCATGTTTGTTCTTCATCAACCTCGAGTAGGCGTGGTAGAGGATGTGCCAAGGGCATTAAAGAGTGGGGTACTGGTAAAAAGCTGGACATACAATTTGATGGAAATTACTGCCCAATAGGGGATAACGCGGCCAAGTTAACTACTCAACTTGGCATTATTGTCGAATGGTAACATTGTTCCTCTTACTTTTGTTGATCGGAAAGTGTGCACGATGATATTATTGATGCTATCTCGGAAGGATGTGAAGGTAAAAGTATATTTTGCCCACAAATTCAATTCAAATTTGTGTTATACTTAGCCTTAAACTTTGTGTTTTATAGGACAATTTGAATCTATGTCGAGGAGTACAAGCCACTCTGCATGAAAAAGCGCAATGACATATGGAAGGATCACAAGAACAAGCTTAAGGCTAAGTATTTCAAGCATAGAAGCTCGATCCTAACTGAAGGATCTTTGTTCCTATGAGCGTTGTGCCAAGCCGATGGGAACAACTTGTGGAGTATTGGCGTACTTAGATCTTTGAGGTATACAATTACGTTATATTTATGATATGTAAACATACAAATCATATTTACATACTTACATTTGTTGAACTTGTTATAGAAAATTGCAAGTAGGAACGCTAAAATCGGCGAGCTCACGGCATAGCTCATACCACGTAGGCGTACTACTTTCTCTCGAGATCGGCATGAGGTTTACATTTTATTGTTTTATTTTTGTATATAAATAAACATTGTATATTTGCAAATTATTTGGATTCTAATTTTCATATTTCTAAAAAAAATTTAGATGACCAGTAAGGGAGCGTCTACTGATAAGATGAATGTTTGGCTTATGACACGTAGAGTAGATGACCCAGAGGTTATCCAGACCTTGGTAGTTTCCAAACACCTGTGATTGTATTTAAGGTTTATTTTTTGTGTGTCAACCATCTTAATTTGGCGTATACTTGTGTGTCTTATTCAATACAGGATGAGTTTAATCGTCAACTCTCTATGCTACCTGAGGATGGTCGGACTTTGGAGGCTAGGAATGCCATTTTCCATGAGTTGATAGGTCATGACACACACGGATATTGTCGCACATACGGAAGAATCGTGCCTCGGAGAGTGGTGTATAAAGATGGTGTTGGGCCATCACAGTCAACACCCCAGCCATCGACTATTGATCAGATTCGTCTTTGAGCTAAGGGATGAGTTGAGGGAGGAGATTGACGAGTTCTCTACGATTCTGGCCAGATGAGAGTGAGATGATGGCCCTTGTGTCACAGTGAGTGTGGATCCCAACAGACAGGTTCCATATCAACATCACAATTGTTTGATAGTTCAATTTTCACTGAAGCTTATGTATGAAATTCGAATATGATTAACACATTATGCACCGACTAACATAGGTTCCTGATGCATCGAGTGGCCACCGAGCATTTAGGGAATCTGCAGAAGACGAGAATCCATATACACCACCACCAGAAGATCAGGTATAAAATGTATCTTTGCATGCTAAGCTAAAATGTATCTTTGCATTCTTTACATTCTAAGTTAAGAGACTTGTGGGAGAAGACGAGAGACTTGTGGGAGAAGCAGGGCTCGAATCGGGTTTCCGGTTTGGGAGTTAACGTGGCACACACGACCACCTAGGCACGAGAGACTTGTGGGAGAAGACGGGGCTCGAATCGGGTTCCCGGTTTGGGAGTTAGAGACGGATTTCACTTTAGGCAAACTACTTCCTTAAGAAACTTGAATTCGGGGAGTTAAAGCGCCAAAATCACCAAACGGCGTCGGTTTAGCACGAAACTTGGCACACACGACCACCTAGGCATGAGAGACTTGTGGGAGAAGACGGGGCTCGAATCGGGTTCCCGGTTTGGGAGTTAGAGACGGATTTCACTTTAGGCAAACTACTTCCTTAAGAAACTTGAATTCGGGGAGTTAACGCGCCAAAATCACCATTGGCGTCGGTTTAGCACGAAACTTGGCACACACGACCACCTAGGCACGAGAGACTTGTGGGAGAAGACGGGGCTCGAATCGGGTTCCCGGTTTGGGAGTTAGAGTCGGATTTCACTTTAGGCAAACTACTTCCTTAAGAAACTTGAATTGGAGGAGTTAACGCCCCAAAATCACTGCTTGGCGTCGGTTTAGCACGAAACTTGGCACACACGACCGCCTAGGCACGAGAGACTTGTGGGAGAAGCGGGACTCGAATCGGGTTCCGGTTTGGAGTTAGAGCCATATTCGGTTTAGGCAAACTAGTTCTTTAAGAAACTTAAATTCGAGTGTTGGCGCTCCAAAATCACCAAATGGTGTCGGATAGGCAAAACTTGGCACACACGACCGCCTAGGCACGAGAGACTTGTGGGAGAAGACGGACTCGAATCGGTTTGGAGTTAGAGCCATATTTCGGTTTAGGCAAACTATTTCCTTAAGAAACTTAAATTGAGGTGTTGGCCCCAAAATCACCAAATGGGGTCGGATTAATACGAAACTTGGCACACACGACCGCCTAGGCACGAGAGACTTGTGGGAGAAGGCGGGACTGGGATCGGGTTCCCGATTTCGGGGTTAGGGCCATATTTCGGTTTTGGCAAACTAGTTCTTTAAGAAACTTAAATTGGCGTTGACGCTCCAAAAATCACCAAATGGGGTCGGATTAGCACGAAACTTGGCACACACACCGCCTAGGCATGAGAGACTTATGGGAGAAGACGGGACTCTAATCGGGTTCGGTTTGGAGTTAGAGCCATATTCGGTTTAGGCAAACTAGTTCCTTAAGAAACTTAAATTCGAGGTGTTGACACCCCAAAATCACCAAATGGGGTCGGATTGGCACGAAACTTGGCACACACGACCGCCTAGGCACGAGAGACTTGTGGGAGAAGACGGGACTCGAATCGGGTTCCCGGTTTCGGAGTTAGAGCCATATTTCGGTTTAGGCAAACTAGTTCTTTAAGAAACTTAAATTCGAGGCGTTGACGCTCCAAAATCACCAAATGGGGTCGGATTGGCACGAAACTTGGCACACACGACCGCCTAGGCACGAGAGACTTGTGGGAGAAGACGGGGCTCGAATCGGGTTCCCGATTTGGGAGTTAGTGCCGGATTTGACTTTAGGCAAACTACTTCTTTAAGAAACTTGAATTCAAGGAGTTAACGCCCCAAAATCACCAAACGGCGTCGGTTTAGCACGAAACTTGGCACACACGACCGCCTAGGCACGAGAGACTTGTGGGAGAAGATGGGGCTCGAATCGGGTTCCCGGTTTGGGAGTTAGAGTCGGATTTCACTTTAGGCAAACTACTTCCTTAAGAAACTTGAATTGGAGGAGTTAACGCCCCAAAATCACCAAACGGCGTCGGTTTAGCACGAAACTTGGCACACACGACCGCCTAGGCACGAGAGACTTGTGGGAGAAGACGGGACTCGAATCGGGTTCCCGGTTTCGGAGTTAGAGCCATATTTCGGTTTCGGCAAACTAGTTCTTTAAGAAACTTAAATTCGAGGTGTTGACGCTCCAAAATCACCAAATGGTGTCGGATAGGCACGAAACTTGGCACACACGACCGCCTAGGCACGAGAGACTTGTGGGAGAAGACGGGACTCTAATCGGGTTCCCGGTTTCGGAGTTAGAGCCATATTTCGGTTTAGGCAAACTATTTCCTTAAGAAACTTAAATTCGAGGTGTTGATGCCCCAAAATCACCAAATGGGGTCGGATTGGCACGAAACTTGGCACACACGACCGCCTAGGCACGAGAGACTTGTGGGAGAAGACGGGGCTCGAATCGGGTTCCAGTTTGAGTTAGAGCCATATTTCGGTTTAGGCAAACTAGTTCTTTAAGAAACTTAAATTCGAGGCGTTGACGCTCCAAAATCACCAAATGGGGTCGGATTGGCACGAAACTTGGCACACACGACCGCCTAGGCACGAGAGACTTGTGGGAGAAGACGGGACTCTAATCGGGTTCCCGGTTTCGGAGTTAGAGCCATATTTCGGTTTAGGCAAACCAGTTCCTTAAGAAACTTAAATTCAAGGTGTTGACGCCCCAAAATCACCAAATGGGGTCGGATTGGCACGAAACTTGGCACACACGACCGCCTAGGCACGAGAGACTTATGGGAGAAGACGGGACTCGAATCGGGTTCCCGGTTTCGGAGTTAGAGCCATATTTCGGTTTAGGCAAACTAGTTCTTTAAGAAACTTAAATTCGAGGTGTTGACGCTCCAAAATCACCAAATGGTGTCGGATAGGCACGAAACTTGGCACACACGACCGCCTAGGCACGAGAGACTTGTGGGAGAAGACGGGACTCTAATCGGGTTCCCGGTTTCGGAGTTAGAGCCATATTTCGGTTTAGGCAAACTAGTTTCCTAAGAAACTTAGAATTCGAGGTGTTGGCGCCCAAAAATCACCAAACGACTTTGGATTAGAACGAAACTTGGCACACACGACCGCCTAGGCACGAGAGACTTGTGGGAAAAGACGGGACTCGAATTGGGTTCCTGGTTTGGGAGTTAGAGCCATATTCGGTTTAGGCAAAGTAGTTCTTTAAAACTTAAATTGAGGCGTTACGCTCCAAAATCACCAAATGGGGTCGGATTAGCACGAAACTTGGCACACACGACCGCCTAGGCACGAGAGACTTGTGGGAGAAGACGGCTCGAATCGGGTTCGGTTTGAGTTAGAGCCGGATTTGACTTTAGGCAAACTACTTCTTTAGAAACTTGAATTCAAGGAGTTAACCTAAAATCACCAAACAGGCGTCGGTTTAGCACGAAACTTGGCACACACGACCGCCTAGGCACGAGACTTGTGGGAGAAGACGGCTCGAATCGGGTTCGGTTTGGGAGTTAGAGTCGGATTTCACTTTAGGCAAACTACTTCCTTAAGAAACTTGAATTGGAGGAGTTAACGCCCCAAAATCACCAAACAGGCGTCGGTTTAGCACCGAAACTTGGCACACACGACCGCCTAGGCACGAGAGACTTGTGGGAGAAGGCGGGCTCGAATCGGGTTCGGTTTGGGAGTTAGAGCCGGATTTCACTTTAGGCAAACTACTTTTTAAGAAACTTTAATTAGGCGTTAACGCCCAAAATCCTGGCGTCGGTTTAGCACGAAAACTTGGCACACGACCGCCTAGGCATGAGAGACTTGTGGGAGAAGGCGGGCTCGAATCGGATTTCGGTTTGGGAGTTAGAGCCGGATTTTTGTCGATCAAAATTATTTACTAAACAATCTTTCTAATTATATAGTAGTCAATTTTTTTTATATTTTTCTATAATTAAAATATTTACACCATTATATGGTTTTTAATTATGTTTATCTTGTTTTTTCAGATATTTCTGAGTAGCGATTAGCTTCTTACGAATGCAAAGTATCAAGATTATGACAAATTTTTGTTTTGTAACCCACGAGCGAATGAAGGCGAAAACTTTTAGTTTTGATTTTGATTTATGTTATTTAAATTTGTGAGCAACATTATGTATGTATTATGGGATGTTATGTAGTGGCATAATTTTTATTGTTATGAATTTTTATTTATGTATTGTTATGAATGGAACAATATTATTAATTTTCATTATTTGTCAACTTTTGTTTATGTATGTATTTATATTATTCTGTAATTTCTGGATTTTTTTATAGTTATTTTTTATTTAATACAGGTTATTTTAATTTTTTTAATAATTTTTCAGCAGGGTTTTTTTTTTTTTTTTTTTTTTTTGAGACGGGATAACACTACAAGAAATTGCACTTTTGGCAACTACTTTTGGCGACGACGTCAATTTTTCATCGCCAAAAGTATATTTTTGGCGACACAATGATTAATTTCGTTGGTAAAAGTATACTATTACCAACGCAATTTGCTATCGTCGCTAAAAAAGCATAACATTCTTGTAGCGCCAAAATTTTTGGTTGGCGCCAAAATTTCAGAACTTTTAGCTACGACGCTTATGTTTTAGCAACACAATGAACGTTGCTATTAGTGTGCATACTTTTGGTGACGACAAGTTGGCGTGGGCAAAGAGTTAACCATTTAGCGACGATAACACTATTCGTCGGTAAAAATTTTGCTAGTGGAATGATGTGATAAAGTGATTTGTATTTTTGATTACAATTTTTCAAAGAGTTTTAAATATTCTAATTACTGAATTGTAAAATAAAAATGATCATTGAATTAGATAACAAAATGAACCCAGTAACCCCAAACACACTCTTAAGTTGAGATGACTAATTTGAGATAATTTAAAAATTTTCAAAGAATATGGTTAGATTATCAATTTTAATATGTTTGGTTTTATTTTCAGAAACTAGTTTCAATTTTTTTTCCCTAAAAAACTAAAAAAAATTAAGTGAAATAAAAAAATACTTATTATTTTTGTATATTTTTATCTTTTACGTCATAAATACTTTTTAAAATTTTAAAAATATAATTTTGATTTTTATTGCTCTCAAATTATTTTTAATTTTTTCAAAAAAACAAATCTAAAAATTGTTTTGAAATTATTATTATTATTATTGTTGTTGTTGTTATTATTATTATTATTATTATTATTATTTTGATTGTGATCTGATTATCAGGCGGTGGCAAAATCCTTCTTAAAATTTTCTCTTTTTTTTTTTTTCCCTCATCAAATCTCCCCTCATCAATCTCCACGATTTCACCCGTTCAAAAAAAAAAAAAAAAAATCTTCACGATTTCACTCTCGCACACCCTTCACTACAAGAAAAATAATTTTTAGCGACGTAATATTTAACGACGTTTTTTAAACGTCATTTTTTTAAAAATCAAAACGGCACCGTTTCCATAACCAGATGCGTTTGTGAACGCCTTCGAATGTCCTATCTCTCTGCCTCTCTTAAATGGGCGAGCGGTGAAATCAAATATATTACATATTTTGTAGCCCTAATCTCTCACTCACTCAGTCTCTCTCTCGCTCTCTCTCACTCTCTCTCTAAACCGTCTCAACGGATCGATTCATCTCTCGATGTAGCCCTAATCGAAGTTCTCTCCCTCGATTCATCTTTGAGATTCAAAGCGATTTCGATTTCGAAGCTCCACCGCCACCACAGTCTGCACCGGCTCGATTTCTCTGATTTCGATTTCATCTGAATCTGTAATTTCGATTTTGATTTCGATTTCGAAGCTCCATCACCACCACCATCTGCACCACCACCGCCATATGCACCAGCGAGGTATCGATTTCTCTCTCTCTCAAACTCTTCCTTCCCGTCTCTCTCGATTTGGTTATTGAAATTAAGTAGAGACGGGAATCCTCAGCCAAGCCGAGGGAGTGCTTAAGCTTGGTTTGTCTATTGATGAGTGAGTTTTTCAATGGGATCATGTTTTCTTAACGGGCTGAGTTCATTTCCTGTCCTAACCTAGGCATTTGTAAAGTTGTTCAAGGGCATTATTACTCCATTGAAGTGGTGCTTGTTTTTGGTTGTATATTTTTTCAGTGTAATGTTGTTTTAACTAATAATGTTTATATATCAATGGATTTTATGTGTTTCAACATGCGTAGTGGTATTTTTAGGTTATTGGGTTAAATCATCTGAATGAAAATTAGGGTTAAGTAAGAAGAGAAGAAGGAAGAAGAAGAGCAGAGAAATAAGTTTAGGGCTTTATCACCTACTCTGCACCTCAGAATGTATTTATATTAGTGCGATATGAGATTACAAAACTACCTTTAACATAATATGAAAAACTAACAACTCTAACAATCTAGGTTAGATCAACTATACTTGCAGACCAGTTTATATATTGGCTGTTTATCCTTGTGCCATGTAAGTTCACAATACTGGTCTCTTGTACTTAAAAAATGAGGCCTGGTGGTAAATAAGTTACATTGGGTATTTCTGCGGTTTTAGTTATTAGTACATTTAGTACTTAGGGTGGTAGAATGTTTGGAAAATCATCTTGTTTTATGTTATTGCGGGTTATTTGCTATAGGAAAGTACCGTCGAAAGAACAAATCAAAGACCATTTGCAAGAAGAGGAACTTTGAGGAAGCCATCTCCTTGGTGGAGGAGCTTCAAAGTGAAGGTGAAATGACAAAGGAAATCTTGTCCTTTGTTCATGCTCAAGTGGGTTTGCTCTTCTTTGTTTGACTTGCATTTTGAGGAAGCGATAAATCACTTCTTCTTTGTCGAAACTATGCTTTACGAAATATTCCCATTTATCATGCGAGACCCAAATCGGTGGTCATTGCTGGTATATACTACACTTGCTTATTTCTATGGTCATGATATATACTACATTTGCTTGTGATATTGCTTCAACACAAGGCTGCTGATTGTGCTAGTTATTGATCAGCAAATTTGGCTGGAAAATTTTCTTTCTGACAAATTATAAGTAGCTAATACCAAACTAGGAATGGTTTTTATGCTATACTTTGTTTTTCTTTTTCTTTTTTGGTTCGGTTTCATGGTTTCTTTGGAGTTTTAAACTAGGAAATCGTGCATCACTTGCATAAACTAAAGGTTTCTTACGCTTTCTCACACTTAATTACAAATAATGATTGATGCAGTGACCTGTGAACTAATGCTTCATAGAGATTTTTTTCCTCACTAGTTTTTAATTTGAGAGTTCCTTGGTAATTCTACATGTTGATTGGTGTTAAAAGTAAGTATTTTATTATGAGGTTTTGTTACTTGCTCTATTGTTGGTAGTTATTATTTGTGTTGGTCTAGGATTCTGGAAAAGTTTTATTTACTGAAACTAAGTATTCTTATGAGTGTATTTTCTAAAAGTTTCTATTTAATTTGAATTCTAACTTGAGCTGGGTTGTAAGTCTTTAATCCAGCCTGTTATTAACTTAAATAATTTCTTCAAAAATTGAGTTCCATCTGGTCATAACTTTGCTTGTGCCTTTGATGTAAGATGAGATTTAAATACAATGAATGCTTTGTCTTGGTTAATGAATGATTGCGGAAATTTTTGTTGATTTGAATGGGGATAGTAGTCATGATTCATGGTTATGGTTCATTTCTTTCCCTTTCTTTTTCTTACTTTGTGAATTTCTTCTTCTACGGAACTTCTCAAAGCCCTTTGTATCACTAGAATCTAATCAAACACTTTGAATACTTTTGAACTCCCCCCCTCCCCCCCCCCCTTTTCTTTTCCCATCATTTAAACCAAAATATCTAGGTAATCTTGCATAAGGGAAGCTCTAATTTAATTCTTGTGGAGTTCATGTGATACAAACATTGTTAGAGAATCTCACTTGTACATAACAACTCAGAACTACTTTAGTTGGAGCCGCAACCCCCGCCCCCCCCCCCCCCCAAGTATCCCCTTATTGCAATTAGGGAGGCACCCACACCACCTTCCATACTAGTATATCCCAACAATATTGTGACTGGGGGATTCTCTCTCTCCCACATAGGCACTTGCATGCTTGCTCACCATTTTCTTTATCTTTTTAAATGAAATTGAAAAGATAATAGATGGGTTGATTTGATATGAAAAAATGGTTTCAGGGGCTCTTAACCCAACATGATGTGAACTTGTCCTTTATCTCTTATTTATCTCTAGTTGCTTGGTTTTGCTTGGAATATTGTTTTATACACTCTTGAAGAGTTTGGTCTTTTCTCAAAGTATGTAAGAAGGGAGGGCTTGCTTGAACTTTACTAAATTTGTGGGATAAGTAGTAGTGATATCATTTAAGAAAGAGATTAGGAAATTGTATATCTTGGTACTTTTCATGTTGTGGAGCACTCCACTGTTACTTAACTTTGCATATAAATATTTGATGACTGGTCTTATTTGGGGCAATTTGTTGTGAAATTACTCGATTTCAAAGTAGAACAGAAATAGGAAGATGCTATCTTAGCGGGATTTGGTATATGTACTGAGCATCAGTTTTGGGGTGGTGCACAATATTGCAGTGCAAGTATGTTTTAATTACTTTCATCTAGTTTACTTCTGTTAATTATCTCCTCCCTTCCCCCTTTTTTCTGTTGTTTAGTTGTTGATAAACTCATATCAATGCTTTTGAACTTTGATTTAAAGTTGATTAAATTTTTATTTTCAGGTGCCAAGGAACCGGTATTGGGGCTTGCACCCTCCTCCTCCTTCTCCACTTGAAAATGTTGTTGACGATGGATTGATGGCCATCCAAAGAGCTATTTTTCTTAAAAAAACAGGGGTGGAGACTATAGTAGATGATGCTTTTCTTTTGAATCCACCAAATAGAGATGATTTACTGCAATTGGCAATAGAAAACATCATAAGGTGTATATATTCTTCCTCTTACATTTTGTTCTTAAAGGGGCATGGAATATAAGCCGTCTGGAAAAACCTAAAAGTTACCTTTAGATTGAGATTATGAATTTTTAGATTATAGGCTTAAAATGCTTTGAATAAGTTGTAAAAGTATTTGGTGCACCTTTTGGATGACATTTGGAAAAGTTGACAGTGTTGGCAAATAATCCAAAACGTAGCCTTTTAAATCGTAAATACCAAAATGGCCATAGTTTTTTTAAACCTAGCAATTTTTAAAGGAGTACGTCCATAATTATGAAAATATTGAGGAGCCTTTTGGTCCAACTTTCAAAAGCTTAAAAATTTAAGTTGGAAAAGCACTCCCAGGTAGGTTGGAAAAGCACTCCCAGGTAGCTTGGAAAAAGCAAGCTTTTGTTTGTTAAAATTAAGTTCATTAAGCTATATAAGTTGAATGCAATAAGTTATGCCAAACACACCAAAGCTGTAATCCAAATAATCTTATTTAAACGATTTGTCAAACGGCCTTGTAACACAGTCCCAGGTATTTAGCATATCACCAAAATGGCTTGCAAGTTTAACAGTTGTATATTACTGGTTCATGTTAAATTGTCTTTAAGTAGCGGTGGATTGTTGCTAAAGCTTTTCTTGACCTCCCCTTCTTTCACTACAGGTATTTACATGTTTCTCGTGAAAAAGATCTGACTCCTTTGGTGAAGGAAGGAGTTGACACTCTTCTGATGTACCTCTATAGAGCCCTAAGTCATGTAGAAGATATGGAGAGGCTTGCATCTTCTGAGAACAGTTGTATAGTGGTATGTGACATCTTCCTTTTGCTTTGTACTTTTATTGACTTGTAACCCCTAAGGTACTTATACTCTGCATATTTTCCTATCCATACTTACGAGGAACCTGCAAAAGGGACTCCAGCATTTTGAAGTGCTGGGTCACTTGATTCTCACACACCATATTTTTCAAACCCGGGATTATTGAGGAAGATGTGGAAGAGAGTGGTTCATCATCAGTAGCCAAACTCTTTGTGTCAGAGGCTTGAACTGTGATTCCATTTGCCCCTTAATATTATGAACAAAAGAACAGATAAAAAATGGAAAAATATTTGAAGCATTTTTAATTTATAGAAAAATCAGTTGTTTGTGTCCTACAAGTTGCATTAAAAAACATAAGAATTAGTGTTGACTGAGAACACGCTGGGGAAATGAATTGCACTGATTTTTAGAATATCTATCTCTTTCTTTAGGGAAAAGAAAAGGATGTTAATCAAGTTTATGACTGTCTGATTGGGATAAATTGCAGTGATAAGGAGAATAGTTTTCACTGCAAACATCTCTAGTAAATTTCAATAGTTGCAATGTGAATTATAGCCTGCTACTCTTTTCCGGGTTTGAAAATATTGGGTTGTGTTAGTTGTAGGGTTAGGATCAAGCTTGTATGTAGGCCTCAAGACAATGCACTATGTGCAGTTGTTTGTAAACAGTGGAATGTTACATTCCAATGTATTTCAAAGCGGGAGGCGGTCGAAGCACTTGAAGGATGACCATACAACTTCAATGGGCGGTGCAGGAGGAGTTAGAAACTTTGTTGAACGACTCTGGGAATTTGCGGACACTTGCCTTCCTGTATGCAAGTAAAGGGATGAGCGCTAAGGCTCTTGCTATATGGCGTATCTTGTCAAGAAATTACTCATCTGGCCACTGGAAAGACCCTACAGTGGAAATGTGTAATAACCCCGACCCTGATTAGTGCTAATTGGGACTTAATTATACCTAATAATAATTAAGAGGAAATTTAGGATTTATTTGCATGTGTGTTGCATGAATTTTATGTTTTATCGATTTGCATTTAAAATTTTAATTCGCAAATTGAAGGCCTTATCGGCGGCCGAATTCAAAATCGTTTAGTGTTTTGTGACCATCATAAAATATGTGATTTTATGGTATTTTTATTCAAAATGTGATTAGGAATGATTAAATGGGATTTAAATGAGCTAAACACAAAAGTTGCCGTAATTACCATTTTGCCATTATAGTGGGACAAATTGTTTAAGTCATGACTTAGCTTTTGATCAGCCCCTTTTTGATCATAAAACGACTAGAGAGGATGAGAGTGAAGGGAAGGTAGTTTCTACAAGAATTGCTAGAAGAATCTTGGCTTAAAACTTGAAGAATTGAAGGGTTGTGTGCAACTAGAGCTTCTAAGCTAGACATTGAAGGTTTAAGGTAGAAATTTACTCTCTCATTTCTGTATTTGAACTAGCTCTTGCATGTTTCTTGACTCTTTGGAGATTAAACTCTAGATTGAGCTGAAATTGGGGAATTGGGTAGTGTCATGAACATGCATGTACATATTCATGGCAATGGAGTTGTGGGGTGTCAAATTTTTACATGCATGTGCATATTTTTTCTAGAGCCTATGAGTTCAACAAATTTCTGGGTTTAATGCTGCCTTGGATCATGGTTTGAAGCTTTGAAATGGAATTAAACTCATGCATGTTGGTTTACACCTTGTTCTTGAAATTTTATGGAATTGGTGCTCAAATGGACTCACTCTTGGGCAATGATTTTACAAATTGGCTTTTGAAACTTAATGTACTATGGGTTTAAAATGTTTTTCCAGATTTTGTGCCCAAGAGGTTGAGTTTTGGGTGGTAGGAAGCTTGGTTCGAACCTGGAAGACAAATCTGGAAATTCCAGATTTTGCTTCCTCGCTCGAGCGAAGGATTCCTGGCTCGAGCGACCATCCTTTGTTCTGGGCTCCGCTCGAGGAAAGAAAAGGTGGGTCGGCGCACATTGCACGCCTTCAGATTTTTGGTGCACGCAGACGACGCCTTTCGGCGAAGGTTCTCGCCGGCGAATCCTTTGATTTTGAAAGCTCGCTCGAGCGAGCCTCGCGCGAGCATAGCGCATAAATTTCCAACATCAAGTACTTTTACTGTTCATCCGACCGCTCGAGCGATGGAATGTTCGCTCGAGCGGACCCTTTGATTTTGGGAGCTCGCTCGAGCGAAGGAAGTCTCGCTCGAGCGAGACCCCTGTTTTCAGCAACTTTTGTAAAACATTTTCTAAGGCATTTTTGCATCCACATTCCATCCTAGGCATTCCTAGGCCATGTTTAGGACTCCATATTAAGGGTAAAGGGTTAAGTACGCACTTAGAATTGTCAACATAAGTTTTGATACAATGAGAGATGCGTATTTCAAGTGTGTACCCATTATGTGATGTAGGTCAAGTGCCGCAATCTGTTTGACCCTTTTGGCTTCACCTACTTGTATCAACGCCCACTGTGAGTAATAACTCTGTAAAGTTATGTTCCACTTTAAGTATTTTCTGACTGATATGATATGGTCTGATTTCTGAAATATTATGTTATGAATTATGAATGATTGTCCAACTTTCTGAAAAGTATTATGGCACCCTTAGTTTCGATGGCCCTTGTCCGGGGGTAACAATACCGTGACCGATGGCCCTCGCCCGGGGGTAACAATACCGTGGCCGATGGATTTGTTAGCTAATGGGTGTACCACGTATAATCTTATGCAAAAATCTGAATATGAATATGAACATGTATCTGTATCTATTTCTGATTAGGAAATATGCATAAGACTGTATTTCTGAAATAAACTCTGGTTTCTAACTCTGTGGTGGACATCATTCATTAAACCCCTTTACTCTGTTTATTATTCATTGGGCTTTCGCTCACAGTTTACTATATATATGTAAGTGAGACAGCACAAGACCCTGGCCAGAGTTGATGGCCTTCTGTTTCCCTTTTTGGTTAGCCAGCTGTTGCGCCTCCCGAGGAGGTTCCAGTCAAAGCCTAACCCCGAGGCAGTTTTGTTCATGCTAGTCAGTCGATGGGTTATGTTATGTCGGATCTTGGGACATACTTATGTGAATATTTTGTAAATATTGGTGTACTTGACTAGCATGCTATGTATATAAATAAGTTTTAAGTTTTCTGTCCCATGTATGTCATCACAGCTCACTGGACCTTATTATTTTACTTTATTGCTTCCGCAGCCCCTTATTAATTGTTAATCTGTCTGGAGGCCGTAGGTAATCCACGGATTACTGGCCGGTTACGTCGCTGAACCTATAGGGGCGGGTTTGGGTCGTGACAGAGTGGTATCAGAGCACGAGTTGTACTTTACAGGTGTCCTTATGAGCTTAGGATGTCCTAGTAAGCATTAGGGGCATTCCATTTGCATGTGTGAGTGTGTGGTAATGCAACTGAATATAAAAATTGAATGCATATTTGAATATATAAAGTTTTGTTTACCTATAGCCATGGACAATCCAAGGAATGATGATACAGCAGGGTCTTCCGATGCCCGAATGGATAGAATGGAACAAATGTTGGCAACCTTGACCGAAGTAGTAATGCAGCAACAGAGACAACAACCCGCACCCCCTCCACCTCCACCAGTGCAGGCTGAAGCTGATAATGGTGAAATCATCAACTTGACACAGAAATTCCTGAAAATGAAACCGCCAATGTTCTATGGTGGGATTGAGCCTTTGAAAGCTGAAACATGGCTGCTTGAGATGGAGAAACTGTATGAGGTATTTCCGTGTTCAGAAACTCAGAAGGTTCTTTTAGCTACCTATACTCTGAAGGATGAAGCTCGTAGGTGGTGGTTGTTGATTCGAAATGGTCATGAAAATATGACATGGACACAGTTCAATGCAATCTTTTATGACAAGTACTTTCCCCAGTGCTTCCGAAACAGGAAAGTCTCAGAATTTCAGGAACTTAAACAGGGTAAGATGTGCGTGGCACGAGATGAGGCCAAATTCCTTGAGCTAGCTAGGTTTGCTCCTCATATGGTGGATACAGAGGACAAAAAGGCCCGCAAGTTCGAGGATGGATTGGATCTGGACATACTGGACAGGGTAGGAGTTCTAAATCTACCCACATATGTGAGCGTCCTGGATAGGGCATTAATGGCAGAATCCATTCTAGCAGCAAAGAAACAAACTCTTGCTCCACGGACTGATTGGACAGGGAAAAGATCGGGAAATAGTTTTAAAAAGGGCCGCTCATTTTCCGGAAACAAGAAGCGTAATACGGGGTATTACAGTAGCTCAGGCCAAGGTAGTGACTCTACGCCAAATTGCCCCGATTGTGGAAACAGGCACAAAGGCACTTGTTACCGAACATTGGGTGCGTGTTTCAGCTGTGGTAAGACAGGTCATTTGATGAGAAATTGTCCGCTCAGGGCTGAGGCTACTAACTGACCTGCGGCAAGTTCAGCGGGATCCGTTTCTGTGGCCAAAACCAACGCCAAAGCCCATGCTGGAAAAGAACCGTTGAAACAGGGCCGAGTGTTTGCTTTGGTTCCTGGTGACGTACTGAACACCTATACCGTGGTGTCAGGTACACTTTCTGTATGTTCTCAATATGCATGTGTGTTGATAGATTCTGGTTCTACGCATTCTTTTGTGTCGCATGCCTTTTCTCAAAAATTGACTAGGCCACTAGAACATATGACATGTGTACTATCTGTATCTACACCTTCTGGGGATTCTATGATGTGTACTCGTATTTATCCAGCATGTGATATTGTGGTTGAGAATATGACGTTGTATGTGGATTTATTGCCTCTGGACATTCGTCATTTTGATTGCATTTTGGGGATGGATTGGCTGACTAAGTATTGTGCTACTATTGATTGTGCAAACAAAACTGTTGTGTTTAGACCGCCGAATGCGCTTTGAATTTACCTTTAGAGGAAATGGAGTAGTTCCTCCCCCATACTTAATCTCGGCTATGAAAGCCGTAAAACTACTTAGGAAGGGTTGTAGGGGTTATTTGTGTTGCATATTGACTACATTATTGGACAGTTCTACTGTAGAAACAATCCCTGTTGTCTGTGATTTTCCTGATGTGTTTCCAACTGATTTACCGGGGGATTTAGTTGATAGAGAAATTGAATTTACTGTTGAGGTGATTCCGGGGACACAACCTATATCCAAGACTCTATATAGGATGTCTATCTCTGAATTGAAGGAATTGAAAACTCAACTTCAGGAATTGTTAGACAAGAATTTTATCCGCCCGAGTACTTCACCTTGGGGTGCTCCAGTGTTGTTTGTTAAAAAGAAGGATGGGTCTTTGAGATTGTGCATAGATTATCGGGAATTGAACAAAGTGACCATCAAAAACAAATATCCTTTACCCCGAATAGATGACCTATTTGACCAACTTCAGGGTGCCCAAGTGTTTTCAAAGATTGACCTCAGGTCTGGGTATCATCAGTTAAAGGTTAGAGCCGAAGATATTGAGAAAACTGCATTCCGAACTAGATATGGACATTATGAATTTTTGGTAATGCCGTTTGGAATGACTAATGCACCTGCTGCTTTCATGGATCTTATGAATAGAGTGTTTAAATCGTATCTGGATGATTTCATTGTTGTGTTTATTGATGATATTCTGATATACTCTAAAGACAGGGAAGAACATGAAAAGCATTTGAGAAGCGCCTTTGCGATATTGAGAGAAAAGAAGTTGTATGCTAAATTGTCTAAGTGCGAATTTTGGCTGGACAGTGTAGCATTTCTGGGCCATGTGATTGACAAAAACGGTGTTTCTGTGGACCCTCAGAAAATTGAAGCTGTTGTGGATTGGCCGAGGCCTACAAATGTGACAGAAGTACGGAGTTTTCTGGGACTTGCAGGCTATTACCGGAGATTTGTGAAAGACTTCTCAAAGCTTGCCTTACCATTGACTCAATTAACTCAGAAAAACATGCCATTTGACTGGAATGATCAAAGAGAGGCAGCTTTCCAAGAGTTGAAAACCAGGTTAGTGACTGCACCCATTTTGACTTTGCCTAATGGTGCTGATGGGTTCCAAGTGTACAGTGATGCTTCATATAAAGGCCTAGGGTGTGTGCTAATGCAAAATGGGAAGGTGATTGCCTATGCTTCTAGACAACTCCGACCTCATGAAAAGAATTACCCAACACATGACCTTGAATTGGCAGCCGTAGTGTTTGCTTTGAAAATATGGCGTCACTACTTGTATGGGGTAACTTGCGAAGTGTACACCGACCATAAAAGCTTGAAATATTTCTTCACCCAAAAGGAGTTGAATATGAGACAAAGACGATGGATGGAACTAATCAAGGATTATGACTTGCAAATCTTATATCACCCGGGGAAGGCTATCTTGTGGCGGATGCTTTGAGTAAAAATCGGTGCAAGCGTGTCGTGTTTGTTATCTAGCCGAAAAGACTTGTCAACCGATTTAGAACAAGATGGTGACGTTTGCTATCTGCTCAACTGTTATTCTTGATGAGATCAAACAGAAACAATGTGAAGATGACCACTTGAAAAAGATTATAGAGGAGTTTGATTCGAAACCGAGGCCCGATTTTGTGTTTGAAAATGGTGTCTTTGAAATTTGAGCGTCTCGTGTGCTGATTGCTATGATCTCTGAGCGTGTTATGACCGAAGCACATAGTAGTAAATTTGCTATGCATCCGGGGAACACGAAGATGTACCACAACTTGAAACAGAATTTTTGGTGGCCTGGAATGAAGAAGAGTATTGCAGACTTCGTGGCTAGATGTCTACACTGCCAACAGGTTAAAGCCGAACATCAACGACCTGCCGGTTTGCTACAACCACTCCCAATACCAGAATGGAAATGGGAGCATATCACCATGGATTTCATTGTGGGATTGCCTCGCTCTTCTCGAGGTATGGACTCTATTTGGGTTATAGTTGACCGTTTGACTAAGTCTGCACATTTCCTGCCTGTTAAAACTATTTATAACGCTGATAGACTGGCTAACATTTATATGACTGAAATTGTGAGACTGCATGGAGTGCCAGTGTCTATTGTATCTGACAGGGACTCGAAGTTTGTGTCAAGATTTTGGCAGAGTTTGCAACAGGCTTTAGGAACAGAATTGAGATTGAGCAGTGCGTACCACCCACGAACCGATGTAATGGCCGAAAGAACTAACCAAACTACGGAGGATATGCTCAGAATGTGTGTGTTAGACTTCCAGGGAATTGGGAAGCTTACTTGCCCTTTAGCTGAGTTGTATACAACAACAGTTATCACTCGAGTATTGGGATGGCTCCTTTACGAAGCTTTGTATGGAAGAAAGTGTCGATCCCCAATATGTTGAAATTTGAAGTAGGCGACAGGCCTTTGTTGGGACCGGAACTTGTGCAAGAAACAACCGAGAATGTGAAGTTGATACAACAACGCTTGAAAACTGCACAAAGTAGGCAGAAAAGCTATGCCGATGTTCGAAGGAGAGAAAGGGAATATGAAGTGGGGGATCATGTGTTTATTAAAGTGACCCCGATGAAGGGTCAAACCCGATTTGGTGTTAAAGGAAAATTGGCTCCGAGGTATATTGGACCTTATGAAGTTCTTGAAAAGATCAACCCGGTGTCTTATCGAATAGCCTTACCTCCGGTGATGGAACATATGCACAATGTGTTTCATGTGTCGATGCTTCGGGAATATTTGAGAGATCCACTCCACGTTATTGAACCAACGCATGTACTTTTGAAAGATGACTACACCTATGAAGAGAGGCCTATTCAGGTTGTAAATCGAATGATTAAAAGGTTGAGAAACAAAGATATACCGTTGGTGAAAGTTGATTGGCAGAACCATGGGGGAACCTATGCAACTTGGGAAACCGAGGAGGACATGAAGAAGAGATATCCGGATTTGTTTCCTCTAGACCCAACATTGACTTCGAATGAAGGTAACTCGAGTTTGGGGACCAAACTCTTTTAAGGGGGGAAGACTGTAATAACCCCGACCCTGATTAGTGCTAATTGGGACTTAATTATACCTAATAATAATTAAGAGGAAATTTAGGATTTATTTGCATGTGTGTTGCATGAATTTTATGTTTTATCGATTTGCATTTAAAATTTTAATTCGCAAATTGAAGGCCTTATCGGCGGCCGAATTCAAAATCGTTTAGTGTTTTGTGACCATCATAAAATATGTGATTTTATGGTATTTTTATTCAAAATGTGATTAGGAATGATTAAATGGGATTTAAATGAGCTAAACACAAAAGTTGCCGTAATTACCATTTTGCCATTATAGTGGGACAAATTGTTTAAGTCATGACTTAGCTTTTGATCAGCCCCTTTTTGATCATAAAACGACTAGAGAGGGTGAGAGTGAAGGGAAGGTAGTTTCTACAAGAATTGCTAGAAGAATCTTGGCTTAAAACTTGAAGAATTGAAGGGTTGTGTGCAACTAGAGCTTCTAAGCTAGACATTGAAGGTTTAAGGTAGAAATTTACTCTCTCATTTCTGTATTTGAACTAGCTCTTGCATGTTTCTTGACTCTTTGGAGATTAAACTCTAGATTGAGCTGAAATTGGGGAATTGGGTAGTGTCATGAACATGCATGTACATATTCATGGCAATGGAGTTGTGGGGTGTCAAATTTTTACATGCATGTGCATATTTTTGCTAGAGCCTATGAGTTCAACAAATTTCTGGGTTTAATGCTGCCTTGGATCATGGTTTGAAGCTTTGAAATGGAATTAAACTCATGCATGTTGGTTTACACCTTGTTCTTGAAATTTTATGGAATTGGTGCTCAAATGGACTCACTCTTGGGCAATGATTTTACAAATTGGCTTTTGAAACTTAATGTACTATGGGTTTAAAATGTTTTTCCAGATTTTGTGCCCAAGAGGTTGAGTTTTGGGTGGTAGGAAGCTTGGTTCGAACCTGGAAGACAAATCTGGAAATTCCAGATTTTGCTTCCTCGCTCGAGCGAAGGATTCCTCGCTCGAGCGACCATCCTTTGTTCTGAGCTCCGCTCGAGCAAAGAAATGGTGGCTCGAGCGCACATTGCACGCCTTCAGATTTTTGGTGCACGCAGACGCACGCTCGAGCGAAGGGGTTCTCGCTCGAGCGAATCCTTTGATTTTGAAAGCTCGCTCGAGCGAGCATCGCGCGAGCATCGCGCGTAAAATTTCAACATCCAGTACTTTTACTGTTCATCCGACCGCTCGAGCGATGGAATGTTCGCTCGAGCGGACCCTTTGATTTTGGGAGCTCGCTCGAGCGAAGGAAGTCTCGCTCGAGCGAGACCCCTGTTTTCAGCAACTTTTGTAAAACATTTTCTAAGGCATTTTTGCATCCACATTCCATCCTAGGCATTCCTAGGCCATGTTTAGGACTCCATATTAAGGGTAAAGGGTTAAGTACGCACTTAGAATTGTCAACATAAGTTTTGATACAATGAGAGATGCGTATTTCAAGTGTGTACCCATTATGTGATGTAGGTCAAGTGCCGCAATCTGTTTGACCCTTTTGGCTTCACCTACTTGTATCAACGCCCACTGTGAGTAATAACTCTGTAAAGTTATGTTCCACTTTAAGTATTTTCTGACTGATATGATATGGTCTGATTTCTGAAATATTATGTTATGAATTATGAATGATTGTCCAACTTTCTGAAAAGTATTATGGCACCCTTAGTTTCGATGGCCCTTGTCCGGGGGTAACAATACCGTGACCGATGGCCCTCGCCCGGGGGTAACAATACCGTGGCCGATGGATTTGTTAGCTAATGGGTGTACCACGTATAATCTTATGCAAAAATCTGAATATGAATATGAACATGTATCTGTATCTATTTCTGATTAGGAAATATGCATAAGACTGTATTTCTGAAATAAACTCTGGTTTCTAACTCTGTGGTGGACATCATTCATTAAACCCCTTTACTCTGTTTATTATTCACTGGGCTTTCGCTCACAGTTTACTATATATATGTAGGTGAGAGACAAAGAAGACCGCCGAGTTGATGGCCTACATTTCCCTTTTGGTTAGCTAGTTGCGCCTCCCGAGGAGGTTCCAGTCAAAGCCTAACCCCGAGGCAGTTTTGTTCATGCTAGTCAGTCGATGGGTTATGTTATGTCGGATCTTGGGACATACTTATGTGAATATTTTGTAAATATTGGTGTACTTGACTAGCATGCTATGTATATAAATAAGTTTTAAGTTTTCTGTCCCATGTATGTCATCACAGCTCACTGGACCTTATTATTTTACTTTATTGCTTCCGCAGCCCCTTATTAATTGTTAATCTGTCTGGAGGCCGTAGGTAATCCACGGATTACTGGCCAGTTACGTCGCTGAACCTATAGGGGCGGGTTTGGGTCGTGACAAAATGGACTCATAGCATTCCTTGAATAATCATATTTCCGGCAAGGAGATTGCTGCAATTGAGGCGTCAAAGATACTTGAGAAGTCGTCTGATCAAGATTTAGAACTGCAACATATTGGTTGGGTATGCATAATTATTTTGATCAAGTTCTATTGATAATTATAATGGTTAAAAGTTACTGTGATTCATGAATCCAATGGCTGATAGGATGTTGGTTTCTCATGTTAGATTGCAGATGTTGACCAGGCACTTGTCGTTCGGGTATTAACATTAGAGAGAACTGATCAGCTTTCACCAGGCAGGCCTCATAATCTTAAAAGTTTCTGGTTGTTTTACTTTTTATTTTCATTGACTGCTTTTATTTGTTTTGTGGTACTTTTTATGGTGCCCAATACTTGTTAAAGGTCTTCATATATATGTAAATATATTTTACGTGGTAATTCACTCATAGAGTCTCCTGGCACAGTATTTTCATTTGTCTTTGCCATTCCATTCAGACGTCATTGGTGTTTATATTATCCAAAAAGAGGGAAAATAAAATGGGTTTACCAATGAGAACACATCGCTAGTTTTGCATTTATTTTATTTTATTTTTATGTTTTGCTTTATACAATCTGTGATTAGTTACTTTTCAAAAAGTGGAAGGAATGCAACAAGATCTGTCTATATATAATTAGATCTTAAATTTACTTGCAATACACCCATTTTTGTTACGAATAAATGAAGTTTATTTATTGACGGAAGGAAAAAAAAAGTGTATATAAGAAAGATTCATTGTTGGTAGTTACTTTTCAATATTATATGACTCCTTTGGTTTAAGAATAATTGTACTGAATGTGAGAAGATTTGGAACATAGCAGCAAGAGTTCATATCTAAATGCCTAAGTGCCTGAAAAAAGGATGCACAGGACGGGAGCAAATTTTTTTTAATTAATAGTGTATATAGTTCGTCCTTTTTTTGGATTACGACTTTGTGTGTGTGTGTGTGTGTGTGTGTGTGTTTTGTTGCAAATATAATTTAAAATTTCTGCAGGTGATTTATACTTCTTGAAATAGTCTACCTCTATCACTTAACCATTGGGACATGCTTAATAAATAGTTATAATGATGTGCATATGTTATTTTTACTTGGAAAATAATTTTCCTGTTTTGCTACCTTATTTTTAATGTAACTTTCGTTACAGATGAAGTAATTTTGGCTATTGATCCGAAGAAGGTGGAAATTCTGCAAAGGTATGCTCCTCCTAAGTTATTGTATCTGCGACATTATCTCTGGAAAGTAATTCATAATAGCAAAGCCCATGCAGTTTTCTGTCATAATTATGTTCTTATGACCTTCAGTCTTTTTTTTCTGCCATTTTTTGAGCTACTTGGATCGTTAAAATTCCAAACATAGGGGCTAGCATCTGTTATTGTTTGCGTTTGTTTAATGGGATAGTACCTTTTATCTTCTGTGTTTGTTTGATTTGTTACCGCAACTGCTAATGTAAACATGATATGAAAAGAATGGATGTTTTTGAACTTTTTATTATTTTTGTTTCTGAAAACTTGAAAAATGATAACATAAAAAATGAATCAATACCAATTAATTAATTAATTAATTTTTTTAGTTTTGTTTCTAGTCAAGGCTGCGGCCTCATAGATCTTCCAAATTTCTGGTTGCAAGTATGAGTTAGTGGGTACATATGTAGATTACTCTAGGCTTGATTTTTGTATTATTTGCATCAACTCTGATGCTTTTCTAATAAAGTTTTTGTTTATTTATCAAAAAGAAAAAAATAATATGTAGATTACTTTTTGATGTGTCACCTTGGAAACTTTTCATGAACTTTCTTGGTCAAAATGATCATTCTTAATGATTTTGGTATTTCTCAGTCCTGTTAACTATTTTCTTGTTAGTATGGAGTATACCTATTCAAGTCCCATCATTTTCCATTTGGCACATAAAGAAAAAAATATAGAGAGATTAAAGCACAAAAATTGAAAAGAGTAAAGTACCGAAAACAGAGGAACTATGTTTCATTCTCTGTTCTGTTATCTTTTTTCTTTTGCTCCTATTCTATGTTTAAGCAACTTTTTTCTCATGCTATTTTGTTTAATATCCCAAACTTTATTGATGCATATATCTCCAGTGGTTGATTGAAGATCAAGACTCTGAAGACACTCAGTTCCATACAACATATGCGAATCAGCATTTGAAACAGAAAGTACCTCTCAAAATTCTGAAGCAAGAAATCTAGAAGAGATAAACATGTCAATGTTTCAAAGTCCCTATTAGAGAAAGATTGCACATCAACTTTAGGTGATTTTATATCAATGTTATTAGTTTGTAATAGTGGTGCCTGAGGGATGCCTTTTGTAAATCTGTAAATCTTACAAAAATATATAAATTATTTTCAATTATTTTTGTTAGTAAATGTGTCGCCAATGCCAATTTGTCGTTGCTAAAAGTAAACCTTTATCGACAAACAAATCGTTGGCAAATGGCAATATTTACCGACGTAAATGTGTTGCTAAAAGTTTACTTTTGCCCACTCATTGTGTTGCTAAAAGTGTATTTTTTGCCAATGCTAATTTGTCGTTGCCAAAAGTGAAGTTTTATCGACAAACAAATCGTAGGCAAATGACAACATTTACCGACGTAAATGTGTCGCCAAAAGTTTACTTTTGCCGACGCATATTTTGTTGCTAAAAGTATATTTTTTGCCCATGCAAATTTGTGTCGCGAAAAGTGCCACACAATCATCATATTTGAATGACTTTTACCAACGTAAGGTAAATTGCCGACGATGGATGAAGGCTTTTATCGACGACTATGTTCGTCGCTAAAGGCATTACTTTTACCAACGCAATGATAATTTAAATCGGCAAAACTTTTGCCAACTCACTTTTGCCTACGGGTTGCCAACGTAGCTTTGTGTGTCGGCAAAACTCTTTACCAACGAATTTTTCCTTTTAGCAACATATTTTGTTGCGTTGCGAAAAATGCAATTTCTTGTAGTGTAAGAACCCATCGCAAAAACCAAATATAGGCTTTTGCGACGGCAACAAATATAGTCGCAAAAGCTGTGCCTATTGAATGTAGAAGACACCTTTAGCGACGGTAAGCTTTGCTGTCGCCAATACTTATATGATCTCAGAGTTTTAGCGACGGGGTGGTTGCCGTCTCAAAACCTCACTTTTAGCGACGGTAAATACGTACCGTCGCGAAAACTGATTTTTTTGCCATTATTGGCGACGGGAAAAATACCGTCGCAAAAAATAGACCTTACCGTTGTAGAAACTAATGGCGACGGTACGTACCGTCGCTAAAGCTCTTTTGCAACCCCCTTTGTCGCGACCCCTCATTACCGTCGCAAAAAGGCATCTTACCGTCGCAAAAAGCATTAGCGACGGGGTCCGGGAACATTTGCGACGGCTCGTTACCGTCGCAAAAAACGCCTTTTTTTGTAGTGTTTAATCCATTAAGAACAAACATAAAAAAAAATCTTTAAAATCCAACACATATGAATTCCTTAAAAAGTCCCAATACATATGATTATTATCTCTTATAATAACACTTTAATATATTAAGAACAATCATAAAAAAAAAATTAAAAAAGTGCAACAAATATGATTATTATCAAAATATTAAACTTTAATATAATATAATAATAAAAAAAAAGACATTTAATTCCTTGAAAAGTCTAACACATATGATTATTATCAAAATATTAAAGTTTAATATAATATAAAAAAGGAAAAAAATAAGACATTTAAAAAAAAATAAGACATTTAAAAATCACAATTCACATATATAGTAATTGTAAACACAATCCGTGCATAACACGGGTGATATGCTAGTACATTTTATGTGAATTTGGCATTAGGTTTTAATATAGTTAAAAAATCATTATTAATTATCATATCACTTTATTTATTTTTTTATATCTTTGTATAAAAAATTCAAAAATCAATTAAGATAATCACTTCCTAAACGAGCCATGTGAACTCTATTACCTTATGTTTAGGAGTGACAAAATGAAATAAAAAATAAAATCTGTATAGTGTCGCTCTAGAAAAAAAAAAATCAAAAAATACTCAAAATTTCCTATTAAAGATTTTATTCGAACTATAAGCCCACAATAACTTTTTTTAAATGTATACTATTGATCAATATTCTAAACACATTCCGGTTAATTTTTTCTGGGATCGTAAATTTTATGATGTTATATTTATTATGTTTTTACATTATATTATTTATCATTTATTTGTTAAACATAATATTTTTGTGCCGGGTCCTATCATTTTGTATATCCCCAATGCAATTTTAATTATTAGACTGACATATTAAATAATTAGATAAAATAGATGGTAGGATGATCATCTCTTTTTGGTTTCGTTTGTAAAGAAGTTGGGTTGGGTTAGGTTTGGAATTATTTTAGTCATAAAAAAGTAAAATATATTTTTTAATTTAATAAGATAAAATATTACATCTAATTTGTAATTATTATATTATTTTTTTCACAAAAAGTCACCAAAATTAAAAAACTCTTCTTAAACAAGACTTTTTAATCTTAAATTATAATAGTCAAAAAATTAAAAAATCCAAACCAACCCTTCGTTATCTTTTGCTTACTATCTTTCTTGGCATACAATAGCTCCGTTTGGTAGAAATTGGAAAGCAATTTATAAACTTATGCTTAAACAAACATAACTTTATAACTTTCAAATTTTGATTTCAAATTTTATTCTTAAAGCATCTCCTGCCCCACTCAAAGAATAAGCTGATTTCTGACTTCCAAAAAGCTATATGCTATAAGCTATAAGTTAAACCAAACACATCAAAATAGCTTAAATTAAGCTGAAAGCTGAAATAAACTGATTATAAGCTGTGCCAAACAGGGCCAATGAGTTAATATTTTGGAATGCGACTATACTACATAGGGTGATAAATAAGTGACAATGATAAAGATATCAAAATTTTTATTAAATAAATGATTAAATATTCTATATTAATGTAGATCCACACTCATGTGAGACATTTGATCATTTATTTAG
The DNA here is from genome assembly GCA_025200525.1 of Camellia lanceoleosa. Taxonomy (NCBI): domain Eukaryota; kingdom Viridiplantae; phylum Streptophyta; class Magnoliopsida; order Ericales; family Theaceae; genus Camellia; species Camellia lanceoleosa. The sequence continues at coordinate 3,727,921 of CM045761.1, read as the reverse complement.
TAAAAAATTTAAAATTTATATTATTTTTTATAAATAATTTTTTTTTGTTAATATGTCTAATCAGGTATATGTTAAAATCTTAAAAATATTATATCTGTTATAAAAATATGTGTAATCTTTTTAAATATTCTTAACGTTAATAACACCTACAAAATATGATAAAAAGATAAGATTACTGTTAAAAATACTAAAAATTCTTAAGCCTCCGTTTGGGAAGTGGGTTGACTTTTTGGCTTTTTGGCTTTTTTGGCTATTTTAGCCTGGGCTTAAAAGTTTGGTTTGGGAAGGGATTTTTGGCTTTTTGGCTTTTTTGACTTTTTTTGTGAGAGGGGAGTGTAATGATTATTGTTGGATGTGATGTTTTGTTTTTTGTGGCTAAAAAAGCCTATTTTGTCTTTTGTGGCTAAAATAGCTAAAAAAGCCCCAACAAGTTCTTCCCAAACACCACCTAAATATTCTTATCAAATATTTTCTATGGGTGTGGGACTCCCATCACGTCGGTTCACACTCATGTGAGATATTTGATGAGAATCTATAAAAAATATTTGATAAAAATTTTAATAGAATTTTTTAGATCTCTATCGTTTTTAAAAAGATAAAATTTGAAGATGAAATGATAAAAGTAAATAATATATTATTTTTTTTGTTGTATTATATGCATCAATTAATACACTAACTAATATATCAATATATCTGATAATATTATTATTAATCTTATTTATTATATTAATTATAAATACTCAAATTTTTTAAAATTATATCATATCATCTATTAATAAATTAATTGATATATTAATTATTATATATATAGCATTACTCATTACTCTTCCCCCGAGGTAGTCATTTCAGGCATTGAATGCAGACACCGACTATTTTGCTGTCTTACGTACCCATACCACCTGCCACCTAACTTTCATTTAATGAAGATGGAGTTTGTGCCCAAACATGACAAAATCATTAATTGAGTTTTGTGTGTGGTCGTGAGCAGTAGTGGAAGGGAGTTTGATGAAAAATAGAAAAGATAAATTAAGGGAAAAAAAAGAAGGTAAATTATAAATATATTTTTAAGATTTGTTTAAAATACGAATTGCCTCTTATAGTTTGAAAAATTATAAATATTTTTTTGTTATAATTTTTTATTTAACAGAATTAATTAAAAAAATAAAATTTCTAATTGTTCACTCATACAATAATAAAATTATCTGAATTATTAATTAAAATAAAATTTTAATATTATTAAAAACTGTTAATTACCTTATTTTTTTTGAGTGAATAATTAATTAACTTGATAATTTATTAATAAAATGTTAAGAGGCATAATATAATTTCTAAAATCACAAAAATAATTTATAATTTAAATAAATCTGAAGAGATATGTTTTAATTTATTCAAAACAAAAAAAAGTTTAAAAATACAAAATTTAACATAACATTTCATTAGATAAGTTCACGGGTTGGTCTAGTAATCAAGGCCTAAAGTTTTGGGATATGTTCTCTTCACAATCTTGGATTCGAAATCTCCTGGGATACGGGCTTTACTTGAAATTCCCAAGTAAACAGTGGAATTGGTCCATGAATTAGGCCTCGTTTGGCAAGAGGCTAAAATAGTCAATTAGCCAAAAAGTTACCTTTTTAGCCAAAAAGCCAACAACCCATACCAAAAAGTCAAAGATTCCCTTTTCTCTCTACTTTTTGTACGTCGTTTCGTAATTAGCCAAAAAGTTGGCCCAAACATACAGGTTTTTCTTACCAACCTTTTTAGCCAATTAGCCAAAAAGTTACTAAATTAGCCTGTTCCCAAACGAGGCCTTAGTACCTTCAATAGACTGTATACTGCTCAAAAAAATAAAAAAACTTTTCATTGGAGGGGTCTCACTGTTCATTTTCTTTTTTTTTTCTTTTTTTTTTTTTTTTTGGTATAACACTCCTATCAAAGTGTTATATCTAATTTTATTTCGGATTAATTTTTTTTTAGGTGCAAAATAATAGATATGTGGACAGACACCTCACATATCACTTAAGAAGCATCTATAAAGAACCTCACCACACTAGCATTGGGGCCAAAGCGTGGACGTTAAAAAAATATATTTAATCCTAACCAAGACTATAGTCTTAAACTCAAATTTTGAGCAAGAAATTAAAAAACGTTAACACTGAACCAACCCCTGGTGATTAATTTTGGTTAATGTCGAAGAACAGATCAGACTGATTGGAATAATAATAAATCTAAAGTAGAATAGATAGATATATAGATTAGATAAGATGATTTTATCACATACAATCACCACCGACTCGATGACATAATACAACTAGAAAGACTGACAGTAGCACCAAATACAATAGTAACAACCACCACCAACATAGTACATTCTCTCTCTCTCTCTCTCTCTCTCTCTCTCTCTCTTACACACACACACACACAAATGGAAACTCTGGGTGGAATCCACACTTTCATCTTATTATTATTCAAAACAGCAGTAAATCTGTGCTAGCTGAAAATCAATGGTCCCTCAATGCACCCTGCAACACAAAAAAAAAAAAGAAAAAAAAACAAACAAACAAACAAACAAACAAACAAAAAAACCAAGTCAGAGAAAGTAAAAATATTAATGACAGACATTAATTCACAGAATTACAAGTAATATTAACAAACATACAAGTATCCGCTATTCCCAAATATCAATATACCACCACATGATATGTCTCACTGAACGTGTGGTCGAGATTGTCCATTGTCCCAAATATCAACCATCACATGATGTGTCTCTCTATATGTTTGATCTTGCGGTGGATTTATATTAAGATATGGGACATGAAAATTGATACAAATGGTCACATTTTAACTTAGGCATAAGAATGTCAACTTCTCTCTTTTTGAGCATGCTATTCACGGGTCTCAATTTTTTACAGTCATTATTGTCGTATTCAAATGACAAGAGAGAAATTGTACGTAACACAAAATTGTATTTTTGTTTATTTGGAATTGACATGTCTCATCCACAATATTTTTTGTCACCGTGTTTTGGAATTCGACAATGCTACGTAATTCAAATTTTGTGATTCAAAAGTGGCTCAAATACTCAAAACGACGTCGTTTTGAGTACAGAACAACATAAAAATGACCAAAACGACGTCGTTTTGGCCATTTGAGCCACTTTTAAGCCACACAATTTGAGGTACGAGACATTTTTCTTTGAAATTTCTCATTAATTATGTATTATTTATATTGTGTTTAGTTAAAAAACTTGGTGATGAATTTAGAGGCAAAAAAAAAATAAAAGCAAGTAAAATGTGATACAATATAATTATATTTCACATACATTTTTATTTTTCTTTTTAAATCACTACTCAAATTTATGAAAAACAATTTAGAAATGTGAAATATAATAATATTTTATTTACATTTCATTTGTCTTTTTTATTTCTCTTTTTAAATTACTACTTAAATTCATAAACCAAACATAGCTGAAATAGAATAAAAAATTTGGTCCATATACTTTTATCAATTTTTCAAGTAACTTATTTTGAGTGACACATCAACCCCTCAAATTCACCTACCGTGGCAGAAATTGTGTCACAAATGTTTAATTCTCAAACAAATCAATAATTAACAGGGAACGACCCATTAAATTTAACATTAAAATTTTATATGCATGCATGATAGAGACAGATATAGAAATGTATGAAGAGAGAGAGAGAGAGAGAGAGAGAGAGAGAGAGAGAGAGAGTACTTGGAGCAGTCGGTGGAGGGGCTGATCTTGTAAGGAACGTTAACGCCGCATTTGCCAGGGAGGGAAGCAGCGAATGCAGGGTTAATACCAGTAATGCTTTTAGAAGCCTGCTGCAAGCATATGCAAGTTTGCTTGCGATCGGCAGGGGTCTTAGCCGACGAGTTAATGGCCCTAATCCCATTGCAGACGCAGATGGCACCCCCACCTTTCCTCAGGTACCCCAGGCACTGTGCCAGTGACCCTGCACTGACCGCATGTAACCGCTTCCATACGGTGCTACCACCACCACCATGCACACACCGCCAAGCATGCAATCTTCACCGCTGCCATTTCTTACTAATTCACCACCATTTGCGTACAACTCTTTTCTTTCTCTCTCTTTTTTTGGTTATTGTTGCTATATTTGGGTAGTGAGTGAGTGAGTGTGCAGAAGAGTTTGTTTATATAGGGAAATGAGTAGGTGGTTGTTGGGTTTAATTTAATGCCTTCTTTGATTTTTTTTACTTTCATTTTTAGGACTTTGTTAGTTAGTTAGGAGTCTTTTAGGACTTTCAATTAAATGTTCTTTGCATCTAACCACTAACCATTAACCATTATTTGGTCCCACACTTTTAACTGAGGCAAAAAAAAAGGAGCAAAAAATGCTTGGAAGTACTAAAAATGGATCATTAGAAGGAGCACTAATGATGTGACAGTAGATCCCGTCTACTTTCTATGCCTTGTTTTTATTTTTTTATTATTTTTTTTACCATTTCCAATATATTAATACTATTAATGATATATTTTTTAGTACTCTAAATCATTGTTGAAAAAGAGCTTTGTTATGGGTACATTGGGTGTAGCCCGCGGTTTTAGAAGTTTTAATAACAGTATTTAATAATTTATTGAAATTTTATTCAGGTGATGTTATATGCATTAATTAGTGTATTAATTAGTCTATCAATACTAGTTATGAAATTATTATTGACCTCACTTATTAAACAAATTATAAATATTAAAGACTTTTTAAATTATATCATATTATTAATTGGTATATTAATTAATATACTAATTGATGCATATAGTATTATTCAATTTTAATAAGAGCATTTAACTTCTCAAATCACAAATAAAAGAGAATCATAATATATTGATATTATTGTTTTAATTTTTTGAATTTAATTTTTTGGAAATTGAGTTTTGTCTTTTTTTTATTGTGTTTTTTTTTTTTAGTGAATATTTTTAGATTTTAAGTAATTTTTACTTTTTTATATATACTTTACTTAAATGTATCTAAATAGTAAAAATATTTGTGAAAAAATATTTTTAAAAATTAATAAAAAAAGTATATACTAAATTTTCATAATTTTTTTTTGAAAAATGATTTGTGGCACTAATTTGTTGAGCACTAATGGCACTAATTTCATGTTTTGGTAACTTTGTTTTTTTTTTTTTTTTTTTTTTTACCTGATATAGAAATTCGGGGCATTAGTGCCCCTGAATTTAGTGTCACAAATCACAACTGTTTTTTTTTATTTTTTGGTATTTAGTGAATTTTTTAAAGATTTTTTTCACAAATATTATACTTCTTAAGTGTATTTATATTAAGTGTCTAAAAAATTTAAAAAATTTTTTGCTTAAAATATTAAAAAAATTCAATAAAAATAAAAAAATATATATGAAAAATAAAAAGTTGAATTTTTTGAAAAGTGTAATTATGAAAATAGAAACCAAACAGAGTGAATATATGGAGTTTTTTTCGTTGTTTTTACACCCAATGTTCAGACGGACGAATGCTAGTATCTTAATTTAATATAAGCTATATTTGTTGCAATCTAAAAACAAAAACCAAAAAAACAAATATATAGAGTTTTTCTTACTGGGCACACGACTACTTTCTCAAATGTATCTTAATTTAATGTGAGCTATATTGTCGATTTGATCTGAGGGTGATTTTATTTTTCGAAAAATTAGTGAAACATCTTTCTCTAATTTTGTGTAGTAAAAATTCAAAATATATTTTTTTATTAGTTAAGGTTCTTTGATGAAATTTCTCAATGATCATATTAAAGAAATTTTGAAATTTCTCTGTGAAAATTAAAAATTTTCTCTGTCGGAGACAAAATTTCTCTGAGTAGAGTCGAAATTTCTCTAAGTCGAATTTTCTCTATGAAAATGTTAAGAAATTCTAACTATTATGAAAATATTATATGTCTTTTATCTTATAAAATCTTAATAACAGAGATCTTAAAAAAAATTCTCCTCTATTTTTTTAGTTTTTGTATGAGGGTATGATATTGCTATATCAAGAAAAATACTGAACAATAAAATGTATGTACTATTTTCATTTTAAATATGACTCACACCATCAAAATTTAAATTTATTTCATATATTTTATTTTGTAGATACTTTTTTTAGATATGTAATTTTTCTAATGAAAGCATTATATTAAAAATTAAAAGGAATTATTAGTTGATTGTGAAGTGCAAAGTTTGACATGGGTGAGTTGAATATTCAAAATTTGTGAAATGAGTATTCAAAATAATAAAATAGGTATTCAAATTCTAAAAACAAACTAATTAACATATATATTAAATATAAAATATATAAACAAATAAAATGCATGTTTGGGGAGCTAATTTTAGGCTTTTTTTTTTTTTTTTTTTTGGTTGCTAAAATCCACAAAAAGATTAAACAGGATAAAATAGTCAATAAGACAAAATATCATATTAAACTCATAATCATTTTACTTTTTCTCTCACAAACATTATATTTAATTATAAAAAAATTCAACCTTCTTCCTAAACACAAATATTTTAACTGACTAAAATAACCAAAAAAATTAAAATAATCTATTAAAATAACTAACTTTTTAATCGATGCCTAGATGTTGCAATATATGATACTTTAGTATAATTATTGTTAGGTTTTATTCTTGGCAATCCCGGTTGACAAAGATTTCTTTAAGAAGTTGATTTTCTTCCAAAACTAGAGTTACTTTTGGATTTCTATAAGTAATTGGATTTTTTTCCAAAATTAGGATTACTTTTGGATTTTCTATAAATAGTTGGTTTTCTCCCAAAACTATTTAATTCCTCCAGATTTTTTTTTTTTGGTTCTTAAGGTTTATATCTGGAGATATTTTGTTAGTTTTCTTTGATGTTTTATTGAGTATTCAACTCATGGTTTAAAGAGAGTACATCAAACGTTTTATTTGTTATATACAAGAGTGAGAGAGTTGTTCTTCGATGGATTCTGAAGAATTCGAGCCTGAAGCTTCGGTGGATTCTGGAGTGGCTCATCGTAAAGACAATTCCGAGATGAAGACGAGGTTGGAAGAGGCACATAGAGGTTTGTTCCATTAGGCGTGGATTTGCTAGGTAATTGAGAGTATACCTGTGTAATTCCTTTAAATCTTCTTAGTGGATTGTTTTGTGGCTGTTGCCCGTGGTTTTTTAATCACAGTTGGAGGTGTCCAATTGTGGTTTTTCCACATTAAAATCGTTGTGTTGATTTGTCTTGATTGTTTGATTGTGATTGTTAAATACTGCTTAAAATTGGTACATAATCACAAATCAACATCTAGGATTTCTAGATTTTTCAATTGGTATCAGAGCAGGTCGTTCTATTTTTTTTTTTCAAAAAAAATTCTTTTAGAACGAGATCTTGTTTGATTTGTGATAATAGATTCAATTTGTGAGGGAAATTCTATGGTTCGACCACCCCTACTTGATTTAATCCTCGGGGAGTGAAGATGAAGAACTTCAGCAAGCATATCAAAAGTTGTATAAAGAGTCTCTTAACTTATTCAAATTGAATGACAAACTCACAAAGAAACTCAAAACATGTAAAAATGAGAATGTCAAGTTAAAAAAAAAAGATTTCTGAGGCTAGGAATTATGCCCTTATCAACAAGCTCTTTGTGCAAAACTCTTGACTTGTGAGACAGAGAGGAATGAGCTACAGCAAATTTATGCAACATATGAAGAAAATATTGAAACTCTCGAGATGTCTCAAGTTGCTTTGGAAGAACTAATGATCAAGAAAGAGGAAGAACTCAAGTGTGCTATGGCTACCATTGGTCTTTGGAACAGAGGATCAAAGACTTTGGACAATATCATTGGGTCTCAACAAATTTGTTCTGACAAGAGTGGCATTAGCTTTGGTGGTAAGAAAGAGCAAAAACAGAAGGCTTCCACATCTTGTGATACAAGAACTCAAGGAAAGGGAGAACAAAAAATTCAACATAATGATAGACTTTTCAAACTTCCTAGAGTTGGTAAGGCCAAAGAAAATAAGGTACACTCTATTTTTATTTGTCATCATTGTGGTATGCATGGTCATATTCGCCATTATTGTTATGAATTGCATGGGAGAATGTCTCATAGGAAGAAATTCTAATATCTCAAGGGGTAGGAGACACTTCATTGGTCATAAGGAGGTTAAGGGTCATAATAAACCTTGCTATTTTGATTTGCTTAAGACCAAACATGAATAGAGGTTGTGTTTACCTAGACCTAGGAATAGGAAGTTGTAAACCATGTCAAGACGGGTTCTCATTGAAGAGGAAGGAAACCATAACGTCAAGACACCACCCAAAAACCGCAATTCTCACAACATTGTTTATACTAAAGCGGTTTGGGTGAGAAAACTTGACTTGTGTTAATTTGTTTATTTGTTTTAATTTTTGGGTTTCTGTGTGTTTTTTTTAATAAGAAAAAAATGTGTGCTTGTTCGTTTTCTGACATGTTTTGTTTTCTAAAAATATTTTTAAAAAAAAAATGTGTGCATGTTCGTTTTTTGTCTTACTTTGGTTAAAAAAACATGAAAAAAAAAATCCAAAAAGATTTTCTTAGTATAGTTTTGCAAACTTGAATTTTTTTTGAGATGTCCTTGGTGCATATTGGAATTGATAAGAATATCCATTACATGTTAATATGTGTGTGCTTTCTGTGGTCATTACTGATTTCGGAGCGTGTGTTCTTTGATTAGTATGTCTCATTCTGTACACACTCTTGGATTAGCAAATATCGGAGTCTTCCGCCTTTATGATTATTTTTTCTCTATGGACTTCTGGCATTGTATCTTTTGCTTTTCTAGAGGAATAGATCTATACTAGCATATCATGGGTGATGTTGAGTCTCTTAACCATCTTCCATCTTTTTGCATCTCCATGACTTTCCCCTCTATTCTTTGTAGTCCAGCCATGAGAAAAAGGCTACCTCAGAGTCACCAACCAGGCCATCATTATTATATCCATGCTTCTCTGGTTCGGTTTCCATACTCTTGAGCATGTCAGCCGCCAATGAGTGTGCAAAAGAAAGAAAAAAAAAATGTGAAAAAGAAAAAAAAATGTGCAAAAGAAAGAAAAGAAAAAGATGTGAAAAAAAAAGAAAAAAATAAAGGATTCATTGATTGAAGGGGAGCCTCCGTTTTTACTCACCAAATACCCCTTGATTCCTAGTGGTTTGACTTTCCGTAGTTATGCTTAGATTCTCTTGTTGGAGGTCCAGCTTTTATATCACTACTAGGATTTGAATATAGTGTTTGTCGAATCCCAAGAGTCACATACACACTTTTATCATGGAATCTATGCTTTTCACATAATGCATCACTTTCTTTTTATGAAGAATTTTCTAGAGGTCAGGCACATTAGGTTTTCAAGTAATAGTGCTTCTTGGATAATCTTGTATGTTTCAAGGTACAAATCTGAAATTCCCTACTTGCTCTACCATATTAATTTTTGTCGGTTTCTTCTTGTTCATATTTTTCTGTTTGTGTGGTTTTTGATCTTACTTTAGTTGATTGAGCTTCCTTTGTCAATTCATGACAAAAAGGTGTTGTTCGTGTTTTCATGCTACATGTTCTTAAAATCTCCAAGTCGCATTGTGGGAGCCGAATAATTGGAAGAGTCGGGAGACGCATACCCCAGAAACTGGGTACTACTCAGCTTCGTATTGCGTAGCTTGGGTGCCGAATACGTTAAAAGAGCCGAATAGACGAGGGTCAGTAGATCCGAATGAATGTAAGGTGAATAAGATAAAAGTAGGCTCAAGCCCCGAGGACCAAGAAGTGAGTATAAATATGAGAACCACAAATTCAGAAAGGTATGTAAGAATCACTTCACTTAACTTAAAGAGGAAGTTATCTTGATCTTGAGTGTCTGAACTAACTTGTCCGTCGGAGTGCTAATCCCGGCACCACCGACCGGAGTTTTCCTCTTTTCAGGTGTCTAGCTGAGGATCACCAGCGCCTCCCAGGATCAGAAGAGTATTTCCAAACCACTTCTCCACACGCATCTATTCATGTTTTCCATCTCATGCTTCAAGATAATCTTGTCATATGTTTATTATTATTTTTATATACTCTTGTGGTACTAATAGTTGTTTTGGAGATTGTGGCACTAATAACTGTTTTACAGATCATGACCTTGAGATGGAAGTTGACTTTTGTTGGCTGTTATGGGTTGCAGTGATTAGGATTTTATTTGTTAGGTGTGTTTTGTCATCCCGGTTGACAAGGATTTCTTTAAGAAGTTGATTTTCTTCCAAAACTAGAATTACTTTTGGATTTCTATAAGTAATTAGATTTCTTCCAAAACTAGGATTACTTTTGGATTTTCTATAAATAATTGGTTTTCTCCCAAAACTATTTAATTCCTCCAGATTTTTTTTTGGTTCTTAGGGTTTATATCTGGGGATATTTTGTTAGTTTTCTTTGATGTTTTATTGAGTATTCAACTCATGGTTTAAAGAGAGTACATCAAAGGTTTTGTTTGTTATATACAAGAGAGAGAGAGTTGTTCTTCGGTGGATTCTGAAGAATTCGAGCCTGAAGCTTCGGTGGATTCTGGAGTGGCTCATCGTAAAGATAATTTCGAGATGAAGACGGGGTTGGAAGTGGCACATAGAAGTTGGTTCAATTAGGCGTGGATTCGCTAGGTAATTGAGAGTATACCTGTGTAATTCCTTTAAATCTTCTTAGTGGATTGTTTTGTGGCTGTTGTCCGTGGTTTTTAATCACAGTTGGAGGTGTCCAATTGTGATTTTTTCACGTAAAATCGTTGTGTCGATTTGTCTTTTATTGTTTGATTGGGATTGTTATATTCTGCTTAAAATTGGTATATAATCACAAATCAACATCTAGGTTTCTAAATTTTTCAATTATGATACCTTCATCGCCTTTTAATACTTTATTTGAAATATTTGTATCACAATTACAATCACAATCACAATCTTGAATATCACTTTAGGACATCTCCAAAGCAATCTCCAAAACGAATTTTTCATTTAACTGTTAATATATTATTTGATTTATTTTTTTGCTTCAATGTAAGTCTTTTGAGTTGCTATAAAATGCTCAAAACTTTAGCCTCTTTTGGATGGGGGCTAAAAGTTATTTTTTAATTTTTGATTTATTTAAATCATATCATCTTTTTATTTTTTTATATATTTAAAAAAAATTAAAAAATTAATTTTTAACTCACTTTTCAAAACAATTCATTATCTTCTTAGTTAAATATATCCAAAGATTCTAGTGAAGGTTAATGCCCGTTTATTTTGGGAGATAGAGATAAGATTGGGATTGAGATGGAGGTAGAGGTGGGACTCACTACATGTTGTGTTTGTTTTAGAAGATGGAGACGGGATTCATAATCTCATGGAATTAGGATAGGTCTTGGTGTTGGGATTGAAATGAAAGAGGCAGAGATAGTATTAGAAAATTAGTCTCATGGGATTAGATTTATTTATTTATTTTTATTTACATGTTGGGCATTTTTTTTAACATTAATATTTAATGTTTTTGTATTTTTTATTAAGTAAAAATTATGGGTTCGTTTGGTTTGATTTTCTGAAAAAATTTTGGGAAATTTTCTCTACAAATAAGTTTTCAAAAGTAATCAAACCAAACAAATTTTCTCAAAAAAATTTTCCAAAACTTGTAAACCAAACAAGTTTTCCAAACAAATCTCTCTCTCACACATATCAAATCAATCACTTTTTCCAAAACTCTCTCTCAAAATCATTTTCCAAAACATCTTTTGAAAAAAACCAAACCAAACATGTTTTCGTACTTTTTATCTCTAAAACACATCTCTCAAACACAAACCAAACATACCCTATAATTTTATTTATTTTAATATTTAATTTTTTTTATAAAATAATAATTTAATAATCCTTATATTAACAACTACTATTAAAATTAATATAATTTTATTTAATCATCTCATTGTCAACATCCACCCTTCTAACACTGAAAATAAACGGAAGTATATCCAGCATTCTAGTAAAAGGGAGAGAATAGAGGGAGGAGACAATAGTCTGCCACCCACATCGCAGAAGACAGTGAGAGAGAGAGAGAGAGAGAGAGAGAGAGAGAGAGAGAGAGAGAGAGTGTGTGTGTGAGATAAAATGAAAGGAGAAGAGAGAGGATAAATTAGTAGAGATCACTTTCTACCTTTATAATTGCATATCATTCATTTAATATATATTTCAATTATATTATTAACGTATAAAATTAAGTGAAAATTAGTGAAATATATTCTCTAACTTTGTGTTATGAGAGTTTTAAAATATTTTTTTATTAACTAAGATCTCTCAATATTTTTATAAAAAAATTTGACTCAGAAAAATTTTACCGGATTCAGAGAAATTTTAAATTTCTCTAGTATGATCATAAAGAAATTTAAAAATTTTTTTGAGTTAAGATGAAATTTTTCTAAGTCGAATTTTCTCTGTAAAAATATTGAAGGACCTTAACAACTATGAAAGTATTATAAGCATAGTTTGGGAAGTTGGTTTTGGTGGATTAGAGGCTAAAATAGCCACAAAAAATAAAATAGGTTATTTTAGTCACAAAAAACAAAACATCAAATTTAACCCATAATCATTACACTCCTCTCTCACAAAAAAAAATCAAAAAAGCCAAAAAGTCAAAAAGCCTTTCCCAAACCAGACTTTTTAGCCCCAGGTTAAAATAACCAAAAAACTAACTCACTTCCCAAACGGAGACATATCTTTTATTTTATAAAATTTTAATATCAGAAATCTTTTAAAAAACAAAAATGTTTTAGACCACTAATTAGTAGTGGCTCTAATGATGTGGCAGTGGGTCCCACCCACTGCCACATGTGTTTTGTGCCTTGGTTTTTATTTTTATTTTTTTCAATTGCCACCTCACTAGTGGTGGAGTTAGTGATGATAAATTAGTAGTATGTAGCATTACTCTTTAAAAAATTCCCTTAAAACTCATCTTTATTATTTTTTTTTTCAATTAATAAATATTTTAACAAAAAATTCTTATCAAGATATAAGAGTGAGTGGTGAGAAAATGATTGGCCAACACAAATCTTATATAAAATTTTTTACAAGAATAACGTAATGATGTCATTTTATAAATTATAAATTATTTTTAATGTGCTTTTAAATTTTAAATGAATATATATGTATTTATTATTTCATTTTATACAAATTTTTTTGAATTGTTTTGAGAAAATGATTAAAAGTTAAGTTTTAAATTTTTTTGATTTTTTAAAAAAATATAAAAAAAAATATGAATCAAAATAAATTAAAAATTAAAATTTTAACTTTTAATCGTATTTTCAAATTGGCCCTTTGTATAATTTTTTTTATGGAAAAAGATTTGTGACTCAAAAGTAGGGGCCCCGAATGCCCCAAATCCGTGAAACGACGTCGTTTCACATTTTTTTTTTTTTCTTCTTCCTCGTGTCTGCAACTCTGAAACGGTGAGGGAGAGGGAGAGGGAGTCCGCCGCCGATCGCGTCGCCTCGGCCGCCGATCGCGTCGCCATGATCGCGATCGGCCTCGGCATGATCGCATGCCTCCGCCGAGCATGCCTCGCCTCCAACCCCATTTTTTAGGCCCCCTCCCCCTCCCCCTCCCCCTCCTTCGTCTTCTTCCTTCGTCTGCGTCTGCAGAAAAAAAAATATGTATATATATAAAACGACGCCGTTTTATATATTAGGGGCATTCGGGGCCCCTAATTTCGAGCTACCAATCGGAGCTCTTTTTTTATTTATATGTCATTATTTGTGACGGTACAGCTGGCATTTATTGTGGGTACTAAAGTAGAGGATATGTTAGTTGCCATTTATTGAGATTTTAACAGTAATATCTTTAGTGCTGTCAGCTGTTTTAAAGATATTACTCTCAAAATCTCGTAACGTATATTGAGGATATCACTAAAGATTTTGACGGGACTGTACGTTACATGATATTGAGGACACATGTTATGTAATATCTTTTATTATTATGATTGATTTTGACAGATTTTGACAGTAAGATTTATTATATTTATATTAAGTGTTTGGAGAATAATAATGAATATATGTATTTGTGATTAATGAAAGGTAGTATCACATGATATCTTATTGACATACAAAAATTTCTCGTATGTTACTGTTTTTTAAGCAGATTATAATTTATTTTGATTTAAAAGTTTGTATTAAATAGTTTGGTATAATTTTCATTTATAATTTATTAGACACAAATAATTTAAATAAGTTTAAAAAATTAATTTTTTAAATACTAAGATAAGAGTATTTTTACTTTTTATTTTCTGATTATTAAATTTTATCTTAAAAAAAATTTAACCAAACGGGGCACCATACCATGCCATACCCTCCCCCGCATGGAAATGGAGACTCATTTGTCAGATTTTAGGATAAACTACCAATAGGTCTTACTTAGGAGACTTATTACCTAATAGGTCCTACTTTGAGACTTATTACCCATTAAGTCCTATTTGATATAATTTATTAAGTGATAAAGACAAATTTTATCAGTCTTTTTTTTTTATGAATAATTTTATAGTGATAAATTTATCAGTCTCTTTTTTTATGAATAATTTTTTAGTGATAAATTTATCACTCTCTTATTTTTATAGTGTTAAATTTATTAGTTAAGACCTGTAGGTAAATAAGTCTAGTGAATAGGACTAATTGGTAAGTACCCCCAGATTTTATGTGTCCTGCAAACTAAATTATTGTGGTGAGAGTAAAGAAACTTTGGTTTGTAAAATTGGTTTACAATTGTTTTGTTTGCTTATATGTCTCATTCGAAATTTACAAATTTACATGCATTCGTACCAAACAAAATACAACGAAGTTGGTCCACTTGCACCCTATACAGAAAAAAAAAAAAAAAAATACAAGAAAATTATTTTGGTATGTATAATTTAGTGCACGTTTGCAAGTGTTTCTATGCTCACTCATTAAATTGAACATTGTAATGTCACGACCCATTCTCAAATGCTTAGAACCAGATTCATAATTAATTAATTAATTAATTTTAATTTAATAAATTAAGTGGTACAGACAGAGACAAAATAAAGTAGTAAAGGAATTATATAAGTAAATAAATAATCAAACTACTCAATAATTTTATATAAAAAAAATATTTCTCGGGGCATTTACTTATTTTATTTGTTGGAACAATCTTCTGTGTAAAAAAAAAAAACTTGAAATAAATTTAAACAAAATAAATAAATAACATACCAGATTTATTTATCGAACCAAATTAAAATTAAGACCAAATCGAGTGTGTGACACTCTGTCCTTAAGACAGATTCGCCCCGCTACGGTGCTTACGGTTGAGTGGCGTCTATCTCCCAGGATACAATGATCTTCAAAAATTTATAGTAGCACTCCACACAAATTTTTACGGCGAACTTGTCACGACCTGCTCCCCGTACCCAAGGGTTAGGCATCGTGATGGCCAGTAACTGGGGTTACCTCCGGCCAAATCTTAAACAAATCAATAAACGCAAGCGGAAGAAATATATAAATAAGGGTACTAAAATAATCATTGGAGTTTATATTTTTATTACAAAATGTATTGACCAAAAATGCCGATATTTACATATAAAAAATACATCAATAAAAGTGCTTTGTGCCTACCCCACACGCTGGTCCTAACATGTCACCTGAAAGTGGTAAAAAAACTATAACCACATGGCAGGGTGAGAAATATTATACTAAGAGCATAAAAGCATAAAATTCACCATAGATAATTAGTTGGGCCAAAAAGAGTTGATACATAACATACATAATACGGAAATCATTTGGCGTATACCTCGGATCACGTCATACAGAAATCACTATACAACCATAACCACGGTACATCACTAAGTGCCAAGCACTACACTGGTCAATGGATCCACGACAATCACTGGACCACAGAGTGGTCATTCACTAAGCCAATGGTTATTTAAGTTCCCCAAGGCATGGGACATCACTAAGCCAATGATTATTTAAGTCCCCCAAGACATGAGACTCCCGTGGTGGTATTCACAAAATATATTTTCATATAAGGTCATAATCAAATATTCTTTATAAGTAAAACAAACATATCCATGGGTTTCCTTTTGAGTAAATAAGGTTCAGAAATAAAACCACGTAGTTGGAAACTTTTATAAAATATAACTTTTATGAATATATTAATAAAACATACTTATATAAAATAGATTTTGGTAAGTCAAAACATATATAAAATACATTTTAGTGACTCAAAATATAATATAATTCACCTTAACTTTAATACCTCATCCTTTCTTTTAACTATAAAAAACCCTTTCACCTTCTACTATTCTTTTCTTCTTTCTCCTTTTCCTTTCTTCCATTTCTTTCCTTTTCTTTATTCTCTTTCTCTTCTTTCTGTTCTCTCCAAGCGCCTCCCTATTTATGGGGAAAGACGCCATCAGGAGTCCAACGCGTGGCCGATCTCAAATCTTTCTACATATTCTATAATTAATTATATAGATTCATTCTTATCTTTAATAGATATTTAAGATAATTATTCTTTGACTCAATATTTTAATATCATTATATAAATAATTTAATTCTTAAGTAAATTACATTTTATCGTATACCAATACAAAATTAATTATTTATTTTAATACCACACTCATTGTTGTTATTATTAATATTATCTATCTTATTATTATTTATATTTTAACCCCTAAACTTTTAATAATTATATTATTTTATAAAATTATGCATAATAATATATAATAAATCATATATTTTCTTAATTGAGATTAAATAATATTAGTATAAATTCTATAACATAATTAAAAATCTGGGTTGTTACAAAACTAGAACCTTGTGTTTTTACTCTCTGAATTTTATTCTAAAACTAAAATGAAGATTTATGCACAAATCAAATATTGGACAGCAGTTTTTCTATGATGCAGACTCTTTTTTTCTGGATCCAAAACACTTGCTGGAATTTGGTATTTATAGGCCACTACAATTGATCCGAACAGGTGTATAAGGAAATGAATAGGTGCAGTATGAAATCTGACCGTCGCCTATTCAAACTTTTTTGTCCGTTAGTGGAAATTTGAGAATTTGTCCGTTTTAGAGCAACTTTACCACACTGTTGCAACTTTATTTATATAAACTATTTGAATATATATATATATATATGAAACAAATTGAGTAGTTTAATAAATAAAGTAAGAGGTATAAATTTTAAGAAATCATTTAAGAACTCAAAATTTGAATTTAGAATTAAATTAAATTTCCACAATTACAAATTTTAGGAAACTACTCAGGAACTCAAAATTTGAATTTAGAATTAAATTAAATTCCCACAAAAATTTTATTGAAAGAATTCAAAAGAATTTTTATCTAAAAAATTAATGTTAAACCCGAAAACGACGTCAACTTCCCATTCACTCATAAATGGTTTTGACGTTCCGTCTTCACCGTGTGACTTGTCACGCGGCAAGGAACACTTCACCTCTTCGGACCCGCCCCAAAATACGTTCGGGGCCCACTCAAATTTTGGCCTCAACGTTGATCCAAAATAAGCCATATAAAACACTATTTTTCCAACATTATTAACCACCGGACAATTATTACGAAAAATTACAAAATATTCACATTAAGTCCTGTGCTACTCACATTAAACGAGGTTATCACTTTTCCTTACATTTCATCACCTGAAAGGGGATAACAATTATAAACACATAGTAGAGTGAGAATTATTATATCAAAAATATAGGGCACAAAATCAGTATGAATAATTATTTAAGTTAAAATATTGTACATTATTTAATTGGAGTTAATCAATAATTTAAATAGCATAAATAAATTTCAGAATATAAATAAAATAGTCATTACTACAGTACAAAATGACAATTAGAATGGAGGTTATCGAAGTGAAAAATCAGAATAGAGATCAATAGATCTATGACAAACAAAAAGTTACAAAGTGATCGATCAGTCCCCCAAAGCATAAGACTCTCATGTGGTTCTTACAAAAATAAGCATTTCTATATTCATTGTCCAATAATTTTTAAAATTTAAATAATCATATCTATGAATTTTAATTTAAGTAAATAGGGTTCATAAAATAATTAATTTAATATTAATATAATTTAGAAGATACAAATTATATAAAATAATTTGTGATAACTCAATATATACGTAAAATATTTTATAATGATTAAAGGTATAACATTACTTATTTTAATATTGATGCCCAATTTGACTTCCGTTTACCGCATCCAACCTCCCTCGTTTTTTTTTTCTTTACTTTTAACTTACCAGCATATGTTTCCTATTTGTATTGAGCGTCTGTTTGGGAAGAAGGTTTAGGTTAAATTTGAGATTATTTTAGTCATAAAAAAATAAAATAAATTTTTTAATTTAATAAAACAAAATATCACATATAACTCATAATCATTACATTCTTTTTCTTATAAAAAATTCAAAAAATCAAAAAATCCTTCCAAAATAAAACTTTTTAATCCTAAACTAAAATAATTAAAAATTTAAAAAACCAACCAATTTTCCAAACCAACCCCGAGACCAGCCTTGGGCACCAATCTATGAAGTTGCCCAGATCGTGACACGTTACTCTGGACACATTTTCAAATCTTTATCCGTTAGGCCAAATTTTTATCCATTAGGTTTTAACATCCATCTCCAAATGTTCTTAGCTTTAGGCTTAATTTCAGCGTGGTCCAATACTTAAAATAATTATATATCATTTTTTTGATAAGACACAATAGCTTCCTATTAAATTATAAGAAAATGTTTTTAGCTCGAAAAAATCGGGTCCGAATGTCCCTAAAGTCCAAAACGACGTCGTTTTGGGTTTTACGTTTTTTTTTTTTTTTTTCGTCATTTTTGGACCTCTGCAACTCAGAGGAAGAGGGAGAGAAAGAGAAAGAGAAAGAGAGGAAGAGGGAGAGGGAGAGGGAGAGAAGAGGTCGCCGATTTGTCGCCGATCGTCGTCTCCTCAGCTCGTCGCCGCCGGCGTGTCCTCTGCTCGTCGCCTCTGCCATCCCGATCGCCGCGCCCCCCGCCTCACCTCCAGCCCATTTTTTAGGCCCCCTCCCCTCCAGTCCTCCTCCTCCTCCACCTCCTCCTCCGCCTCCTCCTCCCTCCCTCCACGCCTCTCTTGAAAAAAAAAAAACAAACAAAATTAGGGGCATTCGGGGCGCTCGGTTTCGAGCCCCCAATCGCAACTCTGAATTATATTTTAGCACATATAATTATTAAATTAAACATATCATTATATATATTTACATATATTTTGTTGATATTAACACAGTATTAACATTAATTAAACATTTAGAGTGTTACAAAAAAAAATTACTAAACCAGAAAATTTCTCATAAATTTACTAATTATAAATCAATGATGTACATTAAAATTGTTGTGAGACCACTTCTTGAGTGAATCTTAACCATAAATTTAAATTCTAATTTTTTTTTTTTGGAATTTTTTTTCTTCTTGAATTTGTAGTATCGTTGGGTAAATTTCATCAACACTTAGTCCTCGTTTGGTAAATATTTTGGGGTTAAAAAAACATAAAAATGCAAAATCGACTATACAAGTTATAAGATAAAATGTCACATCTAAATCATAATCATTACATTTTTTCTCTTCCAAAAGCCCAAAAATCTCAAAAATAAAAGCCAAACGAAACTAAAAGTCAACCTAAAAAAGGTCATAACACAAAAAAGTTAACTACCATAGCGAATGTCAAACGAAACTTTAAAGAGTTAGAGCATGAGTCAATTTTTATGAAAATATTGGTGAGGTGATTTGATAGTTTTAGAGTATTGTTTCATACTATTCATGTCATAAGAAGTCACAATTTTAGTAAAAAAGTTACTACAAATTCTCTCTACTTTTTAGATTCTTTTTAGCAAAAGTTTAAAAATTATTTTAAAAAAAAAAATTTAAATAACACTTATTCTATTTTTCTTTTTTTAAAGTAATACAAAAGTGATGATTTCTATTACTTAACAAATAAAACTCAAATTGGCATACCACTTTACTTGCCCCCAAATTGTTTTTCCAATTCTAAACACACACACATGTCAGTCATATATCAACAGTTTTGATGAACATTGAATGGGGCCAACCGAGGGACAATATTTTCAAAGGTCTATGAAGAGGTAGGGGAATGTATTTGTATTCTCAATCAATAATGTTACCCAAGTGGGTCTATAAATTCAGGAAAAAAAAAATGTTACACATAATTTGATCTTTTATTTCTAAATACAAATTAATCTATATTATATATTAAACAAAAGTGAATTTTTAACTCCAAGTCTTGTGAGAGCTCTAATCTCTCAATTTAAATTTCTTGGTTTTTTGATTTAAAAAAAAAAAAAAAAACCATAGCATTTATTAACTCTTTCAACCCCCAAGTCTTACCCTCATAATAGTACTTTAATGCATTAAGAACAAGTATAAAAAAAAATCTTTAAAATCCAACACATATGAATTCCTCAAAAAGTCCCAATACATATAATTATTATCTCTCAAAATAACACTTTAATATATTAAGAACAAGCATAAAATTTTTTTTTTGAAAAGTCCAACACATATGATTATTATCAAAATATTAAACTTTAATATAATATAATAAAAAAAAAGACATTTAATTTCTTAAAAAGTCTAACACATATGATTATTATCAAAATATTAAAGTTTAATATAATATAAAAAAGGCACTACGCCAAAATTTGCCTTTAACGGCGGTTTGTAACCGTCGTTAATAACCATGAAACCGTCGCAAAAACTTTTAACGGCGGTAAGACGACAAAAAGTGTAACCGTCGTCTATACAAGTGTCGGAAATAATTTAACGGCGGTTATTTTACCGCCATTATTAATAACGGCGGTATTCACGACGGTTATTAACCGCCACATCAAAAATCGACGATTTTGGAAATTGGCGGCGGTTTGTAGAACCGTCGTAAATGTCATGCCTTTAACGACGGTATTTGATAGTCAAAAACGGCAGTTTTTTACTGCCGCAAAAAACTGCAAACATTAACGACAGTTCTTTACCGCCGTTAAATGATGTTTAAAATTAAATAAAATTTTCTTTTAGCGACAGAATTAAACCGCCGTTAATTATGAGCCATTTGTTATGACAGTATTTTTAGAGTAAAAAATGGCAGTTTTTTATTGCCGCAAAAGATTACAACAATTAGCGACATTTATTTACCGCCGTTAAATATATTTCAAAAGAAATATAATTTTCTTTTAGCGACAAAAATTATGCTTGAAAATTATGAACCATTTGTTAAACTAACTTTGCTTATACATTTATATTCAATACCTGCTAGTGTACTCAATGAAAAAGTATATAACCTACTAAAGCTTCCATACATTCAATATAACAATATATAAGCTGCCACAATACAATTTATAGCCATACAAATCCATACACCATATTCAATTAACAAAATCTATTCCAAAATATACATGTCACATGTAGTAAAGTTCAAAATACATGTCACTTGTAGCAATTAGTTCCAAAATACATGTCACTTGTAGCAATTAGTTCCAAAATATTTGTCTCAAAATATATAGTGTCAAAATAAAAGTCCCAAAAGACATTTGCATTTACATGGTCCACCTAGCTCCCCCAATCTGCAAAATGCTGCAACTAGTTCGAAAATATTGTCTCAAAACACAAGTGCCAAAATAAAAAGTCCCAAAAAGCATGTACATCATCTACATGTTCTATCTAGCTCCTTTCAAACCTGCAAATGTAGCAATTAGTTGCAAAATATGTCTCAAAACACAAGTGCCAAAATAAAAGTTCCAAAAAGTATGTCCTTTATCTACATGGTCCATCTAATTCCCTCAATGCAAAGTGCGCAAATGGATCCTCAATCGCACATGTATAAAAACATATAAATTTAGCTACCACTAAGATTTAAAAATATAATAAATTTAGTATTAGTGCATATGCATTACATCAACGGAAGGCCACGCTACACATTTGTGAAGTGCATCTCCAATTGTTTTGACACCTTCAAGAGCTTTCACCAAATTTTGACGAGGCTTTATCGCTCGTATCTGAACTTCCCAAAATTCTGGCCCCAATCGTTGTCCACCTACTACTTTGGATGGGTCCTTAGAAATAACTATGCCAATTGCCACAACTTGTTTTGGCAATTTAGAAGTAAGTAATTCTACTTCTTGTCCAACCTTCAAAAAAAATTAATGTGTAAATGTTGTGTATGAAAGCAATCACATTAAAGTATTTAGGATTAAATACACTTTACCCCCTTTTAGTTTAGCTCAAAAACAAAAGAAAATAACGTTTGCATTTTACTCCATACTAGAGATGTGTATATTTTTAAATTATAGGGAGGTAATAATGTGTTTTCTAACTAACCCAAAAATTTAGCTAGTATTCCTTGAAGAAATAGAACTAATAATAATGTTTATGAAAAAATTTAATAACTATGTTTAAATACTCATTATGCGTAAACATTGTCTTACTTCATGTGATGGAACCATTAGCTCTTCATTCAACTGGTGAGAACTAGAGGCATCTGGAACCTGTTGCATATTGAATGATGGTCTGCAACCATTCTGTTTAAACATATCCATATAATTAGCTAACTTTACAATATCCAATTTATTATAGTAAAACATACTTAAATTAAACTAGGATTAAATACACATTACCCCTCCAATATGTGAAGGCATTGATGGTGATTGAGGTATTGGATATCCCATAGTTTCCACATGAGCTTGCATTTTGTCACACTTGCGCTCTAACTGAGTAAACCTTTCACCCCACTCAGCTAATAATTCCTGTCGCACCTCTTCTCGTACCTCTGTGCGCAATTTATCCATGTCTATACGTTGTCGAGGTCCAGAATATCTTGTCCCAAACACCTGAGATGGGCAAGGTCCCAATCCATAAATGCGATATCGACCATGCCCATCTACTCCTAAGACCTCAGTGAATAGCTCCTCTCGAAATTTTTCAGTTTGTAAGGACTCGGGCACTTGAGACAATCCCTCTTTCAAACGAGACTAAAATATAAGAAAAAAAAATTATTAGAACATGAATAGGTAAATAATTAATCGTAAACATTCACATTATTACACATACAATGGCTACATCTGATGCCTCATCAACTGGATCTCCATTCTTCTTTGTGTGTGTCTCTATGTAGACCATTATCCGATCTGGTTGCACCTTATCTCTCTTATACATCTTCATTATTAGGAACAATAAATACATATTACAACTTTACCAAATACAATGCATATTGAGAAAAAATTGTTAACCTATCATTTACCTCATCCTTTACCCGACAATGGGCCTTTCTCCCACTTGTATGGCTCATTGTCAATTTTTTCGATTATTCTTTGTTGGTTGTCTTTGCGTTCTGTCACAATAAATAGATATCGAGATTTGGTACAAGTATATATACACAACATGAAGTAATCGTATTTTAATTTCAATTTCAATTTTTAAAAGAAAAGGAAATTAGCATCCCATATGTACATAAAAATACAAGAACTATATAACTAAATACTATAATATCATATTTTAAAAGCAGTGTTTCTCTTTATTGATAGGCTTTGGTAATGGATCATCCAGTAACATGCTTTGTTTGCTATTTTCACCTAAATCCTCTTCCTTGTATACTTCTTGTGCTATCACCTTAGCTGCCATTAGGTCTTCATATACGACAAAAGATATCATTGGGTTTTCGGTGAAGAGAAGAGGATTGTCGATTGTCTATAAACGAAACCCGAGGTTCTGCTCCTACTCGAGGTTTCTACCTTTTGTTTGGGTTTATTTATTGTTCTTTTAGTTTGTTTCTCTAGTGCCGATAATGGAGTCCGCCCTTGGAGGTTCGGAAGAATGTGGCGGATGAGTTTGGTTGGACTATGTATATTGCCTCCCCAATTCATGGAGATAGCAATTATGAGTATGATGATTATGATGATCTTGGCACCGATAAAAAAGGAGATGACAACAATGATGGTGATGATGATGATGATGATGATGATGATGATGATAGCACATGCATATGTGGGAAGGTTGAATCAAGAAATGTGATTGATAGTTAGATAGCACATGCATATGTGGGATGTACAACTGTGTTTTCATGTATTTTTATGTAACACATGCATAGTTTACGTACTCTATTGTTTAGACGCCTGTAAATGTATGTGTACAGTGTGGCAACATTTATCACATAACTTGCTTCTTATTGGTATTATTATAACTTAAAAGATAGAGAATAGAGTATAGAGGTAAGGCGTTATAGTGATTCGATTTTAGTTGTGGTTTTTATGATGATCTCGGTTCTACCAAAAAGAGAGAGACTATGGCGAACAATTAAAAACCTTTTTCATTCACAGAATCACAGATCACAACAGAGGATGCTGATAAATATACTACAACAAAATAATTTAATGAAAACAATAAAATAATAGAGACATAATCTACTCTTGAAGTACTCATAACCGATGTTCAAAAGGTGATCAAATGACTCAATTTAGAGTCTGCAATCTTGACAGATGAAATCTGTCTTAATTGAAATTTGTTTCTTTGGCGAGCTCATTATCAACTATAAGGAGCTAAATGCATGAATTATACTTTGCCAATCCACTCGATCTAAAGCGTGTCTTCCTATATCTCCTTCACCTTACCCATTCAAGCGCCTATTTTGTCGATTATGCACGATTGTTCTACATTGTTTCATTCGATCTAACAATTTTAATCGCTCGATCGGTGTTTTTGGTGCGATTCTCAAGGCCAACAATTAATACATGCCTCTAGACTATTCCAAAATTGAGCGAGAATCTTCCACGACTAGGATCCACCCTATCGGGACAATTTGCTAAGCGTTCTTCATTAGTTTTGTACTTGTTGAAGTGTTTTCTTTTCAGTTGGTCTTTCCATCTTTCCATTTCTTTCCAAGCGACATCAAGCAATTATGCTTGAAAATATCAGTGCATCGGTGTTTTCCTATATATATAACGAGATGTCAAACAAATATATTTGTTAATTAAAGTATGAGTACGAGAATAAGATTTATATAGTACTTGCATTTTCATACCTTAACTTCCTGCCATATCGTTCTTTATAGGGGTTTAACTGTGAGCTCTCCAATCATTGAAAGTTAATGGTGCAAAATTCCCATTCGGGCTAGAATGCCTAAGACTTTGTAATTTTGCGGCTTCATCGCCAATAGGTTGATTCTCTTCATTTAATGTAACCTTTAACTTTTGTCCGTGCCCCATTCGGCAAAAGGGCGACCGTGCCCTCTTGTCTGCTACTTGCCGATTGACTGTCTTTGGTACCTATTGAAGCTTTTATAAAATAGGCATAAAAGAAAGCAAAAATTAAGTAAACATGTGAATTTTAGCTCAAGGTTCCAATTCATAACATATCATGTAATGGTAATTGCTCTATATTTGATGGCTATTCAAATTAAATTACGCTCACTTGATGACCAATTCATGATTACTTTGTTGGGAAGAGCTCAAGGTTGGAGTCATATTGTTGCAAAGAGGTTGTAGTGGTTGTATTTGTGATTCATTGCAATGGCGTAAGGTGAAATTTGAGGATGTGGTGATTAGTAGTAGATCTTTGGTTGTGAAACATCGACCATGGAGCCATTGTCCAACGGGGTTGCTTTCGTTTCATAGTCATTTGGAAAAAAACAAAACATAAATGTATTTGAACACTTGTTACTTGGATGCAAGGATGTACAAATAAGTATAAAATTATGTATGCAAACTTTTGTGTTACAAACTTAAGTATGAAATTATATATGCAAACTTATGCAAGGATCTAGTGCCTGCGGTTGTGGCTATGATTCTTTCTTTGTCTGGTCAGGTGCAATGGCGCGATGGTGATCTTTGTGATTGATTAGTAGTAGGTCTTTGGTTGTGAAACATCAACCATGGAGCCAGTGTCCAACGGGGTTGCTTCGTTTCATAGTCATCTGGAAAAAACAAAACATAAATGTATTTGAACACTTGTTACTTGGATGCAAGGATGTACAAATAAGTATGAAATTATGTATGCAAACTTTTGTGTTACAAACTTAAGTATGAAATTATATATGCAAACTTATGCAAGGATGTAGTGCACTGCGGTTGTGGGTTGATTCTTCTTTGTCTTGCGGTTGTGCTGCGATGAGGCGATGGTGATCTTGTGACTAATTAGTAGTAGGTCTTTGGTTGTGAAACATTAGCCATGGAGCCATTTGTCCAACAAGGTGCTTTTCGTTTCATAGTCATCTAAAAAAAAAAAAAAAAAAGCATTTGAATACTTATTAGTTAGATACTAATGAATATATGAACACTAACTAATGAACACAAATTAAATAAAAACTAAATAAGTCTCCTTTGTCTTACATGTGCTAACGTTTAGGATGACATAGAATCATGCACAAAAGAAGATCTAATAAACATTATCTTAGTCGGCATCATCCTTTGTCACCACCATCAACATATATATCATCCTTTGTCATCATCACTTTCATCATCATAATCATCTTCTTTTCATCACTATCATCGTCATAATCCTCCTCTTCACCACTATGATCTATAGTGGCATCATCACCACCATCAACGGTTGTTCCATTCACATTTGACCGAACCCAATCAACATCATCCTCTGAATGTATGTTGAATCATCTAGATGTTGACTAGAATATGGCTCAACTTGCGGACATGTTATTGCATCTTCAAAAGATTCCTCCCGCATATCATACAAATCACAGGTGTCATCTTCATAACTATATGCCAATCTTTCTCAATAGGGTCTTGTATATACCAAACTTTGTTGTGCTTGGGATGCAAAGATGAATGGTTCATCAGACATTCGATTTTTTTGAT
The DNA here is from genome assembly GCA_025200525.1 of Camellia lanceoleosa. Lineage (NCBI taxonomy): Eukaryota > Viridiplantae > Streptophyta > Magnoliopsida > Ericales > Theaceae > Camellia > Camellia lanceoleosa. Next base: position 3,701,048 of record CM045761.1, on the reverse strand, counting down.
ACAAAAGATGCTTAAAATTCACAAGTGTGAACTTGAACTCATCTTGCCTCTTCCCCACATTGTTATCAACCCAATTACATTCGAATAACACAAACTTGAAGTCATTAGAATATCTCAACTCAATTATATCAGTCAAAACCCCATAGAAAGTAACTTCTCCACTAATTGGTCGTCTATCTCTTGAACTTACATAACTTTGTGTATATGCAGTCAATGACACTCCACTATTTTGAGTTTTTCTACTCTCCTCACGTTGTTTAGTGTGAAACCTAAACCAATTTATAATATACCCACTGTATCTTCTTGCCCAATTGTCTGGTGCTACGGACAAAATTTTTACTTCATCTGAGATGTTTGCATTTTCAGTTTGTTGCAAGTGTTGAACCTACATTTAATCCAATGTATTAGAAATCACATATCAAAGATACCATTATATATACATATACCACTATTTTAATCCAATGTTTGCATGTATGACTTACGTGCTCTCTAAACCAAAGAGGAAATTGTTCGTTGTGCTTTCTCATAAGATCACGCTTCTTAAACGATGTCTATCGACTTTAAGCACTTGAATGTGTTTCCTGCATGATTGAGAATAGGTATAGGATATTAAATATGTTATTTAATTGACTAGAAATTGAATATTTAATTTAGTAGATTTCTTACTCTCGGAATGGAGTGACTACATTAGAGTTGGCTAGCACATATCTATGTGCTTGTTCCCATGCAGTTTTATCAAGTAGGAATAATTTCCCTTTCCCTAAAGAACGTCCCCTTTGTTCACCCTCATAATTTCGTATCGGCCGATTTAATTTTGTCTCAACATCATGCAAATATCGACTACAAAATGTCAAACACTCTTCTGCTAAATACCCTTCTGCAATGGAACCCTCTGGATGGCTTCGATTACGCACGTACTTTTTAAGTGTAAGCAAATACCTATGAAAAAATAAAATTTATTTAGTTAGAAGATAAGCTTGATCAGCGCACGTCATTTATATGTACATAAAATTGAAAAATTAATGCATACCTCTCAATAGGATACATCCATCGGTAATGCCTTTGGTCGACAAGTCTTGCCTCTTCTGCTAAATGAACAGGCAAATGCTCCATGATATCAAAGAAGGAAGGTGGAAAAATTTTCTCAAGATGGCAAAGAGTCAATCTAATTTTCTCTTCAAGACGACCACAATCATTTGGATGTATTGCTTTTGAACATAAATGTCTAAAAAAAGTACCTAATTCAATCAAGGTTTCACAAACATTCTTAGGCAGTGTCCTTCTCACAGCTAGAGGCAACAATTGTTGCATTAGAATATGGCAATCATGGCTCTTAAGCCCTGAAATAGTTCTCTCTTTGACTTGTACACGGCGTGAAATACTTGACGAGTATCCATCCGGGACTTTCACATTTTTTAGCACCTTGCAAAATATTTCTTTGTGCTCTTTATTCATTGTGAAACAAGCTGCAGGTAAAAAAACTTTACCATTTGGCCGTTGTTGAGGGTGAAGAGCTTTACGAAGTCCCATCTCTTGAAGGTCACGACGAGCTTTTAGACTATCCTTTGTTTTTCCCACAACATTCAATAGGGTCGAAAGTATATTGTCACACACATTTTTCTCAATGTGCATAACATCAAGATTGTGTCGAATTAAATTGTCCTTCCAATATGGTAATTGGAAAAAAAATAGTTTTCTTTCTCCAATTATATTCTTCCCTCAAGGTTTTATCAATGCCTCTCCCATCCTCAACAACTTTTCTTTTTTTAGACACATGTGTCTTTTCATTTCCATCACCCTTCCCATATTTGTTCTCAATGAATTCTATTTGTTTGAAAATATCATCACCGGATAATTGAGGTGGCATTTTCTTTGTTTCAACACTTCCATCAAAACCTATTGCATCTTTTCGAAACTTATGCCCTTCATCTAAGAACCGCCTATGGCCCATATAACAATACTTTCGACTATGTTTTAACCATCTAGAATGGGTATCTTTATTACAAGATGGACAAGCCAATGCTCCTTTTGTACTCCATCCAGATAAATTAGCATATGCAGGAAAATCACTTATGGTCCACAACAAAGCTGCACGCATATGAAACATCTGGTTGCTTGATGCATCATAAGTAAGTATGCCATCAGTCCATAATTCCTTTAACTCGTCAATTAAAGGTTGCAAATACACATCAATATCATTTCCAGGACCACGAGGCCCATCAATAAGCAAAGATAACATGAAATATGGTTGCTTCATGCATAACCAAGGAGGCAAGTTATATGACATCATCACAACAGGCCACGTGCTATGAGCAATGCTCATTGTCCTAAATGGGTTAAAACCATCAGATGCTAATCCAAGTCTGACATTTCGACTGTCACTAGAAAAATCTTGATTTTTTTCATCAAAAGTTTTCCATGCAAGTGAATCAGCTGGATGTCTCAATATCCCATCATCGGTGCGTTCATTTGCATGCCATGTCATGAGTGATGCTATTTTTGTTGACATGAATAGCCTTTGGAGCCTTGGCTTTAAAGGAAAATGCCTTACTTGTTTGGCAGGAATTTGTGTTACTTTAGTGGTTCCATCCTCTAAACGAAAGTTCGATTCATTATATCTTGATCTCCCACAAATTTCACATTTATCAAGCATTTTTTTGTCTTTCCAAAACAACATACAATCCTTAGGACAAGCATCATACTTTGTGTAACTAAAGCCTAAGGCTTCATTGAACTTCTTTGCTTCATAGTATGAGTCTGGCAATGTTTCACCCTCGGGAAATGCCTCCTTCAACAACTCAAGCAACATATCAAATGATGTATCAGTCCATCCATTAAGTACCTTTATGTGCAACAATCGAACAACAAAAGAAAGAGTTGTGAACCTCTTGCAACCTGGGTACAACTCACGTTGTGCATCTTCTAATAGTTTAAAAAATTTCTTTGTCTCCTCATTAGGCCCCAATCCCATATTTTCATGTGTTTGATTTTCAGTAAAGACACCATCTTCCATTGGAACTCGAAATGTGCCATGTACCAAACCAATCATATCATCAATTACATCGAATTCTTGATTTTCATTCACTTCATTTCTACCACATGGAGCCAAGGCCTCCCCATGAATTGTCCATCTTATGTAGTTAGTGTTAAACCCATTTATGATGATATGCTCTCTTACGCCATTTCGTGTCTCATATCTAAGGTTAACACATTTCTTACGGACAATATATCTTCGACTCTAAAGGCTTATTAGCATAAGCGAACTCAATAAACTTTTCAACCCCTTCCACATATGTAGGGTCTAACCTATTTTTATATGAATCCAATCCTTATCCATACCAATTATCTTCAAGATTACCTGAAATTGTATATGTAAACACGTATATAACAAAGAAATTAAAAAGTATGAGTCAACATATAATTAGCATGATTATATACAATAAAGAAATTCAAAAAAAAAAGAAGGTGCAAGTTTGAATATAAACATAGAGAATCATTTGCCTTAGTTAGTTGGATTGCCGAGTGTCTTCAAATAACTTATTTTGATACATATCAACACAAAAAGAAAGAATCATAAATATAGGACAGTTGGCATCTTAATTCCAAGAAGTCTTGTTTAAGGACAGAATTTTTTCAAGGATTGCATGTTTAAGGACAAAAATTTTTCAATGTTTATGATACAATGTTTAAGGACAAAATAGCTGAATTCTGAATTTGTGGGAGATGTTTAAGAACAAAATTTCTTTAAGAAGTCCTTGAAAATTCTGTATACATAATTGTCCTTAAAAATTCTGAATTTTACAATTTTTAAAACTTGATTTAAACATAATTTTAAACTTCTAAATTTTAAAAAACTTGTTTTATCATAAAATTACGTATCTTTATTTAAAATTAAGAAGTTTATAAAATTATTATCTTTGTTTTGAGGAAAATTTATGAATTTTCTGAATTTTAAAACTTCTTGCTTTAAAAATTCTATATCTTTGTTTTAAAATTCAGAATTTTAAATCTTCTGTTTGAAAAATCAGTAATATTTACCAAGATACTCACCAAGGTATTCATGTTTGCCAACACTATTCGGAGAGTAGCCAAAGATGAATCACAAACAAGAAAAAACAAAGCCAAAAAGCATACAAATATTAGGTAATATTTACCTTCAAAAGCCCTGACCCGGATACATCAGATCTTCCAAGCAAAACCTGTTCAATGGAAGACAACCAAATTCATTACAAAGATATAGCTAAAATTAATTTGTCGATATCCATCAAAATTAGATGGTTAATTTCTACACAAAAATTGGTGAGTCTAGTTCAATCTTTGTCACATAACCAGTATCTATCCGAATATTTTTTATGCACACACAATAAAAAAAATTTAACCAAATCAACAACAATTACGCCAAAAGAAAATGATGCGTAGTGCAACAATGAAATGGCTGAACTGAAGAGTTTCCCGCACTAAATGTGTTAAAAATATTTAGCGGCGATTCTTGCCTTTAAGTCGATTACATTCTTTGCACCAGATTTGGCTATTACATATCCATTTTCACCTTCAAATTGTACAAAAAGCACTATAGTGACCAAGAATAATCTTCTCCCTTAACTGCATTGACAGTCACATTAGTTATTCAAAAAAACAACCATTATTTCAAATTTTCAACAGTCATATGGTTGCTTTTACAGATCCACACACTAACGTTAATGTGTATGGCCAATGTTAGTTAGTTTTAAGTTGTGCATTTCCACATGATCAGAATTTGTGAATTTATTTGTTGTTTTATTAATCTTATTTAATGCGAAGATGTTTCATTGAATTTTATGAGTAATGGTATAAAATTTTACAATTTTTTCTTACTCGATCACGAGAGTTGTCTCTATCATGTTATTCAAGTGGGTCCTATTTCAAATTTTAAAGTTTCATCCATGTATGCCACATCTATTAGTCAAATAAAGTTTGTAAGACTTGTATAATATTTTCCATTTTATATTACCATAAGGTTTTAAAGTCTGTAGTGGTGATGCACCTAGCACTTAGTTACTTCATTCCATAATTTTGTTGTAGTTGGATGGTATTTTTTGACAAAATAAAATTGATATATTGTATGGTGGTTAGCTATGACAATTTTCAAATTACGTAAGGTCGCTCTTAGGATTAATTTGAAAATTTAATACTTTCTCTCAAGGTATTCCCCCTGTAGGGGCATAGGCGTTTGGGTGTGGTTGGGAGGGGTGGGGCTGATTTTGCCAATCCAGAAAAAGAAAAAAAAGGAAAGGTATTCGTCTTCTAGTTCGGTTTTCATTTTTGGTCCGTCCATTTCAGTATTCCTTTTTCAATCACTATTCTTTTCTTTTGGTTTTTACTTGTCTTCTACTTTATTGCCTTTCCTTTTTAGTCCTTTTATTTTGATTTTCTCTCTCTCTCTCTCTCTCTCTCTTGTTCTTCTACTTTATTGCCTTTCCTTTTTAGTCCTGTTGTTTGGTTTCGCTTTTTTTCACTCTACTTCATCTTCTATTTTAGTTTTCACCTGTATTTTTGTTTTTTCATCTTTGTTTTGGGTCTCACTTTTTGATCCACCTTCTCTGTTTACATTCTCATTTTCTCAGCCTTTTTTTTTTGTTCGTTGTGATTTTTTTTATGAACTGTGTATATTGCTGGCTTTGTCCTTTCCTTTTTATTATATTATGTATGTAAGGATCGAATTAAAATAATTTTATCCATTTTTTTTTTTTTTTTGAATTAAATTGAAAGTTTTAGACTAGTTCCTCAAATTGAAAAGCCACAAGAAGGATGAATTAAGAGGTATAATTCTACATTGTTTTGATTTTAATCATTGGCTCCCAAGTTCTTTTCTTCAAACTGAAAATATGTTTTTATATGTGTCTAAGCAATGGACAATATATCTCTCAAGTATCCGAAGTGTTATGAAGCATGGATCTGAGATACAACCTTAAAAAATAGGACACGGTACAACAAGGATACTTCTTTAGAAATTAAGATGTATTAGTTTAAGAGCCTTGATCAACCAATACTTTTTTTTAGAAGTCTTATGAAAATTTCATTTCAATATCAAGTCTAAAAGCTTTTTTGTTGCTCTTATCTTGTCCCCTTCATACGTAAATGTGTTATATTCCAAAGTATTATCCGCAAGTTTACTTGCTTTTTAATGATAATCTGATTTTAGTATCATCATATATATATTTTTTAATTATCCTTGCTTTCTAAAGTCATAGATATGGATATGGGATACATATATGACACATTTATAAGGATATGCCAATTTGATAAATTTTGTAAAAATATGGTACCACTTTAATCTCATTAATTTCTCCTTCTCTAATGTTATGTAAGAATTACGATTTTAGTATCATCATATATATTTTTAAACTTCTTGTTTTAAAAATTCTATGTCTTGTTTTAAAATTCAAAATTTTAATTCAATGTCCTCTAATTCCAAAATTAATGCATGGATTCCATCTTCGCCTAACACATTGGTCTTGTTCAGATTGTGTTCCTAAGTGCTTTTTAATTTGGTAAAACTAATTATTTGTCTCTTGCCTATATTGTAGAATTAGATACTGATAGGCATTTCATCAAGCAATTGGTGAGTGCCACTAAAATTCAAAATTTGAACATACATGTATATAATCTGTGAACCCACAAAAATCTCCAATTTAGGTGTCTCTAATCTGTGAACCCACAAAACTAATTTGGCTTCTTTAATCTTTGTTAACCTATATATATATATATATATGTATGTATGTATGTATATATGTATGTATCAAAACTAATAATAAGAGGAGATTTAAGAAATGTATAGTTCATACTTGATTCCATTGAAACAAAACCTAAAATGAAATTACCTTTCCTCTAATCATTGATAGCTTAATAGAAACACTAGCGACAAAGGTAGAATGGCAATAGAAAGAGAAGGAAAAGCATGGAAAAAGAAACCAATGGAGGCAACATGAAGCCAATAGGGGAATCGGAAGGTAGGCAAACATCTCTTACCTCTAACGATGGTGCTATAGTGCGACAATGGTGCTTGAGCGACCTCCGATCTTTGGTGTCACGACCTTCAAGCGACAATGGTGACTTTTCGTCTCACTTTGCAACGCCTCTCTTCCAGAAGTTAGAGATGTAAGGGAAAAAAAACTAATCAATTAGAAGAAGTAGGTCAAATACGATGCCATTAACAATTAATTGGAGGGAATCCAATTTTTTTTGAGAGGGAATTAAAAAAAATGTGAACTACATTCTGGCGATCTTCAAGCATGCCTTAAAAACGACCCTTCAGTTCCTACACTTTTTTCGTCATTAACCCTCACTTTTTATCGGCTATTTTTCGTAACCGCCGTTAATACTTAATTTTTAGAGGCGGTATCTTTACTGCCATTTTAAGTATATTTTTAACGGCAGTCTTGTAACCGCCGTGAATAAAACCGCCGTTAAAGGCAAATTCTGGCGTAGTGAGGAAAAAAATAAGGCATTTAAAAAAAAAAAAAAAAGAAGACATTTAAAAATTACAATTCACATATATAGTAATTGTAAACACAATCCGTGCATAGCACGGGTGATATGCTAGTACATTTTATGTGAATTTGGCATTAGGTTTTAATATAGTTAAAAAGTCATTATTAATTATCATATCACTTTATTTATTTTTTTATATCTTTTTATAAAAAATTCAAAAATCAATTAAGATAATCACTTCCTAAACGAGCCATGTGAACTCTATTGCCTTATGTTTAGGAGTGACAAAATGAAATAAAAAATAAAATCTGTATAGTGTCGCTCTAGAAAAAAAATCAAAAAATACTCAAACTTTCCTATTAAAGATTTTATTCGAACTATAAGCCCACAATAACTTTTTTAAATGTATACTATTGATCAATATTCTAAACACATTCCGGTTAATTTTTTCTGGGATCATAAATTTTATGATGTTATATTTATTATATTTTTACATTATATTATTTATTATTTATTTGTTAAACATTTGTGCCGGGTCCTATCATTTTTGAGAGGGTAATTTATCTGAGATAAATTGGGCGAGCTAGGATAGTGGGCAGCTCTTTGGGCCATTTTGAGAAGGCTAAGAAAGATGGGCGTATGGCGATCTAGGCAAGTAAACGGATGGTGCCGACATAAGGAGGCTTGGTCCGACGTCTATTGTTTGTTATCTCGGTTGCATTGATTGGAACCGAGGTATGTTGAGCTCGTTCTGGGACCTAATCATAGGCTAGCTCAGCTTAGTTTTTCTATGGACAGCTCGGCCTTTTCACATGAGACATGGTAGGAGAAAGGAAAGCGAGCCAAGGTGGTTAGTTCGGTCTTCGATGATTAGTTCGATCGTAGCACATGGAAACCGGTGTGCTAAGTCCTTAAGAGGACTTGGTTCTGCAGAATAGTTGACTCAACTCTCTTATGGTTAGCTCGGTCTTAGCATGGGAAAGCCTAGGTAAGAGAAAGGAAAGTAAGGAAATTTGAACTAGCGGTTACTTCGGTCATATTGGAGTCCGGTCGTGTTAAAACCATCTCACTTGGTTCAAGCAGTGAGGGGGGTGTTGAAAGAAGCATAATCTTTCAGGAGTATGAATCCTAAGAGGAGTCTACATGGAAGAATAAGAGTCCTACTTGGATTGTGCTACACGAAACCTATAAAAGGTCACCTATATCACTTTTGGAGAGGTAACACAACTTGATTTTCTGAATACACAGAGCTTTTGTCTATTTGTCAAGCTTACTGACTTAGGCATCGGAGAGGTTTCCGGCACACACCCGCCGGCTAGCTCACGTTTGTATTTTCAGGTGATAAAGCGACGTCGTACGGAGGAACGCAAACTTGATCAACAAGATTATACGAGAAGGTGTATTTATTTCCCGTACAATTGGCGCCGTCTGTGGGAAGTCAGACAAGAACAACCTCTTGATCAAGCTTTTTCTCTCAAAAATCAATGGCGAACAACGAAGAATTACCTCAGTCCGCCATTGACGGACAAACTCCAAAAGGAGGTACGAGGCGCGAAGGTCTACCCTTGGTCACTCCCATGACGAACCTAGAACCACAAAGACAAAATTCCAAGAGGGATGCAAGGGGACGAAGGCGGAATAACAGCCCCCATCACTCTCGTTCGCAGAGCCCAGAAAGACAAAGGCGCAGGATTGATCCTCAAACTTTGGAGGATCGCGTCAGGGAACAAGACGAGTTGATACGACGGATGGCGGCAGACATGGAATCTCTAAAGTGCCAGGTGAAAGGAAAAGAAGTGGCGACAGGAGAGGGGCGCACAAACAAGACGCCCCATCGCTGCTCTGAAAGTCGTAGTAGGAATACTACGCCCTTTCAAGCAGAAAACAAGAGCCCCAGGACAGGCGATACGCAATCTAGATCCTCCAGAACTCGTCACTCCAGGTCTGAGAGGACGAGATCTAAGAGGTCGTACATCGAAGGAAGCACATATTGGCCCTCGTATTCGCACCAGACAAGGTCTAGGCAGACAGAGTTGCCCAGATCATCCGACCTATGAACCGTGCTAGAAGAGAAGGCACGATGGAAGGAAGACGCCAGGGCGCGCGACCCACATAGAGTTTCTGCCTTACAGCGGTTGGCTCCTCGGACGCATGGAAGCGTCGAGGTTTGAATGCCAATACCGCGCCCCGCCTACGAACCAACGGACAAGGCGTTGGCGAGGCTGCAGACCTCACCATTCGTTCCAGCAATCGAGAACGCGCCCCTACCTTAAGGCTTCCTACAGCCCAAATTCACCACGTACGAAGGGAAGACGGACCCTTACTCACACTTAAGCCACTTCCGCTAGGTTATGGCGGTATATCGGCGCAATGAGGCTTTGATGTGTATCCTATTCCCCTCAAGCCTTGGTGACCTAGGCTTGACTTGGTTTGAGAAACTTCCAGAAGGCAGCATAGCCTCACAGGCACGATTAAGCGGAAGCATTTGTTACAAGGTTAGAACAAACACCAAAAGACACGTGAAATCGACCAATTACTCTCCATCGACATAGGCGACAAGAAGACCTTGAGGTCCTATAACGATCGCTCTTGGGGAGACCTTTAACGATTGGTATCCGCCAATCTCGCCATTGCACAGTATAAAAGAGGACTTCCAGTCGGAAACAGACTAAGGGACTCAATCACCATGACGCCGCCCCTCACCATGGAAGCCTTGATGGAAAGAGTGCATCAGCACATCAGGGTGGAAGAGGATGGCGCGCATGCCAAAGCAAAAACTGGCGCGACCGCAGCACCAGAGAAGAAGGCCTCAGCAAAGGTCAATGCGGTAGATCGCCCGAACAAAAACGGACGAGGCAGGCGAGACAACAGCGAAGACCAGGACAAGAGATGGTTGAGAGTCCGCACTACCATAACCACGGTCTTCAAGAAACCGATCTACCGAATCCTAAGCGAAATAAGAGGCGAGCCTTTCGTCAAGTGGCCAGCCAAGCTAGGCGAGGCTCAGAAAGACTACGACGACAGGTCACGGTGCACCTTCCATAAAGAAAAGGGGCACCGCACCGAGAATTGCACGCCATTGAGGCAACATCTGGAAGAGTTAGTGGCAGCAGGCCACCTGGACAAATACATAGAGTGAGGGGCACAGCCAGCCCCCCAGGACCATAACAACCCCAACGGGATGCCGATCGACGCCCCGCCCCAAGGCATCATCAACGTAATACATGGAGTCTTTAAACCTGAGCGTGTATGCGAGCTCAAAGGTTCAATCAAAAAGGCTGAGCATTTATGAGAGGTGCCAAGTGCCCAACCAGTCGTCAAGAAGGGGAAGATGGAGGCCACAAACGTCATGTCTTTTTCAGAAAAAGACTTGGCAAGGATTTATTGCCCTCACAACGATGCCTTGGTCGTCACTCTCCGAGTCAAGGATTTTGACGTCAAGCGGATTCTGATTGACCAAGGTAGTTCATGTGAAATCATGTACTATGAAACCTTCAAATAACTAAAGTTGCAAGATAAAAACTTGGCGCCTGCCATATCTCCCCTTATCAGATTCAACTCCATGCCAGAATGGCCCGTCGTCAAAATTATCCTCCCAGTCAAAGCAGGGAGTGTGACGAAACAAGTGGAGTTCTGGGTGTTGAAAGTCCCCTCCACCTACAACATTATTTTGGGCAGAACATGGCTGCATGCCATGCGCTCGGTGGCGTCCTCCTACCACCAAGTGATGCGGTTTCCCAACGACACAGGAGTAATAGAAGAAGTATATGGAGATCAGATCATGTCGAGCGGTGCTTTGTCACGGTGAGCAGCGACCCTTGCCAAAGGATCGTTCATTCGGTGGAAGAACACGAGTAATGAACTATTCGCGAGATGTTAGCCATGCGGCTAGTCGAAGCGATAGAGGACTTGGTGGAGGTCAAAATAGATGAAAAGAACCCGGATAAGTTCTTTTTGCTTGGTTCGTCGTTGTCCAGCACTGAGAGATTGGAGGTCTTGGAATTTCTGACCTCCAACATCGAAGTGTTCGCCTGGACCCCATACGACATTCCCAGCATTGATCACAACTTCATCATCACCAACTCAATGTCCACCCTACGCCACCAATAATTTAAGCACTGCTTGATCGGCACTCCACCACGCCGAAATAGTGGCAGAAGAAGTAGGAAACCTACTGGAGGCAGGGGCAATCAGAGAGGTGCACTACCCAAGATGGATCTCCAACACCGTCGTAGTGCCTAAGAAGAATGGCAAGTGGCGCGTCTGTGTCGACTACAAGACAGTCAACAAGGCGTGCCCAAAAGACAGCTTTCCTCTACCAAGGATAGATCAATTGGTAGACCTAACGGCGGGGCACAACCGACTTAGCTTCCTAGATGCATACAGAGGCTACCATCAAATTGCCATACGAACGGATCGAGGAAGTGACATCCTTCACAACTCTAAGAGGACTCTCTTGCTACAAGGTCATGTCTTTTGGCCTAAAGAAGCCTTGAGGCGACATTCCAGCGGATGGTCACAAAGATGTTCGAACCGTTGTTAGGCAGAACAATAGAGGCTTACATTGACGATATGGTGGTCAAAAGCAAGGATGAGAATGACCATCTTAAGGATCTAGGTGAGATGTTTGAGATCCAAAAGAAGCATAAGTTACGCTTCAACCCGTCGAAATGTGCATTGAGTAGGATCGGCAAATTCTGGCTTCCTAGTGACCAACCGGGGTATAGAGGCGGACCCCTCCCAGATCAAGGCAATTCAGGATCTGGAGAGACCAAACTCAGTCAAAGACGTGCAACATCTCACCGGCATGGCTGCTACGCTCAATCGGTTCATAAGCCGGTCGTCAGACAGACTACGACCATTCTTCCATGCTCTAAAAGCCAAGTTTGAATGGGACGACGAATGTGACCAGGCTCTGGAAAGCTTGAAGGAATACATGTCTTCTCCACCACTACTCGTAACTCCAATTCTTAGAGAAGAACTCTTCTTGTACCTAATGATCTCGCTTATGACGCTGATAATCCGTGCAGAAGGAATCCAACATCTGCCCATCTACTATGTCAACAAGACATTATTAGGCGCCGAAACAAGGTACTTGCCACTGGAGAAACTGGCATTGGCCTTGATGATGGCCTCAAGGAAGTTATCGCATTACTTTCACGCCCACACCATAGTTGTTCTCACAGCCTTCCCATTAAAGGCTTTATTTGAAAGGGTGAACTTTTCTGGGCGAATTCTGAAGTGGGCAGTAGAGTTGGGGCAATACGACATCAAGTTCCAACCCAGAACCGTAATAAAGGCACAAGCATTGGCAGATTTTTTCGCAGAATTCACACCAGGAAGTCATCACATCTGCCCAGTCGACCTAACTGAAACAACCGAACTAGGGATGGAAGTTGACGTCGGAATAACGCAACCCCTAGTACTGGTTACTCAGTCAGGCCCCAAGGTAGACCAGAGTAAAGAAAGGAAGGAAGAAACAAACCATGCTACACCAAGTCAGGACTCACCGACAAATGAAGACTTGGTGCAACAGAAAGTAAGGGGCAGACAGCGAGCATGGACTCTGAAGAAAACACCAGCATCATGGAAGATCCCAAGGCATCATCTGATCCCTCCACCTGCTGGAAGTTGTTCGTCGGAGAGATGTGGAAGCTCTTCGTGGATGGAGCATCAAGCGGCATGGGCGGGACTTGGCATAGTCCTCATCTCTCTAAACGGCCTAATAGTGGAAGCGGCGATCAACCTTGGCTTCGGCATCAAACAACGAAGCGGTATGAAGCGCTTCTTGCAGGTCTCAAGTCATCATTTCACATGAAGGCCACCGAGCTAATGGTCTACAGCGACTCGCAGCTGGTGGTTCACCAAATATTTGGCGACTACGAGGCAAAGGATGACAGAATGGCCAAGTACCAAGAATTGGTCGGAACAGAGATAAAGAAGTTTGAAGTGGTGAGGATAGAACAGATCGGCAGAGAAGAAAATAGCGAGCGAGCGAACTCATGAGCCGCCTCAATGGCAGACACCTCCATTCCTTACCCACTACTAATCGACTACCTGCCTAGACCAAGCATTGAAGACCCAGAAGCAGAAGAGGTATGTTGTGCAGAATTAGGCCCTTCTTGGATGGACCCCATCATATTGTTCCTGAAAGACGGCATCGTACCGGAAGAGAAGAAAGAAGCCAACAGAATAAGAGCAAAGTCACAGCGATTTTGGCTCTCCCCATCCTTGGCATTATACAAGAAGTCATTCTCAGGACCTTACTTGAAGTGTGTTCACCCCAACAAAGTGGAAGCATTCCTATTCGAAATACATGAGGGTCTATGTGGTAGCCATCAAGGAGGAAGGTCACTGGCATACAGAGCAATTTCGCAAGGATACTGGTGGCCATACATGCAAGCAGATTCGGAGAAGTATGTTAAAAAGTGCGAAAAGTGTCAAAAGTTCGCACACCAAATACACCAACCTGCCAGAGAACTTCTACCTCTAACTAGCCCATGGCCCTTCGCAATGTGGGGATTGGACATAGTAGGCCCACTTCCAACAGCACCAGGCAACAGGAAGTTCTTTCTTGCCGCAACCGACTACTTCACAAAGTGGGTGGAAGCAGAAGCCTTGGCGTCAATCAAGGAGAAAGATGTAAAGAAGTTCGTCTGGCAGAATATCATCACTCGATTCGGCATACCAAAGGCATTAATCTCAGACAACGGCACTCAGTTCGACGGCAGAATTTTCAGAGGCTTTTGTGAAGAATACAAGATAGAGTTCTACAACTCTACACCGGCATATCCCCAAGCAAATGGTCAGGCAGAGGCATCAAACAAAGTAGTCTTGGATGGATTAAAGAAAAGGTTAGAGCAGGCAAAAGGCAAGTGGGCAGAAGAGTTCCCCCATGTTTTATGGGCTTACCGCACCACGCCTCGACGATCAACAGGAGAAACACCATTCTCCTTAGCCTACGGCATGGAAGCAGTCATCCCATTAGAAGTTGGCCTCCCCACAATTCAAAGCGAAAACTTTGATCCAGACTTAAATGGCGAAGCCATAGCATTGGAGCTTGACCTTGCGGAAGAAAGAAGAAATGAGCATTGGTCCACATCGCCTCTTACCAACAAGAGTTGTCGAAAGTATAACAAAGCAGTGCATCCAAGACAATTCAAGATCGGAGATTGGAGTGCTAGCATAAAGTAATGGGAAACACCTTAGTTCCAGGAGATGGCAAGTTGGGACCTAATTGGGAAGGACCTTACAAAGTGGTCGGATTAGCAGGCAAAGGGGCATACCACTTGGAAGATGAGAACGGCAAAGCAATTCCCAGGCCATGGAACACTGCAAATCTCAAGTTGTTTTATTTCTAGCTTTTTTTTTTCTTTTTAAGTATGTGTAATTTTCTACTTTCTCAATAAAACAAATCGATTCTTTTTCAGCATAATTGTCTTCAGTAGAAAATAGCTCTAGCAAATTAGTAGCATTGTAACCATAGTTGGCCGGAATAACCAACTATGACCCTTCCTAAGCCCAAAATTAGGATCCAGGCTGCAGGACGTTTTGGTCGGAATAACCAAAACACTTTATTCTAAGTTGGCTAGAAAAACCAACCTAGAGGTTGGCTGGATTAAACCAACTCTTTGTACTCTTCAGCCGAAGTAAGCGTATGGCTGAAGAGTGGTTGGCTGGATTAAACCAACTCTTTGTACTCTTCAGCCGAAGTACGCGTATGACTGAAGAGTGGTTGGCTGGATTAAACCAACTCTTTGTACTCTTCAGCTGAAGTAAGCGTATGGCTGAAGAGTGGTTGGCTGGATTAAACCAACTTGTAGACACCCTATTTTGACTGGCCCCAAGACTTGGGCGCTTTCTTTTGATTACCCGATGATGACAATTAGAATGTGTTTTTCGCAGAATTCTCAGTAAAAGAAAATGGAATTTGACCTTTAATCCCAACCTTCACCATTATGGCCAAATTATTTTAAAATATTGAATATTTCATTAATTTAGTATTTTTGTAATTTTTCATAATTTTATGTGTTTGTTCATACTTTTAGTGTATTTTATATAAAAGAAAATAATAAAACAAATTATATTATGTGTTTAAAATTATTATATTATATGTTTGGTATTTTATATAAAATTATATTAGTATATTATATGTTTAATATTTTGGTATAAATTACATATTTTTATATATTTTATATAATAAATTATATGTATATAAATATATATTATATAATATTTATATTATATATATATTATATAATAAAACTAATAAAATTTGATGTCGGTCAGCTTGGCTGCCGACATCTCCCAAATCAAACATATATATATATATTATATTATATTATATGCATGTATGTATATATTATATAATATTACTAATATTATATTATATTAATTTGCCTATATAAGGCATTGAATCAGAGGCTCAGAAAAACGAATTCTAAAAAGGGGAGAATTCTAGGGGCATATTGCATAAGTGTGATTGCTGTCATATCAAACATACTACCATGAGGCTTAATGCTTACTTGATACACCTGTTTGAATGCCTGTGGATGAAGGCTAATCACCTGAATTGGGATACTTTGATTCATGTATATATGAGATCACCATTTTCAGTGATACATATTAAAAACATTTCTTTCAAAACAAACATGGAATCAAACGTTCCAACTTTTCGTGAAATTAGTCTATACTTGTATGTTACATATAGAACAAGAGCATATATTGTACATAAAAACCACATCATGATTAGTAGAGGCCGATCTTTGATTGGGTGAGTAGGGTGTTCAATTATTGACCTTCCCCTCTCATACCTAAGTTCCCGAACCAAGACACTTTGGTAACGACGGACTAATGGCCTTTGGCACGAGTCACGGGTTTCCTAAATTTCCCATAAATATTTAGGTGGAGACTCTGAAATCTGGCAAAGCAGTCCATTTTTGGCATTTGATTCAAACATTGATTTTCCAAAAAACAACTGCCGGATTTGGACTCTTTTTGTGTTTCCAACATTTCACATTGCACTTGTGAAATCAGTTCGAGAACCAACACACAAGTGGAGTCCGAGCTGTAGGGCTATTTCATTCTTAGAAAGGGAAGCTTGGCCCAAGCTACACAACTCTTTGTACTCTTCAGCCGAAGTAAGTGTATGGCTGAAGAGTGGTTGGCTGGATTAAACCAACTCTTTGTACTCCTCAGCCGAAGTAAGCTATATTGGCTGAATAATGGTTGGCTGGATTAAACCAACTCTTTGTACTCCTCAGCCGAAGTAAGCTATATTGGCTGAAGAGTGGTTGGCTGGATTAAACCAACTCTTTGTACTCCTCAACCGAAGTAAGTTATATCGGTTGAAGAGTAATTGGCTGGATTAAACCAACACTGGATACTCTTCAGCCGAAGTATCTATATCGGCTGAAGAGTGGTTGGCTAGTAAGTTAGATAGCCATAACCGAGATCACAGTTGCAAGCATACATACACAAAACCGGAATAAGAGTTGAAGAAGATTTTTTCATTGAAAAGTAAAAGCAAGTACAATTAAGGGGCCGCAGCCCGGTTACAAAGATCAAATACAAAAGAAAAGAAAGGAAACAAAATCAACAGAAAAGTCCATCAATTTCAGCATCAAAATCTGCATCAGCATCCGTCCGGATTCCGGTGTCGGTTGGGAGCATGGTTTGAGCTGGGAGCTCGGTCTCAACTTGAACCTCGGTCTCAGTTGGTCGCGTTTTGTCAGTTAGCAGCTCGTCCGTTAGGTCTTCAATGATTGGCTCCAACCGAACTGTTTGATTATTTTGTTGTTCATTGACGACCGGGGTGAGAGTTGGCTCCTCATCCTCATCATCATCATCATCATCATCATCTTCATCATCACCGGACCCCTCAAGAAATTGCCTTTGGAGATCGGCAGCATATTGCGAAAGCGAGGCCGAAATAAATGCGGTGGAGCATTATGAACCTCGATGTCAAGCGTACAAGTAATTGCTCCGCTCCTCCAGCCACATTTGAAAAATAAGTCCTTTGCTGCGTTGCACTGGAGGGTGTAGGCGTCTTCGGCTTTCTTAAAGCCTTGTTTTTCGGCTTTCTTAATACCCACCTTCAGTTGGGCTATCTCAGTGTCTTTTGTCTTTTCGATCTTTGCCAAAATGCACAGGTATTTGTCTTTCACCTCGTTAGCAACCTTCTGCTTTTCGGCTTCGACCGAATTAGCAAGCTCGGTCAGCCGACCATTCTCAGCACGTAGCTCGGCCAGTTGTTTTTTGGCTTCCTCTAGCTCGGCCGACTTTGCTTCGGCCTCCGCCATGGCCTCCCTTGTATTTCGCCTAAGTTACATGACCCTCCTGTGTGTAACTTGGTTTTTCTGGATGGCCTGCAAAAGAGAAGTAACGTTAGCCGGACTGAAAGTTGGGAAAAATTAGAAAGAAAGAAGAAAGCTGTTTACTAGGATCATGGACTTGGTTGAAGACCGAATGGACTTCAGTTCGGTGTTGAGCTGCTTATAATGGTGCTCCATGTCCTTGGGAAGGCACACACTTTTGGCCAGGTTGAAAGCCATCAAGTGGTCCTTCTCTGAGACCACTGAATCAGAAGCGGTGATATCTCGGCCGTTGTAGGTGAGGGTAGGAGCCCATTTGGAGGGCGAAAGCGATTGGTGATTTGCTCCGGTTGAGGGCTTTGCTGAGGGCTTGGGGGAGGACTTGGTGGCGGAACCACCTCGTCCTCGACAAGTCGTGGCCGGATTTGGCTAGTCCGGGCGCGCTTGTTTCGGCGAGAGGTGGATGGCTGTTGGGATGGAAGGGCCTACGGTCTCGATAATGGCAGCTTGTGGTATTTAATTTGGGTTTGTGGCGGTTAGCAATGCCTTCAGTCGGTTTCTTTTTGCCATTTCTGTTAATTTGTGAGAGGATTAGGTTTATCTGAGGCAAGGATGGGTGCAGTTGTGGTGCTTCTTGAGAAGAAAATCGATCCTCGCTTTCGTGACGTATGTGATGAGTCGGCTCGAAATTTAAGTTTTCCCAACTTCTTTCCTTAACCCGTAGTCTTGTTGAGAATACCTAGGTTGGGGTAGTAATTCGATAGGAGATGGGCCTTATGCGCAAGGAAGACAATTGTTAGTCGGTCTTGAGAATGAAACGAATTAAGAGAAAGGATGAGTTGGAACCGAAGTATGTATACCAGGTTCTCATTTTTTCCAATTTCTTCTTTGGCCAGGAATCTGGGCTTGATGATCTTCGAAGTTCCCAGACACCCAGAAGAAATCATCATCATTTAATTCTTTGTCCGGTGTTTTTTATTATTTTCTCTCGACCACGGCGTGTTCTTAAATAATAACACCGTAAGTCGTCTTTGGATCCTAATGAGTATTGGTAGAAAATTTGGCTAAAGAGGTTGGTAGGCTTAGCGGTTTAACGTCTCGCCCATTATTATACGGTATGTGTTGGTGGATAGCTGGGTTGGGCATAGTCTGGTTTGTCTAAGGAATTCGCATATTAAAGGTTGGACTAGGAATCTAAGTCCGGTTTCTATTATTGATTGAATGGTAAAGAGGACAAAGCCTTCGTTGTCCCATGGGTCAACGTCTTGTTCGGCTAAGGTAAGGTTTACATCGGCTGGAATGTTGTAATCCTTTCGGAATTCGGCTAGGCCTCCTGGGTTTCTACTAGGAACCTATATTTCCCCATTTATTGTATAAGTTAAAAATAATTTAGCTCGGTTGAGAAGATGTGCTCAAAAGCTCGGTTGGTAGGAGAGGAGTGCTGGGCAACCTAAGTGCGCAAAGTGGAAAAATAAGGTGTTAAGCACAGATCGTTGGCCGTGCTACAAAAAAAAACAAGAGAAGACAAGTCTTACTTCGGCTACGTTGGGTGCTATAGGATCTACCACAGTTTCAACAAAGTACTTTTTATCTTGGCTCGACAGGATGTTTGGTTATCTCGGTTCTACCTATGGATTTGTTACTTCGGTTGGGCATCAAAGGGCAGCTTTCTGAGTTTGGTTTTGAAACTCAAAAAGTTGGCTTAGCACCGAAGGCTTAGCTCGGTCTAGGGCCGAAATTCATAGTTCGGTGAGTTTTTATTTCGGCTACTGTGAATCAGATGGTTACCCATTGAAACTACTGTGATATGTACAAGTTCTAGTTCGGTTCCAGTCTACCTAAATCTTTACATAGCAAAAACTGTTTCCTAGTTCGGTTGGACATGTTTTTTGGATCAAATAAGTGTTCTACTTGCTATTACTTGAAGATTCATGAGGTTCTACAGACAAAGTTTTTCAGAACGTACAAATGCAGTGGAAGAAAAACAAAGCGTTTTGCAAAAACACACGAAACAGATTGATGTGGAGCAAACAAAAGCCAAAACAAAATAAAAACAAGGTTTATGATACTTACGGGGAAGCGAAGAAATTTGGAAATGGAGCAACGACAAAAAAGCGAGAGCTCGAGGTTGCAAGAAGATTGAAGAGAGAGCACAAGAAGTGAAGAGTAAAGGTAGATCGAGAAAATGAAGGGAATGTTTTGTGTAAAGTGAAAAATGGCGGGAACTGTTCAAAAATTACGAATCTGAGGCGGCGTTCTGATTGTGAATAGCCAATAAGAGCACCCGCGTGTCCTTTGGAAAGAGCGTCTCGATTCTTGCGATTGAAGAGACGTTTTGACCGGACGTACACAACTCGGCTTGATGTGTAGCTCGACTGGAGAAGCTAAGGGGTTTTTTTAGCTCGGCTGGAAAGGTTAAAACTCTAGCTCGGCTGATGGACGGGTAATCCCTATCATGCTACACAGATGGGATTAAGGGGCAATTGAGAGGGTAATTTATACAGATAAATTGGGCCGAGCTAGGATAGTGGGCCGCTCTTTGGGCCATTTTGAGAAGGCTAAGAAAGATGGGCGTATGGCGATCTGAACCAAAATGGCAGTTTGGTCTTGCGTAAGGAGAGCTTGGTCGGCGTCTATTGGTTGTTATCTCGGTTGCATTGATTGGGCAGGGTATGTTGAGCTGGATTACGGGACACGATCATAGGCTAGCTCGGCTTAGTTTTTCTATGGACAACTCAGCCTTTTCACATGAGATCGGGGTAGGAGAAAGGAAAGCAGGAGCCAAGGTGACTGTTAGTTCGGTCTTCAGTGATTAGTTCGATCGTAGCACATGGAAACCGAGGTGTGCTAAGTCCTTAAGAGGACTTGGTTCTGCAGATAGTTCGGCTCAACTCTCTTATGGTTAGTTCGGTCTTAGCATGGGAAAGCCAAGGTAAGAGAAAGGAAAGTAAGGGGCCGAACTAGCGGTTACTTCGGTCATATTGGAGTCCGGCCGTGTTAAAACCATGTCACTTGGTTCAAGCAGTGAGGGGGGTGTTGAAAGAAGCAGAATCTTTCAGGAGTATGAATCCTAAGAGGACTCTACATGGAGCAATAAGAGTCCTACTTGGATTGTGCCACACGAAACCTATAAAAGCTCACCTATATCACCTTTGGAGAGGTAACACAACTTGATTTTACGAATACCTGAGCTTTTGTCTATTGTCAAGCTTCTTGACTTAGGCATCGGAAGGTTTCGGCACACCCGCCGGCTAGCTCACGTTTGTATTTTCGGTGATAAGCGGCGTCGTGCGGAGAGCATAAACTTGATCAGAGGATTATACGAGAAGATGTATTTCTTTCCCGTACAATTTTGTATATCTCCAATGCAATTTTAATTATTAGACTGACATATTAAATAATAAGATAAAGTAGCGATGGTAGGATAATTATCTCTTTTTGGTTTCGTTTGGAAAGAAGGGGGTTTGGGTTGGGTTGGGTTGGGTTTGGGTTGGGATTATTTTAGTCACAAAAAAATAAAATATATTTTTTAATTTAATAAGATAAAATATCACATCTTTGTAATTTAATAAGACAAAATATATTTTAGGCACGAAAGGGGTAATTTGGGAAGTTAATACAAGTTGCCAATTAAAGTCGGAACCGTGTCAACTCGTATTGATAATAATGGATATCGTGGCACTAGAACAATCAAGAGATATAAGGTGATATGGTCGTGATTTACTCACAAAGTTAAAATTGAGAATCGGAAAGAAGTCCTAAGCGCAATGTGGCGTAGTGAGGCCGGCTTGTGACGAGCATGTTCAGCAATCATGGAAGGACATTTCGACGGTTGGAAGCCCACTTCGACAGTTATCATTGAGAAGTATAAATAGCAGAGAAGGCACCAGAATGAAAGATCTAGACTCAGATCAAAAAATCAGTTTTATTTACTTTATTTTCACTTCCAGTTTTTACAGTTCTTTACATTTCTGTATTTCAAATTCCTGTACTGCATTTCATTCATAGGAGTAGTTTCAAATAGTTTGTTATTGTAAACCTCTACGAGGCTGGGTCAGATCATTGTAAGTTTTTCATTTTATTTAATAAAATTCTAAAATTATTCTTCACTTAGTTATTATTTATTAAATTCTCCTAAACAAGCCATCAGTAAAAGTCCTCTTCATTGAAACTGAAAGAACTAAAACACAATCGTCTGATAATTGATTGGCAATTAATCTTCTATAAGGACTGATTGATCTTTACTGGCACGCTTAAAATTACAATATTAACCTTCGAAAGTCAAAAAAGCCAACAATAACATAAATACACTTAAAAAGTATAATATTTGTGAAAAAAATTCACTAAATGCCAAAAATATAATATATATATATATATATATATGAAAATTTCGTACATTTTTCGTATTTTTATGTATTTATTTTTTAAAAAATATTTTTTCATAAATATTGTATTATTTAGATATATCTAAGTAAAGTACACCTAAAAAAAATAAAAAATAAAAAATATTTAAAATTTTAAAAATATTCACTAAAAATAAAAAAATACAAAAAATAAAATACTCAATTTTTAAAAAATTAAATTCAAAAAATTAAAATCAAACACAATAATTGTCATTTTTTTATTATTATTTAGGGTCATATAATTATTTGGTTCTTCCTTTAATTGGTTATACTAACAATACGAAAGTCTAAAAAGACGCAATAATTACTGGTGCAACAAGGGGATGGTAGGCCCACTAAAAAATAAAATAAATTAAAAAATTAATAAAATAAATGTTATATTTAAATTAATAAAATGTCATATTTAAATTATAATTATTTCATTTTTAATTAAAAAAATATAATTATTTCATTTTTTTCTCAAAAAAAAAAAAAAAAAAATCATCCCAAACGAAATGCATTTTACTAAACTAAAATAGTCAAAAAAATTTTAAAAAAAATACTATAAAAGTTATTCCCAAACAAAATCTCAGTATGCATGACCTCCGCTAAAATTAAAAAGGGTAAAACATCCCACAAATTCAACTTATTGTTGGTTTGGGATGTTTTAAAAAAGTATACTTTTTGATTTATTTGTTTATTTGTGTTGTGTTAGAGATGTGATGTGATTTAAATAAGATAGTGACTTTTTGTATTATTTAATGTACTCCAAACCAAGCCTTAAAGTAGCATCAATCATGTAAACTAGACTTTTCTGTTATTAATCCTATTTTAGACTAACAGATTTGGCTGATACCTTTAAACAAAAAATACTCTCACTATATACTTTAAAAATAGCCTACAATAAATGTCGGTTTAAATTTGAACAATTCTAGATACACATCAAAAATATTGTGAAATATTTAATATATAAATCAGATTTACTTGAGATATGAGTTCCATCATACAACTGGTAAATTTTAAGGGTTGTTAGAGTGTCCTAAATAAGTATATTTTTTATCTTTTTAGACTAAAAAATTGAAGAAGAAAATATGAATATTTGGGTTAACTTTTTGACTTTTTATGAAAAAAATGTGTAATAAAATTTTGTAAAAATTAATTTGTAGAAAAAAATTAAAATTGAGAATTGTGCAACCGTAATCGCATATCTTCTTTCCAAATGTATTTTTGTTCATGTATTTTGTACACAACTTATTATTTAATTGTAATATATCATGTCAATTATACTTAAATTTGATTCAGACATTTTAATTTTTTTTTATATATGTTGTATTTTATTTTTAAATCCATATTATTATTATTTTTATTTTTTTTATTTTTTTTGATAGGAGGGAAATATATAGATAATTAGAATTCGGCTACAATCCTAGAGAGTGAGACCTGGGGTGCTACTGTGATTATCACAGTGGCGATCTGTTGTGGGATTTTTTTTTTTTTTTGAATCTTTTTTTTGATAATTTAAACCGTTCATATTGTAAAATTTGTCGAGTATATTATCTATATAAAAAATCAAGTTAATCAAAAATCCGTAACCCCATGATTAGATTCAAATTATTTTACAAAAATTATCAAGATAATGTCAACCGTTTATTTATTAAAAAATAAATATGCTCTTGTTATAAAGGTATAGATTTTTAATCAATTTAATTTCTTATATGAATGATCTATTCAATAAATTCTACAATATGAACTGTTCATATTATAAAAAACAAATTCTAAAAAAAAGCCCCACGGACTCACAGCAGCACCCCCAGGTTAGCTAGGGCCGAGCTCTAAGAGAGAGAAGAGACTGTAGAGCATAAAGGTAGAACATTATAGATATCATAGGATCACCGCACAGATGAGAAAGAGAAGCAAATAAAAAGAGACTCCAAAACACAATAGAGGACACTGAAAAGCTGGACAACTAGCTCAACTGGAACCCCCATGTGAGCTTGACTTGACGTGACCTGACCCAATCTTTATTCATAGGCTCTTACTAATGGGGCCTGGCATCTCTCACACTGTCCTTCATCAACCTCACTGCACCCTGCAACACATTCACAAAAATAACAACCAAAAAATCAAAACACAAAAATAGTAGTTAGTAGATACTTAGATCTGATGAATGTCATCTGATTTAGGTCTTTTTGAGAAGTGTCAAAAAAAAAAATAATTAATTTATTAATTTATTTAGATTACATAATTAAAAAAATTAATTTTTTTTAAACGCTTCCTAAAACAATCCTAAAGAAAAACATATTTCATTGATAGTTGTTTGTGTCTTGGTTTATATAATATCTAATCTACCTCGTACGTGTTTAAGATCACACTTACTGTAAAATATATTTTTGTAATAACGCACACAAGATAGGTAAAATATGGGGGTGAGATACCCATTTCTTAAAGATCGTTGAGAAACGAAGCTATCTGGTTTACCCAAAAACTTGATCTAGCCATTCAGTTTTAATCCATTTGGAATAAATAAAACTAGCACTCAATTTGTTTGGATAAAAAAATACATTTTTTGAAGTCTATTACAGCAAAAATTGAAGTTGAACAAGAAAATATTTTTTAAACCAAAGTCTCAAATGTTGCCACACTACCACCAATGTTATCATTTTCACCATCACATCATCATTAATACTACCGCCGTTACTGCCACTACTACAAAAATGTTTAAGATCTCAAAGTTGACAACTCCCATGATCTCAAAATAATATAGATTAATCAGCTGTTCTTATTTATTTTTTTTTTTTCTGGACCAATCAGAGATGATTGGGATTATGGGGGTTGTGTCTGGGGTCCGTAGCATTGTTGGTCACTACTACCAGTGATACAACTATTAGTATTTTTTTTTTTCAAGGACACAAATATTAAAAGGAAAATTTACGGATAAATCCCATATGAAGGACTGTTATTCCATTTAATCCCAAGAGTTTTTTAATAGACGGATTGGTCCTATTCTTTTTAAGGAATGTTTATGTTTTACTGGAGTACCCTTTTGTGTGTTTAATGTTGGGAGAAAAGAGGTGCGCGTTTGTGATTAGATTGGTAAGACGTGGAAGCTAATATTAGTGACCGTGATTTGGTGGAGTGAATCACGGTGGTGGTGGTTTCTTCTCCTTTGTGGATTCGTAATGTTGATTTGGCCGTTTTGAAAGGAGCGAGGATTTGCGAGGAAGTGTCGCCACGATGACACAAGGTTTGTGCTTGTTTATGGTTTTCGTTTTCAACATGTGGTGATGTTTGTGTTTCTTTGGATTGGTGGTTG
Source organism: Camellia lanceoleosa (assembly GCA_025200525.1). Classification (NCBI taxonomy): domain Eukaryota; kingdom Viridiplantae; phylum Streptophyta; class Magnoliopsida; order Ericales; family Theaceae; genus Camellia; species Camellia lanceoleosa. The sequence goes on along the minus strand of CM045761.1, from coordinate 3,675,570 downwards.
ACGAAGTTGATTTGTTTATGAAACATGCACGTTTACGGAACATGGTGTTTTGAAGTGTGTGTTTCCTGGTTTTTTCGTTTTTACATGGGTCAGATGTGTGTGATTCGTCACATTATGGGATGGGTAGTCGTGATTATGTCGGGGGTTTTTATTTAGGTGTTAGATCGACGTCCCTTTGGCTCAATTTCTGGGTTCACTGTGTATTTAACATTGCACACGAAGCAATTTTTGTTTTATATGGGTCTGGTAAGAATCTGGAAAGTTACTTCCTTCAAACAACTGGTAAATGAAGATGGTGTATTTACTGTTGCACACAAACGAATGTTAATATTGTTCCACTGCATGATTGAAGGAAGTAAATGTTTATATTGGTAAATACACCATGTTTAGTGTTAGGGAATGGTAACGTTGGCTCAATTTTTTGTGTTCAGTGTTTATTTCCCCACGCATAGTAACCAATTTCCATCCTAAGCAGTGCAGTAAGTATGTGAAAAATGATAATTCTAAAGGGTCATTAAGTTTGGACAATGAATTCCTTGAACAATGGTAAATAAACATGGTGTTTTACCCTTTGCACATTAAGCAATATTCATATTGATGCAGTTTTCATTTTGAAGGAAGTTAATATTTACATGGACAATTACACCATGTTTAATTATCAGTGTTCTGGGTGTAATGTTGACATTGATTATTGGATGGCCATTTGTTATTCATTTGGGGTTGTGTGCATAGACTGCCGTGTGTGATGTGCACGGCATAGTGTCATATGAATTTGTAATATTTTTTGTTTTCATCTATTAGTCGTTATTATGTTACGAATAACAATGTATGGCTGGAAGCATAAATGTAATGTGTACCCAATATGTGATTGGTACAGCGTTTATTTTACATCATTCTATTGGCGTTTTTGTAGCCAATTTGATTGCTACAATGTTTATTTGATCTTAGGCGTGGATGTTGCACTTTTGATCTTTGTGTCGTATGGCCAAACCAATCTTTGTTGTTCGTTTGTGTCACGGATCCACGTTTGACAAGGTTGTCGATGTTATTTGTGGTAAGTTTACTGGGTTGGTGCCAGGCCTTGTGTACATGATGTTCGACATTCCCGGTTAAAATAAGTTCAAGGTGGATTGCGATGATGACATCCAGAATATGTTGTCCCTTACCAAGTCATTTGGTCTTGATCATATAAATGTCCTCATTCAATTACGGGCTGGCGGGTCTGCTAATGAATGTGCTGTGGTGGATTGTGCGAAACACGTTGGCGTAACTCCAAATCTTTGGGCAACATTTGATAAGAAGGACCGCATGGATTTGTTGCCAACGTATTGTCCACATAAATCAAAGTATTATTTGTTTGCCGAATGGGCGTACGGGATTACACATGTGGGCCAATGTTTTGGAGGGGGCGCAAATGAGTTTCAGACTGTGCTTGCTAAGTTCGCTGTGGAATCTGGTTTTCAATATAAGTATGTGAAAAATGATGCATTGCGCGTTACAGTTGTTTGCAAATTTGCAACGTCTTCGGGATGCTCGTGGATGATACATGCGAGGGTGATGCCATCAAATGGAGTTTTATGCATTCGAAGGTTCGATAATTTGCACACTTGTGGTGTTCTTTGTCTTGCGCGTATAGGAACCCGCCTTGGTTGGCGGTGTCGAGATGTGATTGCGGAACCGTGTTACGTAACCGGTAGTTGACCGCCCGACAGATGTAGTGTATGATATGAAGAAGGATTACGGGTTAGATATAAGTTATCGAGTTGCATGGTTGGGTGTGGAGAAGGCTAGGGGTATAGTGTATGGGGATCATGCTATGTCATTCGACCAACTCAGATGGTATAGTGATGCGGTCATGGAGAAAAACCCGAACAGTTATATTAAGCTTGAGTTTGATCAGAAGTCTACAAGGTTTGTAAGATATTTTATTTCATTTCGCGCATGCATAGAGCGGGTTCAATCAATGTCGCCCATTGATTTTCTGAATGAGCAGCTTTTGAAGGGCGATTCAAGGGAATTTACTCATTTACAAGCGTCTAAGGATGGCAACCAAGGTTAGATTGTCATTTTTTGATTATTTACATGTCATTGGCATGTTGTCCTTCTCAAGTGGAAAATATAAAGGAGAAGAATTTAGCTATGGTCGTTACACAACCATGAACCATTTCGCTAATTTTACTAAAATTCAATACGTAGATTTCTTTTTCAATTTGCAGCAGTGTGTCATTACATTATGCTCTGTGTCATGTTTATATTAAACTCACATATTTCCCCTTTTTTCGAACAAAAAAAAAACAAACATTACAAACATTGTTGGTATACATTCCCTGTTCATTTGATTTTGTCCTTTCCCGTTTCAATTCTTTGTTGTGTTTATTTTCATGTTTATTTCCAATTGCTTTTGCAATTGTTGATTCCGAAAATCTGACCCAGCTGGAGTGGTTTTGAAGCGACTAACACATGTTGTTGATACTGTAGTAATATTACATTCATATCGTAGTAATCTTTGGTTTGCTTGAGTCCATGCCTACCATCTTCCCATCGGCACATCATGCGTATTGTCTCCTACATCTCCAAATGAATTTGCGAGACCAAATGAAGTATGTGAATGCGCGCATAAGTGCAGGCTAACTGCGTAAGTTGCGAGAATCTTATGCACTTACGGTGACATGTTTTAATCGGAAAATGGATGTACTAAAGCAGTCCAACCCAGTGATCATTGAAAACTTCATGAGAGATTTGCATCCCAGTCACTGGGCAAACGCATATTTCAGGTACGTGTCGCCCATGTTTGTACACATTTCGTCCAATGTTTTAACTGTCACACTATGGCTCCTTCTTGTTTTGGGTGTATTTTTTGAACTAGCGGTTTGGATACTTTACTCTTAATGTACTAAACACTGCCCATGTGTGTTGATTATTATTTTTAAAGGGTCAGCGTTACGGCGAAATGTGCTCCAACGGTAGTCGTTCAACAATTGGATCGATCAAGCCGCCACCTTCCCATCACCCATTTGGTTGACACAATAAGAGGAAAATAATGGAAAAAAGGACAAAGCGTGGGTTGAAATCTAGTCAATGGACGGCGTTATATGTCCAAAATGGAGAAAAAGTTGGAGTCAGGAGTTACAAGCGGTAGGTCTTGGATTGTTAGTCAAGGTAGCGATAATGTGTCTGAGTTCATTCTCACCGTCGGTGATGGTTGACCTTAATAAACGCCTTGTTCATGTTACGATGGCGGTTGAATGGCTTTCCATGCTCGCATGTGCTTGTTGCTTTTCAAAATAGCGGTAAACGTGTATGACTCGGTGGACTTTTACTATAGTGTACATAAATACAAGGCATCGTATTAGAAATTTTTCCTATTCTCTGGTGGGCAAGCCGACATTCAATCCTAATGACTACTTCATTGCACCACCCAATGTCAGCGTCCCCGGAAGGCCTAAGCGTAAAGGATTCGCCGAAAGGAGAGGTTATTCAACGCATCCGTTGCGGTGATTCTTGCAAGATGGGCAACCACAACAAGAAGACATGCAAGGAGCCGATGTAGTCGCCTCCTTTTTCAAAGTACATTGTTACAATCGTACTCATTTCAATTTGTAGTTGTGAACATTTGAATTTATGCGTTTTCTCTTTTTCGTGCCGAGGATGCGGACAAATTCTTCATACATGGCGACAATGTTGAACTTTATTTCCGCTATTTCTCGCGAAAATTATATACTTATGTCCAATTGCAATCTGATTACATTACTTTCACGTATGTTGGTATTACTTGTTATGCCACCTTTTACATTAGGTTGCTTTTGGTCCACCTTACCACACAGGTACCACATTGGCGTTCCTTCCACATGACACTTCTTTTAGTGCATTCGATCATTTGAGTAATGAATCGGACTAGCGTTCTCGACTAAGCCCATAAACAATTGCGGTGTTATTACAATTCCTTTTAGTATGATCACCAATTCTTTGGGATTTCCATCTTTGGGTTGTAATGCATGTGTCTAAGTTTTGTAATAGTTGGCGATTGCGTTAGAATTCAAAGGACAGAACTCTGACTATGTCATCGACATTGAAATCTTAGTCGTTGTAAACATAACATACTCATAATGGCATGAACATACCATCTTCAATTGAGACACCTAACATCGTTCTGAAACCCATCACGACACAATATTAACAAGCCCAAAACCATTTCTTACTTGCACACCGGACTAGTGAGAGTAAATTAGTACATCCATTACCCACACACCAACTGGTAAATAATCTGGAAAAATGACTTCCCTCAAACAACTCATAAATATAGATGGCGTATTTAGCATTGCATCATTGGAGGAAGCAAATATTTTTTTTCACGAAGATACCATGTTCAGTGTTAGATTATACTATTCAGGTTAACATCAAAGCTAACATTATTCCGCAAGCGATTCGACCTACTATTCAATTAAGCGACTCTGTGAGACATTATTCCACACTTTGCCAACGTAAACCAGTACTCGAGCATTACATAATTTCTTACAAAACAAACTGTCAATAAAAAAATCAAGGATAACAAAATGAACCTCAACATGAGTCGCGCATATTAATGCGGTGGGCATGCGCGATATATATTACCAGACAGTAACACATGTCTTTGCACACAATATTAATGCTACTTTATGCTAATGTCAAACGTTCTAAACCAAAACATTTACAAAACCTATCAGCCAAAATATGTGGTTCGACTTAATGTAATAAAACAAAAACATTTGCACCATTGTGACTGAATTAAAACATTTATAGTCTTCAACCAAGCTACCCATATAATATATAAAATGGATCATCAAACAGCGTGGCATCGCAGGCCTCTCCTCGGATCGTTCATGAATGTCTTTACCAACGCAGCTCGGAATGTGTTGGGGTCCAGTCCATCCATGGATCTGTCAATTTCCACGTTGTGAACATATTGACGCATGATGAAGCAAACCATCAGCCCACAATCCGCCCTGCAACAATGTTACCAAAAAAAAAAAAAATTAAAACCACTTCCCTGTTAACATTCACGCTACGTTTAATACTCAATTAAACTATAGAATCAAAAACCATACGAGTTTGGTTCTTCTTGAGACATTCAATTCTGACTCGGCTCACCATCCATAGTTCCAGTTGCAACTCCTTCGGCCAACGGACCTCCTTTCAGCAATCGTTTCGTGTAGTTCATCACCCATTCTTTCTGCAAATAATAAACACCATAAAATTCACAATCCAGCAGAGGGATTCACTAATCGTATGCAACATAAAACTTTAATTACCATTTTTAAAGCCTGCGTGAAATGGTGATCTTTGCTCCCCTTCGTTCTTTGCATCGAGTTATAATGTTGCCCGTCCCACATTGAATCGTGCACCATGATTGTCGATGGTTTGAGTAATACATCGGAAATGAATGTATCTCGCCCATGTGTTGAAATGAAATTTCAAATATCTTTCCTTGGAATCCGAACTTGGATTTAGCGTCATATCTGCGTAACAATATTCAAATGTAATTATAGCTTGATTACATTGTTTACATAACAATAAATGAATGATCGGGTTTCTTTATCATACCGCACAAATCTGCTTTGTAAAAATAAGATCGGTCAGCGTCTTCACTTTCGAGATCTTTGCTCGGTTTGTAAATCTGTAAGTATGTCTGCGTGCCATCAATCACTGCGATGAGGCCATACTATGTTAATGATTATGTTTATCATAATAAATTTCTATTTTCGAGAATACAATCTTCACAAACAACAACGTCAACTCTTGCCCATACTACTTACGTTTCCTTTGATGCCAAATTGTTGAACCAAAGCTTGTACGTCTTCAAATCGAACTTGTACATCGCTCCCAACCCCACCCATATTACAGCACTACAAACAAACATCATCACTATTACAGATTCTTACATTTAAACAGTATGTTTCATTAAAAATATTTGGCAAAAACAAATATTAATACCCACCCGTCACCGTTTACTTGGTACACGTCCTCCAACCGCTTCTGTTCGTCTGCGCTCAACATTTTCCACACACGAAGCTTGTTGTTCATTCCAAATCCAGCCCATGTCTTCACTACTTCACTGCATCATCTCGTTAACCCGTCGCTGAAACAACAACAACACGGACCGACATATACGCTCTTTTGTTTTGACAACAACACGGGGTATTAAAATCTGCTAACTTCCATTCCGTCTCGGTTTTTCCTTCACCGCCTCACGCGAATTCATTTTTGCTACCACGATAACCAATCCCACATGCAACTTTCATCCACCTGTTGCACTACCCTTTGTAGTCTTCCATAATGGGTTTATCGGCCATAGGCGTGTCGTTCCGATTACGCATAACGGCAACCGTTGATGTTGAATGTAGTTGGATGCCATCATGGGCCTCTGTGGTTGACACACATTTATTGCCTATGTTTTGGTCACCAAACATCTGTAAATTTGTATTTGTTGTTCATCATTGTTGGTGACTATGTGTGCCTCATGGTCATCAACCTCATCTTCAATCTTACTATTTTTGTTTGCAAATCGATGCGACCCTGCTAACCGTTCTATTTCAGCATCCTTCCCACGAACAACACTGTCAACTCCATAAACATATTTGTACATTGCTCACCAATCATCCGCTCCATTGTACTCACCCTCGCTTCTAACTCTTTCACCGTTAAGTCCTTCTTAACAGACTCATTTTCCAACTCCTTAATTTTCACCAACGCTTTTATCAGTGCCTGCTCCACATTTTCTGTTTTTTGCCTGTTTCTTTTCACCACAGGTGTGCTGGATAGCTCAATCAGGTCTGGGAATAAGTCTGGTACCTTTTCACCCGTTGCAAGAATGTCACCTAAAGTGTTCTCAGTTTGTACTTCAGTCTTGCTATTCGTGTTTGTATCTTTCAGTTTTGATTCCATTACAATGTGTCCATCATTTTGAGAACATGATTTCCTCTCTTCAAGAGTAGCGATTCTGCGGCTGACCAAGCTGCGTCTGACCTTCTACATTACCGTCTGGGAGCCACTTTCAAAACTTGGTTCCTCCTACATTGGTTCACCCCTCGTTGACCTTCGCGTCACGGATGTTGGTATTCAGTTGATAACGCTCAAGTATTGAACCGGACAATTTCTCACAATTCACCTGCAAGTCATTACATGTCATACAACCACAAACTTTGCATATATGGTGGACTCAAATTGAAATCTTGAGTTCGCTTACCCGGAAAACACCTTCAGACGTTAAGTCCATCAACTTAATCCTGCTTATTAGGTTGCCAATATTCCAGTTACAAAATCGTGGGAACAATTTAGATCGCTCGGGCTCGATCAGGTCGGTGTGTTCACAAACCAGAAACTGCAATTCAAACATATGCATCAATCCATAAAAAACAGAAAATGAAATTTACACACAAGCATCAAACCAGAAAATGCAATTCGAACGTACACATCAAACAAGTAATGTATTCACAACTGACCATGGACTCATGAAGTGTTACTTACCAGCAATGCGACAACGCAACCAGTCACCTTTGCTGGCTTGTTGTAGAAATCATTCAACGACTCAATTAGCGTATTACGGATTGCGGCTGTCCAGTCATACAGCCTTAGTGTCTCTAGTTTGTCAATGGCTCGGACGAAAGCCCACCCGATAGACTCCCCGGTAGTAGCAAAAATAACCGCGCAGATATACAAGCATAACGGCCATAGCGTCTTCTGATCACGTTGGGTGGTCCTTGCAATGCTTGACCATAAGCTCCTTGATGACTTTGCAAGATATCCGTCCTATGTTTGGAGAAGCGTCGTTGAATGAAATCGAGGCGGTTTAGTTCCGTATGTCAAGTCCAACTTATCTCGGCCACACTGAATCCCAAATATGAGTCGTACATCGCAGTTGCGTAGTGGAATACATTTCCCCCCAATGTAAAACTTCTCATCTGCAGGGTTGTACGTTTGGATAATGCGGCACACTGTTCCGTCACATTTTTTGAATGTTTTCTCCGTCAAATTGTTTTCCCGTATTGCATCAATCATTAGCCAGAACGGTGTTTTCTGCAAGTGTATTATGTGAGCTTCATCCAGCACAACCGAAATAGTTTTAATCACTGACCATGTTTGACCGATACATTAGCTTGGATGGGACAACTACCTTCTTGACTCGTTTTCACAATAGCGGACCGTGGTTTCTTATTCTTGAATGACAGTTTGCTTTGCCTCCTCACTGCCAATCTCGTCGATGATGATTTCCGCATGGGTGAATCAGTGCCTACTCTCCCACTGTTACGTCGCCCTTCGTCCCGCCCCACGAATCCTGCCACAAACATAAAATCTTAATATCTGTTAGTATATGACGTGTTTAAGTTTGGATTTACTGCAGTTTTTTCAATGTTGTGCTGTTAACAAACTAATTCAATGCAACAGTGTGCTACTTTCGACAGCACACAATTGAAACTAGAACAAATTAACAATGCCTAGCAACTAATAAATTTCAGAAAACCAATTTCATGCAGATCAACCCCACAAACCTTATTCTCACCACTGTATTGCAGGTCAAGTTTTCTTAATTTAAACAGAAAATGAATCGGTAAAATAAAAATATTTCATAGTGTACAAGGTGGAAAACAGGGTGCTTTTTACATGTACACATTAACACAAGTGTGAGGATTTGATGATGTAGTCTGCACAACAAATACATTAGTATGTGTCAACATTTGACAACAAACATCGACAAATAAACGCCGAAAACCGTTGTAAAGAAAATTGCTTTAAAGAAATTGAAACACAACTAGAACATATAACACGACTCGGCGTCTTTCATCTTTGTGTTTTAGGTTGCATGCTCAACACAATCAATTTATCAATGAAAAAATTTCAAACATCAGATATGAAAACTATACATCTCATTGGAAAACAAACCCCAAGCAGACTGCATTCTTTGCCAATACACAACCCTGCGACACAACCTTAAACCACACACAAACCCCAAACAACAACATGAACAAACATATGTCAAAACAAGTGTTTACCTCCTTAAGCGATGCACTTCAACAATATAAACTTTGCCAAGTGTGCAATGTGCAATTCACCATGTCTACTTTCCAGGTTTCTAAAGGAAGTAAATTTTCACATTCTTCACACACCCATAATCCAGTAAGTACTGCTTAATGTGCAGTGGTACATAAACACACACCGCTCAAATTGAGTCAACGGGCCCATGCAGTAACACCTAAAAAAAAAACCCAAAGAAATAGCGACTACCCATCCCACAATGTTATGAAACACACACAACTGTCCCACGAAATAAACAAAAAAACTATAAGAACTTTAAAAACAAAACCAGTAAACATCAAAACATCACACTTCGTCAACTACTATATTACAAGAGCATATCCACTTCGACATTGTCAATGTCACAACCGTCAATAACGGAAATTAAACATCGAAACGAAAACCAACCACCACAGGGCCCAAAATCTACGCCAATAGACCAACCCTGCAACAGATTCTAACATTGCACAAAAAACCCAAACAACAAATATATCTAAACCCCCAACCATCAAAAAACATATACTCGACACGTTGTTACAATGTCAAAATCAAAATCACCGTCTTCCTCCAAACAATACAACAACGTTAAAAATAAGACACACCCCAAAAGCAAACAAAACATTCAATCACATAATCACGAACAAACCCCAGTACAATAGAACCCTAAATACACATCAACAAACCCTAAAAAAACGATTGACAATGTCCATTGCAAATCCGACAACCATTACTAACCTCGTTGTGCCGTCGTCATTAGTTGTTCAACAGAATTTCGATAACGAATTAAACGATTTGTGCAACAAAATCGTCGATCGCAGAAGTACGTTTCCCAGCTTTCGGCACCAAAGCCAAAACCACGCCTTCAATGAAACCGAACCACGAACATTAAGGGACGGTTACATATCAATCCTACCGAAAACCAACATTCGAAAAAAGAATATTTCCATCCCTCATAACGTCGGATTCGATCACGAAGGAGGGAAAACACAATAAGTCTATAGTGCGCTTGGTCTAAATGTGTAATTTCCCCTAACGTTAAATTCCACTTTTAACCCCCACTTCAATCAAACGCGTGCCTACACAACGATGTTTCAAGTAATTTCAATTAAAATAGGACTTTTAGGTTTATCAGAAAATCTTAAGGACTATTCAGTTCACACTTTCAATTTATGGGATTTATTGGTGCTTCACCCTTAAAAAAAAGGGTAATGATACATTCCACTAAAAGTAGTACTCTAAAGCATCACTAATGAGTTGACAAACATTTAAAAAAGAAAAAAACAAGACACAAACAGTGGGCCCTGTCCATTGCCACATTACTAATGATGCTTTTAGAGCATCACTTTTTAGTTGTCTCAAGCATTATTGTATTAAACATTTCTTTATATAAAAACAAAAATCGTTGAAAAATACTAACTACGCCCAAACAAACAAACAAAAGGTTTGATGTTTGTTATATAACGACTTCATCTATACTTTAGGAAAGCTATATATATAAATGTATGAGCATGTATTTATGTATCCCAATCAAGTGAAAGCAAATCGGCATTCCTTGGCGACCTCTAAGTAAGAGTTTTAGTCTTGTGAATTTAGAACACAACATATCAACAAGCTTAATGAACATATATGTGTATACATACATATATATATATATATATAGAGAGAGAGAGAGACTTGGAAGCGGTCGGTCTTTGGTGATCTTGTAGGGAATGTTGACACCACATTTGCTAGGAAGGCTAGAAGCGACCGAGGTTGATACCGATCACCGAAGCAGCGATCTTCATGCGAGTGCAAGCGATCTGCGGTCCACAGTAGTCTTTATCATGTTGTCTGAGGACTTAACCGTTGTAGCGGCGTCGACACTGACCACCGATCCTCAGTGCAGGACGCGGTGCCGGCTCGTCGCCCGCCGTGCCACGATATCGCACCTCGGCGGGGTGCAATCACTACCATGCACACCGCACCACAAGCAAGCTTGATCGGCATTCTGAGCGACCATTACAATGGAGATTCCAAAATCAAAGACTACTTTTTTAGCAAGAAGAACGGGAAGGGACAACTTTAGGGTTTAGACTTAGTGTTTCTGTTGTGGTGTGTGTGGCAAAGCATTTCATGTGGGGGAGGTGTTTACATGGGAGAATCTATTTACACACACATATCCCCCTCTCTACACATCCTCCACACCTCTCTCCAACACACTCTCTCATTAAGTGTGTGAGGAGAGAGTGTGTGGGGTGTGCAAATAGAATTCCCCTGTTTACAAAGAGAAAGTGGTGAGCGTGTAAAGTAGAAAGAATTGGGTTAGAAGTGAATTTTTGGCTTTATTTGGTACAGTTTTTTTTAGGTTTATTTTAGTTTTAGCTTAATTTAAGCTATTTTGTGCTGTTTAGCGAAATTATTCTGACTTATTTGACTTTTAAACAATTTAAGCTATTTTGATGTGTTTGGTTTAGCTTATAGCTTATAGCTTATAGCTTTGTGGAAGTCAATCGACTTATTCTTTGAGTGGGGCGGAGATGCTTTAAGAATAGTGAGAATCGACAAGTTGAAAGTTATAAGCTATAAGCTGTTTAGGCATAAGCTATAAGCACTTTCCCACAGCTCTACCAAACAGGGCTTTTGATGTGTTTGGTTTAGCTTAACAATGCAGCTTATAGCTTTTTGTAAGTCAGAAATCAACTTATTCTTTGAGTGGGACAGGAGAAGCTTAATTTATAAGTCAGAAATCAACTTATGTTCATAGTTATAAGGTATAAGCTGTTGAGGCATAAATTATAAGCACTTTCCCACAGCTCTACCAAACAGGGCCTTTGTTTGGCGGGTAGGTACACTCTCCACACAATTGATGAGAATTCAACTTTTGGAGTCAGATCATAAAATAGAATTTTTTTTTATGAAATCACCAATCCTAACGTGAATGGCCTGCTTTTGATTGAGCTAAATTGAACTAAGAAAGAAATTAATCAAGATGTGCATAAAATTGGCCAAGAAACCTTTTACTGTTGAACCAAATATATATACGTAGTTCAAAATTTTGTGACTCAAATAGCTCAAATCACTTAAAACGATATCGTTTTAAATGTAAAATGACATCATTTTAACAAATTTAAACTATTTAAGTTACAAAATTTTAAGTTATCAAACATTTTTCACATTATTTGGTTAGTTGTGGGGTAGTTGGGGGTAATTTAATGGATTTGAAGGAGCTCCTTTTAGACGTACACATGCATCAATTTTTTAACAATGGTAAGTGTACGAAGATAGAATATATAATTGCACAGAAAGTATACTGAGTGGTCGAGTTTCATTGTATTGTCCATATCACACTTATGATGAATTTCAAGCCCATAATATATTTTTGGGCATTTAGCATTTTTTGGTTTTTTTTCAGGCTCTATTTGTTTTGAAGTAAATTTTTTAAAAAAATATTTGACTCAGACTTGGTTTGGGATACATTAAATAATATAAAAGTTAAAAAGCACTATCCTATTTAAATCACATCATCTTATTTAAATCACATCACCTCTAACACATCACATCAAATCCAACCCATATAAGCTAATAAGTCAAAAAGTATACTTTTTTAAAATATCCTAAACCAACCTTTTCTATTATTTGGTCAAATAAAAAGTAAGTTCAATATTTTAAAAAGAAAATATTTTTTTATCATAGTTCCAAAAACAATTTACCATTAAAAGATTTGTAAATCAATTTTTATAAAATTCACTCCTATTGAAGGCCCTTTTATGATACATTTGACATTTATAAATAGATATCATATCACAAAGGACGGTTTATTGAACTAGAATTCCTCTTTCAAGCAATAGAAATTTTTATTTCAAGTATCAATGTTTTGTTTAAGGGGCAAAGTGAGAAAGATTATATACTTATAGGATTTTTTTTTTTAGAAATAAGAACATACCAAACATTAAGATAAGCAATTGTTTACAGACCTGGCCAGATTATGAGCTGGCCTAACTACATGTCTTTGAACTTTCAAAAAAGCTTATCAACAAACACACAAGAACAGGCCGTTTTTTCATTCAGGAAACTTTCGATTGTTCAAGTAAATACACATGTAAAAATTGGATTGGACCACACACATGTGTTACGTTTGAAGTAATTGTGCCCAATGCAATTTCATCTAGTTCTTTCTACTTTCTTTTTTTATCAATAAACATGTAAAAGGTTTGGACGTGGACAGATGGACTTTTACTTCTATTGATCATCTATCAAGAACAGAGCATACACATTATTATTATTGTCATTATTTTTATTTTGTGTGGTTCTAGTAATCCTAAAATAAATCTCATCTCCACACTGATTTTACTCATTTTTTTTTTTTAAAGAAAGCTGAAAGGCAACCTTTCTTTTCCATTCTTCTTTCTTTATTCTAGTCGCCTACATAATTTGATATTGTGTTTTCGAGTCCATATGTTTATTGAATGTCCTAGTGGTACTAAACAATGCCACTAAAACGTGAGAAAGTCACAAATCGCAATGGTATCGATTGGATTTGTTGAAAAATATATATTTTTTAGTGACGCTTTCAGCTACTAGTCATGGAGCATTGTTGTAATGCTTTTTTTGATAATTCAAGGTATCCGAAACAGTTTGCGCGCACCTCCACTAATTTCTAAAAATCAATCTCACAGATTAATAGTATCTAACAAGTTTTGAACCTGAGACTTAGAGAAGAGCAAACTCCTACGCCTCAAACCTACACCACTGAGCCAACCCTTGGAGTTGCATTGTTGTAATGCTTGACTGCAATTTTAATCGAAAATAGAAGTTGCTTGCTTATCTATATTTCTTGTAGATAATGTAGAATCCAATCATAATTAAATTTTGCAATAACAATTTTTTTTTAAAAATTCGAAAAGCAACTTATAATGTTTCTTTACGGAGTGGGATATTTTTAGAAAATTTATCGAAAACAGTTTTCTAGTTACAAGTCCATATCACATTTCGTATTTTCTATATTTTTATTGAAAAAAATACCAGAAAAAAAAAATTCAATCCTGTTAAACACGGCAGGTTTGCATTAATTTGTGGGTGCTAATTATAGGTTATGGAAGGGAGTTTGATGAAAAATAGAAAAGATAAATTAAGGAAAAAAAAAGGTAAATTACAAATACACCCTTGAAATTTGTTTAAAATACGAATTGCCTCTTGTAGTTTGAAAAATTACAAATATTTTCCTGTTATAATTTTTTATTTAACAGAATTAATTAAAAAATAAAATTTTTAACTATTCACCTATACAATAATAAAATTATCTGAATTATTAATTAAAATAAAATTTTAATATTATTAAAAACTATTAATTAACTTTTTTTTTTTTGAGTGAATAATTAATTAACTTGATGATTTATTAATAAAATGACTTATTTGTTATGAAATTAAAAATCTTATAGGACATAATGTAATTTCTAAAACTACAGAAATAACTTATAATTTAAGTAAATCTCAATAGATGTGTTTAAAATTTATTCCAAAAAAATAAAAAAAAAGGTTTAAAATACAAAATTCAACATAACATTTCATTAGATAAGGTCAAGGGTTGGTCTACTAACCATGGCCTAAAGTTTTGGGGTATGTTCTCTTCACAGTCTTGGATTCGAAATCTCCTGGGATACGGGCTTTAATTGAAATTCCTAAGTAAACAGTGGGATTGGTCCATGAATTAGTACATGGATACTGTTCAAAAAAAAAAAACTTTTCATTGGAGGAGTCTCACTGTTCATTTTTTTTTTTTTCGGGTATAACACTCCTATCAAAGTGTTATATCTGATTTTATTTCTAATTATTTTTTTTTTAGGTGCAAAATAATAGATATGTGGACAGACAACTCAAATACCCGTTCAGAAGTATTTCTTAACATTCATAACGCATCTATAAAGAATCTCACCACACTAGCATTGGGGCCAAAGCGTGTACGTTAAAAAAATATATTTAATCCTAATCAAGACTATCGTCTTTGAACTCAAATTTTGAGCAAGAAATTAAAAAACGTTAACACTGAACCAACCCCTGGTGATTAATTTTGGTTAATGTCGAAGAACAGATCAAATTGATTGGAATAATAATAAAGCTAAAGTAGAATAGATTAGATAAGATGATTTTATCACATACAATCACCACCGACTCGATGATATAATACAACTAGAAGGACTGACAGTAGTACCAAATACAATAGTAACAACCACCACCAACATAGTACATACTCTCTCTCTCTCTCTCTCTCTCTCTCTCTCTCTCTCACACACACACACACACACACACACACAAATGGGGACTCTGGGTGGAATCCACACTTTCATCTTATTATTATTCAAAACAGCGGTAAATCTGTGCTAGCTGAAAATTAATGGTCCATCAATCTCAATGCACCCTGCAAAAAAAAAAAAAAAAAAAAAACCAAGTCAGAGACAGTAAAAATATTAATGACAGACATTAATTCACAGAAGTAATATTAACAAACATACAAGTATCCGCTATTCCCAAATATCAATATACCACATGATATGTCTCACTGAACGTGTGGTCGAGATTGTCCATTGTCCCAAATATCAACCATCACATGATGTGTCTCTCTATATGTTTGATCTTGCGGTGGATTCATATTAAGATATAGGACATGAAAATTGGTACAAATGGTCACATTTTAACTTAGGCCTAAGAATGTCAACTTCTCTCTTTTTGAGCATGCTGTTCACGGGTCTCAATTTTTTACAGTCATTATTGTCGTATTCAAATGACAAGAGAGAAATTGTACGTAACACAAAATTGTATTTTTGTTTATTTGGAATTGACATGTCTCATCCACAATATTTTTTTGTCACCGTGTTTTGGAATTTCTCATTAATTATTTATTATTTATATTGTGTTTAGTTAAAAAATTTGGTGATGAATTTAGAGGCAAAAAAATAAAAGTAGGTAAAATGTGATACAATATAATTATATTTCACATATATTTTTATTTTTCCTTTTAAATCACTACTCAAATTTATGAAAAATAATTTAGAAATGTGAAATATAATAATATTTTATTTATATTTCACTTATTTTTTTTATTTTTCTTTTTAAATTACTACCTAAATTCATAAACCAAACATAGCTGAAATATAATAAATTTGGTCCATATACTTTTATCAATTTTTCAAGTAACTTATTTTGAGTGATACATCAACCCCTCAAATTCACCTACCGTGGCAGAAATTGTGTCACAAATGTTTAATTCTCAAACAAATCAATAATTAACAGGGAACGACCCATTAAATTTAACATTAAAATTTTATATGCATGCATGATAGAGACATATATAGAAATGTATGAAGAGAGAGAGAGAGAGAGTACTTGGAAGTCGGTGGAGGGCTGATCTTGTAAGGAACGTTAACACCGCATTTGCAGGGAGGAAGCAGCGTTTGGAAGATTAACACCAGTAATGGATTTATAAATCTGTTGCAAGCACACGCAAGTTTGCTTGCGGTCGTTAGGGGTCTTAGCCGCCGAGTTAATGGCCCTAACCCCATTGCAGCACGGCACTGGCACCGCCCCTCCTTTCTTCAGGTACCCCAGGCACTGTCCCAGTGACCCCGTGACCTGACCGCACGTAACCGCTTCCGCATACGGTGCTACCACCACCACCATGCACAACACCGCCAAGCATGCAATCTTCACCCCTGCCATTTCTTACTAATTCACCACCACCACTTACGTACAACTCTTTTCTTTCTCTCTCTTTTTTTGGTTATTGTTACTATATTTGGGTAGTGAGTGAGTGAGTGTGCAGAAGAGTTTGTTTATATAGGGAAATGAGTAGGTGGTTGTTGGGTTTAATTTAATGCCTTCTTTGATTTTTTTTACTTTCATTTTTAGGACTACGTTAGTTAGTTAGGAGTCTTTTAGGACTTTCAATTAAATGTTCTTTGCATCTAACCACTAACCATTAACCATTATTTGGGCCCACACTTTTAACTGAGGCAAAAAAAAGAGCTTTGTTATGGGTATATTGGGTGTAGCTCGCGGTTTTAGAAGTTTTAATAACAGTATTTAATAATTTATTGAAATTTATTCAGTGATGTTATATGCATCAATATTAGTTATGACATTATTATTAATCTCATTCATTAAACAAATTACAAATATTAAAGATTTTTTAAATTATATCACATTAATAATTGATATACTAATTAATATATAAATTGATACATATAGTATTATTCAATTTTAATAAGAGCATTCAACTTCTCAAATCACAAATAAAAGAGAATCATAATATATTGATATTATTGTTTTAATTTTTTAAATTCAATTTTTTGAAAATTGAGTTTTTTTATTTTTTAGTGAATATTTTTTAGATTTTAAGTAATTTTTTACTTTTTCATATATACTTTACTTAAATGTATCTAAATAGTAAAAATATTTATGGAAAAATATTTTTAAAAATTAATAAAAAAAATATACTAAATTTTCATATTTTTAAAAAAATATTTTTTTAAAAATATTTTTAAAAAAATATACTAAAAATATACTAAATTCCCCGTGACAGATCGGGGATTGATTTTCAGATACCATTTGTCAGATTTTATGTGTCCTGCAAACTAAATTATTGTGGTGAGAGTAAAGCAACTTGGGTTTGTAAAAACAATAATGGTAGAGGGTCTTAATTTTTGTAGTTTAAATGGTTTAAATTTGTCAAAACGATCATTTTGACAATTTTAAGTCACTTGAGCCACAAAAATTAAGGCCTCCAAACATTTTTCTTGTAAAAATTGGTTTACAATTGTTTTGTTTGCTTATACGTCTCATTCGAAATTTACAAATTTACATGCATTCGTACCAAACAAAATACGGCGAAGTTGGTCCACTTGCACCCTATACAGAAAAAAAAAATACAAGAAAATTATTTTGGTATGTATAATTGAGTGCACGTTTGCAAGTGTTTCTATGCTCACTCATTAAATTGAATATTGTAATGTCACGACCCATTCTCAAATGCTTAGAACTAGATTCATAATTAATTAATTAATTTTAATTTTAATAAATTAAGTGGTACAGACAGAGACAAAATAAAATAGTAAAGGAATTATATAGGTAAATAAATAATCAAACTATTCAATAATTTTATATAAAAAAAATATTCCTCGGGACATTTACTTATTTTATTAATGACCGGACAATTATTACGAAAAATTACAAAATATTCACATTAAATACTGTGCTAGTCACATTAAACGAGGTTATCACTTTTCCTTATATTTCATCACCTGAAAGGGGATAACAACTATAAACACATAGTAGAGTCAGAATTATTATATCAAGAATATAAGGCACAAAATCAGTATGAATAATTATTTAAGCTAAAATATTGTACATTATTTAATTGGAGTTAATCAATAATTTAAATAGCATAAATAAATTTTAGAATATAAATAAAATAGTCATAACTATGGTACAAAATGACAATTAGAACGGAGGTCATCGAAGTGAAAAATCACAATAGAGATTAATAGATCTATGACAAACAAAAGGTCACAAAGTGACCGATCAATCCCCCAAAGCATAAGATTCTCATGGTGGTTCTTACAAAAATAAGTATTTCTATATTCATTGTCCAATAATTTTTAAAATTTAAATAATCATATCTATGAATTTTAATTTCAGCAAATAAGATTTATAAAATAATTAACTTAACATTAATATAATTTAGAAGATACAAATTACATAAAATAATTTGTGATAACTCAAGATATACGATCAAATATTTTATAATGATTAAAGGTATAACATTACTTATTTTAATATTGATGCCCAATTTGACTTCCGTTTACCGCATCCAACCTCCCTCATTTTTTTTTTCTTCACTTTTAACTTACCAGCATATGTTCCGTATTTGCATTGAGCCTTGTTTGGGAAGAAGGGTTAGGTTGAGTTTGAGAATATTTTAGTCACAGAAAAATAAAATAAATTTTTTAATTTAATAAGATAAAATATTACATATAATTCATAATCATTACATTCTTTCTCTCACAAAAAATTTAAAAAATCAAAAAATCCTTCCAAAATAAAACTTTTTAATCCTAAATTAAAATAATTAAAAATTTAAAAAACCAGCCAACTTCCCAAACCAACCCAGACGAGCCTTGGGCACTAATCTATGAAGTTGCCCAGATCGTGACACGTTACTCTAGACACATTTTCAAATCTTTATCCGTTAGCATTAGCTTTTAACATTCATCTCCAAATGTTCTGAGCTTTAGGCTCAATTTCAGCGTGGTCCAATACTTAAAATAATTATATATCATTTTTTTTTTATAAGACACAATAACTTTCTAATTAAATTATATTTTAGCACATATAATTATTAAATTAAATATATCATTATATATATTTACATATATTTTGTTGATATTAACACAGTATTAATATTAATTAAACATTTAGAGTGTTACAATAAAAAATTATTAAACCAGAAAATTTCTCATAAATTTACTAATTATAAATCAATGATGTACATTAAAATTGTTGTGAGACCACTTCTTGAGTGAATCTTAACCATAAATTTAAGTTCTATTTTTTTTTTTTTTTGGAATTTTTTTTCTTCTTGAATTTGTAGTATCGTTGGGTAAATTTCATTAACACTTAGTCCTCGTTTAGTAAATATTTTGGGGTTAAAAAAGCATAAAAATACAAAATCAACTATACAAGTTATAAGATAAAAAGTCACATCTAAATCTTAATCATTACATTTTTTCTCTCACAAAAATCAAAAAAACTTAAAAATAAAAACCAAACGAAACTAAAAGTCATGCTAAAAAAAATTTCAACTCAAAAAAGTTAACTACCGTAGCTAATGCCAAACAAAATTTTAAAGAGTTAGAGTATGAGTCAATTTTTATGAAAATTCTGGTGAGGTGATTTGATAGTTTTAGAATATTGCTTCATACTATTCATGTCATGAGAAGTCACAATTTTAGTAAAAAAGTTACTATAAATTCTTTCTACTTTTTGGATTTTTTTTTGCAAAAATTTAAAAATTATTTTAAAAAAGAAATTTTAAAATAACACTTAATTCTATTTTTTTTTTTTTATAAAAGTAATACAAAAGTGATGATTTCTATTACTTAACAAATAAAACTCAAATTGGTATACCACTTTACTTGCCCCCAAATTGTTTTTCCAATTCTAAACACACACACATGTCAGTCATATATCAACAGTTTTGATGAACATTGAATGGGGCCAACCGAGGGACAATATTTTCAAAGGTCTATGAAGAGGTAGGGGAATGTTACACATAATTTGATCTTTTATTTCTAAATACAAATTAATTTATATTATATATTAAGTAAAATAGAGTTTTTAACTCCAAGTCTTGTGGGAGCGTCAATCTCTCAATCTAAATTTCTTAATTTTTTGATTTAAAAAAAAAATATAGCATTTATTAACTTCTCCCAACCCCAAGTCTTACCCTTATAATAGCACTTTAATCCATTAAGAACAAACATAAAAAAAAATCTTTAAAATCCAACACATATGAATTCCTTAAAAAGTCCCAATACATATGATTATTATCTCTTATAATAACAGTTTAATATATTAAGAACAATCATAAAAAAAAATTAAAAAAGTGCAACAAATATGATTATTATCAAAATATTAAACTTTAATATAATATAATAATAAAAAAAGACATTTAATTCCTTGAAAAGTCTAACACATATGATTATTATCAAAATATTAAAGTTTAATATAATATAAAAAAGGAAAAAAATAAGACATTTAAAAAAAAAAATAAGACATTTAAAAATCACAATTCACATATATAGTAATTGTAAACACAATCCGTGCATAACACGGGTGATATGCTAGTACATTTTATGTGAATTTGGCATTAGGTTTTACTATAGTTAAAAAATCATTATTAATTATCATATCACTTTATTTATTTTTTTATATCTTTTTATAAAAAATTCAAAAATCAATTAAGATAATCACTTCCTAAACGAGCCATGTGAACTCTATTACCTTATGTTTAGGAGTGACAAAATGAAATAAAAAATAAAATCTGTATAGTGTCGCTCTAGAAAAAAAAAAATCAAAAAATACTCAAAATTTCCTATTAAAGATTTTATTCGAACTATAAGCCCACAATAACTTTTTTAAATGTATACTATTGATCAAGTATTCTAAACACATTCCGATTAATTTTTTCTGGGATCATAAATTTTATGATGTTATATTTATTATGTTTTTACATTATATTATTTATCATTTATTTGTTAAACATAATATTTTTGTGCCGGGTCCTATCATTTTGTATATCCCCAATGCAATTTTAATTATTAGACTGACATATTAAATAATTAGATAAAATAGATGGTAGGATGATCATCTCTTTTTGGTTTCGTTTGTAAAGAAGTTGGGTTGGGTTAGGTTTGGAATTATTTTAGTCATAAAAAAGTAAAATATATTTTTTAATTTAATAAGATAAAATATTACATCTAATTTGTAATTATTATATTACTTTTTTCACAAAAAGTCACCAAAATTAAAAAACTCTTCTTAAACAAGACTTTTTAATCTTAAATTATAATAGTCAAAAAATTAAAAAATCCAAACCAACCCTTCGTTATCTTTTGCTTACTATCTTTCTTGGCATACAATAGCTCGTTTGGTAGAAATTGGAAAAAACATAAATTTATACTTATGCTTAAACAAATTTTATACTATAACTTTCAAAAAAAGCGATTTCCAAATTATTCTTAAAGCATCTCCTGCTTCACTCAAAGAATAAGTGATTGACTTCCAAAAGTTTATATGCTATAAGCTATAAGCTAAACCAAATACATCAAAATAAATTAAATTTGGAATAAAATGATTATAATTCCACAAATGCAGTAAATGAGTTAATATTTTGGAAAGCGACTATACCACATAGGGTGATAAATAAGTGACAATGATAAAGATATCAAAATTTTTATTAAATAAATGATTAAATATTCTATATTAATGTAGATCCACACTCATGTGAGACATTTGATAATTTATTTAGTAAAAAATTTAAAATTTATATTATTTTTTATAAATAATTTTTTTTTTGTTAATATGTCTAATCAGGTATATGTTAAAATCTTAAAAATATTATATCTGTTATAAAAATATGTGTAATCTTTTTAAATATTCTTAACGTTAATAACACCTACAAAATATGATAAAAAGATAAGATTACTGTTAAAAATACTAAAAATTCTTAAATATTCTTATCAAATATTTTATATGGGTGTGGGACTCCCATCACGTCGGTTCACACTCATGTGAGATATTTGATGAGAATTTATAAAAAATATTTGATAAAAATTTTAATAGAATTTTTTAGATCTCTATCGTTTTTAAAAAGATAAAATTTGAAGATGAAATGATAAAAGTAAATAATATATTATTTTTTTTGTTGTATTATATACATCAATTAATACACTAACTAATATATCAATATATCTGATAATATTATTATTAATCTTACTTATTATATAAATTATAAATACTCAAATTTTTTAAAATTATATCATGTCATCTATTAATAAATTAATTAATATATTAATTATTATATATATAGCATTACTCATTACTCTTCCCCCGAGGTAGTCATTTCAGGCATTGAATGCAGACACCGACTATTTTGCTGTCTTACGTACCCATACCACCTGCCACCTAACTTTCATTTAATGAAGATGGAGTTTGTGCCCAAACATGACAAAATCATTAATTGAGTTTTGTGTGTGGTCGTGAGCAGTAGTGGAAGGGAGTTTGATGAAAAATAGAAAAGATAAATTAAGGAAAAAAAAAAGAAGGTAAATTACAAATATATTTTTAAGATTTGTTTAAAATATGAATTGCTCTTTATAGTTTGAAAAATTATAAATATTTTTCTGTTATAATTTTTTATTTAACAGAATTAATTAAAAAAATAAAATTTCTAATTGTTCACTCATACAATAATAAAATTATCTGAATTATTAATTAAAATAAAATTTTAATATTATTAAAAACTGTTAATTAACTTATTTTTTTTGAGTGAATAATTAATTAACTTGATAATTTATTAATAAAATGTTAAGAGGCATAATATAATTTCTAAAATCACAAAAATAATTTGTAATTTAAATAAATCTGAAGAGATATGTTTTAATTTATTCAAAACAAAAAAAAGTTTAAAAATACAAAATTTAACATAACATTTCATTAGATAAGGTCACGGGTTGGTCTAGTAATCAAGGCCAAAAGTTTTGGGATATGTTCTCTTCACAATCTTGGATTCGAAATCTCCTGGGATACGGGCTTTACTTGAAATTCCCAAGTAAACAGTGGAATTGGTCCATGAATTAGTACCTTCAATAGACTGTATACTGCTCAAAAAAATAAAAAAACTTTTCATTGGAGGGGTCTCACTGTTCATTTTTTTTTTTTTCTTTTTTTTTTTTTTTTTTTTGGGTATAACACTCCTATCAAAGTGTTATATCTAATTTTATTTCGGATTAATTTTTTTTTAGGTGCAAAATAATAGATATGTGGACAGACACCTCACATATCACTTAAGAAGCATCTATAAAGAACCTCACCACACTAGCATTGGGGCCAAAGCGTGGACGTTTAAAAAATATATTTAATCCTAATCAAGACTATAGTCTTAAACTCAAATTTTGAGCAAGAAATTAAAAAACGTTAACACTGAACCAACCCCTGGTGATTAATTTTGGTTAATGTCGAAGAATAGATCAGACTGATTGGAATAATAATAAAGCTAAAGTGGAATAGATAGATATATAGATTAGATAAGATGATTTTATCACATACAATCACCACCGACTCGATGACATAATACAACTAGAAAGACTGACAGTAGCACCAAATACAATAGTAACAACCACCACCAACATAGTACATTCTCTCTCTCTCTCTCTCTCTCTCTCTCTTTTACACACACACACAAATGGGGACTCTGGGTGGAATCCACACTTTCATCTTATTATTATTCAAAACAGCAGTAAATCTGTGCTAGCTGAAAATCAATGGTCCCTCAATGCACCCTGCAACACAAAAAAAAAAAAAAAAACAAACAAACAAACAAACAAACAAACAAACAAACAAACAAAAAAACCAAGTCAGAGAAAGTAAAAATATTAATGACAGACATTAATTCACAGAATTACAAGTAATATTAACAAACATACAAGTATCCGCTATTCCCAAATATCAATATACCACCACATGATATGTCTCACTGAACGTGTGGTCGAGATTGTCCATTGTCCCAAATATCAACCATCACATGATGTGTCTCTCTATATGTTTGATCTTGCGGTGGATTTATATTAAGATATGGGACATGAAAATTGGTACAAATGGTCACATTTTAACTTAGGCATAAGAATGTCAACTTCTCTCTTTTTGAGCATGCTATTCACGGGTCTCAATTTTTTACAGTCATTATTGTCGTATTCAAATGACAAGAGAGAAATTGTACGTAACACAAAATTGTATTTTTGTTTATTTGGAATTGACATGTCTCATCCACAATATTTTTTGTCACCGTGTTTTGGAATTCGACAATGCTACGTAATTCAAATTTTGTGATTCAAAAGTGGCTCAAATACTCAAAACGACGTCGTTTTGAGTACAGAACAACATAAAAATGACCAAAACGACGTCGTTTTGGCCATTTGAGCCACTTTTAAGCCACACAATTTGAGCTACGAGACATTTTTCTTTGAAATTTCTCATTAATTATGTATTATTTATATTGTGTTTAGTTAAAAAACTTGGTGATGAATTTAGAGGCAAAAAAAAAATAAAAGCAAGTAAAATGTGATACAATATAATTATATTTCACATACATTTTTATTTTTCTTTTTAAATCACTACTCAAATTTATGAAAAACAATTTAGAAATGTGAAATATAATAATATTTTATTTACATTTCATTTGTCTTTTTTATTTCTCTTTTTAAATTACTACTTAAATTCATAAACCAAACATAGCTGAAATAGAATTAAAAATTTGGTCCATATACTTTTATCAATTTTTCAAGTAACTTATTTTGAGTGACACATCAACCCCTCAAATTCACCTACCGTGGCAGAAATTGTGTCACAAATGTTTAATTCTCAAACAAATCAATAATTAACAGGGAACGACCCATTAAATTTAACATTAAAATTTTATATGCATGCATGATAGAGACAGATATAGAAATGTATGAAGAGAGAGAGAGAGAGAGAGAGAGTACTTGGAGCAGTCGGTGGAGGGGCTGATCTTGTAAGGAACGTTAACACCGCATTTGCCAGGGAGGGAAGCAGCGAATGCAGGGTTAATACCAGTAATGCTTTTAGAAGCCTGCTGCAAGCATATGCAAGTTTGCTTGCGATCGGCAGGGGTCTTAGCCGACGAGTTAATGGCCCTAATCCCATTGCAGCACGGTACTGGCACCCCCCCACCTTTCCTCAGGTACCCCAGGCACTGTGCCAGTGACCCCTGCACCTGACCGCACGTAACCGCTTCCGCATACGGTGCTACCACCACCACCATGCACAACACCGCCAAGCATGCAATCTTCACCCCTGCCATTTCTTACTAATTCACCACCATTTGCGTACAACTCTTTTCTTTCTCTCTCTTTTTTTGGTTATTGTTGCTATATTTGGGTAGTGAGTGAGTGAGTGTGCAGAAGAGTTTGTTTATATAGGGAAATGAGTAGGTGGTTGTTGGGTTTAATTTAATGCCTTCTTTGATTTTTTTTACTTTCATTTTTAGGACTTTGTTAGTTAGTTAGGAGTCTTTTAGGACTTTCAATTAAATGTTCTTTGCATCTAACCACTAACCATTAACCATTATTTGGTCCCACACTTTTAACTGAGGCAAAAAAAAAGGAGCAAAAAATGCTTGGAAGTACTAAAAATGGATCATTAGAAGGAGCACTAATGATGTGACAGTAGATCCCGTCTACTTTCTATGCCTTGTTTTTATTTTTTTATTATTTTTTTTACCATTTCCAATATATTAATACTATTAATGATATATTTTTTAGTACTCTAAATCATTGTTGAAAAAGAGCTTTGTTATGGGTACATTGGGTGTAGCCCGCGGTTTTAGAAGTTTTAATAACAGTATTTAATAATTTATTGAAATTTTATTCAGGTGATGTTATATGCATTAATTAGTGTATTAATTAGTCTATCAATACTAGTTATGAAATTATTATTGACCTCACTTATTAAACAAATTATAAATATTAAAGACTTTTTAAATTATATCATATTATTAATTGGTATATTAATTAATATACTAATTGATGCATATAGTATTATTCAATTTTAATAAGAGCATTTAACTTCTCAAATCACAAATAAAAGAGAATCATAATATATTGATATTATTGTTTTAATTTTTTGAATTTAATTTTTTGGAAATTGAGTTTTTTTATTTTTTGTGTTTTTTTATTTTTTAGTGAATATTTTTTAGATTTTAAGTAATTTTTTACTTTTTTATATATACTTTACTTAAATGTATCTAAATAGTAAAAATATTTGTGAAAAAATATTTTTAAAAATTAATTAAAAAAATATATACTAAATTTTCATAATTTTTTTTTGAAAAATGATTTGTGGCACTAATTTGTTGAGCACTAATGGCACTAATTTCATGTTTTGGTAACTTTGTTTTTTTTTTTTTTTTTTTTACCTGATATAGAAATTCGGGGCATTAGTGCCCCTGAATTTAGTGTCACAAATCACAATTGTTTTTTTTTATTTTTTGGTATTTAGTGAATTTTTTAAAGATTTTTTTCACAAATATTATACTTCTTAAGTGTATTTATATTAAGTGTCTAAAAAATTTAAAAAAATTTTTGCTTAAAATATTAAAAAAATTCAATAAAAATAAAAAAAAATATATGAAAAATAAAAAGTTGAATTTTTTGAAAAGTGTAATTATGAAAATAGAAACCAAACAGAGTGAATATATGGAGTTTTTTTTTTTTGGCAGACATATGACTCATTCAAGCTTACTTTTTTTTTTTATGGACAAATTCCTGACTTTCGATTTTTCGTTGTTTTTACACCCAATGTTCAGACGGACGAATGCTAGTATCTTAATTTAATATAAGCTATATTTGTTGCAATCTAAAAACAAAAACCAAAAAAACAAATATATAGAGTTTTTCTTACTGGGCACACGACTACTTTCTCAAATGTATCTTAATTTAATGTGAGCTATATTGTCGATTTGATCTGAGGGTGATTTTATTTTTGGAAAAATTAGTGAAACATCTTTCTCTAATTTTGTGTAGTAAAAATTCAAAATATATTTTTTTATTAGTTAAGGTTCTTTGATGAAATTTCTCAATGATCATATTAAAGAAATTTTGAAATTTCTCTGTAAAAATTAAAAATTTTCTCTGTCGGAGACAAAATTTCTCTGAGTAGAGTCGAAATTTCTCTAAGTCGAATTTTCTCTATGAAAATGTTAAGAAATTCTAACTATTATAAAAATATTATATGTCTTTTATCTTATAAAATCTTAATAACAGAGATCTTAAAAAAAATTCTCCTCTATTTTTTTAGTTTTTGTATGAGGGTATGATATTGCTATATCAAGAAAAATACTGAACAATAAAATGTATGTACTATTTTCATTTTAAATATGACTCACACCATCAAAATTTAAATTTATTTCATATATTTTATTTTGTAGATACTTTTTTTAGATATGTAATTTTTCTAATGAAAGCATTATATTAAAAATTAAAAGGAATTATTAGTTGATTGTGAAGTGCAAAGTTTGACATGGGTGAGTTGAATATTCAAAATTTGTGAAATGAGTATTCAAAATAATAAAATAGGTATTCAAATTCTAAAAACAAACTAATTAACATATATATTAAATATAAAATATATAAACAAATAAAATGCATGTTTGGGGAGCTAATTTTAGGCTTTTTTTTTTTTTTTTTGGTTGCTAAAATCCACAAAAAGATTAAACAGGATAAAATAGTCAATAAGACAAAATATCATATTAAATTCATAATCATTTTACTTTTTCTCTCACAAACATTATATTTAATTATAAAAAAATTCAACCTTCTTCCTAAACACAAATATTTTAACTGACTAAAATAACCAAAAAAATTAAAATAATCTATTAAAATAACTAAGTTTTTAATCGATGCCTAGATGTTGCAATATATGATACTTTAGTATAATTATTGTTAGGTTTTATTCTTGGCAATCCCGGTTGACAAAGATTTCTTTAAGAAGTTGATTTTCTTCCAAAACTAGAGTTACTTTTGGATTTCTATAAGTAATTGGATTTTTTCCAAAATTAGGATTACTTTTGGATTTTCTATAAATAGTTGGTTTTCTCCCAAAACTATTTAATTCCTCCAGATTTTTTTTTTTTGGTTCTTAAAGTTTATATCTGGGGATATTTTGTTAGTTTTCTTTGATGTTTTATTGAGTATTCAACTCATGGTTTAAAGAGAGTACATCAAACGTTTTATTTGTTATATACAAGAGTGAGAGAGTTGTTCTTCGATGGATTCTGAAGAATGCGAGCCTGAAGCTTCGGTGGATTCTGGAGTGGCTCATCGTAAAGACAATTCCGAGATGAAGACGAGGTTGGAAGAGGCACATAGAGGTTTGTTCAATTAGGCGTGGATTTGCTAGGTAATTGAGAGTATACTTGTGTAATTCCTTTAAATCTTCTTAGTGGATTGTTTTGTGGCTGTTGCCCGTGGTTTTTTAATCACAGCTGGAGGTGTCCAATTGTGGTTTTTTCACGTAAAATCGTTGTGTCGATTTGTCTTTTATTGTTTGATTGGGATTGTTATATTCTGCTTAAAATTGGTACATAATCACAAATCAACATCTAGGGTTTCTAGATTTTTCAATTGGTATCAGAGCAGGTCGTTCTATTTTTTTTTCAAAAAAATTCTTTTAGAACGAGATCTTGTTTGATTTGTGATAATGGATTCAATTCGTGAGGGAAATTCTATGGTTCGACCACTCCTACTTGACGAATCCTCGGGGAGTGAAGATGAAGAACTTCAGCAAGCATATCAAAAGTTGTATAAAGAGTCTCTTAACTTATTCAAATTGAATGACAAACTCACAAAGAAACTCAAAACATGTAAAAATGAGAATGTCAAGTTAAAAAAAAAGATTTCTGAGGCTAGGAATTATGCCCTTATCGACAAGCTCTTTGTGCAAAACTCTTGACTTGTGAGACAGAGAGGAATGAGCTACAGCAAATTTATGCAACATATGAAGAAAATATTGAAACTCTCGAGATGTCTCAAGTTGCTTTGGAAGAACTAATGATCAAGAAAGAGGAAGAACTCAAGTGTGCTATGGCTACCATTGGTCTTTGGAACAGAGAATCAAAGACTTTGGACAATATCATTGGGTCTCAACAAATTTGTTCTGACAAGAGTGGCATTAGCTTTGGTGGTAAGAAAGAGCAAAAACAGAAGGCTTCCACATCTTGTGATACAAGAACTTAAGGAAAGGGAGAACAAAAAATTCAACATAATGATAGACTTTTCAAACTTCCTAGAGTTGGTAAGGCCAAAGAAAATAAGGTGCACTCTATTTTTATTTGTCATCATTGTGGTATGCATGGTCATATTCGCCATTATTGTTATGAATTGCATGGGAGAATGTCTCATAGGAAGAAATTCTAATATCTCAAGGGGTAGGAGACACTTCATTGGTCATAAGGAGGTTAAGGGCCATAATAAACCTTGCTATTTTGATTTGCTTAAGACCAAACATGAATAGAGGTTGTATTTACCTAGACCTAGGAATAGGAAGTTGCAAACCATGTCAAGACGGGTTCTCATTGAAGAGGAAGGAAACCATAACGTCAAGACACCACCCAAAAACCGCAATTCTCACAACATTGTTTATACTAAAGCGGTTTGGGTGAGAAAACTTGACTTGTGTTAATTTGTTTATTTGTTTTAATTTTTGGGTTTCTGTGTGTTTTTTTTAATAAGAAAAAAATGTGTGCTTGTTCTTTTTCTGACATGTTTTGTTTTCTAAAATTATTTTTTTTAAAAAAATGTGTGCATGTTCGTTTTTTGTCTTACTTTGGTTAAAAAAACATGAAAAAAAAAATCCAAAAAGATTTTCTTAGTATGGTTTTGCAAACTTGAATTTTTTTTGAGATGTCCTTGGTGCATATTGGAATTGATAAGAATATCCATTACATGTTAATATGTGTGTGCTTTACGTGGTCATTCTTGATTTCGAGGCGTGTGTTCTTTGATTAGTATGTCTCATTCTGTACACACTCTTGGATTAGCAAATATCGGAGTCTTCCGCCTTTATGATTATTTTTTCTCTATGGACTTCTGGCATTGTATCTTTTGCTTTTCTAGAGGAATAGACCTATACTAGCATATCATGGGTGATGTTGAGTCTCTTAACCATCTTCCATCTTTTTGCATCTCCATGACTTTCCCCTCTATTCTTTGTAGTCCAGCCATGAGAAAAAGGCTACCTCAGAGTCACCAACCAGGCCATCCTTATTATATCCATGCTTCTCTGGTTCGGTTTCCATACTCTTGAGCATGTCAGCCGCCAATGAGTGTGCAAAAGAAAGAAAAAAAAATGTGAAAAAGAAAAAAAAAATGTGCAAAAGAAAGAAAAGAAAAAGATGTGAAAAAAAAAAGAAAAAAATAAAGGATTCATTGATTGAAGGGGAGCCTCCGCTTTTACTCACCAAATACCCCTTGATTCCTAGTGGTTTGACTTTCCGTAGTTATGCTTAGATTCTCTTGTTGGAGGTCCAGCTTTTATATCACTACTAGGATTTGAATATAGTGTTTGTCGAATCCCAAGAGTCACATACACACTTTTATCATGGAATCTATGCTTTTCACATAATGCATCACTTTCTTTTATGAAGAATTTTCTAGAGGCTGTGCACATTAGGTTTTCAAGTAATAGTGCTTCTTGGATAATCTTGTATGTTTCAAGGTACAAATCTGAAATTCCCTACTTGCTCTACCATATTAATTTTTGTCGGTTTCTTCTTGTTCATATTTTTCTGTTTGTGTGGTTTTTGATCTTACTTTAGTTGATTGAGCTTCCTTTGTCAATTCATGACAAAAAGGTGTTGTTCGTGTTTTCATGCTACATGTTCTTAAAATCTCCAAGTCGCATTGTGGGAGCCGAATAATTGGAAGAGTCGGGAGACGCATACCCCAGAAACTAGGTACTACTCGGCTTCGTATTGCGTAGCTTGGGTGCCGAATACGTTAAAAGAGCCGAATAGACGAGGGTCAGTAGATCCGAATGAATGTAAGGTGAATAAGATAAAAGTAGGCTCAAGCCCCGAGGACCAAGAAGTGAGTATAAATATGAGAACCACAAATTCAGAAAGGTATGTAAGAATCACTTCACTTAACTTAAAGAGGAAGTTATCTTGATCTTGAGTGTCTGAACTAACTTGTCCGTCGGAGTGCTAATCCCGGCACCACCGATCGGAGTTTTCCTCTTTTCAGGTGTCTAGCTGAGGATCACCAGCGCCTCCCAGGATCAGAAGAGTATTTCCAAACCACTTCTCCACACGCATCTATTCATGTTTTCCATCTCATGCTTCAAGATAATCTTGTCATATGTTTATTATTTTTTTTATATACTCTTGTGGCACTAATAGTTGTTTTGGAGATTGTGGCACTAATAACTGTTTTACAGATCATGACCTTGAGATGGAAGTTGACTTTTGTTGGCTGTTATGGGTTGCAGTGATTAGGATTTTATTTGTTAGGTGTGTTTTGTCATCCCGGTTGACAAGGATTTCTTTAAGAAGTTGATTTTCTTCCAAAACTAGAATTACTTTTGGATTTCTATAAGTAATTAGATTTCTTCCAAAACTAGGATTACTTTTGGATTTTCTATAAATAGTTGGTTTTCTCCCAAAACTATTTAATTCCTCCAGATTTTTTTTTGGTTCTTAGGGTTTATATCTGGGGATATTTTGTTAGTTTTCTTTGATGTTTTATTAAGTATTCAACTCATGGTTTAAAGAGAGTACATCAAAGGTTTTATTTGTTATATACAAGAGAGTGAGAGTTGTTCTTCGGTGGATTCTGAAGAATTCGAGCCTGAAGCTTCGGTGGATTCTGGAGTGGCTCATCGTAAAGATAATTTCGAGATGAAGACGGGGTTGGAAGAGGCACATAGAAGTTGGTTCAATTAGGCGTGGATTCGCTAGGTAATTGAGAGTGTACCTGTGTATTTCCTTTAAATCTTCTTAGTGGATTGTTTTGTGGCTGTTGCCCGTGGTTTTTAATCACAGTTGGAGGTGTCCAATTGTGATTTTTTCACGTAAAATCGTTGTGTCGATTTGTCTTTTATTGTTTGATTGGGATTGTTATATTCTGCTTAAAATTGGTATATAATCACAAATCAACATCTAGGTTTCTAAATTTTTCAATTATGATACCTTCATCGCCTTTTAATACTTTATTTGAAATATTTGTATCACAATTACAATCACAATCACAATCTTGAATATCACTTTAGGACATCTCCAAAGCAATCTCCAAAACGAATTTTTCATTTAACTGTTAATATATTATTTGATTTATTTTTTTGCTTCAATGTAAGTCTTTTGAGTTGCTATAAAATGCTCAAAACTTTAGCCTCTTTTGGATGGGGGCTAAAAGTTATTTTTTAATTTTTGATTTATTTAAATCATATCATCTTTTTATTTTTTTATATATTTAAAAAAAATTAAAAAATTAATTTTTAACTCACTTTTCAAAACAATTCATTATCTTCTTAGTTAAATATATCCAGCATTCTAGTGAAGGTTAATGCCCGTTTATTTTGGGAGATAGAGATAAGATTGGGATTGAGATGGAGGTAGAGGTGGGACTCACTACATGTTGTGTTTGTTTTAGAAGATGGAGACGGAATTCATAATCTCATGGAATTAGGATAGGTCTTGGTGTTGGGATTGAAATGAAAGAGGCAGAGATAGTATTAGAAAATTAGTCTCATGGGATTAGATTTATTTATTTATTTTTATTTACATGTTGGGCATTTTTTTTAACATTAATATTTAATGTTTTTGTATTTTTTATTAAGTAAAAATTATAATTTTATTTATTTTAATATTTAATATTTTTTTATAAAATAATAATTTAATAATCCTTATATTAACAACTACTATTAAAATTAATATAATTTTATTTAATCATCTCATTGTCAACCTCCACCCTTCTAACACTGAAAATAAACGGAAGTATATCCAGCATTCTAGTGAAAGGGAGAGAATAGAGGGAGGAGACAATAGTCTGCCACCCACATCGCAGAAGACAGTGTGAGAGAGAGAGAGAGAGAGAGAGAGAGAGAGAGAGTGTGAGATAAAATGAAAGGAGAAGAGAGAGGATAAATTAGTAGAGATCACTTTCTACCTTTATAATTGCATATCATTCATTTAATATATATTTCAATTATATTATTAACGTATAAAATTAAGTGAAAATTAGTGAAATATATTCTCTAACTTTGTGTTATGAGAGTTTTAAAATATTTTTTTATTAACTAAGATCTCTCAATATTTTTATAAAAAAATTTGACTCAGAAAAATTTTACTGGATTCAGAGAAATTTTAAATTTCTCTAGTATGATCATAAAGAAATTTAAAATTTTTTTTGAGTTATGATGAAATTTTTCTAAGTTGAATTTTCTCTGTAAAAATAGTGAAGGACCTTAACAACTATGAAAGTATTATAAGCATAGTTTGGGAAGTTGGTTTTGGTGGATTAGGGGCTAAAATAGCCACAAAAAATAAAATAGGTTATTTTAGTCACAAAAAACAAAACATCAAATTTAACCCATAATCATTACACTCCTCTCTCACAAAAAAAAATCAAAAAAGCCAAAAAGTCAAAAAGCCTTTCCCAAACCAGACTTTTTAGCCCCAGGTTAAAATAACCAAAAAACCAACTCACTTCCCAAACGGAGACATATCTTTTATTTTATAAAATTTTAATATCAGAAATCTTTTAAAAAACAAAAATGTTTTAGACCACTAATTAGTAGTGGCTCTAATGATGTGGCAGTGGGTCCCACCCACTGCCACATGTGTTTTGTGCCTTGGTTTTTATTTATTTTTTTTTCAATTGCCACCTCACTAGTGGTGGAGTTAGTGATGATAAATTAATAGTATGTAGCATTGCTCTTTAAAAAATTCCCTTAAAACTCATCTTTATTATTTTTTTTTTCAATTAATAAATATTTTAACAAAAAATTCTTATCAAGATATAAGAGTGAGTGGTGAGAAAATGATTGGCCAACACAAATCTTATATAAAATTTTTTACAAGAATAACGTAATGATGTCATTTTATAAATTATAAATTATTTTTAATGTGCTTTTAAATTTTAAATGAATATATATGTATTTATTATTTCATTTTATACAAATTTTTTTGAATTGTTTTGAGAAAATGATTAAAAGTTAAGTTTTAAATTTTTTTGATTTTTTAAAAAAATATAAAAAAAAAATATGAATCAAAATAAATTAAAAATTAAAAATTTAACTTTTAATCGTATTTTCAAATTGGCCCTTTGTATAATTTTTTTTATGGATAAAGATTTGTGACTCAAAAGTAGGGGCCCCGAATGCCCCAAATTCGTGAAACGACGTCGTTTCACATTTTTTTTTTTTTCTTCTTCCTCGTGTCTGCAACTCTGAAACGGTGAGGAGAGGAGGAGAGAGTCGCCGCCGATCGTCGCCTGCGCCAGCGTCGCCTCGGCCGCGATCGCCGTGCCTCCACCGATCGCATGCCTCTGCCTCGCCTCCAACCCCATTTTTTAGGCCCCCTCCCCCTCCTCTCCCCTCCCCCTCCCCCTCCTTCGTCTTCTTCCTTCGTCTGCGTCTGCAGAAAAAAAAATATGTATATATATAAACGACGCGTTTTATATATTAGCGATTCAGGGCCCTAATTTGAGCTACCAATCAGACTCTTTTTTATTTATATGTCATTATTTGTGACGGTACAGTGGCATTTATTGTGGGTACTAAAGTAGAGGATATGTTAGTTGCCATTTATTGAGATTTTAACAAGAATATCTTTAGTCGTCATTGCTTTTAAAGATATTACTCTCAAAATCTCGTAACGTATATTGAGGATATCACTAAAGATTTTGGCCGGGACAGACGTTACATGATATTGAGGACACATGTTATGTAATATCTTTTATTATTATGATTGATTTTGACAGATTTTGACAGTAAGATTTATTATATTTATATTAAGTGTTTGGAGAATAATAATGAATATATGTATTTGTGATTAATGAAAGGTAGTATCACATGATATCTTATTGACATACAAAAATTTCTCGTATGTTACTGTTTTTTAAGCAGATTATAATTTATTTTGATTTAAAAGTTTGTATTAAATAGTTTGGTATAATTTTCATTTATAATTTATTAGACACAAATAATTTAAATAAGTTTAAAAAATTAATTATTTAAATACTAAGATAAGAGTATTTTTACTTTTTATTTTCTGATTATTAAATTTTATCTTTAAAAAAATTTAACCAAACGGGGCACCATACCATGCCATACCTTCCCCCGCATGGAAATGGAGACCCATTTGTCAGATTTTAGGGTAAACTACCAATAGGTTTTACTTGGGAGACTTATTACCTAATAGGTCCTACTTTGAGACTTATTACCCATTAAGTCCTATTTGATATAATTTATTAAGTGATAAAGACAAATTTTATCAGTCTTTTTTTTTTATGAATAATTTTATAGTGATAAATTTATCAGTCTCTTTTTTTATGAATAATTTTTTAGTGATAAATTTATCACTCTCTTATTTTTATAGTGTTAAATTTATTAGTTAAGACCTGTAGGTAAATAAGTCTAGTGAATAAGACTAATTGGTAAGTACCTCCAGATTTTATGTGTCCTGCAAACTAAATTATTGTGGTGAGAGTAAAGAAACTTTGGTTTGTAAAATTGGTTTACAATAGTTTTGTTTGCTTATATGTCTCATTCGAAATTTACAAATTTACATGCATTCGTACCAAACAAAATACAACGAAGTTGGTCCACTTGCACCCTATACAGAAAAAAAAAAAAAAAAAAAAAAAAAAATACAAGAAAATTATTTTGGTATGTATAATTTAGTGCACGTTTGCAAGTGTTTCTATGCTCACTCATTAAATTGAACATTGTAATGTCACGACCCATTCTCAAATGCTTAGAACCAGATTCATAAACCAGATTCATAATTAATTAATTAATTAATTTTAATTTAATAAATTAAGTGGTACAGAGTAGTAAAGGAATTATATAAGTAAATAAATAATCAAACTACTCAATAATTTTATATAAAAAAAATATTTCTCGGGGCATTTACTTATTTTATTTGTTGGAACAATCTTCTGTGTAAAAAAAAAAAACTTGAAATAAATTTAAACAAAATAAATAAATAACATACCAGATTTATTTATCGAACCAAATTAAAATTAAGACCAAATCGAGTGTGTGACACTCGTCGCTTAAAATGATTCATTCACGGTGCTTACGGTTGAGTGGCGTCTATCTCCCAGGATACAATGATCTTCAAAAATTTATAGTAGCACTCCACACAAATTTTTACGGCGAACTTGTCACGACCTGCTCCCAGTACCCAAGGGTTAGGCATCGTGATGGCCAGTAACTGGGGTTACCTCCGGCCAAATCTTAAACAAATCAATAAACGCAAGCGGAAGAAATATATAAATAAGGGTACTAAAATAATCATTGGAGTTTATATTTTTGTTACAAAATGTATTGACTAAAAATGCCGATATTTACATATAAAAAATACATCAATAAAAGTGCTTTGTGCCTACCCCACACGTTGGTCCTAACATGTCACCTGAAAGTGGTAAAAAAACTATAAGCACATGGCAGGGTGAGAAATATTATACTAAGAGCATAAAAGCATAAAATTCACCATAGATAATTAGTTGGGCCAAAAAGAGTTGATACATAACATACATAATACGGAAATCATTTGGCGTATACCTCGGATCACGTCATACAGAAATCACTATACAACCATAACCACGGTACATCACTAAGTGCCAAGCACTACACTGGTCAATGGATCCACGAGAATCACTGGACCACAGAGTGGTCATTCACTAAGCCAATGGTTATTTAAGTCCCCCAAGGCATGGGACATCACTAAGCCAATGATTATTTAAGTCCCCCAAGACATGAGACTCCCGTGGTGGTATTCACAAAATATATTTTCATATAAGGTCATAATCAAATATTCTTTATAAGTAAAACAAACATATCCATGGGTTTCCTTTTGAGCAAATAAGATTCAGAAATAAAACCACGTAGTTGGAAACTTTTATGAATATATTAATAAAACATACTTATATAAAATAGATTTTGGTAAGTCAAAACATATGTAAAATACATTTTAGTGACTCAAAGTATAATATAACTCACCTTAACTTTAATACCTCATCCTTTCTTTTAACTATAAAAAACCCTTTCACCTTCCACTATTCTTTTCTTCTTCCTCCTTTTCCTTTCTTCCATTTCTTTGCTTTTCTTTATTCTCTTTCTCTTCTTTCTGTTCTCTCCAAGCGCCTCCCTATTTATGGGGAAAGACGCCATCACGAGGCCAACGCGTGGCCGATCTCAAATCTTTCTACATATTCTATAATTAATTATATAGATTCATTCTTATCTTTAATAGATATTTAAGATAATTATTCTTTGACTCAATATTTTAATATCATTATATAAATAATTTAATTCTTAAGTAAATTACATTTTATCGTATACCAATACAAAATGGGGGATGCACCAATAAATCCCAAATTTGTATCTTGTAACCCATTTGGCCCTATGAATTTTCTTATGAACCATTAGGTCCTATCCCAATGTTAATGACCATTAAACATCAAACATTATCATCAAAAACAACATCAAACATCATCATCAACATCAAACATCATTATCAAAACAACATAAAACTTCACAAACATTAACAGAGAGATTGATCAGATTCGAACATTAGTCTCAAACATAAGTTTATTCTTAGTCTCAAACATTAACAATCAGGATACATTAGTCTCAAACATTAACAACCATCAACATTCGAACATCATCAACAATGGTGGTGAAAGCTTCCAAGGCCGAGAAGAAGACCGCCGATCCGTCGATCTCTGCGTGTGCGAAGATGGTAACATATTGAAACCCCGATTTGTATTCTTCGTCTTCGATGAAAAATCGATCAAGATATTGTTCATGATTAGTCATCTTGCGCCACCGTTCGTTCTCACCATCAACCGTTCGGAATCGCCTCGGTTGAGATCTAAAACAATGCGGAGGGTTTCGAAGGGGACGAGTTGAACCGCCGAGTCGAAGCGTTCATAAAGAAGTTCAATGAGGAGATGAGGTTGCAGAGACAAGAGTCGTTGAATTAGTATAGGGAGATGATTAACCGTGGTGACCATTGAAAGTATTGAATCTGGGTTTGTTAGTGCAATAGAAAATTTCATACATATTTTTTTTTGTAGGGTTTTGAAAGATAAAGGTTGGGGCTTGGTATAGAAACTTCAAATATAGATGGAATTGAATAGAAATTATTGTAAGGTTTGTGAAAGGATCATATTTTATACTCCTCAAAAAATACAAAGACGCAAATCTCCATAAAAATATATGTTGATGTTTGATGTATATGTTGATATTTGTGGAATGATTGTTTAATGTAACTAATGTTTTGATGATGTTAATGATGTTGTTGATGTTGATAGTGGGACTAAATGGTGCATAAGAAAACTTGTAGGACTAAATGGTTTAACTTTCTACCATATAGGACTTACTGGTAATTTTTCCATACAAAATTAATTATTTATTTTAATACCACACTCATTGTTGTTATTATTAATATTATCTATCTTATTATTATTTATATTTTAACCCCTAAACTTTTAATAATTATATTATTTTATAAAATTATGCATAATAATATATAATAAATTGTGTGAGTGATTTTCTGACCACACTGCCCTCCTTAGACATTCAGCGGTAGAACACAGGCAGAATAGATGGCACCCTGCTGTCCTGCACAGAAAGAGAAGTTTCCG
Organism: Camellia lanceoleosa; assembly: GCA_025200525.1. NCBI lineage: Eukaryota > Viridiplantae > Streptophyta > Magnoliopsida > Ericales > Theaceae > Camellia > Camellia lanceoleosa. The sequence continues at coordinate 3,636,325 of CM045761.1, read as the reverse complement.
ATGGTGGTTCTTCCACCCGGGGGCACTCCGACGATCAAGTCAGTATATCTCTCAAAGATAATCAAGTACTTAACTCACTAGCTTGAGCATAAAAAACATACCTTAGACCCATGGGGGTGCCTCTCTTTTATAGCCAATCCAATCCTAGTCCCAACAGGAACCCGGTCCTAATGGATTTAGGACTCTTGCTAATCTAGGACTCTCAGTAGAATTAAGACATACTCCCTAAGAGTTTATCTTTACCCCAAATGAAGTCTTCCCCAACCTTGGACTCTCGTCCACATCCGAGTTTGAGCTTCCTCTTCATTCTAGGACTCTTGTCCTTTATCCGCTTATCTCGGACTCGATATCTTGGAGGTATCCTCGGCCTAGCCGAGATAACCTCGACACAACTACCATAACACGTGGGGAACTCTGGCGACACCGGTGTCACCTCGGCCGTGTTGGTACTCGAAAAATATATCCCCTTAGCGCCCCTAGGTTCTATTACCTCGGCATTACGAGGTGATGGAACCTATCTTGATATCCGCACATCGGCCTAAGAACTTTTTAGCGAGATCATTCGTTCGGGGCGGCATGTCCTCTTGATTCAAATCAACTCCCTTACGTGTATGGTGTCATACACCAATCTTCAACTAATGCGAGGGGCGTTTCATTCTTCTTGGTCCGTGCGTTGGTGGCGCCTACAAGCCGTCTTTTCTCTACCTGCGCCGTCTGGCGCATGAGTTACCCTAGGCGTCATTATTGCTGTTTTGCCGCCGCTTCACTTTTGACAAAAACGTTTGTCTCTCTCTCCTTCGCTTCACTTCTGCATTTTGAAATTCTTGTTCTCTCTCTCTCTGAAGCTTTTTTTCTTTCGAATCCTCCATTGCCCCAAGCTCGAAGCTCTGCATTAGGTCTGCCTTTGCCATTTCTGTGGAGCTCAAGCCGCTGTCGCCTAAGTCACCTGACCTCGGCAGGACTCATCTCGGCTCCATCCTTTCTGGTAAGTCCCTGTTCCCTTCGTTTCCATTTCTCCGATCGTTATCGGTTCTTCTCGCTTCTAATGTTCTGTTTGTCATGTATTTCTTGAATTATTTCTTGATTTTGCATCTGAATACTTGCACCATCTCACTTCTGTTTTTGGCCTTCCACTTTCTTGTATTCCTGAATCTGAAACTTCTTTTGCTTCCCTGTTTTCCAGATTTTCGCTTCCATTCTCATTTATTCAGAGACTTAAGTTTGGGATTTGTTGTAGAACCATCAATCTCTAGGAAAGAACTGAAACACTCAAGACTTTCGGGTTTTAGCCGAGGTCCTTAAAACCCTTAGGAATACTGCTTCAGAGCCAAACACTTATAAAGGCCATGGGTGTGTGGAAACATAGGGTGGATACCCCACAAAACTAGAACACTTTAGGAAGAATTCTCCATTCGAGATGACGTCCAACTCAGACTAGGGGAGGAGGACTCCATTATGCGATGGCGATAAAATGCCTTTCCTGTAGTCGCCGTCGGTGTGGACTTAGGTTCCTCTTGATATCCTCTTCCGAGGTCCTTAACTACTACTGACCTCAACCCCATGCAACTTACCATAAATGCCTATAGAACCCTTATCTAATAATAGCTTTAGCTCGGCAAGAGGGTGTTGGAATCACTCTTGCCGATATCCAAGATTGTTACACCATGAGTGCCCTTAACCTTAAGGAGAAAGGTTTCAGTATATTACCTCAAGCCGAGGTCTCTGAATATAAGATTGTAGCCGAGCTCCCGGACTCCAACAAAGGGGCTCTTGAGGATTATCTTATTGTCACTTGGGAGGCGAATTTGGCCTGTGAAGAAGTCCACCTTTTCCTCTCCCACGAACAAGAAAGGAGGGCAAGGGTAAGAGCCCATCTCGAACTACTTAGCTGCTGTTTTTCTCCAATTTTCCAAAATATTTTATCTGCTTTCATGTTTTGTTCTGCTTTTGCAGACGTTCGTAAATCCTCCCAAGGACTTTCGCGACCCTACTTCCTCAGTTCGAATCAAAAAGCTTTTGGACCTCCTCTTGAGAAACGCAAGGCCCTTTGGTCTTGAACTTCATCCCCACATATACTTCAAAGTTGCCCGACGTTCCAAGACAGAGGAAGAGGAGCACCTCATCAATCGCCTCCATCGAACAAGTTGCTTCCACGTCTGAACCGGTCCCGAAAAGAAGCGCCGACGCAGACTCAAAAGCAAATTGAAATGGAAAGACCAAGAAAACGGTGCTCAATCTCTTGGCCGACCTGCCAGAAGACATGGAGGATGTGCCAGCTCAAACTATGCCCTCACCAAAACCGAAGAGAACCAAAAGGCTCGGTAAGGCTAAAGGCCGATGCCGAGCCCGAAGACGCCCTGCCGTTCCCCCAGCTAGCGGAGAGCAGGAAGACCACCTATGCTCCTGTGAAGAGGTCGGCTGAGACGCAGCCCTCTGGATCTGGTCCACCGAAAAAGCAAAAGCCTTCAACCTCGGACCCAGGGTTCCCAAAGTTCCCTGGGAGCCCAAAATTACACTTGAGGACAGGCCAGTTTATGCCAATGAAAGCGCCTCTGACATTAACGTCGGCGTGGCACTCAAAGATGGCCGTTCATCGAAGGTGATCTTGAGAAAAACTCCAAGATCGGTGAATATGAGAACTATGCTCTCATGTTGCAACGCTCGTCCAAGTAAGTCTTGAACTTTGATGATCTTGTTTTATCTTCATACTTGTAAAACATCATTTTCACTGTGTAATAACCTTTGTCTTTATAAACTGTCAAGCCGTTCAACATGCCCACGCCTTCTCTGTAAAGGCATTTAAAACAAGGGAGGAGCTCTCTGAATTAAAGAAGGAGTTTGTTGCCCTTCAAAAGACCCAAAAAAGAGATCAACTGAGGATGAAAAAACTGGAAGAGCAGGCCGAGGCGGCCACAAAGGCCCAATCACTTGCTCTTCAAAAGGCTGAGGCGGCTGTAAACGTCAAGGAAGTTGCCGGAGCCGAGAAAAAGGAAGCCGAGGCTAAGAAGGCCGAGGCCGAGAAAGAGCTTAGGGATGCTCTGGCCACAAAAAAGGCTGAAATCGAAGCTGCCTACAACCAAGGCATGGCAGACGTTGCTGAAGACTACAAGCTTCAGGTCAAGCAAGCTTGCAACAAAGGATACGTCCTAGGTTGGAATGCACAGACCAAAAAGCTTGATCTTCCAGTCGCCTCGCCATGGCGCAAGACTGAGAGCCTGCGTCTTCCTTGCCCACTTCCTCCATCTCCAAGCCAAGATGAATCTGAATCTGAAGCCGAGGATGAAGATGAAGAAAAAGATGAAGATAAAGATGAACCCTTGGTGAGGAAGGCCAAATCCTCCCAAGGCCGACCAGATTTTGGACCTCACCGGGATGAACCGGCCGAGAAGCAATCCAAGGAAGCCGCTGGCTCCTTTTCTCGATAGGCTACTAATTCGGAGAAATGTTAAAGAAACCTTTGCCGAAATCGACGCCGGGGTTGTATCTGACAACCACTCCGAGGTCGTGGCAAATAAAGAACCCGACTCATTTGAAAAAGATGCAGAGGTTGTGGACCCAAAGACACCGAGGTGGTTCTTCCGAACCTTCCGAGGTTCCATCCCGACCTTCGTTCAAGTTGAAGAAGGACACTCGACGCTTTTTGTTTTCATGTATTTCTTGTTCTTTGTTTTCGTTCCTTTGTAAGCTGTTCCTTCTGAGGCCGATGTGCCTCTCTGCTGCTTGTAAACAACTTATTTATGCAGCTGTTTATTCTTGAATGCTTCAGGCTTTTAATCCTTCTTTCTGCTTCTGAATGATTCTATACTTAGAATATTTTGCATGATTTCCAGATTCTTCTTTTTTTGCCCAACCTCCTCGGGTAACATACCACGGGCATTACGCTTGCAAATTTTACTTCGGCAAGAGATTCTTTACACAAGTGTTTAGACCATAATCTTTGCTCAACTTGTAAATTGCTACAAATTTCAACAAGCGAGGTCAATGATACTTCTCGGTTTAACTTTACCTTGTAAATTGCTCAGCATAACTTTAACTTGTAAATTGCTACAAATTTCAACAAGTAAAGATAAGGAAATTATCTCGGCTTAACTTTAACTTGTAAATTGCTACAAATTTCAACAAGTAAAGATAAGAATTTATCTCCTTAACTTTAACTTGTAAATTGCTACAAATTTCAACAAGTAAAGATAAGAATTTATCTCACTTAACTTTAACTTGTAAATTGCTACAAATTTCAACAAGTAAAGATAAGAATTTATCTCACTTAACTTTAACTTGTAAATTGCTACAAATTTCAACAAGTAAAGATAAGGAATTTATCTCACTTAACTTTAACTTGTAAATTGCTACAAATTTCAACAAGTAAAGATAAGAATTTATCTCACTTAACTTCGCTAAGCATTACTAATGTCTTCTCTCGCCCCAATGTGAACCTAAGTTCCTCTTGGGTTCTCATTATTCAACATCGTGCCAAGTTGTATAAGTTCAGAGAAATTTCGCTAAGATTTTATTTATCATATCGGCAAGAAAAAATCAAACAATATCTAATGATAGAAAAACTTTAAATTACAAGTGTTCCATGGTCTAGGCGATTGCTTTTGCCTTCATTATCTTGAGCGGTATGCCCCATTCCCTAACACCGAAATTATTCTCAGAGGGGCCTTCCCGCTTTGGCCAAGTTTGCCCTCTCCGCATCCTTCTTATTGACCACTTTTCTTAAGACTAAGTCGTTGACCGAAAATCCCTTGGATTGACCTTCTTGTTATAAGCTTTGGCAAGTTGTTCTCGGTATCTTGCAAGTCGGATTGCAGCCTCTCTTCTTTCTTCTAGTAGGTCCAGATCTCGCTAAGAGCACATCATTAGACCCGCCCTCAACTCCTGTGTTCGATCCTCGATGCCGATCTCCAATGGAATGATCGCCTGTGCCATAAGCCATGGCAAAGGGGATTCCTGTTGATCTTCTCGGTAGTGCGATATGCCCAGAGCACGCGTTAGGCGATTCGTCTACCCACTTCCCTTTACGCCTCGCTTTCTTCTTTATTCCATCTAGAATGACCTTGTTTGATGCTTCGCTTGCCCATTACTTTGGGGAAAGCTTGGTGTTGAGAAGTAATTTTTATCTTGAATTTGGCGCAAAAATTCTTGATGAGTTTGTGTCAAAGCGTGTTCCGTTGTCGGCAACGATTGCTCTTGGAATCCCAATCGTAATGATGCTTTTCCAGATGAAGTTCTTCACATCCACATCTCGGATTTTGGCAAGAGGCTCGCTTCTATCCATTTTGTGAAGTAATCCGTAGCCACCAAGAGGGTACTTCCGTTGCCCAGCTTGCTTGGGGCAATTTTCCAACAAGATCCATGCCCCATTGGGCAAATGGCCAAGGGTCGGAAACAGATTCAAGTCAAGAATTGGCCGGGTGTATCAATGGTGCAAACCTCGACATTGTTCACATTTCTTTACATAGGCCAGATCTTTCGCATATAGGGCCACCAATACCCCGGTAATGGCCCTATGTGCTAACGATCCGCCTCGAGTGGCTTCCACAAACTCCTTCGTGAATTTAAATGAAAGTCTTCGACTTGAAGAGGGTGTACGACCTTAAAAGAGGTCGATGAAGGATCTTCATGCAGATGTCGCTTCTTGCCGACCGAATCTTGCCGACTTCATTCTCGACCTTGTGTGCTTCCTTCCGATCTTACGCGGCTTGCCTTCTTTAGGAATGCAACAATTGCATCCATCCAAATTGGTCCCAACCGCACATAATGCTTCTTGCATTGCCTTCGTGGCTCTATGCTTGGGCACAGTAGGTAGTCAATCATTATTGTCCTTGTCTTCCGGTTTGTCTTGAACTTGCCAAATTGGCCAACGCTACGGCATGGTTGTTATCATCTCGCTAACTCAGTAGAAGTCGGCGGTTTTGAAACATGTCCGCCACTGATGACTTCTTTACGTATGCCGACATTCTTTCATCTCGGCAAAGAACTCTCGCGTAGTTTGATTTACTATAAGTGCGAATCACAAAAATAATTACCTCATACGCCTCTGCTTTGCTATTGCCGCCTTCAATCCAAAGAATCAATGCTTCATACTCCGCCTCATTGTTCGAGGCCTTGAACCCCAGTCGAATTGACTGCTCCAATACCTCCCCATCGGGGGAAATTAACACTACTCCAGCTCCCGCCCCCTGCCGGTTTGAGCTCCCATCAACAAAAAGTTGAAAGGAGTTGCCGATGTAAATGCTGCAGGGTCTGAGTTTCTCCTTCTTTGGTTCTTTGGCTTTTGGCTGGGCTTCTCTTTCCTTGTCTGGGCATCGTTCATCTCGGCTCGACGGAGTCCGATGTTCGATGTATTCTGGTGAGAACTCGGCCACAAAGTCGGCCAAGACTTGGCCCTTAATTGCGGTTCTCGGCCTAAACTCCAGGTCATATTGGCCCAAAACAACGGCCCATCTTGCAATTCTTCCAGTCAAGTCTCCTTGTCGCAACAAGGATTTTAATGGGTGCTCTGTAACCACTATCTTGTGAGCACGAAAATAGTGGTTCAAATTTCTTGAAGCCATTACCAAGGCCAGCATTAATTTTTCTAATGGCAGATACCTTGTTTCTGCGTTAGCCAAGGTCTTGCTCACATAGTAAATCGCATTCGTTTCGCCTTCTTTTCTTCTCGGATAATCACAAAGACTTCATTGCGTGCTCAAAGCTGCTAGGTATAAGAGCAGTTCCTCCCCAGGTTGAGGCGTTGAGAGGACTGGGGCCGAGGTAAGGTACTTCTTTAGGTCGGTCAAAGCGGCCTCGCATTCCTCCGTCCATAAAAAATCTGTGGCCTTTTTCACCAGATTGAAAAAGGTTTACACTTGTCCGAACTTCGCTTATAACTGTTTAGGTCATGCCCTTCGAAGCATCTGAACCTGCTTAGCCGATGTCGGACTCTGTAATTCCAGAATGGCCTTGGTCTGATCTGGGCTGGCTTCAATGCCCCTTCTTGTCACCAGGTACCCCAAAAACTCTTCGGATCCGACTCCAAACGCAGATTTCGATGCGTTTAGTCGAGCCGATATGTTTTGAGTATGTTGAAGACCTCTTCTAAGTCAGCGAGATGATCCTTCGGTTCCTTGGTTTTCACGACCATATCATCGATGTAGACTTCCGCCGATCAAGTGTCCGAACATCCGGGTCACCGACCTTTGGTAAGTTGCTCTGCGTTCTTCAACCCGGCGGGCATGACTCAGAATAAAGACAGACCTTTGGGAGTAATAAACGTCTTCTCCTCATCCGGGGTACATTGCTATCCGGTGATACCCCTATATGCGCCCAAGAAGCTCATCCTACCATGTCCAGATGTGGCCCACCAACCGGGTCGATCTTTGGCGAGGGAAGCTGTCTTTGGGACGAGCTTTGTTCCAATTTGTGAAGTCTACGCAGACCCTCCACTTGTCATTCTTTTTTTTACTACCACGGTATTTGACAACCACGCCGGATAATTGGCTTCTGATGGCCCCGCCTCTAGAAGTCTATCTACTTCTCTTCCACCGCTTCGACGTATCAACGTCGGTCTCGCTCGTTGTATTGGAGTTTGGCCGACATTCAACGTTGAGTCTGCGGGCATGTGACCCTGGTCGATGCCAGCATTTCATAAGGTGTCGGCGAACACCTCAATATTCTTTCTCGTAAAGGCTTCCAACTCCCTTTCTTCTTCTTCGCTAATCATGCGAGAAGAAAGAAGCTCCTCATCACCCTTCCGACGAAGACTTTCTTCAATGCTTCTTCACTCTTCTCGGTCGGCTCCTGCCGACATCATCTAGGACTTTCATGTCCTCTTCAACCTTCGCTTGCCTTTGGTTCTCGAATCTTTGCAGTTAACTTCATTCTTGCCATGGAGCGCTTTACTCGAATCGATCTCCTCTCGATTTCCTCAATCCCATGTTCTGTTGGGAATCGCAGATTGATGCAAGGTGGAGGAATCGCCCCATTGCATGCAACCACGGCCTCCCCAGATGATGTTGTAAGGCGAGGGCGATCAATCACAATGAATTTCGCCCTCACCTTCTTTGTGCGGCTTGTACTTCCAGCTTGTTGGCGCTAAAGGCCACGTCGGCGTTCCATTGAAGCCGACCATCGGGCCGTTTGACTGTTCCATGTCATCAGGGTGAAGGCCTAACTCCTTGTAGCATCTGACATACATGATGTCGCAGGAGCTGCCTTGATCAATCAAGATGCTTTCACCGCACTCCCCAACCCGGAGGATACTACCAGGGCATCATTGTGCGGGTGCTGAACCATGTCTAGGTCGGCTTCTGTGAAGGTTATCATAGGTCCTCGGCAATCTTCGGGCCGAGGTCTTTTCAGTCCGACCTGGTTGACATGCTGTAGATGTTTCACCCTCTGCGTCTCCCCCCGAATGTCGTTGTTCACCGCTGAGTGGATCACGTTAACCACCCGAGGTCCGCTGCCTGTGGTTCTTTGTCTTTGGGGCGGGCTGCTGGTGCTTGAGGCAACCGTGCCTGTTCTTCCTGGTTCGGCCTCATCCACAAGATCTCTTAAATGGCCTTGTCGACCAGATCTTCTAAGTGTGCTTTAAGGGCCCCGCAACCCGAGGGTGGCCTGCTCATTATGGTAGGCACAACGCCTACTGAGGTTTCTCCCATGAATTCTCCTTGTGCTCTTGCCGCCTGAAATAGGGTTGATTTCGAATTTGGTCAAGGACCTTTTGATCGGAATTGAAACACCGCTGCCATCGCTTGTTTAGTCCTCAACTCTGTCTCTGTTTGTTTTGTCCATTGTTGCCTCGGCCTCGCTTGGCGAGCCGGTTTTTTCTCGCCTTTTTGTCTCCTTGTTCCCGAGGTATCCTCCTCGGCTCGTGCATACTTCTCAATCCTCGCCATGAGCTCTTCCATACTCTTGGCAGGTTTTTGCTAATGACTTCCGCAAAGGATGGCCATCCTTAGGCCGTTCTTGAAAGAGACGACCGCCACCTCTGGTTGCACTCGGTATTCGATTGAACACCTCGTAGTACCGCTATGAGGCTCGAGGCTCTCATCTTTGCCGATCTTCGGGGCCATCAATGCATCCACCCTCAAAGGTTGCAATTTGTTTGTAATGAACACCGCCACAAACATCTCGCCAGCCTTCCCAGCTTTACGCCCTTCTAGTTTGTGGAACCAACTGATGCAATCTCCCCAAAGGATGAAGGAACACTTTGCGAGCAACGGCTCGTTCCCATCAGATAACGCCATTGAATTCAAAAATAATCCAACATGGAAGTTAGGGTCGACTTACCATCATATATCTGAACCTTGGCATCTTTGAATCTTTTTGGTGCCACGAATTTGTCTAATTCCACCGAGAATGGAGTCCTCGGCTTAACTGGGAGGTTACTTGGCTCAAAGATTCTCCTGTTTCCTCTTGAGGTAGTCTCTCAAGTCCTCTTTACTCCCTCGCACTGGTCACAATGGACTTCACCTTTTGGCGACTACTCTCGGCCTCATGGTGGCCCCTTTTGATCCTTCTCCGCAGGAGGCATCAAACACAACACCCGCCGGAACATGCCGATGTTCTTTGGGGTCTCAGATCCTTCACGATGTGTCGCCGGGACTCTTCTCTCCTCGGCTCTTCTCGGCCGACCTCCTGGATGGTCGGTGAGAGTGCCTTCCGCCCTCGTATCTTTGAGGGGCTTCGGGACTTCTTTCCGTCCCTTCTTTTGGGCGTTCTTTTTGGCATTGGTGTGTCCCGCAATGGTATGGCGGCATGACATTATTCTGCATCATAAAGTTGACGACCGATTGAAGGTCACCATTTATGTGCCATCTCCTTTACTTCTTCATCCCTCCTCGGACATCTGTCTTCCGTGTCCGGAGGTCATCCTCGTGTAGTACTTGCTCGTTCGCTTTCTTTGATGTGTCGCCGTCTGGCCGACGTCTTTTTCAAGGTGATTACGATCACGAGTTTCTTCGTTATGTCGCCTTCCACATTAGGATCGACAGGTCTTCCACTCCCAGATGGAGTGTCGTCCCCAATATTTTCCTTCTGCGCGTTATTAGCCATCTACTCTTCTTTCTTTCCCACAGACGGCGCCAAATTGTGTGAGTGATTTTCTGACCACACTGCCCTCCTTAGTGATTCAGCGGTAGAACACAGGCAGAATAGATGGCACCCTGCTGTCCTGCACAGAAAGAGAAGTTTCCGATGGTGGTTCTTCCACCCGGGGGCACTCCGACGATCAAGTCAGTATATCTCTCAAAGATAATCAAGTACTTAACTCACTAGCTTGAGCATAAAAAACATACCTTAGACCCATGGGGGTGCCTCTCTTTTATAGCCAATCCAATCCTAGTCCCAACAGGAACCCGGTCCTAATGGATTTAGGACTCTTGCTAATCTAGGACTCTCAGTAGAATTAAGACATACTCCCTAAGAGTTTATCTTTACCCCAAACTGAAGTCTTCCCCCAACCTTGGACTCTCGTCCACATCCAGGTTTGAGCTTCCTCTTCATTCTAGGACTCTTGTCCTTTATCCGCTTATCTCGGACTCCGATATCTTCGGAGGTATCCTCGGCCTAGCCGAGATAACCTCGGCACAACTACCATAACACGTGGGGAACTCTGCTGACACTTCGGTGTCACCTCGGCCACGTGTTGGTACTCAGAAAATATATCCCCACATAAATCATATATTTTCTTAATTGAGATTAAATAATATTAGTATAAATTCTATAACATAATTAAAAATCTGGGTTGTTACAAAACTAGAACCTTGTGTTTTTACTCTCTGAATTTTATTCTAAAACTAAAATGAAGATTTATGCACAAATCAAATATTGAATGACAGTTTTTCTATGATGAGACTCTTTTTTCTGGATCCAAAACACTTGCCGGAATTTGGTATTTATAGGCCACTACAATTGATCCAACAGTGTATAAGGAAATGAATAGGTGCGATGAAATCAACGTCGCCTATTCAAACTTTTTTGTCCGTTAGTGGAAATTTGAGAATTTGTCCGTTTTAGAGCAACTTTACCACACTGTTGCAACTTTATTTATATAAACTATTTGAATATATATATATATATATATATATGAAACAAATTGAATAGTTTAATAAATAAAGTAAGAGGTATAAATTTTAAGAAATCATTTAAGAACTCAAAATTTGAATTTAGAATTAAATTAAATTTCCACAATTACAAATTTTAGGAAACTACTCAGGAACTCAAAATTTGAATTTAGAATTAAATTAAATTCCTACAAAAATTTTATTGAAAGAATTCAAAAGAATCTTTATCTAAAAAATTAATGTTAAACCCGAAAACGATGTCAACTTCCCATTCACTCATAAATGGTTTTGACGTTCCGTCTTCACCGTGTGACTTGTCACGCGACAAGGAACACTTCACCTCTTCGGACCCGCCCCAAAATACGTTCGGGGCCCACTCAAATTTTGGCCTCAACGTTGATCCAAAATAAGCCATATAAAACACTATTTTTCCAACATTATTAACCACCAGACAATTATTACGAAAAATTACAAAATATTCACATTAAGTCCTGTGCTACTCACATTAAACGAGGTTATCACTTTTCCTTATATTTCATCACCTGAAAGGGGATAACAATTATAAACACATAGTAGAGTGAGAATTATTATATCAAAAATATAGGGCACAAAATCAGTATGAATAATTATTTAAGCTAAAATATTGTACATTATTTAATTGGAGTTAATCAATAATTTAAATAGCATAAATAAATTTCAGAATATAAATAAAATAGTCATTACTACGGTACAAAATGACAATTAGAATGGAGGTTATCGAAGTGAAAAATCAGAATAGAGATCAATAGATCTATGACAAACAAAAAGTTACAAAGTGATCGATCAGTCCCCCAAAGCATAAGACTCACAGCGTGGTTCTTACAAATATATGCATTTCTATATTCATTGTCCAATAATTTTTAAAATTTAAATAATCATATCTATGAATTTTAATTTAAGTAAATAGGGTTCATAAAATAATTAATTTAATATTAATATAATTTAGAAGATACAAATTATATAAAATAATTTGTGATAACTCAATATATACGTAAAATATTTTATAATGATTAAAGGTATAACATTACTTATTTTAATATTGATGCCCAATTTGACTTCCGTTTACCGCATCCAACCTCCCTCGTTTTTTTTTTCTTTACTTTTAACTTACCAGCATATGTTTCCTATTTGTATTGAGCGTCTGTTTGGGACGAAGGTTTAGGTTGAATTTGAGATTATTTTAGTCATAAAAAAATAAAATAAATTTTTTAATTTAATAAAACAAAATATCACATATAACTCATAATCATTACATTCTTTTTCTTATAAAAAATTCAAAAAATCAAAAAATCCTTCCAAAATAAAACTTTTTAATCCTAAACTAAAATAATTAAAAATTTAAAAAACCAACCAATTTTCCAAACCAACCCCGAGACCAGCCTTGGGCACCAATCTATGAAGTTGCCCAGATCGTGACACGTTACTCTGGACACATTTTCAAATCTTTATCCGTTAGGCCAAATTTTTATCCATTAGGTTTTAACATCCATCTCCAAATGTTCTTAGCTTTAGGCTTAATTTCAGCGTGGTCCAATACTTAAAATAATTATATATCATTTTTTTGATAAGACACAATAGCTTCCTATTAAATTATAAGAAAATGTTTTTTAGCTCGAAAAAATCGGGCCCGAATGTCCTTAAAGCCCAAAACGACGTCGTTTTGGGCTTTACGTTCCCCCCGTCATTTTTGGACCTCTGCCTTTCGGAAGGAAGAGAAAGAGAAAGAGAAAGAGGAAGAGGAGAGGGAGAGGAGAGAAGAGGTCGCCGATTTGTCGCCGATCGTCTGCCTCGCTTCACTGCCCGGGGTGGTCTCCGCTCGCCTCCGCCATCCCGATCGCGCCTCACCACCTCCAGCCCATTTTAGGCCCTCCTCCAGTCCTCCTCCTCCCCCTCCCCCTCCTCCTCCTCCTCCTCCACGCCATCAAAAAAAAAAAAAACAAAAACAAAATTAGGGGCATTCGGGGCGCTCGGTTTCGAGCCCCCAATCGCAACTCTAAATTATATTTTAGCACATATAATTATTAAATTAAACATATCATTATATATATTTACATATATTTTGTTGATATTAACACAGTATTAACATTAATTAAACATTTAGAGTGTTACAAAAAAAAATTATTAAACCAGAAAATTTCTCATAAATTTACTAATTATAAATCAATGATTTAAAATTGTTGTGAGACCACTTCTTGAGTGAATCTTAACCATAAATTTAAATTCTAATTTTTTTTTTTTGGAATTTTTTTTCTTCTTGAATTTGTAGTATCGTTGGGTAAATTTCATCAACACTTAGTCCTCGTTTGGTAAATATTTTGGGGTTAAAAAAGCATAAAAATGCAAAATCGACTATACAAGTTATAAGATAAAATGTCACATCTAAATCATAATCATTACATTTTTTCTCTTCCAAAAGCCCAAAAATCTCAAAAATAAAAGCCAAACGAAACTAAAAGTCAACCTAAAAAAGGTCCTAACACAAAAAAGTTAACTACCATATCGAATGTCAAACGAAACTTTAGAGAGTTAGAGCATGAGTCAATTTTTATGAAAATACTGGTGAGGTGATTTGATAGTTTTAGAGTATTGTTTCATACTATTCATGTCATAAGAAGTCACAATTTTAGTAAAAAAGTTACTACAAATTCTCTCTACTTTTTAGATTCTTTTTAGCAAAAGTTTAAAAATTATTTAAAAAAAAAAAATTTAAATAACACTTATTCTATTTTTCTTTTTTTAAAGTAATACAAAAGTGATGATTTCTATTACTTAACAAATAAAACTCAAATTGGCATACCACTTTACTTGCCCCCAAATTGTTTTTCCAATTCTAAACACACACACATGTCAGTCATATATCAACAGTTTTGATGAACATTGAATGGGGCCAACCGAGGGACAATATTTTCAAAGGTCTATGAAGAGGTAGGGGAATGTATTTGTATTCTCAATCAATAATGTTACCCAAGTGGGTCTATAAATTCAGGAAAAAAAAAATGTTACACATAATTTGATCTTTTATTTCTAAATACAAATTAATCTATATTATATATTAAACAAAAGTGAATTTTTAACTCCAAGTCTTGTGAGAGCTCTAATCTCTCAATCTAAATTTCTTGATTTTTTGATTTAAAAAAAAAAAAAAAACCATAGCATTTATTAACTCTTTCAACCCCCAAGTCTTACCCTCATAAAAATACTTTAATGCATTAAGAACAAGTATAAAAAAAATCTTTAAAATCCAACACATATGAATTCCTCAAAAAGTCCCAATACATATAATTATTATTTCTCAAAATAACACTTTAATATATTAAGAACAAGCATAAAATTTTTTTTTTGAAAAGTCCAACACATATGATTATTATCAAAATATTAAACTTTAATATAATATAATAAAAAAAAAAGACATTTAATTTCTTAAAAAGTCTAACACATATGATTATTATCAAAATATTAAAGTTTAATATAATATAAAAAAGGCACTACGCCAAAATTTGCCTTTAACGGCGGTTTGTAACCGTCGTTAATAACCATGAAACCGTCGCAAAAACTTTTAACGGCGGTAAGACGACAAAAAGTGTAACCGCTGCCTATACAAGTGTCGGAAATAATTTAACGGCGGTTATTTTACCGCCATTATTAATAACGGCGGTATTCACGACGATTATTAATCGCTACATCAAAATCGACGATTTTGGAAATTGGCGGCGGTTTGTAGAACCGTCAGAAATGTCATGCCTTTAACGACGGTATTTGATAGTAAAAACGGCTTTTTTTATCGCCGCAAAAAATCGCAAACATTAACGACGCTTCTTACCGTTAAATGATGTTTAAAATTAAATAAAATTTTCTTTTAGCGACAGAATTAAACCGCCGTTAATTATGAGCCATTTGTTATGACAGTATTTTTAGAGTAAAAAATGGCAGTTTTTTACTGCCGCAAAAGATTACAACAATTAGCGACATTTATTTACCGCCGTTAAATATATTTCAAAAGAAATATAATTTTCTTTTAGCGACAAAAATTATGCTTGAAAATTATGAACCATTTGTTAAACTAACTTTGCTTATACATTTATATTCAATACCTGCTAGTGTACTCAATGAAAAAGTATATAACCTACTAAATCTTCCATACATTCAATATAACAATATATAAGCTGCCACAATACAATTTATAGCCATACAAATCCATACACCATATTCAATTAACAAAATCTATTCCAAAATATACATGTCACATGTAGTAAAGTTCAAAATACATGTCACTTGTAGCAATTAGTTCCAAAATACATGTCACTTGTAGCAACTAGTTCCAAAATATTTGTCTCAAAATATATAGTGTCAAAATAAAAGTCCCAAAAGACATTTGCATTTACATGGTCCACCTAGCTCCCCCAATCTGCAAAATGCTGCAACTAGTTCGAAAATATTGTCTCAAAACACAAGTGCCAAAATAAAAAGTCCCAAAAAGCATGTACATCATCTACATGTTCTATCTAGCTCCTTTCAAACCTGCAAATGTAGCAATTAGTTGCAAAATATGTCTCAAAACACAAGTGCCAAAATAAAAGTTCCAAAAAGTATGTCCTTTATCTACATGGTCCATCTAATTCCCTCAATCGAAAGTCTGCAAATGGATCCTCAATCAAGCACATGTATAAAAACATATAAATTTAGCTACCACTAAGATTTAAAAATATAATAAATATAGTATTAGTGCATATGCATTACATCAACAAGGCCAAGCTACACATTTGTGAAGTGCATCTCCAATTGTTTTGACACCTTCAAGAGCTTTCACCAAATTTTGACGAGGCTTTATCGCCAGAATACTTAACTTCCCAAAATTCTGGCCCCAATCGTTGTCCACCTACTACTTTGGATGGGTCCTTAGAAATAACTATGCCAATTGCCACAACTTGTTTTGGCAATTTAGAAGTAAGTAATTCTACTTCTTGTCCAACCTTCAAAAAAAATTAATGTGTAAATGTTGTGTATGAAAGCAATCACATTAAAGTATTTAGGATTAAATACACTTTACCCCCTTTTAGTTTAGCTCAAAAACAAAAGAAAATAACGTTTGCATTTTACTCCATACTAGAGATGTGTATATTTTTAAACTATAGGGAGGTAATAATGTGTTTTCTAACTAACCCAAAAATTTAGCTAGTATTCCTTGAAGAAATAGAACTAATAATAATGTTTATGAAAAAATTTAATAACTATGTTTAAATACTCATTATGCGTAAACATTGTCTTACTTCATGTGATGGAACCATTAGCTCTTCATTCAACTGGTGAGAACTAGAGGCATCTGGAACCTGTTGCATATTGAATGATGGTCTGCAACCATTCTGTTTAAACATATCCATATAATTAGCTAACTTTACAATATCCAATTTATTATAGTAAAACATACTTAAATTAAACTAGGATTAAATACACATTACCCCTCAAATATGTGAAGGCATTGATGGTGATTGAGGTATTGGATATCCCATAGTTTCCACATGAGCTTGCATTTTGTCACACTTGCGCTCTAACTGAGTAAACCTTTCACCCCACTCAGCTAATAATTCCTGTCGCACCTCTTCTCGTACCTCTGTGCGCAATTTATCCATGTCTATACGTTGTCGAGGTCCAGAATATCTTGTCCCAAACACCTGAGATGGGCAAGGTCCCAATCCATAGGTACGTATACGACCATGCCCATCTACTCCTAAGACCTCAGTGAATAGCTCCTCTCGAAATTTTTCAGTTTGTAAGGACTCGGGCACTTGAGACAATCCCTCTTTCAAACGAGACTAAAATATAAGAAAAAAAAATTATTAGAACATGAATAGGTAAATAATTAATCGTAAACATTCACATTATTACACATACAATGGCTACATCTGATGCCTCATCAACTGGATCTCCATTCTTCTTTGTGTGTGTCTCTATGTAGACCATTATCCGATCTGGTTGCACCTTATCTCTCTTATACATCTTCATTATTAGGAACAATAAATACATATTACAACTTTACCAAATACAATGCATATTGAGAAAAAATTGTTAACCTATCATTTACCTCATCCTTTACCCGACAATGGGCCTTTCTCCCACTTGTATGGCTCATTGTCAATTTTTTTCGATTGTCACTGTTGGTTGTACTGCGTTCCTGTCACAATAAATAGATATCGAGATTTGGTGCAAGTATATATACACAACATGAAGTAACTGTATTTTAATTTCAATTTAAATTTTTAAAAAGAAAATGAAATTAGCATCCGACATGTACATAAAAATACAAGAACTATATAACTAAATACTATAGTATCATATTTTAAAACAGTGTTTCTCTTTATTGATAGGCTTTGGTAATGGATCATCCAGGTAACATGCTTTGTTTGCTATTTTCACCTAAATCCTCTTCCTTGTATACTTCTTGTGCTATCACCTTAGCTGCCATTAGGTCTTCATATACAGCAAAAGATATCATTGGGTTTTCAGGGTGAAGAGAAGAGGATTGTCAGTTGTCTATAAACAGAAACTGAGGTTCTGCTCCTACTCGAGGTTTCTACCTTTTGTTTGGGTTTATTTACTGTTCTTTTAGTTTGTTTCTCTAGTGCCAAGAATGGAGTCTCGCCTTGGAGGTTCGTAAGAATGTGGGCAAGAAGTGAGTTTGGTTGGACTATGTATATTGCCTCCCCAATTCATGGAGATAGCAATTATGAGTATGATGATTATGATGATCTTGGCACCGATAAAAAGGAGATGACAACAATGATGGTGATGATGATGATGATGATAGCACATGCATATGTGGGAAGGTTGAATCAAGAAATGTGATTGATAGTTAGATAGCACATGCATATGTGGGATGTACAACTGTGTTTTCATGTATTTTTATGTAACACATGCATAGTTTACGCACTCTATTGTGTAGACGTAAATGTATGTGTAGTGTAGGCAACATTTATCACATAACTTGCTTCTTATTGGTATTATTATAACTTAAAAGATAGAGAATAGAGTATAGAGGTAAGGGCAAGATAGTGATTCCGATTTTAGTTGTGGTTTTTATGATGATCTCGCCTACCAAAAAGAAAGAGACCTTGGGGAACAATTAAAAACCTTTTTCATTCACGTAATCACAGATCACAACAGAGGATGCCGATAAATATACTACAACAAAATAATTTAATGAAAACAATAAAATAATAGAGACATAATCTACTCTTGAAGTACTCATAACCGATGTTCAAAAGGTGATCAAATGACTCAATTTAGAGTTCGTAATCTTGACAGATGAAATCTGCCTTAATTGAAATTTGTTTGTCGGCAAAGCTCATTATCAACTATAAGGAGCTAGCGCATGAATTATACTTTTGCCAATCCACTCGATCTAAAGCAAAGGTCTTCCTATATCTCCTTCACCTTACCCATTCAACGCCTATTTTGTCGCTTATGCAGCTTGTTCTACATTTTTCATTCGATCTAACAATTTTAATCGTCACCAGTGTTTTTTGGTGCGCTTCTCAAGGCCAACAATTAATACCGTGCCTCTAGACTATTCCAAAATTGAACGAGAATCTTCCAATCGACTAGGATCCACCCTATCGACAATTTGCTAAGCGTTCTTCATTAGTTTTGTACTTGTTGAAGTGCTTTCTTTCAGCTTGGTCTTTCCATTTTTCCATTTCTTTCCAATCGACATCAAGCAATTATGCTTGAAAATATCCGTGCATTGTTTTCCTATATATATAACGAGATGTCAAACAAATATATTTGTTAATTAAAGTATGAGTACGAGAATAAGATTTATATAGTACTTGCATTTTCATACCTTAACTTCCTGCCACATACGTTCTTTATAGGGGTTTAACTGTGGAGCTCTCCAATCATTGAAAATTAATGGTGCAAAATTCCCATTCCCGGCTAGAATGCCTAATCGACTTTTGTAATTTTGGTACTTCATCGCCAATAGGTTGATTCTCTTCATTTAATGTAACCTTTAACTTTTGTCCTGCGTCTCCATTCTAAAAAAGGACCACTGTGCCCTCTTTGTCTGCTTGCGATTGACTGTCTTTGGTACCTATTGAAGCTTTTATAAAATAGGCATAAAAGAAAGCAAAAATTAAGTAAACATGTGAATTTTAGCTCAAGGTTCCAATTCATAACATAGCATGTAATGATAATTGCTCTATATTTGATGGCTATTCAAATTAAATTACCGCCCACTTGATGACCGCAATTCATGATTACTTTGTTGGGAAGAGCTCAAGGTTGAGTCATATTGTTGCAAAGAGGTTGTAGTGGTTGTGATTCTGATCGCGATCGTAGCAGAGGTCAATGAGGATGTGACCGATTAGTAGTAGATGTGGTTGTGAAACATCACCCATGGAGCCACCGTCCAACGGGTTGCTTGCTTCATAGTCATTTGGAAAAACAAAACATAAATGTATTTGAACACTTGTTACTTGGATGCAAGGATGTACAAATAAGTATGAAATTATGTATGCAAACTTTGTGTTACAAACTTAAGTATGAAATTATATATGCAAACTTATGCAAGGATCTAGTGCATTGCGGTTGTGGCCGCGATCGAGGCAAAGTGGGTCGATGCCGTGATTGATTAGTAGTAGGTGCCGGTTGTGAAACATCAACCATGGAGCCACCGTCCAACGGGTTGCTTGCTTTCATAGTCATCCGAAAAAACAAAACATAAATGTATTTGAACACTTGTTACTTAGATGCAAGGATGTACAAATAAGTATGAAATTATGTATGCAAACTTTTGTGTTACAAACTTAAGTATGAAATTATATATGCAAACTTATGCAAGGATGTAGTGCCTGCGGTTGTGGCAGTGATTATCGCGCGGGTTGCCAGGTCTGCGATCGAGGCAAGGGTGATGCCGTGACTAATTAGTAGTAGGTGGGTTGTGAAACATTAGCCATGGAGCCACCGTCCAACATGGTCGCTGCTTTGTAGTCATCTAAAAAAATAAAAGAAAAAAAACACATTTGAATGCTTATTAGTTAGATGAAAGGATGTGCAAATAAGTATGAAACTATATATGCAAACTTATGCAAGGATGCAAGGTTGTAGTGCTGTGATTGTGGCGTGGTTGCAGTGGTTTGCGTCGGAGATCGAGGCAAAGGCTGGCCGATGTCAGGATCGATTAGTAGTAGGTGCTGGTTGTGAAACATTAGCCATGGAGCCACCGTCCAACAAGGTCGCTGTTTCATAGTCATCTAAAAAAAAGAAAAAAAACGATTTGAATACTTATTAGTTAGATACTAATGGATATATGAACACTAACTAATGAACACAAATTAAATAAAAACTAAATAAGTCTCAATGTCTTACATGTGCTAACTTTTAGGATAACATAGAATCATGCACAAAAGAAGAACTAATAATCATTATCATAGTCGCCATCATCACCGCCACCACCATCAACATATATATCATCACCGCCATCATCACTTTCATCATCATAATCATCTTCTTTTTCATCACTATCATCGCCATAATCCTCCTCTTCACCACTATGATCTATAGTGGCATCATCACCACCATCAACAGCTTGTTCCATTCACATTTGATCAACCCAATCAACATCATCCTCCGAATGTATGTTGAATCATCTAGATGTTGACTAGAATATGGCTCAACTTATGACATGTTATTGCATCTTCAAAAGATTCCTCCCGCATATCATACAAATCGGGTGTCATCTTCATAACTATATGCCAATCTTTCTCAATAGGGTCTTGTATATACCAAACTGTTGTGCTTGGGATGCAAAGATGAATGGTTCATCGACATTCGATTTTTGATACAAAAGATGCTTAAAATTCACAAGTGTGAACTTGAACTCATCTTGCCTCTTCCCCACATTGTTATCAACCCAATTACATTCAATAACACAAACTTGAAGTCATTAGAATATCTCAACTCAATTATATCACCAAAACCCCATAGAAAGTAACTTCTCCACTAATTGGTCGCCTATCTCTTGAACTTGCATAACTTTGTGTATATGCAACAATGACACTCCACTATTTTGAGTTTTTCTACTCTCCTCACGTTGTTTAGTGTGAAACCTAAACCAATTTATAATATACCCATCGATCTTCTTGCCCAATTGTCCGGTGCTACGGACAAAATTTTTACTTCATCCGAGATGTTTGCATTTTCAGCTTTGTTGCAAGTGTTGAACCTACATTTTAATCCAATGTATTAGAAATCACATATCAAAGATACCATTATATATACATATACCACTATTTTAATCCAATGTTTGCATGTATGACTTACGTTTCTCTAAACCAAAGAGGAAATTGTTCGTTGTGCTTTCTCATAAGATCACGCCACTTAAACGATGTCTATCACTTTAAGCACTTGAATGTGTTTCTGCATGATTGAGAATAGGTATAGGATATTAAATATGTTATTTAATTGACTAGAAATTGAATATTTAATTTAGTAGATTTCTTACTCTAATGGAGTGACTACATTAGAGTTGGCTAGCACATATCTATGTGCTTGTTCCCATGTAGTTTTATCAAGTAGGAATAATTTCCCTTTCCTAAAGAACGCCCTTTGTTCACCCTCATAATTTCAGACGGCCGATTTAATTTTGTCTCAACATCATGCAAATATCGACTACAAAATGTCAAACACTCTTCTCGCTAAATACCCTTCGCAATGGAACCCTCTCGATGGCTTCGACACGCACGCATTTTTAAGTGTAAGCAAATACCTATGAAAAATAAAATTTATTTAGTTAGAAGATAAGCTTGATCAACGACGCCATTTATATGTACATAAAATTGAAAAATTAATGCATACCTCTCAATAGGATACATCCATCGGTAATGCATCGTCCAAAGAAGTCTTGCCTCTTCGCTAAATGAACAGCAAATGCTCCATGATATCAAAGAAGGAAGGTGGAAAAATTTTCTCAAGATGGCAAAGAGTCAATCTAATTTTCTTCAAGACGACCACAATCATTTGATGTATTGCTTTTGAACATAACTGTCTAAAAAAGTACCTAATTCAATCAAGGTTTCACAAACATTCTTAGGCAAAGGTCCTTCTCACGCTAGAGGCAACAATTGTTGCATTAGAATATGGCAATCATGGCTCTTAAGCCCCAAATAGTTCTCTCTTTGACTTGTACACGGCGTGAAATACTTGACGAGTATCCATCCGGACTTTCACATTTTTTAGCACCTTGCAAAATATTTCTTTGTGCTCTTTATTCATTGTGAAACAAGTCGCAGTAAAAAACTTTACCATTTGGCCGTTGTTGAGGGTGAAGAGCTTTACTTAAGTCCCATCTCTTGAAGGTCACGACGAGCTTTTAGACTATCCTTTGTTTTTCCCACAACATTCAATAGGGTCGAAAGTATATTTTCACACACATTTTTCTCAATGTGCATAACATCAAGATTGTGTCGAATTAAATTGTCCTTCCAATATGGTAATTGGAAAAAAATAGTTTTCTTTCTCCAATTATATTCTTCCCTCAAGGTTTTATCAATGCCTCTCCCATCCTCAACAACTTTTCTTTTTTTAGACACATGTGTCTTTTCATTTCCATCACCCTTCCCATATTTGTTCTCAATGAATTCTATTTGTTTGAAAATATCATCACCGGATAATTGAGGTGGCATTTTCTTTGTTTCAACACTTCCATCAAAACCTATTGCATCTTTTCAAAACTTATGCCCTTCATCTAAGAACCGCCTATGGCCCATATAACAATACTTTCGACTATGTTTTAACCATCTAGAATGGGTATCTTTATTACAAGATGGACAAGCCAATGCTCCTTTTGTACTCCATCCAGATAAATTAGCATATGCAGGAAAATCACTTATGGTCCACAACAAAGCTGCACGCATATGAAACATTTGGTTGCTTGATGCATCATAAGTAAGTATGCCATCAGTCCATAATTCCTTTAACTCGTCAATTAAAGGTTGCAAATACACATCAATATCATTTCCAAAACCACGAGGCCCATCAATAAGCAAAGATAACATGAAATATGGTTGCTTCATGCATAACCAAGGAGGCAAGTTATATGACATCATCACAACAGGCCACGTGCTATGAGCAATGCTCATTGTCCTAAATGGGTTAAAACCATCAGATGCTAATCCAAGTCTGACATTTCGACTGTCACTAGAAAAATCTTGATTTTTTTCATCAAAAGTTTTCCATGCAAGTGAATCAACTGGATGTCTCAATATCCCATCATCGATGCGTTCATTTGCATGCCATGTCATGAGTGATGCTATTTTTGTTGACATGAATAGCCTTTGGAGCCTTGGCTTTAAAGGAAAATGCCTTACTTGTTTGGCAGGAATTTGTGTTACTTTAGTGGTTCCATCCTCTAAACGAAAGTTCGATTCATTATATCTTGATCTCCCACAAATTTCATATTTATCAAGCATTTTTTTGTCTTTCCAAAACAACATACAATCCTTAGGACAAGCATCATACTTTGTGTAACTAAAGCCTAAGGCTTCATTGAACTTCTTTGCTTCATAGTATGAGTCCGGCAATGTTTCACCCTCGGGAAATGCCTCCTTCAACAACTCAAGCAACATATCAAATGATGTATCAGTCCATCCATTAAGTACCTTTATGTGCAACAATCGAACAACAAAAGAAAGAGTTGTGAACCTCTTGCAACCTGGGTACAACTCACGTTGTGCATCTTCTAATAGTTTAAAAAATTTCTTTGTCTCCTCATTAGGCCCCAATCCCATATTTTCATGTGTTTGATTTTCAGTAAAGACACCATCTTCCATTGGAACTCGAAATGTGTCATGTACCAAACCAATCATATCATCAATTACATCGAATTCTTGATTTTCATTCACTTCATTTCTACCACATGGAGCCAAGGCCTCCCCATGAATTGTCCATCTTATGTAGTTAGTGTTAAACCCATTTATGATGATATGCTCTCTTACGCCATTTCGTGTCTCATATCTAAGGTTAACACATTTCTTACACGGACAATATATCTTCGACTCTAAAGGCTTATTAGCATAAGCAAACTCAATAAACTTTTCAACCCCTTCCACATATGTAGGGTCTAACCTATTTTTATATGAATCCAATCCTTATCCATACCAATTATCTTCAAGATTACCTGAAATTGTATATGTAAACACGTATATAACAAAGAAATTAAAAAGTATGAGTCAACATATAATTAGCATGATTATATACAATAAAGAAATTCAAAAAAAAAGGAAGGTGCAAGTTTGAATATAAACATAGAGAATCATTTGCCTTAGTTAGTTGGATTGCCGAGTGTCTTCAAATAACTTATTTTGATACATATCAACACAAAAAGAAAGAATCATAAATATAGGACATTGGCATCTTAATTCCAAGAAGTCTTGTTTAAGACGTAATTTTTTCAAGGATTGCATGTTTAAGGACAAAATTTTTCAATGTTTATGATACAATGTTTAAGGACAAAACAAATGAATTTCAATTTGTGGGAGATGTTTAAGAACAAAATTTGTTTAAGAAGTCCTTGAAAATTTCAGATACATAATTGTCCTTAAAAATTCTCAATTTTCAATTTTTAAAACTTCGCTTTAAACATAATTTTAAACTTCTAAATTTTCTGAAAACTTCTTTTTATCATAAAATTTCAGATGTCGCTTAAAATTAAGAAGTTTATAAAATTATTATGTCGCTTTCGGAAAATTTATGAATTTTCCGAATTTTAAAACTTATCGCTTTAAAAATTTTGTATGTGTTTTAAAATTCAGAATTTTAAATCTTCGTTTTAAAAATTCAGTAATATTTACCAAGATACTCACCAAGGTATTCATGTTTGCCAACACTATTCGGAGAGTAGCCAAAGATGAATCACAAACAAGAGAAAAACAAAGCCAAAAAGCATACAAATATTAGGTAATATTTACCTTCAAGAAAGCCCCCACCAAATACATCGATCTTCCAAGCAAAACCTGCTCAATGGAAGACAACCAAATTCATTACAAAGATATAGCTAAAATAAATTTGTCGATATCCATCAAAATTAGATGGTTAATTTCTACACAAAATTGGTGAGTCTAGTTCAATCTTTGTCACATAACCAAGATTCATCCGAATATTTTTATGCACACACAATAAAAAAATTTAACCAAATCAACAACAATTACGCCTAAAAGAAAATGATGCGTAGTGCAACAATGAAATGGCCGAATCAAGAGTTTCCGCATTAAATGTGTTAAAATATTTAGCAAAGTCTTGCCATCGCCAATTCGGTTACATTGTCGCACCAGATTTGGCTATTACATATCCATTTTTCACCTTCAAATTGTACAAAAAGCACTATAGTGACCAAGAATAATCTTCTCCTCAACTGCATTGACAAATACATTAGTTATTCAAAAACAACCATTATTTCAAATTTTCAACAAATATGGTTGCTTTTACAGATCCACACACTAACGTTAATGTGTATGGCCAATGTTAGTTAGTTTTAAGTTGTGCATTTCCACATGATCAGAATTTGTGAATTTATTTGTTGTTTTATTAATCTTATTTAATGCGAAGATGTTTCATTGAATTTTATGAGTAATGGTATAAAATTTTACAATTTTTTCTTACTCGATCACGAGAGTTGTCTCTATCATGTTATTCAAGTGGGTCCTATTTCAAATTTTAAAGTTTCATCCATGTATGCCACATCTATTAGTCAAATAAAGTTTGTAAGACTTGTATAATATTTTCCATTTTATATTACCATAAGGTTTTAAAGTCTGTAGTGGTGATGCACCTAGCACTTAGTTACTTCATTCCATAATTTTGTTGTAGTTGGATGGTATTTTTTGACAAAATAAAATTGATATATTGTATGGTGGTTAGCTATGACAATTTTCAAATTACGTAAGGTCGCTCTTAGGATTAATTTGAAAATTTAATACTTTCTCAAGGTATTCTCAGAGGGGCATAGGCGTTGGGTGTGGTTGGGAGGGTGGGCTGATTTTGCCAATCCGTAAAAAGAAAAAAAGGAAAGGTATTCGCTTCTAGTTCGGTTTTCATTTTTGGTCCGTCCATTTCAAAGATTCCTTTTTCAATCACTATTCTTTTCTTTTGGTTTTTACTTGTCTTCTACTTTATTGCCTTTCCTTTTTAGTCCTTTTATTTTGATTTTCTCTCTCTCTTGTTCTTCTACTTTATTGCCTTTCCTTTTTAGTCCTGTTGTTTGGTTTCTCTTTTTTTCACTCTACTTCATCTTCTATTTTAGTTTTCTCCTGTATTTTTCTTTTTTCATCTTTGTTTTTGTTTTCACTTTTCACCCACCTTCTCTGCTTCGCTCTCATTTTCTCGGCCTTTTTTTTTGTTCACAGATTTTTTTTTATGAACTGTGTATATTGTCGGGCTTTGTCCTTTCCTTTTTATTATATTATGTATGTAAGGATCGAATTAAAATAATTTTATCCATTTTTTTTTTTGAATTAAATTGAAAGTTTTAGACTAGTTCCTCAAATTGAAAAGCCACAAGAAGGATGAATTAAGAGGTATAATTCTACATTGTTTTGATTTTAATCATTGGCTCCCAAGTTCTTTTCTTCAAACTGAAAATATGTTTTTATATGTGTCTAAGCAATGGACAATATATCTCTCAAGTATCCGAAGTGTTATGAAGCATGGATACAGATACAACCTTAAAAAATAGGACACGGGTACAACAAGGATACTTCTTTAGAAATTAAGATGTATTAGTTTAAGAGCCACTGATCAACCAATACTTTTTTTTTTTAGAAGTCTTATGAAAATTTCATTTCAATATCAAGTCTAAACTGTTTTTGTTGCTCTTGTACTGTCCCCTTTCATACGTAAATGTGTTATATTCCAAAGTATTATCCGCAAGTTTACTTGCTTTTTAACTGATGAAATCTGATTTTAGTATCATCATATATATATATTTTTTAATTATCCTTGCTTTCTAAAAAGTCATAGATATGGATATGGGATACATATATGACACATTTATAAGGATAATGCCAATTTGATAAATTTTGTAAAAATATGGTACCACTTTAATCTCATTAATTTCTCCTTCTCTAATGTTATGTAAGAATTCTGATTTTAGTATCATCATATATATTTTTAAACTCGCTTTTAAAAATTCTATGTAATGCTTTTAAAATTCAAAATTTTAATTCAATGTCCTCTAATTCCAAAATTAATGCATGGATTCCATGTCGCCTAACACAAAGGGTACTGCTCAGATTGTGTTCCTAAGTGCTTTTTGGTAAAACTAATTATTTGTCTCTCTCGCCTTATATTGTAGAATTAGATACACCGATAGGCATTTCATCAAACAGTGGTGAGTGCCACTAAAATTCAAAATTTGAACATACATGTATATAATCAGTGAACCCACAAAAATCTCCAATTTCAGTTGTTCTAACTGTGAACCCACAAAACTAATTTGGCTTTTTAATCTTTGTTAACCTATATATATATATATATATATGTATGTATGTATATGTATGTGTATCAAAACTAATAATAAGAGGGAGATTTAAGAAATGTATAGTTCATACTTGATTCCATTGAAACAAAACCTAAAATGAAATTACCTTTCCTCTAATCATTGATAGCTTAATAGAAACACTAGCAAAGAAAGGTAGAATGGCAATAGAAAGAGAAGGAAAAGCATGGAAAAAGAAACCAATGGAGGCAACATGAAGCCAATAGGGAATCAAGGTAGGCAAACATCTCTTACCTCTAACGATGGTGCTATAGTGCGACAATGGTGCTTCAACGACCTCCGATGTCGGTGTACGACCTTCGCTTAACAATGGTGACTTTTCGCCTCACTTTGCAACGCCTTCCGTGGTTAGAGATGTAAGGAAAAAAACTAATCAATTAGAAGAAGTAGGTCAAATACGATGCCATTAACAATTAATTGGAGGAATCCAATTTTTTTGAGAGGGAATTAAAAAATGTGAACTACATTTACTATAGCTTTTCAAACGATCGCCTTTAAAAGATCGAATTCTTCGCCTTACACTTTTTTCGCTATTAACCTCACTTTTTATCGGCTATTTTTCAGAATCGCCGTTAATACTTAATTTTAGAGGCGTATCTTTATCGCCATTTTAAGTATATTTTTAACGGCAATTTTGTAACCGCCAGTGAATAAAACCGCCAAGTTAAAGGCAAATTTCGCGTAGTGAGGAAAAAATAAGGCATTTAAAAAAAAAAAAAAAAGAAGACATTTAAAAATTACAATTCACATATATAGTAATTGTAAACACAATCCGTGCATAGCACGGGTGATATGCTAGTACATTTTATGTGAATTTGGCATTAGGTTTTAATATAGTTAAAAAGTCATTATTAATTATCATATCACTTTATTTATTTTTTTATATCTTTTTATAAAAAATTCAAAAATCAATTAAGATAATCACTTCCTAAACGAGCCATGTGAACTCTATTACCTTATGTTTAGGAGTGACAAAATGAAATAAAAAATAAAATCTGTATAGTGTCGCTCTAGAAAAAAAATCAAAAAATACTCAAACTTTCCTATTAAAGATTTTATTCGAACTATAAGCCCACAATAACTTTTTTAAATGTATACTATTGATCAATATTCTAAACACATTCCGGTTAATTTTTTCTGGGATCATAAATTTTATGATGTTATATTTATTATATTTTTACATTATATTATTTATTATTTATTTGTTAAACATTTGTGCCGGGTCCTATCATTTTTGAGAGGGTAATTTATACAGATAAATTGGGCCGAGCTAGGATAGTGGGCCGCTCTTTGGGCCATTTTGAGAAGGCTAAGAAAGATGGGCCGTATGGCAGTCTAGACCGAAGTAAACGGCTGGTGCCGACATAAGGAGGCTTGGTCCGGCGTCTATTGTTTGTTATCTCGGTTGCATTGATTGGAACCGAGGTATGTTGAGCTCGTTCTGGGACCTAATCATAGGCTAGCTCAGCTTAGTTTTTCTATGGACAGCTCGGCCTTTTCACATGAGACCGCGGTAGGAGAAAGGAAAGCAGGAGCCAAGGTGACTGTTAGTTCGGTCTTCAGTGATTAGTTCGATCGTAGCACATGGAAACCGAGGTGTGCTAAGTCCTTAAGAGGACTTGGTTCTGCAGATAGTTCAGCTCAACTCTCTTATGGTTAGCTCGGTCTTAGCATGGGAAAGCCTAGGTAAGAGAAAGGAAAGTAAGGGGCTGAACTAGCGGTTACTTCGGTCATATTGGAGTCCGGTCGTGTTAAAACCATCTCACTTGGTTCAAGCAGTGAGGGGGGTGTTGAAAGAAGCATAATCTTTCAGGAGTATGAATCCTAAGAGGAGTCTACATGGAGGAATAAGAGTCCTACTTGGATTGTGCCACACGAAACCTATAAAAGGTCACCTATATCACTTTTGGAGAGGTAACACAACTTGATTTTCTGAATACACAGAGCTTTTGTCTATTTGTCAAGCTTACTGACTTAGGCATCGGAGAGGTTTCCGGCACACACCCGCCGGCTAGCTCACGTTTGTATTTTCAGGTGATAAAGCGACGTCGTACGGAGGAACGCAAACTTGATCAACAAGATTATACGAGAAGGTGTATTTATTTCCCGTACAATTGGCGCCGTTTGTGGGAAGTCAGACAAGAACAACCTCTTGATCAAGCTTTTTCTCTCAAAAATCAATGGCGAACAACGAAGAATTACCTCAGTCCGCCATTGACAGACAAACTCCAAAAGGAGGTGCGAGGCGCGAAGGTCTACCCTTGGTCACTCCCATGACGAACCTAGAACCACAAAGACAAAATTCCAAGAGGGATGCAAGGGGACGAAGGCGGAATAACAGCCCCCATCACTCTCGTTCGCAGAGCCCAGAAAGACAAAGGCGCAAGATTGATCCTCAAACTTTGGAGGATCGCGTCAGGGAACAAGACGAGTTGATACGACGGATGGCGGCAGACATGGAATCTCTAAAGTGCCAGGTGAAAGGAAAAGAAGTGGCGACAGGAGAGGGGCGCACAAACAAGACGCCCCCTCGCTGCTCGGAAAGTCGTAGTAGGAATACTACGCACTTTCAAGCAGAAAACAAGAGCCCTGTGACAAAGCGATACGCAATCTAGATCTTCCGTAACTCGCTACCTGTGTCCGAGAGGACGAGATCTAAGAGGTCGTACACCGAAGGTAGCACATATTGGCCCTCGTATTCGCACCAGACAAGGTCTAGGCAGACAGAGATGCCCAGATCATCTGACCTATGAACCGGGCTAGAAGGGAAGGCACGGTGGAAGGAAGACGCCAGGGCGCCCGACCCACATAGAGTTTCTGCCTTACAGTTGGTTCTCTGACGCATGGAAGCTGCCGAGGTTTGAATGCCAATACCGCTACCGCCTACTTAACCAACGGACAAGGCGCTATGTAGGTCCGCAGACCTCACCATTCGTTCCAGCAATCGAGAACGCGCCCCTACCTTAAGGCTTCCTACAGCCCAAATTCACCACGTACGAAGGGAAGACGGACCCTTACTCACACTTAAGCCACTTCCGCTAGGTTATGGCGGTATATCGGCGCAATAAGGCTTTGATGTGTATCCTATTCCCCTTAAGCCTTGGTGACCTAGGCTTGACTTGGTTTGAGAAACTTCCAGAAGGCAGCATAGCCTCCTGGGCACAGTTGGCGGAAGCATTTGTTACAAGGTTCCGAACAAACACCAAAAGACCTGTGGAAATCGACCAATTACTCTCCATCGACATGGGCGACAAGGAGACCTTGAGGTCCTATAACAGTCGCTACTGGGAGACCTTTAACCAGATTGGAGACTGTCCCGCCAATCTCGCCATTGCACAGTATAAAAGAGGACTTCCAGTCGGAAACAGACTAAGGGACTCAATCACCATGACGCCGCCCCTCACCATGGAAGCCTTGATGGAAAGAGTGCATCAGCACATCAGGGTGGAAGAGGATGGCGATGCGTTAAAGCAAAACCGGCGCGACATAAAGACCAGAGAAGAAGGCCTCAAAGAAGGTCAATGCGGTAGAGATCGCTCAACAAAACGGACGAGGCAGGTAGACAACAAATAAGACCAGACAAGAGATGGTTGAGAGTCCGTGACCGCCATAACCACGGCCTTCAAGAAACCGATCTATCAATCCTAAGCGAAATAAGAGGCGAGCCTTTCGTCAAGTGGCCAGCCAAGCTAGGCGAGGCTCAGAAGGACTACGACGACAGGTCGCAGTGCACCTTCCATAAAGAAAAGGGGCACCGCACCGAGAATTGCACGCCATTGAGGCAACATCCGAAGAGTTAGTGGCGAGCCACCCGACAAATACATAGAGCGAGGGCACACAAATTTCAGACCATAACAACCCCAACGAGATGCCGATCGACGCCCCGCCCCAAGGCATCATCAACGTAATACATGGAGTCTTTAAACCTGAGCGTGTATGCGAACTCAAAGGTTCAATCAAAAAGGCTGAGCATTTATGAGAGGTGCTAAGTGCCCAACCAGTTGTCAAGAAGGGGAAGATGGAGGCCGCAAACGCTATGTCTTTTTCGAAAAAGACTTGGCAAGGATTTATTGCTCACAACGATGCCTTGGTCACTCCGAGTCAAGGATTTTGACGCTGCGGATTCTCGATTGACCAAGGTAGTTCATGTGAAATCATGTACTATGAAACCTTCAAATAACTAAAGTTGCAAGATAAAAACTTGGCGCCTGCCATATCTCCCCTTATCAGATTCAACTCCATGCCAGAATGGCCCGTCGTCAAAATTATCCTCCCAGTCAAAGCAGGGAGTGTGACGAAACAAGTGGAGTTCTGGGTGTTGAAAGTCCCTCCACCTACAACAACATTATTTTGGGCGTAACATGGTCGCATGCCATGCGCCGGCGCCCTCCTACCACCAAGTGATGCGGTTTCCCAACCACACGAGTAATAGAAGAAGTATATGGAGATCGATCATGTCGCAAAGGTTTTGTCACAGTTGAACGCAGCAAGGCCGCCAAAGGATACGCTCATTCGTGGAAGAACCCGAGAGTAATGAACTATTCGCAGATGTTGGCAAAGCGGCTAGTCGAAAAGCAAAGAGAGGACTTGGTAGAGGTCAGAATAGATGAAAAGAACCCGGATAAGTTCTTTTTGCTTGGTTCGTCGTTGTCCAGCACTGAGAGATTGGAGGTCTTGGAATTTCAGACCTCCAACATCGAAGTGTTCGCCTGGACCCCATACGACATTCCAAGCATTGATCACAACTTCATCTGTCACCAACTCAATGTCCACCCTTCTGCCAGACCAATAATTCAGCGCACCCGCAGATCGGCACTCCACCACGCCGAAATAGTGGCAGAAGAAGTAGGAAGCCTACTGGAGGCAGGGGCAATCAAAGAGGTGCACTACCCAAGATGGATCTCCAACACCGTCGTAGTGCCTAAGAAGAATGGCAAGTGGCGTGTCTGTGTCGACTACAAGACAGTCAACAAGGCGTGCCCAAAAGACAGCTTTCCTCTACCAAGGATAGATCAATTGGTAGACCTAACGGCGGGGCACAACCGACTTAGCTTCCTAGATGCATACAGAGGCTACCATCAAATTGCCATACACGAACCAGATCAGGAAGTGACATCCTTCACAACTCTAAGAGGACTCTACTGCTACAAGGTCATGTCTTTTGGCCTAAAGAACGCAGGGGCGACATTCCAACGGATGGTCACAAAGATGTTCGAACCGTTGTTAGGCAGAACAATAGAGGCTTACATTGACGATATGGTGGTCAAAAGCAAGGATGAGAATGACCATCTTAAGGATCTAGGTGAGATGTTTGAGATCCAAAAGAAGCATAAGTTACGCTTCAACGCGTCGAAATGTGCATTCGGAGTAGGATCCGCAAATTTCGGCTTCCTAGTGACCAACCGGTATAGAGGCGACCCTCCCGATCAAGGCAATTCAGATCCGAGAGACCAAACTCACCAAAGACGCAACATCTCACCGCATGGCCACGCTCAATCGGTTCATAAGTTTGCCGTCAGACAGACTACTTACGACCATTCTTCCATGCTCTAAAAGCCAAGTTTGAATGGGACGATTTAATGTGACCAGTGCTCGAAAGCTTGAAGGAATACATGTCTTCTCCACCACTACCAGAACTCCAATTCCCGGAGAAGAACTCTTCTTGTACCTAGCGCCTCGCAAAGACGCAATCAACAAGCAAGATTGGTCCGCGCAGGCGAATCCAACATCTGCCCATTTCCTATGTCAACAAGACATTATTAGGCGCCGAAACAAGGTACTTGCCACTGGAGAAACTGGCATTGGCCTTGATGATGGCCTCAAGGAAGTTATCGCATTACTTTCACGCCCACACCATAGTTGTTCTCACAGCCTTCCCATTAAAGGCTTTATTTGAAAGGGTGAACTTTTCTGGGCGAATTTTGAAGTGGGCAGTAGAGTTGGGGCAATACAACATCAAGTTCCAACCCAGAACCGTAATAAAGGCACAAGCATTGGCAGATTTTTTCGCAGACCACACCAGAAGTCATCACATTCGCTTCATGACCTAATCAAACAACCGAACTAGGGATGGAAGTTGACGTCGGAATAACGCAACCCCTAGTACTGGTTACTCAGTCAGGCCCCAAGGTAAACCAGAGTAAAGAAAGGAAGAAAGAAACAAACCATGCTACACCAAGTCAGGACTCACCGACAAATGAAGACTTGGTGCAAAAAAGTAAGGGCGACAATGAGCATGGACTCTGAAGAAAACACCAGCATCATGGAAGATCCCAAGGCATCATCTGATCCCTCCACCTGCTGGAAGTTGTTCGTCGGAGAGATGTGGAAGCTCTTCGTGGATGGAGCATCCAACTGGCATGGAGCAGGACTTGGCATAGTCCTCATCTCTCTAGACGGCCTAATAGTGGAGCAGGCGATCAACCTTGGCTTCCCAGCATCAAACAACGAAGCAGAGTATGAAGCGCTTCTTGCAGGTCTCAAGTCATCATTTCACATGAAGGCCACCGAGCTAATGGTCTACAGCGACTCGCAGCTGGTGGTTCACCAAATATCTGGCGACTACGAGGCAAAGGATGACAGAATGGCCAAGTACCAAGAATTGGTCGGAACAGAGATAAAGAAGTTTGAAGTGGTGAGGATAGAACAGATCGGCAGAGAAGAAAATAGCAGAGCAGACGAACTCGCAGGCTTCGCCTCAATGGCAGACACCTCCATTCCTTACCCACTACTAATCGACTACCTGCCTAGACCAAGCATTGAAGACCCAGAAGCAGAAGAGGTATGTTGTGCAGAATTAGGCCCTTCTTGGATGGACCCCATCATATTGTTCCTGAAAGACTAAGATCGCACGAAGAGAAGAAAGAAGCCAACAGAATAAGAGCAAAGTCACAGCGATTTTGGCTCTCCCCATCCTTGGCATTATACAAGAAGTCATTCTCAGGACCTTACTTGAAGTGTGTTCACCCCAACAAAGTGGAAGCATTCCTATTCGAAATACATGAGGGTCTATGTGGTAGCTATCAAGGAGGAAGGTCACTGGCATACAGAGCAATTTCGCAAGGATACTGGTGGCCATACATGCAAGCAGATTCGGAGAAGTATGTTAAAAAGTGCGAAAAGTGTCAAAAGTTCGCACACCAAATACACCAACCTGCCAGAGAACTTCTACTCTAACTAGCCCATGGCCCTTCGCAATGTGGGGATTGACATAGTAGGCCCACTTCCAACAACACCAGTAACAGAGTTCTTTCTGTCAGAACCGACTACTTCACAAAGTGGGTGGAAGCAAGTCTCAAGGCCAATCAAGGAGAAAGATGTAAAGAAGTTCGTCCGCGTATCATCACTCGATTCTAAGATACCAAAGGCATTAATCTCGCATAACCAAGACTCCGCCTCGACGGCAGAATTTTCAGAGGCTTTTGTGAAGAATACAAGATAGAGTTCTACAACTCTACACCGGCATATCCCCAAGCAAATGGTCAGGCAGAGGCATCAAACAAAGTAGTCTTGGATGGATTAAAGAAAAGGTTAGAGCAGGCAAAAGGCAAGTGGGCAGAAGAGTTCCCCCATGTTTTATGGGCTTACCGCACCACGCCTCGACGATCAACAGGAGAAACACCATTCTCCTTAGCCTACGGCATGGAAGCATTCATCCCATTAGAAGTTGGCCTCCCCACAATTCAAAGCGAAAACTTTGATCCAGACTTAAATGGCGAAGCCATAGCATTGGAGCTTGACCTTGCGGAAGAAAGAAGAGACAGAGCATTGGTCCACATCGCCTCTTACCAACAAGAGTTGTCCAGAAAGTATAACAAAACAGTGCATCCAAGACAATTCAAGATCGGAGATTGGCATCGCAAGAAAGTAATGGGAAACACCTTAGTTCCAGGAGATGGCAAGTTGGGACCTAATTGGGAAGGACCTTACAAAGTGGTCGGATTAGCAGGCAAAGGGGCATACCACTTGGAAGATGAGAACGGCAAAGCAATTCCCAGGCCATGGAACACTGCAAATCTCAAGTTGTTTTATTTCTAGTTTTTTTTTTCTTTTTAAGTATGTGTAATTTTCTACTTTCTCAATAAAACAAATCGATTCTTTTTCAGCATAATTGTCTTCAGTAGAAAATAGCTCTAGCAAATTAGTAGCATTGTAACCATAGTTGGCCGGAATAACCAACTATGACCCTTCCTAAGCCCAAAATTAGGATCCAGGCTGCAGGACGTTTTGGTCGGAATAACCAAAACACTTTATTCTAAGTTGGCTAGAAAAACCAACCTAGAGGTTGGCTGGATTAAACCAACTCTTTGTACTCTTCAGCCGAAGTAAGCGTATGGCTGAAGAGTGGTTGGCTGGATTAAACCAACTCTTTGTACTTCACCGGCACGCCAGATGATCGAAGAGTGGTTGGTCGATTAAACTAACTTTGTACTCTTCACCAAGTAAGTATGGTCAAGAGTGGTTGGTCGATTAAACCAACTTTTGTACTCTTCAAAGTAAGCGATGGTCAAGAGTGGTTGGCTGGATTAAACCAACTTGTAGACACCCCATTTTGACTGGCCGCAAGACTTGGGCGCTTTCTTTTGATTACCCGATGATGACAATTAGAATGTGTTTCTCACAGAATTCTCAGTAAAAGAA
This sequence comes from Camellia lanceoleosa, assembly GCA_025200525.1. NCBI lineage: Eukaryota > Viridiplantae > Streptophyta > Magnoliopsida > Ericales > Theaceae > Camellia > Camellia lanceoleosa. The sequence goes on along the minus strand of CM045761.1, from coordinate 3,600,052 downwards.
AATGGAATTTGACCTTTAATCCCAACCTTCACCATTATGGCCAAATTATTTTAAAATATTGAATATTTCATTAATTTAGTATTTTTGTAATTTTTCATAATTTTATGTGTTTGTTCATACTTTTAGTGTATTTTATATAAAAGAAAATAATAAAACAAATTATATTATGTGTTTAAAATTATTATATTATATGTTTAGTATTTTATATAAAATTATATTAGTATATTATATGTTTAATATTTTGGTATAAATTACATATTTTTATATATTTTATATAATAGATTATATGTATATAAATATATATTATATAATATTTATATTATATATATATTATATAATAAAACTAATAAAATTTGATGTCGGTCACTTTGGTCATTTACATCTCCCAAATCAAACATATATATATATATATTATATTATATTATATGCATGTATGTATATATTATATAATATTACTAATATTATATTATATTAATTTGCCTATATAAGGCATTGAATCAGAGGCTCGTAAAAAACTAATTCTAAAAAGGGAGAATTCTAGGCATATTACATAAGTGTGATTGTCACATATCAAACATACTACCATGAGGCTTAATGCTTACTTGATACACTGCTTGAATGCTCGGATGAAGGCTAATCACTGAATTGGGATACTTTGATTCATGTATATATGAGATCACCATTTTCAGTGATACATATTCAAAACATTTCTTTCAAAACAAACATGGAATCAAACGTTCCAACTTTTCGTGAAATTAGTCTATACTTGTATGTTACATATAGAACAAGAGCATATATTGTACATAAAAACCACATCATGATTAATAGAGGCCGATCTTTGATTGGGTGAGTAGGGTGTTCAATTATTGACCTTCCCCTCTCATACCTAAGTTCCCGAACCAAGACACTTTGGTAACGACGGACTAATGGCCTTTGGCACGAGTCACGGGTTTCCTAAATTTCCCATAAATATTTAGGTGGAGACTCGAACTGCAAAGCAAATTCCATTTTGGCATTTGATTCAAACATCGATTTTCCAAAAACAATCACGGATTTGGACTCTTTTTGTGTTTCCACTGTTTCACATTGCACTTGTGAAATCAGATTCAGAACCAACACACAAGTGGAGTCCGAACTGTAAGGGCTATTTCATTCTTCCGAAAGGGAGCGCGAAAAGCCGAGCTACACAACTCTTTGTACTCTTCAGCCGAAGTAAGTGTATGGCTGAAGAGTGGTTGGCTGGATTAAACCAACTCTTTGTACTCCTCAGCCGAAGTAAGCTATATTGGCTGAATAATGGTTGGCTGGATTAAACCAACTCTTTGTACTCCTCAGCCGAAGTAAGCTATATTGGCTGAAGTGTGGTTGGCTGGATTAAACCAACTCTTTGTACTCCTCAACCGAAGTAAGTTATATCGGTTGAAGAGTAGTTGGCTAGATTAAACCAACACTGGATACTCTTCAGCCGAAGTATCTATATCGGCTGAAGAGTGGTTGGCTAGTAAGTTAGATAGCCATAACCGAGATCACAGTTGCAAGCATACATACACAAAACCGGAATAAGAGTTGAAGAAGATTTTTTCATTGAAAAGTACAAAGCAAGTATAAGGGCCGCAAATTTGCATAAAGATCAAATACAAAAGAAAAGAAAGGAAACAAAATCAACAGAAAAGTCCATCAATTTCAGCATCAAAATCTGCATCAGCATCCGTCCGGATTCCGGTGTCGGTTGGGAGCATGGTTTGAGCTGGGAGCTCGGTCTCAACTTGAACCTCGGCCTCGCTTGGTCGCTTTTGTCGGGCTAGCACCGTCTGTTAGGTCTTCAATGATTGGCTCCAACCGAAGTGTTTGATTATCTTGTTGTTCATTGACGACCGGGGTGAGAGTTGGCTCCTCATCCTCATCATCATTATCATCATCATCATCACCATCTTCATCATCACCGGACCCCTCAAGAAGTTGCCTTTGGCGATCGGGCAAGATATTATAAAGCGAGGCCGAAATAGAGTACGTTGGAGCATTGTAGACCTCGGTGTCAGGCGTACAACCGAGCTGCTCCACCGCACTCCTCCAGTCACATTTGAAAAATAAGTCCTTTGTTGCGTTGCACTGGAGGGTGTAGGCGTCTTCGGCTTTCTTAAAACCTTGTTTTTCGGCTTTCTTAATGCCCACCTTCTGGGCCATTATCTCTGTCTTTTGTCTTTTCGATCTTTGCCAAAATGCACAGGTATTTGTCTTTCACCTCGTTAGCAACCTTCGCTTTTTCAATCGAATTAGCAAGCTTGGCCGACCATTCTCAAAGACGAGTTCGGCCATTGTTTTTGGCTTCTAGCTCTACCGACTTTTGCTTCGGCCTCCGCCATGGCCTCCCTTGTATTTCGCCTAAGTTACATGACCCTCCTGTGTGTAACTTGGTTTTTCTGGATGGCCTGCAAAAGAGAAGTAACGTTAGCCGGACTGAAAGTTGGGAAAAATTAGAAAGAAAGAAGAAAGCTGTTTACTAGGATCATGGACTTGGTTGAAGACCGAATGGACTTCGCCTGGTGTGAGCCGCTTATAATGGTGCTCCATGTCCTTGGGAAGGCACACACTTTTGGCCGTGTTGAAAGCCATCAAGTGGTCCTTCTCGAGACCATCAATCAAGCGGTGATATCTCTGCTAGAGGTGAGGATAGAGCCCATTTGGAGGACGAGGCGCCTGGCTGACCGCCCGGCTGAGGGCTTTGCCGAGGGCTTGGGAGGACTTGGTGGCGGAACTGCCTCGCCCTCGACAAGTCGTGGGCCCGACGGCTAGTCCAGCGACTTGTTTCGCGAGAGGTGGATGGTCATTGATGGAAGGGCCACCACGGCCTCAAGAACCGGCCGCTTGTGGTATTTCTACTGGTTTGTTGCGTTAGCAATGCCTTCACGGCTTTTTTTGCCATTTCGCTACGTGAGAGGGATTAGGTTTATCCGAGGCAAGGATGGGTTGGTTGTGGTGCTTCTTCGAGAAGAAAATCAACCACCTCGCTGCATCACCGCCAGAACGGTAGGTCGGCTGGAAATTTAGAAGTTTTGCCCAACTTCTTTCCTTAACCCGTAGTGCGGCGCGCAGAATACCTAGGTTGGGGTAGCCGTAATTCGATAGGAGATGGGCCTTGTCTGCAAAGGAAGACAACTGTTAGTCCGGTGCAGAATGAAAACCGAATTAAGAGAAAAGGATGAGTTGGAACCGAAGTATGTATACCAGGTTCTCATTTTTTCCAATTTCTTCTTTGGCCAGGAATCTGGGCTTGATGATCTTCGAAGTTCCCAGACACCCAGAAGAAATCATCATCATTTAAGTCTTTGTCCGGTGTTTTTTTTATTATTTTCTCTCGGCCACGGCGTATTCTTAAATAATAACACCAGCCGTCGTCTTTGGATCCTAATGAGTATTGGTAGAAAATTTCGGCTAAACCGAGGTTGAGGCCGGCTTGGCGGTTTAACGCGTCTACGCCCATTATTATACGGTATGTGTTGGTGGATACCGGTTGGGCATAGTCCGGTTTGTCTAAGGAATTTGATATTAAAGGTTGGACTAGGAATCTAAGTCCGATTTCTATTATTGATTGAATGGTAAAGCGGACAAAGCCTTCGTTGTCCCATGGGTCAACGCCTTTGTTCGCTAAGGTAAGGTTTACATCTACCGAATGTTGTAATCCTTTCGAATTCGCTAGGCCTCCCGGTTTCTACTAGGAACCTATATTTCCCATTTATTGTATAAGTTAAAAATAATTTAGCTCGGCTGAGAAGATGTGCTCAAAAGCTCCTGCTGAGCCAAGCAGAGGAGTGCCCGGGCAACCTAAGTCCGCAAAGTGGAAAAATAAGGTGTTAAGCATGATCGCTGACCGTGCTACAAAAACAAAACAAGAGAAGACAAGTCTTACTTCGCCACGCGGTGCTATAGGATCTACCACTTTCAACAAAGTACTTTTTATCTTGGCTCGACAGATGTTTGGTTATCTCCTTCTACCTATGGATTTGTTACTCCTTAAGCATCAAAGGGCAATTTTTCTCGAGTTTGGTTTTGAAACTCAAAAGTTGGCTTAGCAATCAAGGCTTAGTTTGGCCTAGGGCCTAAATTCATAGTTCGGTGAGTTTTTATTTTGCCATCGTGAATCAGATGGTTACCCATTGAAACTACTGTGATATGTACAAGTTCTAGTTCGGTTCCAGTCTACCTAAATCTTTACATAGCAAAACTGTTTCCTAGTTCGGTTGGACGTGTTTTTTGGATCAAATAAGTGTTCTACTTGCTATTACTTGAAGATTCATGAGGTTCTACAGACAAAGTTTTTCAGAACGTACAAATGCAGTGGAAGAAAAACAAAGCGTTTTGCAAAAACACACGAAACAGATTGATGTGGAGCAAACAAAAGCCAAAACAAAATAAAAACAAGGTTTATGATACTTACCAGGGAAAGCAGAAGAGCTGGAAATGGAACAGCAACAGTAAAAAAGCGAGAGCTCAGAGGTTGCAAGAAGATTGAAGAGAGAGAGAGCACAAGAAGTGAAGAGTAAAGGTAGATCGAGAAAATGAAGGGAATGTTTTGTGTAAAGTGAAAAATGGCGGGAACTGTTCAAAAATTACGGAGTACGAGGGCGGCAAGCATAGCCAGAATAGCCAATAAGAGCCTGCCACGTGTCACTGGAAAGGGAAGCGTCTCAGTTGCTGCAGTTGAAGAGACGTTTTGACCGGACGTACACAGCTCGGCTTGATATGTAGCTCGGCTGGAGAAGCTAAGGGGTTTTTTTAGCTCGGCTGGAAAGGTTAAAACTCTAGCTCTACCGATGGATTCGCAATCCCTATCATGCTACACAGATGGGATTAAGGGGCAATTGAGAGGGTAATTTATACAGATAAATTGGGCCGAGCTAGGATAGTGGGCCGCTCTTTGGGCCATTTTGAGAAGGCTAAGAAAGATGGGTCAGATGGCGCCTAGACAAGTAAACTACCGGTGCCGACGTAAGGAGGCTTGGTCCTGCCTATTGGTTGTTATCTCTTGCATTGATTGGAACCGAGGTATGTTGAGCCTGCTCGGGACCCGATCATAGGCTAGCTCGGCTTAGTTTTTCTATGGACAACTCACCTTTTCACATGAGACCGGGTAGGAGAAAGAAAGCAGAGCCAAGGTGATCATAGTTCGGCCTTCTGATTAGTTCGATCGTAGCACATGGAAACCGGGGTGTGCTAAGCCCTTAAGAGGACTTGGTTCTGCAGATAGTTCGGCTCAACTCTCTTATGGTTAGTTCGGTCTTAGCATGGGAAAGCCAAGGTAAGAGAAAGGAAAGTAAGGGGCCGAACTAGCGGTTACTTCGGTCATATTGGAGTCCGGCCGTGTTAAAACCATGTCACTTGGTTCAAGCAGTGAGGGGGGTGTTGAAAGAAGCAGAATCTTTCAGGAGTATGAATCCTAAGAGGACTCTACATGGAGCAATAAGAGTCCTACTTGGATTGTGCCACACGAAACCTATAAAAGCTCACCTATATCACCTTTGGAGAGGTAACACAACTTGATTTTCTGAATACACAGAGCTTTTGTCTATTTGTCAAGCTTACTGACTTAGGCATCGGAAAGGTTTCCGGCACAAACCCGCCGGCTAGCTCACGTTTGTATTTTCAGGTGATAAAGCGATGTCGTACGGAGGAACGCAAACTTGATCAGCAGGATTATACGAGAAGATGTATTTCTTTCCCGTACAATTTTGTATATCTCCAATGCAATTTTAATTATTAGACTGACATATTAAATAATAAGATAAAGTAGCGATGGTAGGATAATTATCTCTTTTTGGTTTCGTTTGGAAAGAAGGGGGTTTGGGTTGGGTTGGGTTGGGTTGGGTTGGGTTGGGTTGGGTTTGGGTTGGGATTATTTTAGTCACAAAAAAATAAAATATATTTTTTAATTTAATAAGATAAAATATCACATCTTTGTAATTTAATAAGACAAAATATATTTTAGGCACGAAAGGGGTAATTTGGGAAGTTAATACAAGTTGCCAATTAAAGTCAGACACGTGTCAACTCGTATTGATAATAATGGATATGCGTGGCACTAGAACAATCAAGAGATATAAGGTGATATGGTCTGACGGTTACTCACAAAGTCAAAATTCAGAATCAGGAAAGAAGTCTAACTGCAACTGCAATGTGGCGTAGTGAGACTGACTGTGACAGAGCATGTTCAGCAATCATGGAAGGACATTTCGACGGTTGGAAGCCCACTTCGACAGTTATCATTGAGAAGTATAAATAGCAGAGAAGGCACCAGAATGAAAGATCTAGACTCAGATCAAAAAATCAGTTTTATTTACTTTATTTTCACTTCTAGTTTTTACAGTTCTTTACATTTCTGTATTTCAAATTCCTGTACTGCATTTCATTCATAGGAGTAGTTTCAAATAGTTTGTTATTGTAAACCTCTACGAGGCTGGGTCAGATCATTGTAAGTTTTTCATTTTATTTAATAAAATTCTGAAATTATTCTTCACTTAGTTATTATTTATTAAATTCTCCTAAACAAGTCATCAGTAAAAGTCCTCTTCATTGAAACTGAAAGAACTAAAACACAATCGTCTGATAATTGGTTGGCAATTAATCTTCTATAAGGACTGATTGATCTTTACTGGCACGCTTAAAATTACAATATTAACCTTCGAAAGTCAAAAAAGCCAACAATAACATAAATACACTTAAAAAGTATAATATTTGTGAAAAAAATTCACTAAATGCCAAAAATATAATATATATATATATATATATATGAAAATTCCGTACATTTTTCGTATTTTTATGTATTTATTTTTAAAAAAATATTTTTTCATAAATATTGTATTATTTAGATATATCTAACTAAAGTACACCTAAAAAAATAAAAAATAAAAAATATTTAAAATTTTAAAAATATTCACTAAAAATAAAAAAAAATACAAAAAATAGAATACTCAATTTTTAAAAAATTAAATTCAAAAAATTAAAATCAAACACAATAATTGTCATTTTTTTATTATTATTTAGGGTCATATAATTATTTGGTTCTTCCTTTAATTGGTTATACTAACAATACGAAAGTCTAAAAAGACGCAATAATTACTGGTGCAACAAGGGGATGGTAGGCCCACTAAAAAATAAAATAAATTAAAAAGTTAATAAAATAAATGTTATATTTAAATTAATAAAATATCATATTTAAATTATAATTATTTCATTTTTAATTAAAAAAATATAATTATTTCATTTTTTTCTCAAAAAAAAAAAAAAAAAAATCATCCCAAACGAAATGCATTTTACTAAACTAAAATAGTCAAACAAATTTTAAAAAAAATACTATAAAAGTTATTCCCAAACAAAATCTCAGTATGCATGACCTCCGCCAAAATTAAAAAGGGTAAAACATCCCACAAATTCAACTTATTGTTGGTTTGGGATGTTTTAAAAAAGTGTACTTTTTGATTTATTGGTTTATATGAGTTGGGTTTGGGTTAGATTTGATGTGTTGTGTTAGAGATGTGATGTGATTTAAATAAGATGATGTAACTTAAATAAGATAGTGACTTTTTGTATTATTTAATGTACTCCAAACCAAGCCTTAAAGTAGCATCAATCATGTAAACTAGACTTTTCTGTTATTAATCCTATTTTAGACTAACAGATTTGGCTGATACCTTTAAACAAAAAATACTCTCACTATATACTTTAAAAATAGCCTACAATAAATGTCGGTTTAAATTTGAACAATTCTAGATACACATCAAAAATATTGTGAAATATTTAATATATAAATCAGATTTACTTGAGATATGAGTTCCATCATACAACTGGTAAATTTTAAGGGTTGTTTAGAGTGTCCTAAATAAGTATATTTTTTATCTTTTTAGACTAAAAAATTGAAGAAGAAAATATGAATATTTGGGTTAACTTTTTGACTTTTTATGAAAAAAATGTGTAATAAAATTTTGTAAAAATTAATTTGTAGAAAAAAATTAAAATTGAGAATTGTGCAACCGTAATCGCATATCTTCTTTCCAAATGTATTTTTGTTCATGTATTTTGTACACAACTTATTATTTAATTGTAATATATCATGTCAATTATACTTAAATTTGATTCAGACATTTTAATTTTTTTTTATATATGTTGTATTTTATTTTTAAATCCATATTATTATTATTATTTATTTTTTTATTTTTTTTGATAGGAGGGAAATATATAGATAATTAGAATTCGGCTACAATCCTAGAGAGTGAGACCTGGGGTGCTACTGTGATTATCACAGTGGCGATCTGTTGTGGGATTTTTTTTTTTTTTGAATCTTTTTTTGATAATTTAAACCGTTCATATTGTAAAATTTGTCGAGTATATTATCTATATAAAAAATCAAGTTAATAAAAAATCCGTAACCCCATGATTAGATTCAAATTGTTTTACAAAAATTATCAAGATAATGTCAACCGTTTATTTATTAAAAAATAAATATGCTCTTGTTATAAAGCTATAGATTTTTAATCAATTTAATTTCTTATATGAATGATCTATTCAATAAATTCTACAATATGAACTGTTCATATTATAAAAAATAAATTCTAAAAAAAAGCCCCACGGACTCACAACAGCACCCCCAGGTTAGCTAGGGCCGAGCTCTAAGAGAGAGAAGAGACTGTAGAGCATAAAGGTAGAACATTATAGATATCATAGGATCACCGTACAGATGAGAAAGAGAAGCAAATAAAAAGAGACTCCAAAACACAATAGAGGACACTGAAAAGCTGGACAACTAGCTCAACTGGAACCCCCATGTGAGCTTGACTTGACGTGACCTGACCCAATCTTTATTCATAGGCTCTTACTAATGGGGCCTGGCATCTCTCACACTGTCCTTCATCAACCTCACTGCACCCTGCAACACATTCACAAAAATAACAACCAAAAAATCAAAACACAAAAATAGTAGTTAGTAGATACTTAGATCTGATGAATGTCATCTGATTTAGGTCTTTTTGAGAAGTGTCAAAAAAAAAAAATTAATTTATTAATTTATTTAGATTACATAATTAAAAAAATTAATTTTTTTTAAACGCTTCCTCAAACAATCCTAAAGAAAAACATATTTCATTGATAGTTGTTTGTGTCTTGGTTTATATAATATCTAATCTACCTCGTACGTGTTTAAGATCACACTTACTGTAAAATATATTTTTGTAATAACGCACACAAGATAGGTAAAATATGGGGGTGAGATACCCATTTCTTAAAGATCGTTGAGAAACGGTTATCCGGGTTTACCCAAAAACTTGATCTAGCCATTCGCTTTTAATCCATTTGGAATAAATAAAACTAGCACTCAATTTGTTTGGATAAAAAAATATATTTTTTGAAGTCTGTTACAGCAAAAATTGAAGTTGAACAAGAAAATATTTTTTAAACCAAAGTCTCAAATGTTGCCACACTACCACCAATGTTATCATTTTCACCATCACATCATCATTAATACTACCGCCGTTACTGCCACTACTACAAAAATGTTTAAGATCTCAAAGTTGACAACTCCCATGATCTCAAAATAATATAGATTAATCAGCTGTTCTTATTTTTTTTTTTTTTTCTGGACCAATCAGAGATGATTGGGATTATGGGGGTTGTGTCTGGGGTCCGTAGCATTGTTGGTCACTACTACCAGTGATACAACTATTAGTATTTTTTTTTTTTCAAGGACACAAATATTAAAAGGAAAATTTACGGATAAATCCCATATGAAGGACTGTTATTCCATTTAATCCCAAGAGTTTTTTAATAGACGGATTGGTCCTATTCTTTTTAAGGAATGTTTATGTTTTACTGGAGTACCCTTTTGTGTGTTTAATGTTGGGAGAAAAGAGGTGCGCGTTTGTGATTAGATTGGTAAGACGTGGAAGCTAATATTCCGTGACCGTGATTTGGTGGAGTGAATCACGGTGGTGGTGGTTTTCTTCTCCTTTGTGGATTTCGTAATGTTGATTTGGCCGTTTTCGAAAGGGAACAGGGATTTGCAGGGAAGTGTCTGCCACGATGACACAAGGTTTGTGCTTGTTTATGGTTTTTCGTTTTCAACATGTGGCTGATGTTTGTGTTTCTTTGGATTGGTGGTTGACGAAGTTGATTTGTTTATGAAACATGCACGTTGGTGTTTTGAAGTGTGTGTTTCCTGGTTTTTTCGTTTTTACATGGGTCAGATGTGTGTGATTCGTCACATTATGGGATGGGTAGTCGTGATTATGTCGGGGGTTTTTATTTAGGTGTTAGATCGACTTCCCTTTGGCTCAATTTCTGGGTTCACTGTGTATTTAACATTGCACACGAAGCAATTTTTGTTTTATATGGGTCTGGTAAGAATCTGGAAAGTTACTTCCTTCAAACAACTGGTAAATGAAGATGGTGTATTTACTGTTGCACACAAACGAATGTTAATATTGTTCCACTGCATCATTGAAGGAAGTAAATGTTTATATTGGCAAATACACCATGTTTAGTGTTAGGGAATGGTAACGTTGGCTCAATTTTTTGTGTTCAATGTTTATTTCCCAACGCATAGTAACCGATTTCCATCCTAAACGGGTCTGGTAAGCATGTGAAAAATGATAATTCTAAAGGGGTCTGTTAAGTTTGGACAATGAATTCCTTCGAACAACTGGTAAATAAACATGGTGTTTTTACCACTGCACATTAAGCAATATTCATATTGATGCAGTTTTCATTTTGAAGGAAGTTAATATTTACATGGACAATTACACCATGTTTAATTATCAGTGTTCTGGGTGTAATGTTGACATTGATTATTGGATGGCCATTTGTTATTCATTTGGGGTTGTGTGCATAGACTGCCGTGTGTGATGTGCACGGCATAGTGTCATATGAATTTGTAATATTTTTTTTGTTTTCATCTATTGGTCGTTATTATGTTCTGAATAACAATGTGTAACTGGAAAACGCAAATGTAATGTGTACCCAATATGTGATTGGTACAACGTTTATTTTTACATCATTCTATTGACGTTTTTTGTAGCCAATTTCTGATTGCTACAATGTTTATTTGATGCTTAGCTGTGGATGTTGCACTTTTGATGTCAGGTAACGTATGGCCAAACCAATGCTGTTGTTCGTTTGTGTCACGGATCCACGTTTGACAAGGTTGTCGATGTTATTTGTGGTAAGTTTACTGGGTTGGTGCCAGGCCTTGTGTACATGATGTTCGACATTCCCGGTTACAATAAGTTCAAGGTGGATTGCGATGATGACATCCAGAATATGTTGTCCCTTACCAAGTCATTTGGTCTTGATCATATAAATGTCCTCATTCAATTACGGGCTGGCGGGTCTGCTAATGAATGTGCTGTGGTGGATTGTGCGAAACAAGTTGGCGTAACTCCAAATCTTTGGGCAACATTTGACAAGGAGGACCGCATGGATTTGTTGCCAACGTATTGTCCACATAAATCAAAGTATTATTTGTTTGCCGAATGGGCGTACGGGATTACAGATGTGGGCCAATGTTTTGGAGGGGGCGCAAATGAGTTTCGGACTGTGCTTGCTAAGTTCGCTGTGGAATCTGGTTTTCAATATAAGTATGTGAAAAATGATGCATTGCGCGTTACAGTTGTTTGCAAATTTGCAACGTCTTCGGGATGCTCGTGGATGATACATGCGAGGGTGATGCCATCAAATGGAGTTTTATGCATTCGAAGGTTCGATAATTTGCACACTTGTGGTGTTGCTGTGCGCACGTATAGGAACCCCCGTGACCGTTCGAATCGGTGTCGATGTGATTGCGCATGTTCAGAATCAACCGCTGACACGCCCGACAGATGTAGTGTTTGATATGAAGAATGATTACGGGTTAGATATAAGTTATCGAGTTGCATGGTTGGGTGTGGAGAAGGCTAGGGGTATAGTGTATGGGGATCATGCTATGTCATTCGACCAACTCAGATGGTATAGTAATGCGGTCATAGAGAAAAACCCGAACAATTATATTAAGCTTGAGTTTGATCAGAAGTCTACAAGGTTTGTAAGATATTTTATTTCATTTCGTGCATGCATAGACGGGTTCAATCAATGTCGCCCATTGATTTTCCCCGACTAACGCTTTTGAAGGGCCGATTCAAGGGGAATTTACTCGCTGCAACGTCTAAGGATGGCAACCAAGGTTAGATTGTCATTTTTTGATTATTTACATGTCATTGGCATGTTGTCCTTCTCAAGTGGAAAATATAAAGGAGAAGAATTTAGCTATGGTCGTTACACAACCATGAACCATTTCGCTAATTTTACTAAAATTCAATACGTAGATTTCTTTTTCAATTTGCAAAGGTGTCATTACATTATGCTCGTGTCATGTTTATATTGAACTCACATATTTCCTTTTTTCAACAAAAAAACAAACATTACAAACATTGTTGGTATACATTCCTGCTCATTTGATTTTGTCCTTCCTGCTTCAATTCTTTGTTGTGTTTATTTTCAGGTTTATTTCCAATTGCTTTTGCAATTGTTGATTCCGAAAATACGGCCAACTGGGAGTGGTTTTTGAAGCAGCTAACACATGTTGTTGATAGTAGCCGTAATATTACATTCATATCTGACCGTAATGCTGGTTTGCTTCAGTCCATGCCTACCATCTTCCCATCGGCACATCATGCGTATTGTCTCCTACATCTCCAAATGAATTTGCGAGACCAAATGAAGTATGTGAATGCAACGCATAAGTCTGGACTGCTGCGTAAGTTGCGAGAATGCGCTTATGCACCCACGGTGACATGTTTTAATCAGAAAATGGATGTACTAAAACAGTCCAACCCAGTGATCATTGAAAACTTCATGAGAGATTTGCATCCCAGTCACTGGGCAAACGCATATTTCAGGTACGTGTCGCCCATGTTTGTACACATTTCGTCCAATGTTTTAACTGTCACACTATGGCTCCTTCTTGTTTTGGGTGTATTTTTTTGAACCCCAACGGTTTTGGATACTTTACTCTTAATGTACTAAACCTGCCCCCATGTGTGTTGATTATTATTTTTTAAAGGGGTCAACGTTACGGCGAAATGTGCTCCAACGCAGCGGAGTCGTTCAACAATTGGATCAGTCAAGCACGCCACCTTCCCATCACCCATTTGGTTGACACAATAAGAGGGAAAATAATGGAAAAAAGGACAAAGCGTAGGCTGAAATCTAGTCAATGGACCGGCGTTATATGTCCAAAAATGGAGAAAAAGTTGGAGACCGAGTGACAAACAGGTAGGTCCTGGATTGATAGTCAAGTCGACGATAATGTGTACGAGGTTCATTCTCACCCGGTGATGGTTGACCTTAACAGACGCACTTGTTCATGTTACCAGTGGCAGTTGAATGGCTTTCCATGCTCGCATGTGCTTGTTGCTTTTCAAAATAGCGGTAAGAACGTGTATGACTCGGTGGACTTTTACTATAGTGTACATAAATACAAGGCATCGTATTCCGAAGCTGTTTTTCCTATTCCTACAGTGGGCAAGCCGACATTCAATCCTAATGACTACTTCATTGCACCACCCAATGTCAAGCGTCCCCCCGGAAGGCCTAAGCGTAAAAGGATTCCTTCGAAAGGAGAGGTTATTCAACGCATCCGCTACCATGCTATGCAAGATGGGGAACCACAACAAGAAGACATGCAAGGAGCCGATGTAGTCGCCTCATTTTTCAAAGTACATTGTTACAATGCGTACTCATTTCAATTTGTAGTTGTGAACATTTGAATTTCGCACGTTTTCTCTTTTTCGTACTTCAGGATGCGGACAAATTCTTCCTTCTGTAACTGACAATGTTGAACTTTATTTCACGCTATTTCTCGCGAAAATTATATACTTATGTCCAATTGCAATCTGATTACATTACTTTCACGTATGTTGGTATTACTTGTTATGCCACCTTTTACATTAGGTTGCTTTTGGTCCACCTTACCACACAGGTACCACATTGGCGTTCCTTCCACATGACACTTCTTTTGGTCTGTTCCGATCGCTGAGTAATGAATCAGACTACAACGTTCTCGACTACGCCCATAAACAATTGCAGTGTTATTACAATTCCTTTTTCGTATGATCACCAATTACTGGGATTTCCATGCTGGGTTGTAATGCATGTGTCTAAGTTTTGTAATAGTTGACGATTGCGTTAGAATTCAAAGGGACAGGCTACAGCTATGTCATCCCGACAGATTGAAATGCCGGGTCGTTGTAAACATAACATACTCATAATGGCATGAACATACCATCTTCAATTGAGACACCTAACATCGCATTTAAACCCATCACGTCACAATATTAACAAGTCCAAAACCATTTCTTACTTGCACTCCGGACTAGTGAGAGTAAATTAGTACATCCATTACCCTCACACCAACTGGTAAATAATCTGGAAAAATGACTTCCCTCAAACAACTCATAAATATAGATGGCGTATTTAGCATTGCATCATTGGAGGAAGCAAATATTTTTTTTCACGAAGACACCATGTTCAGTGTTAGATTATACTATTCAGGTTAACATCAAAGCTAACATTATTCCAGCAAACAGTTACGACCTACTATTCAATTAAACAGCTACGCAGACATTATTCCACACTTTGCCAACGTAAACCAGTACTCGAGCATTACATAATTTCTTACAAAACAAACTGTCAATAAAAAAATCAAGGATAACAAAATGAACCGCAACATGAGTCGCGCATATTAATGCGGTGGGCATGCGCGATATATATTACCAAACAGTAACACATGTCTTTGCACACAATATTAATGCTACTTTATGCTAATGTCAAACGTTCTAAACCAAAACATTTACAAAACCTATCAGCCAAAATATGTGGTTCGACTTAATGTAATAAAACAAAAACATTTGCACCATTGTGATCAATTAAAACATTTATAGTCTTCAACCAAGCTACCCATATAATATATAAAATGGATCATCAAACAAATATGGCATCGCAGCCTCTCCTGATCGTTCATGAATGTCTTTACCAACGCAATGAATGTGTTGGGGTCCACCCATCCATGGATCTTAATTTCACGCTAGAACATATTGACGCATGATGAAGCAAACCATCACCCACAATCCGCCTCGCAACAATGTTACCAAAAAAAAAAATTAAAACCACTTCTCGTTAACATTCACGCCACGCTTAATACTCAATTAAACTATAGAATCAAAACCATACGAAGTTTGGTTCTTGCCGAGGACATTCAATTACCGACTCCACCACCATCCATAGTTCCAGCTTAACTTCTTCACCAACGGACCTCCTTTCAAAGAACTGCTTTCGTGTAGTTCATCACCCATTCTTTCGCAAATAATAAACACCATAAAATTAACAATCCAAATAGAGGATTCACTAATCGTATGCAACATAAAACTTAATTACCATTTTTAAAGCCCGCGTGAAATGGTGATCTTTGCTCCTTTCGTTGTCGATCGAAGTTATAATGTTGCCACGTCCCACATTCGGAATCGTACACCATGATTATCCAGTGGTTTGAGTAATACATCGGGAAATGAATGTATCTACGCCCCGCAGCGGCGCTGAAATGAAATTTCAAATATCTTTCCTTGGAATCCGAACTTGGATTTCGCATCATGTCCTGCGTAACAATATTCAAATGTAATTGTAAACGATTACATTGTTTACATAGCACAATAAATGAATGATCAGGTTTCTTTATCATACCGCACAAATACTGCTGTAAAAATAAGATCGGTCAACGTCTTCACTCGCAGATGCTGCTCTGGTTTGTAAATCTGTAAGTATGTCTGCGTACCCATCAATCACCTGCGATGAGGCCATACTATGTTAATGATTATGTTTATCATAATAAATTTCTATTTTGCAGAGAATACAATCTTCACAAACAACAACGTCAACTACTGCCATACTACTTACGTTTCCTTTGATGCCAAATTGTTGAACCAAAGCTTGTACGTCTTCAAATCGAACTTGTACATCGCTCCCAACCCCACCCCATATTACAGCACTACAAACAAACATCATCACTATTACAGATTCTTACATTTAAACAGTATGTTTCATTAAAAATATTTGGCAAAAACAAATATTAATACCCACCCGTCACCGCATTGCAGACACGCCCTCCAACCGCTTCGTCTCAAGGCCAACATTTTCCACACAGGAAGCTTGTTGTTCATTCCAAATCCAGCCCATGTCTTCACTACTTCACCTGCATCATCTACGTTAACCACGTCGCCTGAAACAACAACAACACCCGGACCGACATACTTCTGCTCTTTTGTTTTGACAACAACACGGGGGTATTCGTAATCTGCTAACTTCCATTCCCGTCTCGGTTTTTCCTTCACACGCCTCACCAACGAATTCATTTTTTTGCTACCACCAAGAACTAATCCCACTTCAGGCAACTTTCATCCACACCAACCGCACTACCAATCGTAGTCTTCCATAATGGGTTTGTCGGCCATAGGCGTGTCGTTCCTGCTCGCGACTTAACGAAAAACACAGCTTGATGTTGAATGCGCTTGGATGCCATCATGGGCCTCTGTGGTTGACACACATTTATTGCCTATGTTTTGGTCACCAAACATCCGTTTAAAGGCCGTTGTTCATCATCGACCGGGTGACTATGTGTGCCTCATGGTCATCAACCTCATCTTCCAATCTTACTATTTTTGTTTGCAAATCAAGAACGACCTTGCTAACCGCTTCTATTTCAAAGATCCTTCCCACGAACAACACACTAACTCCATAAACATATTTGTACATTGCTCACCAATCATCCGCCCCATTGTACTCACCTCGCTTCTAACTCTTTTCACACGCTCATTCTTCTTAATGCACTCATTTTCCAACTCCTTAATTTTCACCAACGCTTTTATCGCTCGCCCACATTTTCTCGCTTTTTGCTCGCTTTTTCACCACAGTGTGCCGGATAGCTCAATCAGTCCGAATAAGTCCGGTACCTTTCCACCCGCAAAGAATGTCACCTAAAGTGTTCTCAGTTTGTACTTCAGTCTTGCTATTCGTGTTTGTATCTTTCAGTTTTGACTCCATTACAATGTGTCCATCATTTTGAGAACATGATTTCCTCTCTTCAAGAGTAGCAGTTGCAGCAGCCAACTGCGTACGGCCTTCTACATTACCGTCCCACACCGATACGGGAGCCACTTTCAAAACTTGGTTCACCCCACGCTCGCTCAATTCACCCACGTTGACCTTCCACGTCACAGATGTTGGTATTCAGTTGATAACGCTCAAGTATTGAACCGGACAATTTCTCACAATTCACCTGCAAGTCATTACATGTCATACAACCACAAACTTTGTATATATGAGTGGACTCAAATTGAAATGCAGGTTTACGCTTACCCGGAAAACACCTTCAGACGTTAAGTCCATCAACTTAATCCTGCTTATTAGGTTGCCAATATTCCAGTTACAAAATCGTGGGAACAATTTAGGTCGCTCGGGCTCGATCAGGTCGGTGTGTTCACAAACCAGAAACTGCAATTCAAACATATGCATCAATCCATAAAAAACAGAAAATGAAATTTACACACAAGCATCAAACCAGAAAATGCAATTCGAACGTACACATCAAACAAGTAATGTATTCACAACTGACCATGGACTCATGAAGTGTTACTTACCAGCAATGCGACAACGCAACCAGTCACCTTTGCTGGCTTGTTGTAGAAATCATTCAACGACCCAATTAGCGTATTACGGATTGCTGTCCAGTCATACAGCCTTAGTGTCTCTAGTTTGTCAATGGCTCGGACGAAAGCCCACCCGATAGACTCCCCGGTAGTAGCAAAAAATAACTTCGCACAGATGTACAAGCATAACAGCTTCGCAACGTCTTCCTGATCACGTTGGGTGGTCCCTTGCAATGCTTCAGCCATAAGCTCCTTGATGACTTTGCAAGATATCCGTCCTATGTTTGGAGAACGTCGTTGAATGAAATCAGAGGGCGGTTTCGTTCCGTATGTCAAGTCCAACTTATCTCGGCCACACTGAATCCCAAATATGAGTCGTACATCGCAGTTGCGTAGTGGAATACATTCCCCCCCAATGTAAAACTTCTCATCTGCAGGGTTGTACGTTTGGATAATGCGGCACACTGTTCCGTCACATTTTTTGAATGTTTTCTCCGTCAAATTGTTTTCCCGTATTGCATCAATCATTAGCCAGAACGGTGTTTTCTGCAAGTGTATTATGTGAGCTTCATCCAGCACAACTTCAGAAATAGTTTTAATCACCCCAGCCATGTTTGACCGATACATTAGCTTGGATGGGTCAACTACTGCCTTCTTGACTACGTTTTTCACAATAGCGGACCGTGGTTTCTTATTCTTGAATGACAGTTTGCTTTGCCTCCTCACTGCCAATCTCGTCGATGATGATTTCCGCATGGGTGAATCAGTGCCTACTCTCCCACTGTTACGTCGCCCTTCGTCCCGCCCCACGAATCCTGCCACAAACATAAAATCTTAATATCTGTTAGTATATGACGTGTTTAAGTTTGGATTTACTGCAGTTTTTTCAATGTTGTGCTGTTAACAAACTAATTCAATGCAACAGTGTGCTACTTTCGACAGCACACAATTGAAACTAGAACAAATTAACAATGCCTAGCAACTAATAAATTTCAGAAAACCAATTTCATGCAGATCAACCCCACAAACCTTATTCTCACCACTGCATTGCAGGTCAAGTTTTCTTAATTTAAACAGAAAATGAATCGGTAAAATAAAAATATTTCATAGTGTACAAGGTGGAAAACAGGGTGCTTTTTACATGTACACATTAACACAAGTGTGAGGATTTGATGATGTAGTCTGCACAACAAATACATTCCGTATGTGTCAACATTTCAGCAACAAACATCAGCAAATAAACATCGAAAACCGTTGTAAAGAAAATTGCTTTAAAGAAATTGAAACACAACTAGAACATATAACACGACTCGTCTTTCATCATGTCAGGTTTTTAGGTTGCATGCTCAACACAATCCAATTTATCAATGAAAAAATTTCAAACATCAGATATGAAAACTATACATCTCATTGGAAAACAAACCCCAAGCAGACTGCATTATTTGCCAATACACAACCCTGCGACACAACCTTAAACCACACACAAACCCCGAACAACAACATGAACAAACATATGTCTAAACAAGTGTTTACCTCCTTAAACGATGCACTTCAACAATATAAACTTTGCCAAGTGTGCAATGTGCAATTCACCATGTCTACTTTCCAGGTTTCTAAAGGAAGTAAATTTTCACATTCTTCACACACCCATAATCCAGTAAGTACTGCTTAATGTGCAGTGGTACATAAACACACACCGCTCAAATTGAGTCAACGGGCCCATGCAGTAACACCTAAAAAAAAAACCCAAAGAAATAGCGACTACCCATCCCACAATGTTATGAAACACACACAACTGTCCCACGAAATAAACAAAAAAACTATAAGAACTTTAAAAACAAAACCAGTAAACATCAAAACATCACACTTCGTCAACTACTATATTACAAGAGCATATCCACTTCGACATTGTCAATGTCACAACCGTCAATAACGGAAATTAAACATCGAAACGAAAACCAACCACCACAGGGCCCAAAATCTACGCCAATAGACCAACCCTGCAACAGATTCTAACATTGCACAAAAAACCCAAACAACAAATATATCTAAACCCCCAACCATCAAAAAACATATACTCGACACTGTGTTACAATGTCAAAATCAAAATCACCGTCTTCCTCCAAACAATACAACAACGTTAAAAATAAAACACACCCCAAAAGCAAACAAAACATTCAATCACATAAACACGAACAAACCCCAAAGACAATAGAACCCTAAATACACATCAACAAACCCTAAAAAAACGATTGACAATGTCCATTGCAAATCCGACAACCATTACTAACCTCGTTGTGCCGTCGTCATTAGTTGTTCAACAGAATTTCGAAAACGAATTAAACGATTTGTGCAACAAAATCGTCGATCGCAGAAGTACGTTTCCCAGCTTTCGGCACCAAAGCCAAAACCACGCCTTCAATGAAACCGAACCACGAACATTAAGGGACGGTTACATATCAATCCTACCGAAAACCAACATTCGAAAAAAGAATATTTCCATCCCTCATAACGTCGGATTCGATCACGAATGAGGGAAAACACAATAAGTCTATAGTGCGCTTGGTCTAAATGTGTAATTTCCCCTAACGTTAAATTCCACTTTTAACCCCCACTTCAATCAAACGCGTGCCTACACAACGATGTTTCAAGTAATTTCAATTAAAATAAGACTTTTAGGTTTATCAGAAAATCTTAAGGACTATTCAGTTCACACTTCCAATTTATGGGATTTATTGGTGCTTCACCCTTAAAAAAAAGGGTAATGATACATTCCACTAAAAGTAGTACTCTAAAGCATCACTAATGAGTTGACAAACATTTAAAAAAAAAAAAACAAGACACAAACAGTGGGCCCTGTCCATTGCCACATTGCTAATGATGCTTTTAGAGCATCACTTTTTAGTTGTCTCAAGCATTATTGTATTAAACATTTCTTTATATAAAAACAAAAATCGTTGAAAAATACTAACTTTCTGCCCAAACAAACAAACAAAATGTTTGATGTTTGTTATATGACAGCTTCATCTATACTTTAGGAAACGCTATATATATAAATGTATGAACGTATGTATTTATGTATCCCAATCCAAGTGAAAGCAAATCAGCATTCCTTGGCCAGCCTCTAAGTAAGAGTTTTAGTCTTGTGAATTTAGAACACAACATATCAACAAGCTTAATGAACATATATGTGTATACATACATATATATATATATATAGAGAGAGAGACTTGGAGCAAGGTCAATGATCTTGTAGGGAATGTTGACACCACATTTGCTAGGAAGGCTAGAAGCCAGACCGAGGTTGATACTAGTCACCAAGCGAAGCCGATCTTCATGCAAGCGATCTGCGGTCCACGGTAGTCTTTGTCGCACAGACAGGACTTAACCTCGTCAAAGACGGCTGACCACCGACCACCTCAGTACGAAGGCACGGTGCAAAGTTCGCCGCCACGTGCCACACGATATCGCAGACCTCAAGATGGGGTGCAATCACTACCATGCACACCAAAGACACACAAGCAAGCTTGATCAAGATTCTGAGCCACCATTACAATGGAGATTCCAAAATCAAAGACTACTTTTTAGCAAGAAGAACGAAGGACAACTTTAGGGTTTAGACTTAGTGTTTACATTTGTGGTGTGTGTAAAAGCATTTCATGTGGGGGAGGTGTTTACATGGGAGAATCTATTTACACACACATATCCCCCTCTCTACACATCCTCCACATACACCTCTCTCCAACACACTCTCTCATTAAGTGTGTGAGGAGAGAGTGTGTGGTGTGTGCAAATAGAATTCCCCTGTTTACATAGAGAAAGTGGTGAGCGTGTAAAGTAGAAAGAATTGGGTTAGAAGTGAATTTTTGGCTTTATTTGGTACAGTTTTTTTTTCAGTTTATTTTAGTTTTTAGCTTAATTTAAGCTATTTTGTGCCTGTTTGTAAATTATTCTGACTTATTTCAAAATTTTTCAAATTAATTTAAGCTATTTTGATGTGTTTGGTTTAGCTTATAGCTTATAGCTTTTCTGGAAGTCGAATAAATTATTCTTTGAGCGCAGAGATGCTTTAAGAATAAGTTGAATCAACTTAAGTCGAAAGTTATAAGCTTTATAATTGTTTAGGCATAAGTTATAAGCACTTTCCCATTTTCACAAAGCAAACTTTTGATGTGTTTGGTTTAGCTTAACAATGCAGCTTATAGCTTTTTGTAAGTCAGAAATCAACTTATTCTTTGAGTGGGACAGGAGAAGCTTAATTTATAAGTCAGAAATCAACTTATGTTCATAGTTATAAGGTATAAGCTGTTGAGGCATAAACTATAAGCACTTTCCCACAGCTCTACCAAACAGGGCCTTTGTTTGGCGGGTAGGTACACTCTCCACACAATTGATGAGAATTCAACTTTTGGAGTCAGATCATAAAATAGAATTTTTTTTTATGAAATCACCAATCCTAACGTGAATGGCCTGCTTTTGATTGAGCTAAATTGAACTAAGAAAGAAATTAATCAAGATGTGCATAAAATTGGCCAAGAAACCTTTTACTGTTGAACCAAATATATATACGTAATTCAAAATTTTGTGACTTAAATAGCTCAAATCACTTAAAACGATATCGTTTTAAATGTAAAATGACATCATTTTAACAAATTTAAACTATTTAAATTACAAAATTTTAAGTTATCAAACATTTTTCACATTATTTGGTTAGTTGTGGGGTAGTTGGGGGTAATTTAATGGATTTGAAGGAGCTCCTTTTAGACGTACACATGCATCAATTTTTTAACAATGGTGAGTGTACGAAGATAGAATATATAATTGCACAGAAAGTATACTGAGTGGTCGAGTTTCATTGTATTGTCCATATCACACTTATGATGAATTTCAAGCCCATAATATATTTTTGGGCATTTAGCATTTTTTGGTTTTTTTTCAGGCTCTATTTGTTTTGAAGTAAATTTTTTTAAAAAAAATATTTGACTCAGACTTGGTTTGGGATACATTAAATAATATAAAAGTTAAAAAGCACTATCCTATTTAAATCACATCATCTTATTTAAATCACATCACCTCTAACACATCACATCAAATCCAACCCATATAAGCTAATAAGTCAAAAAGTATACTTTTTTAAAATATCCTAAACCAACCTTTTCTATTATTTGGTCAAATAAAAAGTAAGTTCAATATTTTAAAAAGAAAATATTTTTTTATCATAGTTCCAAAAACAATTTACCATTAAAAGATTTGTAAATCAATTTTTATAAAATTCACTCCTATTGAAGGCCCTTTTATGATACATTTGACATTTATAAATAGATATCATATCACAAAGGACGGTTTATTGAACTAGAATTCCTCTTTCAAGCAATAGAAATTTTTATTTAATCCTGAAGTTTGTTTAAAATACGAATTGCCTCTTGTAGTTTGAAAAATTACAAATATTTTCCTGTTATAATTTTTTATTTAACAGAATTAATTAAAAAAATAAAATTTTTAACTATTCACCTATACAATAATAAAATTATCTGAATTATTAATTAAAATAAAATTTTAATATTATTAAAAACTATTAATTAACTTCTTTTTTTTTTTGAGTGAATAATTAATTAACTTGATGATTTATTAATAAAATGACTTATTTGTTATGAAATTAAAAATCTTATAGGACATAATGTAATTTCTAAAACTACAGAAATAACTTATAATTTAAGTAAATCTCAATAGATGTGTTTAAAATTTATTCAAAAAAAATAGAAAAAAAGGTTTAAAATACAAAATTCAACATAACATTTCATTAGATAAGGTCAAGGGTTGGTCTACTAACCATGGCCTAAAGTTTTGGGGTATGTTCTCTTCACAGTCTTGGATTCGAAATCTCCTGGGATACGGGCTTTAATTGAAATTCCTAAGTAAACAGTGGGATTGGTCCATGAATTAGTACATGGATACTGTTCAAAAAAATAAAAATAAAAACTTTTCATTGGAGGAGTCTCACTGTTCATTTTTTTTTTTTTTTTCCGGTATAACACTCCTATCAAAGTGTTATATCTGATTTTATTTCTGATTAATTTTTTTTTAGGTGCAAAATAATAGATATGTGGACAGACAACTCAAATACCCGTTCAGAAGTATTTCTTAACATTCATAACGCATCTATAAAGAATCTCACCACACTAGCATTGGGGCCAAAGCGTGTACGTTAAAAAAATATATTTAATCCTAACCAAGACTATCGTCTTTGAACTCAAATTTTGAGCAAGAAATTAAAAAACGTTAACACTGAACCAACCCCTGGTGATTAATTTTGGTTAATGTCGAAGAACAGATCAAACTGATTGGAATAATAATAAAGCTAAAGTAGAATAGATTAGATAAGATGATTTTATCACATACAATCACCACCGACTCGATGACATAATACAACTAGAAGGACTGACAGTAGTACCAAATACAATAGTAACAACCACCACCAACATAGTACATACTCTCTCTCTCTCTCTCTCTCTCACACACACACACACAAACACACACACACACACACACACACACACACACAAATGGGGACTCTGGGTGGAATCCACACTTTCATCTTATTATTATTCAAAACAGCGGTAAATCTGTGCTAGCTGAAAATCAATGGTCCATCAATCTCAATGCACCCTGCAAAAAAAAAAAAAAAAAAAAAAAAAAAAAAAACTAAGTCAAAGACAGGAAAAATATTAATGACAGACATTAATTCACAGAAGTAATATTAACAAACATACAAGTATCCGCTATTCCCAAATATCAATATACCACATGATATGTCTCACTGAACGTGTGGTCGAGATTGTCCATTGTCCCAAATATCAACCATCACATGATGTGTCTCTCTATATGTTTGATCTTGCGGTGGATTCATATTAAGATATGGGACATGAAAATTGGTACAAATGGTCACATTTTAACTTAGGCCTAAGAATGTCAACTTCTCTCTTTTTGAGCATGCTGTTCACGGGTCTCAATTTTTTACAGTCATTATTGTCGTATTCAAATGACAAGAGAGAAATTGTACGTAACACAAAATTGTATTTTTGTTTATTTGGAATTGACATGTCTCATCCACAATATTTTTTTGTCACCGTGTTTTGGAATTTCTCATTAATTATTTATTATTTATATTGTGTTTAGTTAAAAAATTTGGTGATGAATTTAGAGGCAAAAAAATAAAAGTAGGTAAAATGTGATATAATATAATTATATTTCACATATATTTTTATTTTTCCTTTTAAATCACTACTCAAATTTATGAAAAATAATTTAGAAATGTGAAATATAATAATATTTTATTTATATTTCACTTATTTTTTTTATTTTTCTTTTTAAATTACTACCTAAATTCATAAACCAAACATAGCTGAAATAGAATAAATTTGGTCCATATACTTTTATCAATTTTTCAAGTAACTTATTTTGAGTGATACATCAACCCCTCAAATTCACCTACCGTGGCAGAAATTGTGTCACAAATGTTTAATTCTCAAACAAATCAATAATTAACAGGGAACGACCCATTAAATTTAACATTAAAATTTTATATGCATGCATGATAGAGACATATATAGAAATGTATGAAGAGAGAGAGAGAGAGAGAGAGAGAGAGAGAGTACTTGGAGCAGTCGGTGGAGGGGCTGATCTTGTAAGGAACGTTAACACCGCATTTGCCAGGGAGGGAAGCAGCGTTTGGAAGATTAACACCAGCAATGGATTTATAAGCCTGTTGCAAGCACACGCAAGTTTGCTTGCGGTCGGCAGGGGTCTTAGCCGCCGAGTTAATGGCCCTAATCCCATTGCAGCACGGCACTGGCACCGGCCCACCTTTCCTCAGGTACCCCAGGCACTGTGCCAGTGACCCCTGCACCTGACCGCACGTAACCGCTTCCGCATACGGTGCTACCACCACCACCATGCACAACACCGCCAAGCATGCAATCTTCACCCCTGCCATTTCTTACTAATTCACCACCACCACTTACGTACAACTCTTTTCTTTCTCTCTCTTTTTTTGGTTATTGTTGCTATATTTGGGTAGTGAGTGAGTGAGTGTGCAGAAGAGTTTGTTTATATAGGGAAATGAGTAGGTGGTTGTTGGGTTTAATTTAATGCCTTCTTTGATTTTTTTTACTTTCATTTTTAGGACTACGTTAGTTACTTAGGAGTCTTTTAGGACTTTCAATTAAATGTTCTTTGCATCTAACCACTAACCATTAACCATTATTTGGGCCCACACTTTTAACTGAGGCAAAAAAAAGAGCTTTGTTATGGGTACATTGCGTGTAGCCCGCGGTTTTAGAAGTTTTAATAACAGTATTTAATAATTTATTGAAATTTATTCAGTGATGTTATATGCATCAATATTAGTTATGACATTATTATTAATCTCATTCATTAAACAAATTACAAATATTAAAGATTTTTTAAATTATATCACATTAATAATTGATATACTAATTAATATATAAATTGATACATATAGTATTATTCAATTTTAATAAGAGCATTCAACTTCTCAAATCACAAATAAAAGAGAATCATAATATATTGATATTATTGTTTTAATGTTTTAAATTCAATTTTTTGAAAATTGAGTTTTTTTATTTTTTAGTGAATATTTTTTAGATTTTAAGTAATTTTTTACTTTTTCATATATACTTTACTTAAATGTATCTAAATAGTAAAAATATTTATGAAAAAATATTTTTAAAAATTAATAAAAAAAAATATACTAAATTTTCATAATTTTTTCTTATTTTTTGGTATTTAGTGAATTTTTTAAAGATTTTTTTTCACAAATATTATACTTCTTAAGTGTATTTATATTAAGTGTGTCTAAAAATTTTAAAAATTTTTTTGCTTAAAATATTAAAAAAATTCAGTAAAATTAAGAAAAAATATATGAAAAAGAAAAAGTTGAATTTTTTGAAAAGTGTAATTATGAAAATAGAAATCAAGCAGAGTGAATATAAGGAGTTTTTTTTTTTTGGCACACATATGACTCATTCATGCTTACTTTTTTTTTTATGGACAGATTCCTGACTTTCGATTTTTCGTTGTTTTTACACCCAATGTTCAGACGGACGAATGCTAGTATCTTTAATTTAATATAAGCTATATTCGTTTCAATCTAAAAACAAAAACCAAAAAAACAAATATATAGAGTTTTTCTTATTGGGCACACGACTACTTTCTCAAATGTATCTTAATTTAATGTGAGCTATATTGTCGATCTGATCTGAGGGTGATTTTATTTTTGGAAAAATTAGTGAAACATCTTTTTCTAATTTTGTGTAGTAAAAATACAAAATATTTTTTTTTATTAATTAAGGTTCTTTGATGAAATATCTCGATGATCATATTAAAGAAATTTTGAAATTTCTCTGCGAAAATTAAAAATTTTCTCTGTCAGAGCCAAAATTTCTCTGAGTAGAGTCGAAATTTCTCTAAGTCGAATTTTCTTTGTAAAAATGTTAAGAAATTCTAACTATTATGAAAATATTATATGTCTTTTATCTTATAAAATCTTAATAACAGAGATCTTAAAAAAAATTCCCCTCTATTTTTTTAGTTTTTGTATGAGGGTATGATATTGCTATATCAAGAAAAATACTGAACAATAAAATGTATGTACTATTTTCATTTTAAATATGACTCACACCATCAAAATTTAAATTTATTTCATATATTTTATTTTGTAGATACTTTTTTTAGATATGTAATTTTTCTAATGAAAGCATTATATTAAAAATTAAAAGGAATTATTAGTTGATTGTGAAGTGCAAAGTTTGACATGGGTGAGTTGAATATTCAAAATTTGTGAAATGATGAGTATTCAAAATAATAAAATAGGTATTCAAATTCTAAAAACAAACTAATTAACATGTATATTAAATATAAAATATATAAACAAATAAAATGCATGTTTGGGAAGCTAATTTTAGGCTTTTTTTTTTTTTGCTAAAATCCACAAAAAGATTAAACAGGGTAAAATAGTCAATAAGACAAAATATCATATTAAACTCATAATCATTTTACTTTTTCTCTCACAAACATTATATTCAATTATAAAAAAATTCAAACTTCTTCCTAAACACAAATATTTTAACTGACTAAAATAACCAAAAAAATTAAAATAATCTATTAAAATAACTAACTTTTTAATCGATGCCTAGATGTTGCAATATATGATACTTTAGTATAATTATTGTTGGGTTTATTCTTGGCAATCCCGGTTGACAAGAATTTCTTTAAGAAGGTGATTTTCTTCCAAAATTAGGATTACTTTTGGATTTCTATAAGTAATTGGATTTCTTCCAAACTAGGATTACTTTTGGATTTTCTATAAATAATTGGTTTTCTCCCAAAACTATTTAATTCCTCTAGATTTTTTTTTTTTTGTTCTTAAGGTTTATATCTGGGGATATTTTGTTAGTTTTCTTTGATATTTTATTGAGTATTCAACTCATGATTTAAAGAGAGTACATCAAAGGTTTCATTTGTTATATACAAGAGAGAGAGAGTTGTTCTTCGATGGATTCTGAAGAATTCGAGCCTGAAGCTTCGGTGGATTCTGGAGTGGCTCATCGTAAATACAATTCCGAGATGAAGACGGGGTTGGAAGAGGCACATAGAGGTTGGTTCAATTAGGCGTGGATTCGCTAGGTAATTGAGAGTATACCTGTGTAATTCCTTTAAATCTTCTTAGTGGATTGTTTTGTGGCTGTTGCCCGTGGTTTTTTAATCACAGTTGGAGGTGTGCAATTGTGGTTTTTCCACGTAAAATCGTTGTGTCGATTTGTCTTTTATTGTTTGATTGGAATTGTTATATTCTGCTTAAAATTGGTACATAATCACAAATCAACATCTAGGATTTCTAGATTTTTCAATTGGTATCAGAGCAGGTCATTCTATTTTTTTTTTTTCAAAAAAAAATTCTTTTAGAACGAGATGTTGTTTGATTTGTGATAATGGATTCAATTCGTGAGGGAAATTCTATGGTTCGACCACCCCTACTTGACGAATCCTCGGGGAGTGAAGATGAAGAACTTCAGCGAGTATATCAAAAGTTGTATAAAGAGTCTCTTAACTTATTCAAATTGAATGACAAACTCACAAAGAAACTCAAAACATGTGAAAATGAGAATGTCAAGTTAAAAAAAGAGATTTCCGAGGCTAGGAATGATGCCCTTAAGATTTCTAATGATCGACAAGCTCTTTGTGCAAAACTCTTGACTTGTGAGACAGAGAGGAATGAGCTACAGCAAATTTATGCAACATATGAAGAAAAGATTGAAACTCTCGAGATGTCTCAAGTTGCTTTGGAAGAACTAATGTTCAAGAAAGATGAAGAACTCAAGTGTGCTATGGCTACCATTGGTCTTTGGAACAGAGGATCAAAGACTTTGGACAATATCATTGGGTCTCAACAAATTTGTTCTGACAAGAGTGGCATTGGCTTTGGTGGTAAGAAAGAGCAAAAACAGAAGGCTTCCACATCTTGTGATACAAGAACTCAAGGAAAGGGAGAACAAAAAATTCAACATGATGATAGACTTTTCAAACTTCCTAGAGTTGGTAAGGCCAAAGAAAAGAAGGTACACTCTATTTTTATTTGTCATCATTGTGGTATGCATGGTCATATTCGCCCTTATTGTTATGAATTTCATGGGAGAATGTCTCATAGAGATGGAAGAAATTCTAATATCTCAAGGGGTAGGAGACACTTCATTGGTCATAAGGAGGTTAAGGGTCATAATAAACCTTGCTATTTTGATTTGCTTGAGACCAAACATGAACAGAGGTTGTGTGTACCTAGACCTAGGAATAGGAAGTTGAAAACCATGCCAAGACGGGTTCTCATTGAAGAGGAAGGGAACCATAACGTCAAGACATCACCCAAAAACCGCAATTCTCACAACTTTGTTTATACTAAAGCGGTTTGGGTGAGAAAACTTGACTTATGTTAATTTGTTTATTTGTTTTAGTTTTTGGGTTTATGTGTGTTTTTTTTAATGAGAAAAAAATGTGTGCTTGTTCGTTTTCTGACATGTTTTGTTTTCTAAAAATATATAAAAAAAAAAATGTGTGCATGTTTGTTTTTTGTCTTACTTTGGTTAAAAAAAATGAAAAAAAAAAATCCAAAAAGATTTTCTTAGTATGGTTTTGCAAACTTGAATTTTTTTTGAGATGTCCCTGGTGCATATTGGAATTGATAAGAATATCCATTACATGTTAATATGTGCGTGCTTTCTGTGGTCATTACTCATTTCGGAGCGTGTGTTCTTTGATTAGCATGTCTCATTCTATACACACTCTTAGATTAACAAATATCGGAGTCTTCCGCCTTAGTGATTATTTTTTCTCTATGGACTTCTAGCATTGTATCTTTTGCTTTTCTAGAGGAATTGACCTATACTAGCATATCATGGGTGATGTTGAGTCTCTTAACCATCTTCCATATTTTGCATCTCCATGACTTTCCCCTCTATTCTTTGTAGTTCAGCCATAAGAAAAAGGCTAAATCAGAGTCACCAACCAGGCCATCCTTATTATATCCATGCTTCTCTAGTTCGGTTTCCATACTCTTGAGCATGTTAGCCGCCAATGAGTGTGCAAAAGAAAGAAAAAAAAATGTGAAAAAAGAAAAAAAAAATGTGCAAAAGAAAGAAAAGAAAAAGATGTGAAAAAAAAAAGAAAAAAATAATGGATTCATTGATTGAAGAGGAGCCTCCGCTTTTACTCACCAAATACCCCTTGATTCCTAGTGGTTTGATTTTCCGTAGTTATGCTTAGATTCTCTTGTTGGAGGTCCAGCTTTTATATCACTACTAGGATTTGAATATAGTGTTTGTCGAATCCCAAGAGTCACACACACACACTTTTATCATGGGATCTATGCTTTTCACATAATGCATCACTTTCTTTTATGAAGAATTTTCTAGAGGCTATGCATATTGTGTTTTCCAGTAATGGTGCTTCTTGGATAATCTTGTATGTTTCAAGGTACAAATCTGAAATTCCCTACTTGCTCTACCATATTAATTTTTGTCGGTTTCTTCTTGTTCATATTTTTCTGTTTGTGTGGTTTTTGATCTTACTTTAGTTGATTGAGCTTCCTTTGTCAATTCATGACAAAAAGGTGTTGTTCGTGTTTTCATGCTACATGTTCTTAAAATCTCCAAGTCGCATTGTGGGAGCCGAATAATTGGAAGAGTCGGGAGATGCATACCCCAGAAACTGGGTACTACTCGGCTTCGTATTGCGTAACTTGGGTGCCGAGTACGTTAAAAGAGTCGAATAGACGAGGGTCAGTAGATCCGAATGAATGCAAGGTGAATAAGATAAAAGTAGGCTCAAGCCCCGAGGACCAAGAAGTGAGTATAAGGCCAAGTTTGGGAAGTCTCAAAAAAGTTAAAAAGCCAAAAAGTTACTCAAAAAGTTAAAAAGTTATCACTATTCACTAAAAGTCAACAATTACGGCTGCACAACTCTAAATTTTAATTTTCCCCTACAAACCAATTTTTACAATTTTTTATTACACATTTTTTCATAAAAAGTCAAAAAGTTAACCCAAACATTCATATTTCCAACCTCAACTTTTTAGTCAAAAAGACAAAAAGTGCATTTATTTAGGACACCCCAAACAACCCCTAAATATGAGAACCACAAATTTAGAAAGGTATGTAAGAATCACTTCACTTAACTTAAAGATGAAGTTATCTTGATCTTGAGTGTCTGAACTAACTTGTCCGTCGGAGTGCTAATCCTGGCACCACCGACCGGAGTTTTCCTCTTTTCAAGTGTCTAGCTAAGGATCACCTCCCCGATCCCGATCGATGGCGGAACTCCCCGTCCTCGTCCCCATCCCCGACGAGAACCAACTATCCCACTCGTCCCTAACGGATCGGGTTTCCGACTCAAAAATCCCCAAAAAAAACATCAACATGAAAAGGAAAAAAAAAAATCAACATCTCAAGAACAGTTCTTCATCACCATCAAGAACATAAAAAATAAAAATAAAAATAAAAATAAAATAAAAATAAAAATAAAATCAAAACAACAGATCTGAAAGCAACAGATGATCTTCTTCATCACCAACAGATCGAGGCTCGCCGTCACCAATAGATCTGAAACCAACGGATCCGTATGAGAGAGAGAGAGAGGAGATCTGTGAGTGAGAGAGAGAGAGAGATAGCGTGTGGAGAGAGAAGAAGTCGGGGCTCGCCGTGGTGTAAGAGAGGGCGGTCGGGGCTCGCCGTCGCGAGAGAGAGGGCGGTCGGGGCTCGCCGTCGTGAGAGAGGGGGCTAGAGAGAACAACGAGAGAGTGAGAGAGAGTTGAGATGAGTGAGAGTGAGAGAGTGAGAGAGGGAGAGATATACGGGTTGGTTAAGAGAGTGAGATATATGGGTTTGGTTTTAACAGAGTGAGATATATCAAAGAGTTAGAAACTGTAATAACCCCGACCCGGATTAACATTAAATGGAACTTAATTAAGCCTAATAATAATTAAGAGGAAATTCGGGACTAATTTACATG
The DNA here is from genome assembly GCA_025200525.1 of Camellia lanceoleosa. Lineage (NCBI taxonomy): Eukaryota > Viridiplantae > Streptophyta > Magnoliopsida > Ericales > Theaceae > Camellia > Camellia lanceoleosa. The sequence continues at coordinate 3,567,761 of CM045761.1, read as the reverse complement.
TGTATTGCACGAATTATGTGTTTTATCTGTTTGGAGTCGGAATATCTATTCGCGTTCAAAACTTTAATTCGCAAATCGGAAGCCTTATCGGCACTCGATTCCGAAATCGATTAGCGTTTTAGACTAGTTGGATTTTATGTGATTTAATGGTATTTTTATTTAAAATGTGATTAGGTGTGATTAAATTAGATTAAAATAAGCAAAACACCTAAGTTGCCGTAATTACCCTTTTGCCATTGTTAGGGGGTCTTGTAGGCAACATGTTTTGAGCTTGTTACACTTAAACAAAACATTTTCCTCAGCCCAAAGGAGAGAGTTCAACCGACCCTAGGGAGAGAGAGCTAGGGAATTGACTTCATCTTGCATTGGCTTGGGAATTTGGAAGAATTGAAAAGAGTATTGGCAATTAAGCTCCTACAACTTAAATTCAAGACTTAGGTATGAAAATTCAACCCCTCATTGTTGTGTTTAAGATGGTTCTTGCATAATAGATGGTCCATTTAAGGGTGGAGTTTAGAAGTTGGTTCTAGATGTTGAATTAGAACTTAGCTCATGCATGCATGCACTTGTTCTTAGATTTTGAGGTTGTTCTTCATGAAGATTTGCATGCATGTTCATTTCCTAAGAATTATCCATGTATTCATCATGTCTTTCCACCAAATTGGCCATTTGATCATTAGCCCCGTTTGGTAGAGCTGTGGGAAACAGCTTATAGCTTATGCCTAAACAACTTATAGCTTATAACTTTCAGCTTAAGCTGATTTCCAGCTTATTCTTAAAACATCTCCTGCCCCACTCAAAGAATAAGCTGATTTCTGACTTCCAAAAAGCTATAAGCTATAAGCTATAAGCTAAACCAAACACATCAAAATAGCTTAAATTAAACTGAAAGCTGGAATAAGCTGATTATAAGCTGTGCCAAACAGGGCCATTGTTTGGAGCTTTGGAATGAAATTAAACTTATGCATGTGTGTTTGAACATTGTTCTTGAAAATTTATGGAAATGGTGCTCAAATTGACTCACCCTTGGCCCTTGAATTTACAAATTGGCTTTTGAAACTTGATATACTATGAGTTTGAAATGTTTTTCCAGAATTTGGGCCCAAAAGGTTGAGTTTTTGGTTGAAGAATGCTTGGTTCGAACTTGGAAGACAAATCTGGAAATTCCAGATTTGGCTTTCTCGCTCGAGCGAAGGATTCCTCGCTCGAGCGAGCACCTTTGTCCAGGGCTCCGCTCGAGCGAGTATCGAGCGACCATCGCGCGTAAAATCACAAGATCGATATTTTCTTGTTTCATCGAGACCGCCGGCGAAGCGAAGTCTCGCCGGCGAAGCCTTTTGTAACACGCCCGCGTGGGACCTCGCTACAGTTCGGACTCCCTTTAGTGTCGGTTCTAAATCTGAACCAAAGAGTCCAACTCTGGCAAATCGTTTGAGAAAACAGATTTTTGAAAAGTAGTGCCAAACATGGACTGCTTTGCGGATTCTGAGTCGCCACCTAAATATTTTTAAAATGGGAAATTTAGAAACCCGACTCGATCTCAAGGCCACGTGTCCGGCTATCATCACCAAAGTGGTCTTGGCTCGAGAGCTTGGTACGATCGGGAAGGTCACTATGAGCACCCTTTCTTCGATCCAAGACCTCTACTTACTAACCGTGATATCCAATTTTGAAAACTTTATGCGTTCTTATTCGGTTATTAGCCTAGAATTACTATGTTGTGCGCCTGACAAACAAGTATAGACTAGATCGCCTAATTTGGAAATAAGCATTGCATATCCGTCTTGTTTGAAAAGCAGGTTTGAAATTGCTACTTCATAGTAGGCTAAAACAGATTTCAATGAGTATTCCCAACTCAAGTAATCCAACCTCCACCCACAGGCATTCAAGCGGTTTATCACATAAGCACTTAGCCTCATGGCAAGCATCTTGTCATGTTAACATTCACATGCGACATGCTAAAGCATAAAACTTACATCGTACTCGTGCCAAAACAAGAAACCAATTAGCAAAACATGCATGACCTAGTTTATGTTAAGTGACTAATGCATCGCATACGGAATGTAATCTAGACAGTTTCGGCTATCCTAAGCATGGCACATGCAACAACTATCACGTATTCAATTTGGAATTGAAAGTACGATGCGATTTGTATGATGTACCGAGCCCGATGTATGTAAACAAATGCATGAATGCACGCATACATTGCATAAGGTATGCTAATTTAGATGTGCCCTAATCTACCATCATAAGCAGGTAAATAAAAGGGTAGAAAGAAATGGGGGTTGGAAGACATGCACCCACTCACCCACACTTATTACAATTGCGCCCTCACTCGGAGGGACCAAAATAATAATACAGTCCCAAAATAAATGAATAAATATTACAAATTCTAATTACTGAATAAATAAATGTGAAATAAAATGGGGCCACAGCCCCTCGCCTCGGGACGCGCGAATGATGCATGCTCGATGTCCGCCTTGCCCGGGAACCCGCACCATGCCTCTGTTCCCTCTGCTTTTGCTGCCCTGCCTCTCTGGAAAATTGCCAAAGTCCTGGGACACCTTCCACATACCCTGAATATTACCACCGGCTGAAGGGTTGGACCATCGGCTGCAGGGTTTGGCCACCGGCTGCAATTGAGATTATCGGCATAAAAAATGTGCCGGTCGGCACTGAAGAGTGCCGGTCGGCACTAAAGAGTGCCGGTCGGCACTAAATTCCTGCAGGAGACAGTTTTGACAGCAGCAGACAGCAACAGAGCATGGTATGGAATTTTGGGACAAATGTATGCACGGACACACTCCCTATCATGCAATGGACTCAAGGGAGCATGGCCCTCGACCCCCAGGCCACCAATCACGCATTTCAATGCATGATGGCCCAAGAAGTCAAAGTGTGCAACTTCAATGTGGAATGAAATGCACATAAACAAGCAAAGAGCTCAACCTCTATCATACTCAATTCAAGAGGTAAAGCATGCATGTCAAATGCAACCTAAGCATGCAATCTAACATGCAATATGAACATGCAAGTATATAAACATGCTAGGCACACAACCTAAGCAACACATACAAAGTAAGCATGCTACAACACATGAGGGAATGGACTTAAACTAGATTAGGCAGCCTCAAACATGCCTAAAACAGTGGCCATAAGATGAAAATGAGGCGCCTTGAAATGCGTGCACACTTGCACGCAAACCGAGGCGATGGCATATACAATGCAATATGGCTAAAATGGCATATACAATGCAACATGGACTTATACTAACATGAGAGAGCCTCAACCACACTCACATAAGAGTAGTGAGATGAAAATGAAGTGCCTCGAAATCGTGCTGCACGCAAACCGAGGCAATGGCATAAAGGCATGAAATGGCATGGCAAACGATATGCAAACATGTTAATGGAATTTCAGCACTAAAATGTGGGGGAAAACAGTCCCGAATCATGGCCAAAGTACACCCGATGCACGGAATAGTCCCGAAACATGAATTTTAGCACCCGAAATGGCCTATAGCTATGCCAAATATGCAAGATATGAACATGAAGTATGAATACAGAGAATAGACAGTCCCAAAACAAGCATGTTCATAGTACAAAGCATGGCAAGACAGCAAGCACAAGTGGGACTAACATGGCATGCAAACAAATGGCTCCTCAAGAGAGGCAATGAGGCAAGTGATAGATACAATGCTCAAACAGAAAAATGTCATTCTACAACATTGAATAGGGACCAAAAATATGAACATTTACAGTAGATAACAAGTCCCAAAACAGTATGCACACATACTCAAAATGCAATGCAAGATTAAGGCCCACAAAGGGGTATAACATGAAGTACCAAAAGGATGCACCAAACAGCCAAAAACCCTTCATGAGACATGTAGAGGGGGTCAAACTAAGACCCTTTTCAGGCCTGTCGAAGACCCAAAAACAGAAGCATGGTAGGCTAACAAAGCATGCAAAAGTGGGGGCCAAAGAGGGGGTATAATGGCAAGTACTACATGGAGACCCCCAACAGTGTTGAGCCCTTCTTCAATGTTGAAGAAGGGCTCAAAAAAAGCAACTTTGTAGTTTACATCGAATCTCAAAAATACATGCAACTATGGCTTAGATATGAACCAAGAAAATGCTAGTTTGAGGGAAATAGACACTTACCCTTGAAGACCAATGAACCAGCAGGTTTTGATCCAAGAAAATGAACTCCTAGCCTTTGCAAATGACCTCCAATGCGCTGGAAATGGAGTGGTGGTGGTGGTGCTAGGTGGTGGTGAAGAAATAGCCCAAGATCAAGGGTGTTTGGAGATGGAATGAGAGAGATATATTGAGAGATGGAGGGATGTATATGTATATATCAGATATACATATATTTCTCTGGTTTTTTGTTCCAAAGTCTCCAACCCTAATCAAAGGAGGAGAGGGCCTCCTTATATAAGCAAAGTAAAGCCAAGACTTAGTGGCTAAGTCATTCAAAAAGGGTCAAGGGGGGCCAAGGCTTACTCTAGAAGTTTGGACAGCTGGTAAGGCTTCTTGAGGAAGCCAAGACAAGGGGTCAAGGCTTCCCCAAGAAGCCTTGAGCAAAGGGTGCAAAGAAGGAGGCCAAAGGTGGTTAAAGGGTGCAAAATGGGCACATGTATGCACGTGGGTCGAGTTCTGTGCATCCCAGCTGGCACAGCTGGCATGCACCAAGCTTGGGGGGTGCAAAGGGTTCAAATCGGCCAGAAGATTCGATCATTGTCCAAAATAAAGTGCCGGTCGGCACTCTTTTCTTCCGGTCGGCTAAATAGAGTGCCGATGGATGAGTCCTTGGTCAAAACATGGCCAGTGGGTATGTAAATTGAAGCCCCGGAAGTTAGCTTTCCAATGGCGCAAACCTTGCATTAAAATTCCTCCTATGCAAGAAGTTATGCCCTTTTCCGTGAAGCCGCGCAGACTCGATCCAACCGGGATGATACCCAGCTTCAATCAATCATATCTCCTCCACCCTGACTTGGCTCTAGGAGATTCTTGAGTACAAATTGAAGCCCCGGAAGTCTTCTTTCCAATGGTTATGGCCTCATAGCTTAACTCCAAGTATGCAATTGAATAAGCCTGATTCAGCGAGGGCCGCTCGTCTTTCTTCCACCCGGATTCATGGCGAACTTCTTCTCCAACCTATTTTCTCCCCTCCTCTCCTCTTTTCTTCGACTCCAAACCCCTAAACAAAGTGTTTTGAAAGATTTGCCTCTCTTCTTGCCGAAGAAACTGAACCTGTGCCCTGCACATCTCTCAACACCGAGCAAACCATCAGTAATGCCCAAGTCTTGAGGGCGGTCAAAAATGGGGTGTCTACACCTTTGATTTTGGAAGCTCGCTCGAGCGAAGGAAGGCTCGCTCGAGCGAGGCTCCTATTTTCAGCAACTTTTGAAAAATGTTTTCTAAGGCAATTTTGCACCCTCAATCCATCCTAGGCATTCCTAGGCTCTGATTAAGACTCCATACTAAGGGTAAGGGGTTAGATACACACTTAGAATCATGGATGTAAGTTTTGTACAATGGAAGTGCATGTTTCAAAGTGTGTACCCGTAATGTGTTATGTAGGTCACGTGCCTCAAATCGTTTGATCATTTTGACTTCGTCTACTTGTATCAATGCCCACTGTGAGTAATAACTTAGTAAAGTTATGTTCAAGTTAAACTATTTTCAGTATATGAAATACGATCTGTTAAATGGAATATCATGTTTTATACTATGAATGATTGTCCCACAACCACGAGTACTTATGACATGATGCTATGATTCAAGTATGTTACAAGCATTTATGACATGATGCTATGATTCAAGTATGTTATAAGTTCCCGGTCCGGAGGTTCCTTATGGGCGACAAGCTATATATGCGGTACCGAGGTCCCTTATGGGACTGATAAGTTTACAAGTTCCCAGTCCAGAGGTTTCTCAAAGAAACTGATAAGTTATGTGTGCCCGGCTGGAGGTTCCTTGGTGGAACTGACAGGTTATGCCATACCCAGTCCGGAGGTTTCCTCATGAAACTGACAAGTTATGTGCGCCCGGCCGGAGGTTCTTATGGAACTGGCAAGTTGACCGTTTAATGTTTCACATTGAGTTGTAGTGCTAACATTGACTTACGTGTGCAGTATATGGTTTAAGCAAATATGAATATGCTATGTGTTGCATCATGATTCTAAATCTATACGGACTCATTCATTAAACCCCTTTATTCTGTTATTATTCACTGGGCTTTTGCTCACAGTTTATTATATATGTAGGTGAGCCGGCACAAGACCTTGGCCAGAGTTGATGGCCCTCCATTTCGTTTTGTTTTGGTCAAGCCCCCTGTTGCGCCTCCCGAGGAGGTTCCGCTTGAAGCCTGATGTTTGGGCAGTTTTGCACTTCATGCTAGTTGATGGTTGTGTTTTGTAATGTCGGATCTTGGGAGTGCTTGACGTAAATATTTTGTACATATGGGTGTATCTGACTAGCATGTTTATGTACATAAATAAGTTTAAAATTTTCTGTCCCATGTACGTCATCACAGCTCATTGGACCTTGATTACTTTATGTATTTGCTTCCGCAGCCCCTTACTATTTGTTAATCTGTTTGGAGGCCGTAGGTAATCCACGGATTACTGGCCGGTTACGGTACCAAACCTATGGGGGCGGGTTTGGGTCGTGACAGAAACATACGGGTTTGGTTTTATATATATATATATACATATAAGGGGTGTAAAAATAATTTCATTTCGGGGAAATTCGGGGATGGGGCCGGGGACGGGGACCGGGTATCAAGCTCGATCACCGCCCCTACCGTGACAGATCGGGGATTGATTTTCAGATACCATCACCTTCCCGTCGAGGGTATTTTTCGAAAAAAAACCGCTTAAATCGGGATCGGGATCGGGGATCCCCGTCGGGCCGGTTTCAAATTGCCATCCCTAACCTTAACAACTATGAAAGTATTATAAGCATAGTTTGGGAAGTTGGTTTTGGTGGATTAGGGGCTAAAATAGCCACAAAAAACAAAATAGGCTATTTTAGCCACAAAAAACAAAACATCAAATCCAACCCATAATCATTACACTCCTCTTTCACAAAAAAAATCAAAAAGGCCAAAAAGTCAAAAAGCCTTTCCCAAACCAGACTTTTTAGCCCCAGGCTAAAATAGCCAAAAAGCCAACCCACTTCCCAAACGGAGGCATATCTTTTATTTTATAAAATTTTAATATCAGAAATCTTTTAAAAAAACAAAAATGCTTTAGACCACTAATTAGTGGTGACTCTAATGATACCCACTGCCACATGTGTTTTGTGCCTTGTTTTTTGTTTTTGTTTTTTTTTTCAATTGCCACCTCACTAGTGGTGGAGTTAGTGATGATAAATTAGTAATATATAGCATTGCTCTTTAAAAAATTCCCTTAAAACTCATCTTTATTATTTTTTTTTTCAATTAATAAATATTTTAACAAAAAATTCTTATCAAGATATAAGGGTGAGTGGTGAGAAAATGATTTGCCAACACAAATTTTATATAAAATTTTTTACAAGAATAACGTAATGATGTCATTTTTTAAATTATAAATTATTTTTAATGTGCTTTTAAATTTTAAATGAATATATATGTATTTATTATTTCATTTTATACAATTTTTTTTGAATTGTTTTGACAAATTGATTAAAAGTTGAGTTTTTAATTTTTTTGATTTTTAAAAAAAATATAAAAAAAAATGAATCAAAATAAATTAAAAATTAAAAATTTAACTTTTAATCGTATTTTCAAATTGGCCCTTTGTATAATTTTTTTTTATTTATATGTCATTATTTGTGACGGTACAGCTGGCATTTATTGTGGGTACTAAAGTAGAGGATACGTTAGCTGCCATTTATTGAGATTTTAACAGTAATATCTTTAGTGCTGTCAGCTGTTCAACGCTGCTGCCTACACCCACTGGGGGTCGACCCCCAGTGAGGTGGCGCGCAACAATTGGCCCGTTTTTTGTTTTTTGTTTTTTTGTTTTTTTATCTTCCAATCCCGCAGTGCCACGTGGCATTGGGTGGGTAGTGCACTACAAGAAAATAGACTTTTGGCGACTAAATTTTTAGTCGCCAAAAGTCCTTTTTTAGTCGCCAAATGTCGATTTCCCACTTTTCCCGACTAAATTTATTAGTCGCCGATGTCGTCGCCTATACATTGTCGGGGATTCCTTTGGCGACTAAAGTCAGGTTAGTCGGCAAAAATATGTCTTCGGCGACCAAAGAATTAGTCACCAAAAGTCAATTCTATTTTGGGAAAGTATACATTTGGCGACTAAACTTTTAGTCGCCATATCTTTTTTATTTTTATTTATGCATTTGCCGACTAAAGCTTTCGTCGCCAATAGCATTTTTTATTTATTTAATTTTTAGAGAATTATACCTTTGGCGACCAATGAGTTTAGTCGCTGAAAGCATTTTAAGCAAAATAAAATTTTTTCCATCCGCTGCTACCAAGTTGCTCGCGAGTTTCGAACGTTGGACGTCTCAGCCCAATACATGCCAAACTTTTTGCAAACCACTCCCTCCACTATGCCACACTATCATCTCATGAATATATATGCAATATATATTATTTATATACTATATTAATCGGTATTAATAGAAAATAATATATATAAATATAATTTTTTTAATTCAATATAATTATTTAATATATATAATTATAATTATTTAGTAAATTAATTATTTAATTCAATATAATTATTTAATATATATAAAAAATATATATATATAAATTAAATATAATTTTTTTAATTCAATATAATTATAGTATATAATTATTTATATACTATATTTTTTTAATTCAATATAATTATTTAATAATATATATAAATATAATTATTTTTTTAATTCAATATAATTAGCTAATAATTATATAATTATTCAATACTATTTTTTTAATTCAATATATTTATAGTATATAATTATTTATATACTATATTTTTTAATTCAATATAATTATTTAATAATATATATAAATAATTATTGTTAATTATTTAATAAATAAATATAATAATTATTTTATTTCAATATAATTAGCTAATAAATATATAATTATTCAATATAATTATTTAAAATTTAATATAATTATTCTGACCTTGGACGTCTCAAAGACAATATAATTTTTTTTAATATATATTAAAAAAATAATATATATAATTATTTATATATATTTATAATATATATAAATATAATTATTTAATTATTTAATATATATATAATTATTCAATATAATTATAATTATTTAATATATAATTATATTTAATTCAATATATTTATTTAATATATATAAATATAATTTTTTTAATTCAATTATAATTATTTTAAAAAAAATTTGTTTACTAAAAAAAAATTTTGGCCACTTTTGGCGACTAAAGTCAATTTTAGTCGGTAAAACCCTAATTTTAGCTACTAATATTTTTTAGCAGCCAAAACAGCACATTTGCGACTAAAGTCAGGTTTAGTCGGCAAAAACCCCCTTTAGCTACCAATTTTTTATAGTAGCCAAAAACAGCACTTTTGGCGACTAAAGTCAGGTTTAGTCGGCAAAACCCCTCCTTTTAGCTACTAATTGTTTTTAGTAGCCAAAAATCTGCACTTTTGGCGACTAAACTGAATTTTAGTCGCCAAAACCCCTACTTTTGGCTACGAAATTGATTTTAGTCGCCAATAACTATGCATTTGGCTACTAAACTGTTTTAGTCGCCAAAAGTGACACTTTTGGCGACTAATTCCATTTTAGTCGCCGATTGTCTCACTTTCAGCGACGAAAATTCAGTTTTTGGTCGCCGAAACTGTATTTTCTTGTAGTGGTGGGGGTGCCCAGTCACTGGGTGTATGAGGCTTTTTTCGTCAACTGTTTTAAAGATATTACTCTTAAAATCTCGTAACGTATATTGAGGATATCACTAAAGATTTTGACGGGACTGTATGTTACATGATATTGAGGACACGTGTTATGTAATATCTTTTATTATTATAATTGATTTTGACAGATTTTGACAGTAAGATTTATTATATTTATATTGAGTATTTAGAAAATAATAATGAATATATATATTTGTGATTAATGAAAGGTAGTATCACATGATATCTTATTGACATACAAAAATTTTTCGTATGTTACTGTTTTTTAAGCAGATTATAATTTATTTTGATTTAAAAGTTTGTATTAAATAGTTTGGTATAATTTTCATTTATAATTTATTAGACACAAATAATTTAAATAAATTAAAAAAATTAATTATTTAAATACTAAGATAAGAGTATTTTTACTTTTTATTTTCTGATTATTAAAATTTTATCTTAAAAAAAATTTCACAAACGGGGCACCATACCATGCCATACCCTCCCCCGCATGGAAATGGAGACCCATTTGTCAGATTTTATGTGTCCTGCAAACTAAATTATTGTGGTGAGAGTAAAGCAACTTGGGTTTGTAAAAACAATAATGGCGGAGGGTTTTAATTTTTGTAGTTTAAATGGTTTAAATTTGTCAAAACGACGTCGTTTTGACAATTTTGAGTCACTTGAGCCACAAAAATTTACAAATTTACATGCATTCGTACCAAACAAAATACAGCGAAGTTGGTCCACTTGCACCCTATACAGAAAAAAAAAAATACAAGAAAATTATTTTGGTATGTATAATTGACTGCACGTTTGCAAGTGTTTCTATGCTCACTCATTAAATTGAATATTGTAATGTCACGACCCATTCTCAAATGCTTAGAACTAGATTCATAATTAATTAATTAATTTTAATTTTAATAAATTAAGTGGTACAGACAGAGACAAAATAAAATAGTAAAGGAATTATATAGGTAAATAAATAATCAAACTATTCAATAATTTTATATAAAAAAATATTCCTTGGGACATTTACTTATTTTATTAATGACCGGACAATTATTACGAAAAATTACAAAATATTCACATTAAATACTGTGCTAGTCACATTAAACGAGGTTATCACTTTTCCTTATATTTCATCACCTGAAAGGGGATAACAACTATAAACACATAGTAGAGTCAGAATTATTATATCAAGAATATAAGGCACAAAATCAATATGAATAATTATTTAAGCTAAAATATTGTACATTATTTAATTGGAGTTAATCAATAATTTAAATAGCATAAATAAATTTTAGAATATAAATACAATAGTCATAACTATGGTACAAAATGACAATTAGAACGGAGGTCATCGAAGTGAAAAATCACAATAGAGATTAATAGATCTATGACAAACAAAAGGTCACAAAGTGACCGATCAATCCCCCAAAGCATAAGACTCTCATGGTGGTTCTTACAAAAATAAGTATTTCTATATTCATTGTCCAATAATTTTTAAAATTTAAATAATCATATCTATGAATTTTAATTTCAGCAAATAAGATTTATAAAATAATTAACTTAACATTAATATAATTTAGAAGATACAAATTACATAAAATAATTTGTGATAACTCAAGATATACGATCAAATATTTTATAATGATTAAAGGTATAACATTACTTATTTTAATATTGATGCCCAATTTGACTTCCGTTTACCGCATCCAACCTCCCTCATTTTTTTTTTCTTCACTTTTTAACTTACCAGCATATGTTCCGTATTTGCATTGAGCCTTGTTTGGGAAGAAGGGTTAGGTTGAGTTTGAGAATATTTTAGTCACAGAAAAATAAAATAAATTTTTTAATTTAATAAGATAAAATATTACATATAATTCATAATCATTACATTCTTTCTCTCACAAAAAATTTAAAAAATCAAAAAATCCTTCCAAAATAAAACTTTTTAATCCTAAATTAAAATAATTAAAAATTTAAAAAACCAGCCAACTTCCCAAACCAACCCAGACGAGCCTTGGGCACTAATCTATGAAGTTGCCCAGATCGTGACACGTTACTCTAGACACATTTTCAAATCTTTATCCGTTAGCATTAGCTTTTAACATTCATCTCCAAATGTTCTGAGCTTTAGGCTCAATTTCAGCGTGGTCCAATACTTAAAATAATTATATATCATTTTTTTTTTATAAGACACAATAACTTTCTAATTAAATTATATTTTAGCACATATAATTATTAAATTAAATATATCATTATATATATTTACATATATTTTGTTGATATTAACACAGTATTAATATTAATTAAACATTTAGAGTGTTACAATAAAAAATTATTAAACCAGAAAATTTCTCATAAATTTACTAATTATAAATCACTGATGTACATTAAAATTGTTGTGAGACCACTTCTTGAGTGAATCTTAACCATAAATTTAAGTTCTATTTTTTTTTTTTTTGGAATTTTTTTTCTTCTTGAATTTGTAGTATCGTTGGGTAAATTTCATTAACACTTAGTCCTCGTTTAGTAAATATTTTGGGGTTAAAAAAGCATAAAAATACAAAATCAACTATACAAGTTATAAGATAAAAAGTCACATCTAAATCTTAATCATTACATTTTTTCTCACAAAAAAAAAAAACTCAAAAATAAAAACCAAACGAAACTAAAAGTCATGCTAAAAAAAATTTCAACTCAAAAAAGTTAACTACCGTAGCTAATGCCAAACAAAATTTTAAAGAGTTAGAGTATGAGTCAATTTTTATGAAAATTCTGGTGAGGTGATTTGATAGTTTTAGAATATTGCTTCATACTATTCATGTCATGAGAAGTCACAATTTTAGTAAAAAAGTTACTATAAATTCTCTCTACTTTTTGGATTTTTTTTTGCAAAAATTTAAAAATTATTTTTAAAAAAAAATTTTAAAATAACACTTAATTCTATTTTTTTTTTTATAAAAGTAATACAAAAGTGATGATTTCTATTACTTAACAAATAAAACTCAAATTGGTATACCACTTTACTTGCCCCCAAATTGTTTTTCCAATTCTAAACACACACACATGTCAGTCATATATCAACAGTTTTGATGAACATTGAATGGGGCCAACCGAGGGACAATATTTTCAAAGGTCTATGAAGAGGTAGGGGAATGTTACACATAATTTGATCTTTTATTTCTAAATACAAATTAATTTATACTATATATTAAGTAAAAGAGAGTTTTTAACTCCAAGGCCTTGTTTGGGAAGACTAAATAAGTGTACTTTTTGTCTTTTTTGACTAAAAAAGTGAGGTTGAAAATATGGATGTTTGGGTTAACTTTTTGACTTTTTATGAAAAAATGTGTAATAAAAAATTGTAAAAATTAGTTTTTAGAGGAAAATTTGAATTGGGAGTTGTGCAGCCGTAATTGTTGACTTTTGGTGAATAGTGTTAACTTTTTAACTTTTTGAGTAACTTTTTGGCTTTTTGAATTATTTGGGATATCCCAAACTTAGCCCAAGTCTTGTGGGAGCGTCAATCTCTCAATCTAAATTTCTTAATTTTTTGATTTAAAAAAAATATATAGCATTTATTAACTTCTCCCAACCCCAAGTCTTACCCTTATAATAGCACTTTAATCCATTAAGAACAAACATAAAAAAAAATCTTTAAAATCCAACACATATGAATTCCTTAAAAAGTCCCAATACATATGATTATTATCTCTTATAATAACACTTTAATATATTAAGAACAATCATAAAAAAAATTAAAAAAGTGCAACAGATATGATTATTATCAAAATATTAAACTTTAATATAATATAATAATAAAAAAAAGACATTTAATTCCTTGAAAAGTCTAACACATATGATTATTATCAAAATATTAAAGTTTAATATAATATAAAAAAGGAAAAAAATAAGACATTTAAAAAAAAAATAAGACATTTAAAAATCACAATTCACATATATAGTAATTGTAAACACAATCCGTGCATAACACGGGTGATATGCTAGTACATTTTATGTGAATTTGGCATTAGGTTTTAATATAGTTAAAAAATCATTATTAATTATCATATCACTTTATTTATTTTTTTATATCTTTGTATAAAAAATTCAAAAATCAATTAAGATAATCACTTCCTAAACGAGCCATGTGAACTCTATTACCTTATGTTTAGGAGTGACAAAATGAAATAAAAAATAAAATCTGTATAGTGTCGCTCTAGAAAAAAAAAAATCAAAAAATACTCAAAATTTCCTATTAAAGATTTTATTCGAACTATAAGCCCACAATAACTTTTTTAAATGTATACTATTGATCAAGTATTCTAAACACATTCCGATTAATTTTTTCTGGGATCATAAATTTTATGATGTTATATTTATTATATTTTTACATTATATTATTTAATATTTTTGTGCCGGGTCCTATCATTTTGTATATTCCCAATGCAATTTTAATTATTAGACTGACATATTAAATAATAAGATAAAATAGATGGTAGGATGATCATCTCTTTTTGGTTTCGTTTGTAAAGAGGTTGGGTTGGGTTAGGTTTGGAATTATTTTAGTCATAAAAAAATAAAATATATTTTTTAATTTAATAAGATAAAACATTATATCTAGGCCAAGTTTGGGTATTCCCAAATAATCTAAAAAGTCAAAAAGTTACTCAAAAAGTTAAAAAGTTAACACTATTCACCAAAAGTCAACAATTACGGCTGCACAACTCCCAATTCAAATTTTCCTCTAAAAACCAATTTTCACAATTTTTTATTACACATTTTTCCATAAAAAGACAAAAAGTTAACCCAAACATCCATATTTTCAACCTCAATTTTTTTGTCCAAAAAAACAAAAAGTGTACTTATTTAGTCTTCCCAAACAAAGCCCTAATCTGTAATCATTATATTATTTTTTTCACAAAAAGTCACCAAAATTAAAAAACTCTTCTTAAACAAGACTTTTTAATCCTAAATTATAATAGTCAAAAAATTAAAAAATCCAAACCAACCCTTCGTTATCTTTTGCTTACTATCTTTCTTGGCATACAATAGCTCCGTTTGGTAGAAATTTTTATATTTACGCCTAAACAAATTTTATAACTTATAACTTTCAAATTTGTTCGATTTCCAAATTTTATTCTTAAAGCATCTCCTGCCCCACTCAAAGAATAAGCTGATTTCTGACTTCCAAAAAGCTATATGCTATAAGCTATAAGCTAAACCAAATACATCAAAATAGCTTAAATTAAGCTGAAAGCTGGAATAAACTGATTATAAGCTGTGCCAAACAGGACCAATGAATTAATATTTTGGAATGCGACTATACCACATAGGGTGATAAATAAGTGACAATGATAAAGATATCAAAATTTTTATTAAATAAATGATTAAATATTCTATATTAATGTAGATCCACACTCATGTGAGACATTTGATAATTTATTTAGTAAAAAATTTAAAATTTATATTATTTTTTATAAATAATTTTTTTTTTTGTTAATATTTCTAATCAGGTATATGTTAAAATCTTAAAAATATTATATCTGTTATAAAAATATGTGTAATCTTTTTAAATATTCTTAACGTTAATAACACCTACAAAATATGATAAAAAGATAAGATTACTGTTAAAAATACTAAAAATTCTTAAATATTCTTATCAAATATTTTATATGGGTGTGGGACTCCCATCACGTCGGTTCACACTCATGTGAGATATTTGATGAGAATCTATAAAAAATATTTGATAAAAATTTTAATAGAATTTTTTAGATCTCTATCGTTTTTAAAAAGATAAAATTTGAAGATGAAATGATAAAAGTAAATAATATATTATTTTTTTTGTTGTATTATATGCATCAATTAATACACTAACTAATATATCAATATATCTGATAATATTATTATTGATCTTATTTATTATATAAATTATAAATATTCAAATTTTTTAAAATTATATCATGTCATCTATTAATAAATTAATTGATATATTAATTATTATATATATAGCATTACTCATTACTCTTCCCCCGAGGTAGTCATTTCAGGCATTGAATGCAGACACCGACTATTTTGCTGTCTTACGTACCCATACCACCTCCCACCTAACTCTCATTTAATGAAGATGGAGTTTGTGCCCAAACATGACAAAATCATTAATTAAGTTTTGTGTGTGGTCGTGAGCAGTAGTAATGGTATAGAAAAAATAAAGATAAATTATATTACAAAAATTCTTTAGACCACTAATTAGTGGTGGCTCTAATGATGTGACAGTGGGTCCACATGTGTTTTGTGCCTTGGTTTTTGTTTTTTTGTTTTTTTTTTCAATTGCCACCTCACTAGTGGTGGAGTTAGTGATGATAAATTAGTGGTATGTAGCATTACTCATTATATTAATAGTTTTTATAATTTAAAGTTGGTATTATTTTGATTTTTAATTTTTTAATTGTAATATATTTTATTATAAATTTTGAATCTTGTTTTAAATAAAAATAATTAAATATACTATTATTTAATTTTAAAGGTAAAATTATTAATTTAATAAAATATGAATTAATTTGACAAAAATAAATATTAAAAACATATTTTAATTTTTTAAAAATTATTTTTATCCACCTATGATAAAATTATGTAAAATTGATAAAAATTAATAAAAATTACATGATTAATTTTTAAAAATTAATTTTACATGATTATCATCCAAATACATAATAAAAATTAATTTGATAAAAAAAAATCTAAAAAATTTATTAATTTTATATAATTTTATTCTTAGTGGATATAAATAATTTTTAAAAATTCAAAAATATTTATTCGACATTTATTTTTGTCAAATTAGTTTATATTTTATTAAATTGACGATTTTACCCTTGAAAAATCTAATGATATTTTTAATTGTCCTTATTTGGAACAAAATTTAAAATTCAGGGTTAAATGTGTCACAATTGAAAAATTAAGGATCAAAGTAACACAAGTCTCAAACTATAAGGACTATTAGTGTAATTCACCCAAAAAATAAACAAAAATGAGTGAGACATCACTGGGAGTGATCTCTACCATCTCCAGTGAATGGTGATTAGCCTAATTTTTTTTTTATTTTTATTTTTATCCTTATCTCATTGACGGGGTGGCGGGGGTCACCCCAAGTGAGAGTCTATATCAGTTTTGAAAAATAAAAGAGTAATGTCAGAGGTTTTAAAAAATTTTATTAAATATTTTATATGGGTATAAGATTTACACAATGTGAGTTTCATATGAGTCCCACACCTATGTAAGATATTTGGTAGAATTTTTAATAAAATTTTTAGGATCTCTAGCATTTTTGAAAATAAAATGGTGGTATTACATGTATCAATTAATGTATACATTAGTATATTAATTAGTGTTATGTTATTATTATTGACTCCATCTATTATAGAAATTATGAATACCTAAAATCTCTAAAATGATGCCACATCAACTATTAATATATTAATTGGTACATATAACATTATTCAAAACAAAAGTATATAAATATAAATAGTGGTGCTACATACATTAATTAATGTACTAACTGGTGTATCAACACTAGTTATAATCTTATTATTAACCTCACTCATTATACAAATTATAAACAAAAATGCTAGAGATTTCAAAAATTTTGCTAAAAGTTTTACAAAATGTCTCACATGGGTGTGAGATCTATATGAGACCCACATTGTGTGGGTTCCACACCCATGTGAAACATTTGGTAAAAACTTTGGTAAAATTTTTAAGATCTCTAGCATTACTCAATTACAAATATTAAAAATATCTTAAATTATATTGTGTGTGATGTTTTCTGATCACATGGCCAAACGGGTACTCAGTTGGAAAACATCGGCAGAATAGATTGTGCCTGAACGACCAGTCACAGAAAGATAAGACTCCGGCAGTGGTTCGTCCACCCGGAGGCACTCCGACGATCAAGTCAGTACTCAATTATCTCTCAAAGATAGCAAATAGTGCTTCAACTCACTAATCAGAATACAAAAAATGTACCTTAAACCCACGAGGGTGCCCTTCTTTTATAGCCAGTACTAATCTGATCCTTGTAGAAGCTTAGCTCCTCTTGGACTCTGGCTCAATACTTATTCTAGACTCTCCAATAGATAAAGATAAACTCCCTAAGAGCTTTATCCTTGTCCAGGCTAAAGTCCTCCTCCATTCTAGGACTCTTGTTCCCTATTCGTTCATCTCGGATTCTGATATCTCCGCAGATAACCTCGGTCTAGCCGAGATCACCTAGGCGCCATGACTAGACATGTGGTACCTCGGCTGGCACTTCGGTGCCACATTGGCTACGTGTCGTTATTCAAAAAATATGTCCTCACAACTGCCCCCTAAGTTCTATTATCTCGGCATCTTGAGGTAATGGAACCTATATCTTTTGACCATATAGCACGTTGGCTAAGTTTGCTCTATCTTTAATTATCGAGGTCATCATTTATCAGCTCTACATGTCCAAGACTTGTAGTCTGTTTTGTTAATGCCTTAGAATCAAAAACCAAGTTTTTTCAAGTTCTTTAGCCGAGATCATACCCATAGCCGAGATCTTTGCTTCATTAAATCAAGAACTCCAAGAATTTTCACATGCGTATGAGCTGCCATGCACAGTATTTCAACCGTTTTCGGCACGCATCTCGTCCCTATTGAACCGTACCTGACACGCGCCAACAGGTTGTGTCATTTTTGCGTGCGTTGCCTGACAGGCACGTCGTCCTAGGCACTCTAATTACGATTTGCCGCCTTTTCGTGTTTTGACAAAAACATTTCCCTCTCTCTTCGTCGTTTTACTTTTGAATCTTCATTTTCTCCAAACTTTTCTCTCTCTAACTTTCTTTCCCAAATCCTCCATTGTTGCCCTCTTTGAGCTTCTGCAACCACTCCGTTCACCTCCTCCGGCAAAGCTTTTGCTGTTCTTCCCCGCTCATTGCCACCGTCTGACCCTAGTGTACTTCACACTAGTTTCATTTTCTTCGGTGAGTTACTATTTTCCCCCTTTTTAATTTCATACTCTGTTGCTTCTGTTTACTACCATAGCAAATGTATTCATATTCTCCAATCTCTTGCTTGTGTTCTGAATTTCATCCTTCGCACGTTTAAACATGCTCTGTTTCATAAGTTTGCTTTTGTCCAATCTTGTTGTTGGTATACACACACATATGCTATTCATACGTTTGACGTTCTTGATAGCTTGTCACTGTTCTTGATTTTCTGCTACCTTCTTGAGTCTGAATCATGCTTTTTGCTCTGTTTTCTTGTTATGTTTTTCAGATTCCTGCCTTCAATTCTTGTTTACATAGTCTTTGGATTTGTTTTAGAACTCCTATCCTTTGGAAAAATTGGAATGAATTCCCCTTAGATCTTCAAAAAATCTTGCCCCAGCACCCGCTCAGGTTTTAACCGAGGTCCTTTAAATCTTAACAAACCACTTCCCTCTAAAATCCAACAACTTCTCCACTTAGCCAACTTTATGGATATGTTCAGGTAGAGGGTAGACATCCCAACTAAGCTAGAATACTTCAGGCAGGAGTTTGTCATTCCTGCCGATGTCCATCTTAGGTTGGCAGGGGAGGAGGATTTAATCATGCCTGATGGGGATTCCATGCCTTTCCCCGTAGTGGCCTTTCTTGAGTGTGGGCTTAGGTTCCTTCTTGACATTCTTTTCCGCCAAGTCCTTCACTACTACAAGCTTAACCCAATGCAATTAGCCATTAACTCTCACAGAGTCATCAACGGTATCATTGCCTTAACTAGCTGAGAAAACGCTAGGGTAACTCTAGCCGACATTCAGTATTGCTACACCATGCGTGGCCTTAAGTCAGAAAAAGGCTACATTTATTACCTTAAGCCGAAGTCGACCGAATACAAACTCATCACCGACCTCCCCGATTCCAACAAGGGCACCGCAGACGATTATTTCATCGTCTCGGGTAACTGGGAGTTCCCTCCAGAGGATGACCTTCACCTCTACCCTTTAAGCCGTACAGTGTTCAGAGAGGGAGATGGTAGGAGTCAAATGTCACTTTCCTTGCTTTTAAGTCTTTATTACTGTTATTTCTCTTATATGTTCTAATGGTTTGTTGTTTACTTTGCAGCCCTTTCTCAGCCACCCAAGGACTTTCGCAAATCCTTCTACCCTAGCAAAGACTTCAGGAGGCTACTGGACTTGTCTGTTAATCAACGCAAGGGTCCTCTACTCCTGAATTACATCCCAACTTACAAATTTGTCCTTCCCGACGTCCCAAAGAAGAGCAAGTCTCCTCTCTCTGCTATAACTTCTCCCACAACTTCGTCACCTCGACCAGATCAAGCCTCCACATCTGACCTAACAGAGCAGCCATCAACTTCTGCTCCACAACTGATTCCACCCTCTTAGTGCCAACGCCGACGTCTAGCTCCTTTTCTTGCCCCAGCAGGCAGAACTCGTAGCCAAAGACGCCGAAGTACTGAGGTATCGGCTTACGATCCAGCCAACCCACCAACCGCACTTCCAGCGATCCGTTTTGGCAGTAAAGTTACGGTTTCCATCTCTGCCGACAAGATGGGGCGAAAAAAAGACCGTTGCTGAAGACCTTCTTGCTAACATCCCCAATGTCGCCACTATGCAATCTTCTCTTTCTCAGTTCCAGCCCAAACTGGAGCCAAAGAGGCTGAAGAAGGCCCAAGCAAAGGCAACGGTGACTCAAATCGACTCTGAGGACATCTTGCCGATCTCAAAAATGTCTGAGGCACAAAAAAGTTCTTTCGGCGCCAAGAAGAGGCCCGTAAAGCCTACTCCCTCCGAATCCACCCAATCAGAGAGGCCGAGGTCAAAGTCTGTTACAACCTCGGGGTCCCTCAAATCTAATGACCCTTGGGCCCCTTCTATCATAATTGAGGACAAGCCAGTCAGAGTTGGTGACAGCGCCAATGACATTAAAGTCGGCGTTTCCCTCTTTACTGCCTTGCTCCTTCCCAAGGACCTCGAATTCAACGCCGAGGTCAGCGAATACGAAAATTTCGCTCTCATGTTGCAGCATTTTATCAAGGTAAGCCCCTAACACTTGGTATTCTCCACTCTCTGTTTTTCTATACTTAGAGGGTTTTATTAACTTTTTTTTTTCATTTCTTCTAGGCGATCCAGCACGCCTACTCTTTCGCAATGCAGGCCTTCAACATCAAGAAGGAGTTGGCCCGCAAGACCAAGGAAGCTACTGGTTTGCTCGAATCGCTAAACAACGCCGAGGCTAGGATGAGAGGGCTGATAGACCAAGCCAAAGCAGCCAAGCAAGCTCAAAATGAGGCTCAAGAAAAGGCGGGGGCTGCAGAGGCTGTTGTTGAGGTCCTCAAGGCCGAGAAGAAAGAGGCAGAAGCAAAAACTACAAAAGCCCAAGCTAAGCTCCTTGTTGCCTTGGCCACAAAAGACGCCGAGATAAAAGCAGCAGACGAGAAGGCCTATGCCGAGGGGGCAGCCGACGTCCGCGAGGACTACAAAAGGCAAGTCAAACAAGCATGCAACAAGGGTTATACCCTTGGCTGGATGGCTGCCTTGAAGAAGTTGGCTGTCCCCGAGGATTCAGCTCTCTAAGAAGATAGCCGCATTGTCCTGCCATTTCCTTCTACTCCAAGCCGATCGGACAATGAAGCTCAGTCCGAGGATGAGGCCGAGGACATTGAGACCGAGAAAGTTGAGGCTGCTGGGGCTAAGTCCCCAATCTTGAATGAGCAAGTCTTAGACTTGACTCAGAATGAGGAGGACGAGGTCTCAAAAGGTGTCTCCCATAGGAAGACAACATCCGAGGCACCTATTGCCGAGAAGAGCCTCGACCAAACTCTTAAAGAGATCGATGAGCTCGCGGCTGAAAAGGCTGTAGAGAAGAGTTCCCAGATGTCTTCTAAGCCCCAAACCCATTCAGCCGATGATGCCAAATAGTCTAGTTTTGAAGCTTTTCCTTATTTCTTGTACCTTGTCCTTTTAAGTTTTGAACAATGTTTAGCTTTTATTTGGCCGATGTGCCTTTTGTACTCTGAACAAGTAATCTTCAATGTCAGGCCGAAGTGATTTTTTGTACTTGAACTTCTTTATCTGAATGCATTCCATAATTTCTTCTTTCAAGTGTTTTGTATGCTTGTAAGCTCTATTGCTTCCATACTTAGAATATTTTGCATGTCTTTAGTTTATGCCTTTAACTATATAGTCTCCTCGGATTAACATACCTCGGATATAACTTCCAATCTTGTTTATTTCGGCCTTGGCTTAACACTTGAAAATATTGTAAAAAATATTTTCACAAGTGTTATTTAAAACTTGCCACTTTACTTTTACTTATCAAGATTTCTGTCTTCTATTATCTTCCAAGTCTTGGCAACATGGTAATCTCAGCAAGTATGTAGATACTTCTTTCAACATAATCTTGGCTTAACTTCAACTTGTAAATTTTTCTTTAAAAAATTTCAACAAGTGTTAAACCAATCTTAGCTTGTAAATTCCAACTCCCAAGCATTATTCTCTAGCTCTCTGCCCCCTAATATAAACTTAAGTTTCACTTGGGTTCTCATTAAGCATGTGGCTACGACCTCGTCATCGAAGTTATATTAAACATAGACTAGCCAAGGTTCTCAACCTTGGTTCCTCTGTTAATCTTACCCAAATCCACTTAGTTTCAATCTGTGTATGACTCTGCTGATATGGCAAGTCCAAGTTAATTCAACTTAGTTCAACTCTATTATATGCAAGTATAATTCAACTATGCCATATAATGAGTCTAAGTTACTCGTCATGTTTAAAAATAGCGCCAACTTAGTTCAACTTAATTCTATGCAAGTGCAATTCAACTTTGTCATATAATAAGTTTAAGTTATTCGTCATGTTTCACTTAGAAACATCGCCAACTTAGTTCAACTCTATTATATGCAAGTATAATTCAACTCTGCCATATAATAAGTCTAAGTTATTCGTCATGTTTCACTTAGAAACATTGCCAACTTAGTTCAACTCTATTATATGCAAGTATAATTCAACTTTACCATATAATAAGTCTAAGTTATTCGTCATGTTTCACTTAGAAACATGGCAAAGTGACTGGTCAGTTGTACTACACAAGTTGAAAAAAGAATCAAGCTAAAATTTTATTATTACTTCGGCTAATAACAGAAACTTTAAAAAATAAAATATCTAATGATAGAAAAGCTTCAAGTTGCAAGTATTCCAGGGTCTTGGCAACTCTTTGTCTTCATTATCTTTAAGCCGATATGCTCCATTGCCTAGGACCGAGATGATTCTATAAGGTCCCTCTCAATTTGGGCCAAGCTTGCCCTCTTTGGGATCTTTTTTGTTGTTGACGACCTTTCTCAGGACGAGGTCACCGACTTGAAACTCTCGTGGGTTGACCTTCTTATTGTAAGCCTTAGCATGCTACTGTTGGTATGCTCCAAGCTGAATTACTGCTTTCTCCGTTCTTTCTTCCAAAAGGTCCAGATCTCGAGCTAAAAATGCATCATTAGTCCCATTCTCCACTCCCTGGGTTCTGATCCCTGGGATGCCGACCTCTAATGGAATTACTGCCTCTGTGCCATAAGCCACGGCAAATGGGGATTCCACAGTTGATCTTCTCGACGTAGTCCGATATGCCCAAAATACATTGGGTAACTTATCCACCCACTTTCCCTTTGCTGCTTTTTGCCTCTTCTTAATTCCATCTAAGGTAGTTTTGTTGGATGCTTTTACTTGTCCATTGTTTTGAGGGAAACTTAGAGTGTAATAGTAATTCTTGATCTTGTACTTTGTACAGAAGCTCTTGATTAGCTTACTGTCAAACTGTGTACCATTGTCTGCTATTATTGCTCTTGCGATCCCAAACCTGGTGATGATGTTCTTCCATATGAAGTTCTTTACATCAATGTCCCGAATCTTTGTAAGGGGTTCAGC
This sequence comes from Camellia lanceoleosa, assembly GCA_025200525.1. NCBI lineage: Eukaryota > Viridiplantae > Streptophyta > Magnoliopsida > Ericales > Theaceae > Camellia > Camellia lanceoleosa. The sequence goes on along the minus strand of CM045761.1, from coordinate 3,543,938 downwards.
TTCAACCCACTTTGTAAAGTAACCTGTTGCCACTAGCAGGAACTTCCTTTGTCTAGTTGCTTGAGACAGTTGTCCAACAAGATCCATGCCCCATTGGGCAAATAGCCAAGGGTTGGACACTGGGTTCAAATCTGTTACTGGTTGGTGTATCAAAGGTGTAAACCTCTGACACTTCTCACACTTTCTGACATAAGTTTTAGCATCTTTCTGCATAGGGCCACCAGTACGCTTGAGTAATGGCCCTATGAGCAAGTGACCTGCCCCCAATGTGGCTTCCACATACTCCTTCATGTATTTCATACAAGAAGTCTTCAACTTGTGAAGGATGCACACACCTCAAAAGGGGAGCAGTAAAAGATCTTCTGTAGAGATGCCCTTTGCTGTCAAACTGAATCTTGCTGACTTCAGTCTGATTTTGTGTGCTTCTTTATGATCATATTACAATTTCCCATCTCTAAGAAATACTATAATTGCATCCATCCAGCTTGGTCCCATTTCCACACACATTGTCTTATGCTATGTGTTCAGTGGTTCTACACTTGGACCTGACAAGTAGTCAATCATTATTGTCTTTGTCTCTCCTGGTTTCATTGCACTAGCCAGGTTAGCCAAGGCATCAGCATGGCTGTTGTCATCTCGGCTAATTTGCTGTAGTCTACAATTTTGAAACAATGCTATCAGTCTGCCCACCTCCTTTACATAGGCCACCATCCTTTTATCTCGGGCTGTGTATTAGCCTGTTGCCTGGTTAACGATAAGCTGAGAGCCACAGAAGACCATTACCTCATCGGCTTCCATTGCTGCTGCCAACTTTAATCTTGCGATCAATGCTTCGTACTATGCCTCGTTGTTTGAGGCCTTAAACCCTAAATGAATGGATTATTCCAGCATCTGCCCATCTAATGATACTAGCACTACTCCTGCCCCTGCTCCTTGTCGTTTTGAACTTCCATCAACAAACAAGTGGAAGGAGTCGTCAAAGTAAATACTGTAGAGCCTGAGTTTCTCTTCTTTCCTCTGTTCTGTTATCTCTAACTGGGTTTTTCTTTGTTCACTTGGACATCGTATACCCCGGGTCAATGGAGCCTAATGTATGATGGCGCCTGGTGTGAACTCGGCCATGAAGTCGGCCAAAACTTGGCCTTTGATTGCTGTTCTGAGTCTGAATTCCAGGTCATATTGGCCTAACACCACTGCCGATCTGGCTATCCTGCCTATCAGGTCTTCTTATTGCAACAGGGACTTCAAAGGATGCTTAGTTAACACCACAATCTTGTGGGCTTGGAAGTAATGATTCAGCTTCTTAGAGGCTATTACTAAAGCTAGTGTCAGCTTCTCCAATAGTAGCTATCTGGTTCTGCATTTGTTAGGGTCTTACTCACGTAATAAACTGCTATCTATTCTCACTTTTCTTCTATGATTACCACTGCACTTACTGCATACTCTGAAACCGCCAAGTATAAGAACAAATTCTCTCCAGGTATTGGATTTAAGAGAACTGGAGTGGTGGTCAAATATTTCTTCAAGTTGGCCAAGGCGACTTCGCACTCTTTTGTCCATAAAAAGTCTATGGCTTTCTTTACTAAACTGAAGAAAGGTTTGCATTTGTCAGAACTTCTGCTTATGAATCTATTTAGGACTGCAGCCTTTCCAGTCAACATCTGTACTTGTTTTGCTGACGTTGGGCTCTTTAACTCCAAGATGGCTTTGATTTGATCCAGGTTTGCCTTAATGCCCTTTCTGGTGACCAAGTATCTTCGGAACTTCCCTGACCTAACTCCAAATACGCACTTCGATGCATTGAGTTGGAGCCGAAATGTCCTTAGGATATCAAAGACTATCTTCAAGTCGGCCAGATGATCCTCGGGTTCTTTGGTCTTCACAAACATGTCATCAATATATATCTCCACTGTTTTGCCTATTAGATGTCTGAACATCTTAGTCACCAATCTATGGTAAGTTGCTCCTGCATTTTTCAACCCAAAAGGCATCACTCTGTAGCAATATAGCCCTTTTGGGGTGATAAATGTAGTCTTCTCCTCATCTGGGGGCTATATGGCTATCTGATGGTACGGTCTATAAACATCCAAGAAGCTCATCCTTCCATGCCCTGAAGTGGCATCTACTAATTAATCAATCTTGGGCAGTGGAAAACTGTCTTTGGGACAAGCCTTGTTCAGGCTGGTGAAGTCCACGCAGACCCTTCACTTCCCATTCTTTTTCTTCACAACAATCGTGTTTGATAACCATGTTGGGTAGTTTATCTCTCGAATGGCTCTGGCCTCCAAAAGTTTATCCACTTCCTCTTCTACTGCCTCAACATGCATCAACATAGGCCTCCTTTCTCGTTGGATGATAGGTTTGGCCAACCTATTCACATTCAGTCTATGGCAAGTGACTTCGGGGTCAATGTCAGGCATCTCGTATGGTGTCCAGGCAAACACTTCAAGGTTTGCTCTCAAGAATGCCTCTAATTTCTTTTCCTTTTTCCTCGGCCAATCCTAAGCCGAGAAGGAAGAAGCGCTCTTCATCCCCTTGTTGGACTAAGATCTTCTTCAGGGCTTCCTCACATTTCTCGGCTGGTTCCTTGCTGACGTCTTCAAGGACCTTCATGTCCTCATACTCAATCTCAGTTGCTTCTACTTCTCGTATGTTGCAGGTGGATTTCATTGCTGCTATGGAGCAATTCTTTGCCTGTACCTGATCCCCTCTGACCTCCTCAATTCCACGTTCTATTGGGAACCGCAATAGCTGGTGCAAAGTTGAGGGAACAGCCCCTATTGTATGCAACCATGGCCTTCCCAAGATAGCATTTTAGGGGGAGGGGGTGTTAATTATGGTGAACTCAGTTTTTACCTTCTTGGTGCCAGCCTGCACTTCCAAACTTACTGCTCCTAGGGGCCACATCGGCATTTCGTTGAACGCAATCATTGGACCATTGGATTGTTCCAGATCATCTTAGTGAAGGCCAAGCTTCTTGTAACACCTGACATACATGATGTCACAAGAGCTGCCCTGGTTGATCAGAATTCGCTTTACTTGGCACTCTCCAATTTAGATGGATATTACCAAGGTATCGTTGTGTGGATGCTGCATCATCTCTAGGTCATCTTCAGTAAAAGACACCATTGGTCCCTAGTACTTGTCTGCCCTAGGCCTCTTCTGCCGGACCTGATACACATCCTGTAAGTGTTTTACCTTCTGAGTTTCCCCACGTATCTCGTTCTCATTGACCTTCTAGTGAATCACATTGATCATTCGAGGTCCGCCTGCTTGCGGCTGTGGTGCTGGAGGAGGTGGTGCTGCCAATGCCTGAGGCAATCTCGCTTGCTCTTCCCTTGTTCTAGTCTCATCTACTAGGTCCCTTAGATGACATTGTCTTACCAGGTCTTCCAGATATGCCTTTAGGGCTTTGCACCCTTGAGTTAGATGCTCATCCTTATTGTGGTAGACACAGTGTTTCCCTAGACTTCTTCCCATAAATTCACCAGGAATCTTCTCTGGTGCTATATAATAGGGCTGATTCTGGATTCTTTCCAAGACTTTGTAAACCGGAATTCGGAATACGGTTGTGATTGCCTGTGCAGCCTTTACTCCTGTCTCCTGCTTATTATATCCACTATTACCTTGGCCGCACTTCGGCGAGCCGTTTCTCTTCTCTTGTTTTAACGCCTTTGTTCCTGGCTTATCCTTCTCGGCTTTGGCATACTTCTCTATTCTGACCATTAATTCCTGCATACTTTTTGGCAGTGTTTTTGCCAGTGATTTCCGAAGCAAACAATCATCGTTCCGGCCGTTCTTAAAAGACCCGACCGCCACCTCATAGTTGCATCCTGCTATTTGGTTGAACACCTCATAATACCTTTTGGCATAGGCCCTAAGGCTTTCATCCTCGCCAATTCTCAGAGCCATCAAGGAGTCCACCCTCAATGGCTGTAGTTTGTTTGTCACAAATCTAGCCACAAATATCTCGGCTAGGCCTTCCCAACTTTTCACAGTTTCTTTCGGCAACTTGTGAAACTAGTCTGATGCGATTTCCCCAAAGGATGAGAGGAACACTTTGCAGAGTAACGGCTCGTTCCCGATGTACAATGCCATTAAGTTTAGGTACAAGCTGACATGAAAGTTAGGGTCAGACTTACCATCATATATCTGGAATCTCAGCATGTGGAGCCTTTTCGGGGCCTCAAATTTGTCCAATTCTGCTGAAAACGATGTTCTCGGCTTGATCAGAGAGGTTACCTCGGCATCCTGTCGCTTCCTTTGGAGATAATCCCTCAGATCCTCCTTCGTCCGTCCAGGAGCTCGGCTATCAACAGATTTCAGCCTTTTTGGTGCGCTACTCCCGGTGTCGTTATGAGTCCTCTTGGACCTCACTCCATTAGTTGCGTCGAAACAAAGTTCTTTCCCTTGAACATGCCGATGTTCTTTGGGGTCAGCTTCTTTGGTACGATGTGTCCTCCGAGAATCTCCTTTCATTGACTCTCCTTGTTCGACCTTCCTTGAAGGCCGGTGAGAGTGTTCCTTGGTCCTTGTGTGCTGGGAGACTGTAGGGACTATTTTTTGCCCCCTTTTCTAGGCATTGTTCTTGGCCGCTGGAATCGGCGTGACTTGTAACGGGAACGGTGACTGCATGACGTTGTTCTGCATCATGAAATTGACGACCGATTGTAGGTCTGCCAATTTGTTCACCATTCCCTTCATCTCTCCGTCTCTTCGCAAGTATCTATCTTTCCATACCTGGATGTCATTCTCGTTATAATACCTGCTTCGGTCTACCTTATTTGGTACGTCTCCCTTTTGGCCGACGTCCTTCTCTCCGGGGTTCTGATTCCGAGTTTCTTCGTTGGAGTTATCCTCCTCTACACTAGGATCAAAGTGTTTACCACTTCCAGTAGGAATGTCGTTCACAATCTTCTCTTTATGTCCGTCGTTGGCCATCTATTCTCTTTTCTTTACCACATACGGCGTTGAATTGTGTGTGCTATTTTCTGACCATACTGCCAAACGGGTACTTAACTGGAGAACACCGGCAAAATAAATTGCGCCCGAACGACCTGTCATAGAAAGATAAGACCCCGGTGGTGGTTCGTCCACTCGGGGCACTCCAACGATCAAGTCAATATTCAATTATCTCTCAAAGATAGCAAATAATGCTTTAACTCACTAATCAGAATACAAAAAACGTACCTTAAACCCACGAGGGTGCCCTTCTTCTTATAACCAGCACTAACCTGATCCCGCCTAACTCCTCTTGGACTCTAACTCAATACTTATCATGGACTCTCCAATTGATAAAGATAAACTCCCTAAGAATTTTATCCTTATCCAAGCTAAGGTCATCCCCCATTCTAGGACTCTTGTTCCCTATCAGTTCATCTCGGATTCTGGTATCTCCGCAGATAACCTCGGTCTAAACGAGATCAACTCGGCACCATGACCAGACACGTGGTACCTCGGCTGGCACTTTGGTACCACCTTAGCCACGTATCATTATTCAAAAAATATGTCTCCACATATGTTATATTATCAATTAATATATTAATTAATACACTAATAGATACTTATAATATTACTCAAATATAAAAGGTACAGCGCATCTTCTGAGAAGGTGTAACTCAAACTCTGAAGAATCGTATCGTACCCTTTATTTTATGTCATCGCGGAGTGATTTCTCCTAGTAATTTACACTGCCCTTGTCACCAATAATCACTTATAATAAAATATAAAAAAAAATTGTCAATTTTGTTTGTCTTAGAAGTTGTGTAACGCATTTGTAATGTGAGATTTTTTTAATCAACTTCTATAAAGATGAGGTTAATATTTTTGTGATAGTTATTTATATTGTTGGTTTGGTGACTTTCTATCTATTGTTAATTAATAATTTGTTTGATAATATGTATATATATATATCATATTTATAATTACTTTTCTATTGATTGACAAAAAAAAAAAAAAAAAAAAATTTCCCTGAAGTATAAAAAAGCCATCTCAGTGGTTCGGAATTTTTCATCTGCACATAAATTTCATTTCTTATATATTTGTGTGGAATTTTTTTCTTTCATTTTGAGAGATTGTTTATATTAATGTGTTGAATTTTATTTTCAAATGATTGTGATTTAATAAGTTTCATAATACCATATATATATATATATAAATTTATACATAAAGTGATGTGTTAGAGTTTTGGAATGGGTAATATTATACAAATTAATTAATAATATAATATTTTTATAAAATTATTAAAATGTGTTTTACTTCAATTTATAAAATTTATTATTGAATGGCATAACAATAATTTTTTTTTTTATTAATTTGTAAAATATTGTACTTTTTGAGTAGTAACTATTGTGTTTAGGGAAGATGGAAATAAGCAACTTTTTTGCTTATTTTGTTAGTTTTTGACTTTTTTACAAATATATTTAGAAAGTACTAAAGTGTTGTTTGGTTTTGGCTTTTTTTAGTTGATTTTTTGGTTTTTATGACTTTTTTAGCCTAAAACTTTTTTAGTCGTTTGGTATTCTTTGTTTGGTTTTTTTGACTTTTTGGCTTTAGAATTATAAAATTGTCTTTAGAATAGAATGATATTTTTTTGACTTTTTGTTTGTATATGGGATAGTTTGATACTTTTGTAGCTTTTTTGTCTTTTTATAATTTTGTAATTTTTTTTTTGTCTTTTGTGATTATATAGCCTAGAAGGAAAACCAAACCAAGGCTAAGTAATTTTTTTTTACTTTTTATAAATTATTATAACATACCGTCACATCATTTATATAATTGTAAAACTTTCATATTACCCTATGCATATTTTTGAAATTATCATATTTTTAAAAGAAGTGGGGGTGTTTCAGTAATTTCACTAATTGTCTTATTTCTATCTTTCCAAATGCAAATATGCTCCAAAAAAATTGACCTTTTATTTATTTGAAAAAAAGTAAGAAGCTACTAAGCTAGCTTATTTCTTTTCAAAGTACCTCTAAATTAATCATTAGCTCCTACTTATAACAAATATTAATTTGCCCATAAAAAAATTTAAAAAACAAATAAGAAAATGCTATAAACCCTAAATAATTAATCAAATCTCTCACGTAAATGTGGGACCTATGTAAACTCACATGTGTGTGAGTTTCACACCCATATAACATGTTTGGTAAAATATTTAATAGATTATTTAGAATCTCTAAAACTACTCAAACAAATATTAACTTTATAATCACAAAATTAGTTAAGATAAACCTAAATTGACTTCAACACATTACTTAAAAAAAGAAAAATTGTTCTAAAAAAATATAGTGTTGATGTATAATTCTTCTATTTGTAAAGCGTAATGTTAGATATTTTAAAATTTTTATTAAAATTTTTTTATCAAATATTTTATATAAGTGTAGAACTTACATGAGATCTATATGAGACATTTAAGGGTTGTTTGGAATAATCTAAAAAAGTATACTTTTTATTTTTTTACTAAAAAATATACAAAAAATAGAAAAATAGTGTAATAAAAAAAAGATAAAAAAATAAAAAATATGTACTTATTTTAAATAGTCAAACTTGACCTTAATAAAAAAAATTTGACAAAACTTGTAAGGCCTCCAGTGAATGTGTATAATTTGAATGTAATTGATGACAAAGACAATTATATCTAAATCAGACACATGTCAGATAATACCTGGAGTGTCTGTCACACTCGCTCCCGTGTGGAGAAATTATTAATTATTTCAAGAATATTGCTCTACGTTGTTTATATTTGAACAAGCGTTCAATTGTTTCTTAAAATGAGATAGTGAAATTCAATAATATTTGAATTGAAACACAACTTAGGTTTTGTTTGTCTTTCTTTAAAAAATTAAAAAGTTAAAAAATTATTATTATTTTTAAATTATATCATTTTATTTAAAGTCATATTACCTTTCTATCACACCACTTCAAATTCAACCTATACTCAACTCATATTTCATAAAAAATTAAAAAATACACTTATTTAGAACATTCCAAACAGTCCCTTATTGTGCCTCTGTTTGGAAAGTAGGTTGACTTTTTGACTTTTTTAGCTATTTTAACCTAGGCTAAAACATTTAGTTTGAGAATGATTTTTTGACTTTTTTTTTGTGAGAGAAGAGTATAATGATTATGGGTTGGATGTAATGTTTTGTTTGTTGTGATTAAAATAATCTATTTTATTTTTTGTGACTAAAATAGCTACAAAAACTCTAGCCAAACGGAGCCTGAAACACCACTTAGATTTTCTCATGAGATAATGGATAATTTCTCAATGTTATGGCCGATAACATCACCGACACCGATTTTTTTTTTTTTGGGTTCGTCGCCGACACTTGGAAACCAAATATCAACCATAATACAATTTTACGTTTTTCAGAATTTTTACAATACTACATATTTAAAATTTTACCTCATTTAATGCTAACTAGTGTTTGCATGGACACTTTAATATAAAAATGTGTAAAAGGAAAATTGTGAAAAAATTAAATTTTTTGGTTAAAAATATATATTTTAAAATTGGTGAAAAATAAATTATCTTCTTCATTTTATTTGTCATTTTTTTATATTCTAAAAATACTTGTTAATAAGAGTCTCTATAAAAAGTGTGTTAAGAGTATAGACAGTGGAATAGTTAAAAAAATGTATTTAATAGTATGTTATATGATAAAAGTAATAAAAATGTGGTCTAAAAATATATATTAAGGTGTGTTAAGAGTATGGTTGGGTATAGGATTATCCGAATCGAATAACCCGAACTGATTTGTATAAAAATTGGCGGTTCCGCAAACATAATGCGGGTGGATGCAGTTTGAAATATGACATGATTACGGGTTGTGGGCGGGTTGCAGTTTAACCTATACTCACAAGAACCCGCCCACACTTAAACTTTTTTTTTAAAACTTGAACCGTTGTTATTTTATTATTGTGTTTTGGATGAATGTAAATGTTCATGAAGAATTACTTTTAAATAAACTTTTTTGAATGATTTTATCTTAATTGTATTGTTGGGTAGTAGATAGTGAATGAGATTAATGATCTAATTTAGGATTTTGAAAGACGTGCTTGTGTTAGTTTATGATTTGATTTAAAAGTTTAAGATTTTGAATGATTTGTTTGTATTAGAAATTGATTTTGTTGTGTTTTTAATTTTATAAGTTTTAATTTATTAATTATTAATGTTGAAGCATTTTAAAAAATGGAGGATAAATGACCCAAAATAAATATTTACAAAATAGAAAAAAAAAAAAGACTCCAAAATAAATTTCTAAAGAAAAAAGTTCAATCCGCAAACTTCCTGCAACCTCCTGCATATCTGCAAACCCTATCTACACAAATCGCAATCCGCACTGTGGGCGGTTGTGGGTTGAATTTTCTCCAAACTGCATACATGCGAGCGGGTCTAAACTGATCAGTAACCTTTCAAAATTGAACCGCAACCACCCTTAGTTAAGCGTTTATTCATTTTAAAAAATGAGTGGTGGTGCAATAGATATATTAAGATGTGTGTTAAAATATATATATATATATATATATTATAAATAATGAATAAAATAAATAAATAAGTTTCATGGAAGGCTCTCCATGAAAGGCTCTCTTTCTCTCTCTCCCTTCATGGAAAGCTCTCTCTTCATTTTTCCTTTTGAAGATGCTCTTATATTCACCCAAAAAAAACAATACAACTTCTTGGTTTCCAGGAAAATGAAGGAAGCAAGGGTCCGGGGGAAGATGGTCGGACATCTGGCCGATCAATTGTAAAAATGTTTTTTTTTATTTTTTATTTTTTTTTATTAGAAGGGTCCGGACGTCTAGGGGGACGACTGGACAGACATCTGGAGGATGACTAGCCGAACATTCGACTGAACAACTCCATGACACTTCCCCATGTTCTCCCATCTCTCTCTCTCTCTCGCTAGCTAAAATAGTAACCACAGTTAACACACAATACTAATAACTGATACTAACACACAAATTAGCAGTTCCATTACAGCACAAAATAGTGTTTTAAGTGACCAAAAATTAGCAACTGATACTAACATAGCATTTAGTTAGTCCATTGTTAATGCTCTTACAATAGCTTGTTTTGAAAAGTAGATTAAAAACTATTTTTTTTTGATTTTTTTTAAAAAATTATTCAAAAAAATAAAGAAGTGATATGATTCAAAAAAACTAAAAAATAAAAAAGTTTAGTTTTTAACCAACTTGCCAAAATAGGCCAATATTCAAAGAGTATATAAAAAGTATATGAGATTTATATTAAAGAGTATATAAAAAATTTAGTTCTTAAAGAGTATTTAAGAGTTGTTTGGGATGATTTAAATAAGTATATTTTTTTATTTTTTACGAAAAATTATGTAATATAATAAAAAAGTAATGTAACCCATATAAGATGAAAAAATAATTTAAAGTAGATCACCCCAAACAATCCCTTAATAAGAATGGACTTTGGGAATGATAAGTAGGGCAATCGGCACTCCTATGATTTTAAGAAAAAAAATTATTATATTAATTTTAGTTGATAATTATCTTCAAATTATATAAGCTCGGTCACTCTAATATTTTTTTTGATTTAAATTTTATCATTTTTTAGGTTCTCTCTGTCGGGCTACACCAAGCAAATCTCCAACACAACTGAACCTACCTGACAATCCAAGCCTATTCCAAATTGAGCGTCGACACGTCATGGGGTAAAAGATGATAATGGACAGCCCAGCCCACATAAAATCCTAATAACCCAACAATTGATTCGTGTCTGATTGTTTTCTTCATTAAGCCCAATAAAAGCCTAATGATAATGGGGTTTTTTTTGGGTTGAGCTTATTGGGCTATTTCTAGAAAGATTGTGATGTGCAAATAAAATTATGGACCAAATTTACGGGTGATTTAGTACCCATCTCAGTGGTTCGGAATTTTTCATCTGCACATAAATTTCATTTCTTATATATTTGTGTGGAATTTTTTTCTTTCATTTTAAGAGCTTGTTTATATTAATGTGTTGAATTTTATTTTCAAATGATTGTGATTTAATAAGTTTCAAAATACCATATATATATATATATATATAAATAAAAATACATAAAGTGATGTGTTAGAGTTTTGGAATGTGTAATATTATACAAATTAATTAATAATATAATTTTTTTATAAAATTATTAAAATGTGTTTTATTTCAATTTATAAAATTTATTATTGAATGACATAACAATAAATTTTTTTATTAATTTGTAAAATATTGTACTTTTTGAGTAGTAACTATGGTGTTTGGGGAAGATGGAAATAAGCAACTTTTTTTTGCTTATTTTGTTAGTTTTTGACTTTTTTACAAATATATTTAGAAAGTACTAAAGTGTTGTTTGGTTTTGGCTTTTTTTAGTTGGTTTTTTGGTTTTTTTTGACTTTTTTAGCCTGAAATTTTTTTAGTGGTTTGGTATTATTTGTTTGGCTTTTTTGACTTTCTGGCTTTATAATGATAAAATTGTCTTTAAAATAGAATGATATTTTTTTGACTTTTTATTTGTATATGAGATAATTTGATACTTTTGTAGCTTTTTTGTCTTTTTATAGTTTTATATATATATTTTTTTGGTTTTTTGTGATTATATAGCCTAAAAGGAAAACCAAACCAAGCCTAAGTAATCTTTTCTTACTTTTTATAAATTATTATAACACACCGTCACATCATTTATATAATTGTAAAACTTCCATATTACCCCATGCATATTTTTGAAATTATCATGTTTTTAAAAGAAGTGAGGGTGTTTCAGCAATTTCACTAAGGGCGTGTTTGATTCGTTGGATTGGAGATAGTACTCCTTATCCGTCGTTTGATTTTTTTTTAGTCTGCCAGACATGGAGTCCGGCCGGACTCCTTATCCCCTATATGGGGGACTATTGTGTCCTGGGGGGTGTTGGAGGGACAGAATGTGGGGGACTATCCACTGTTGGGATTAGATGTTAAAATGACCATTTTGACCATCTACTATTTAATTATGGTGGTGTTTGGGAACTTAGTTCCCAGATTTTTTTCTCATTTTTTCCACTAAAAGACAAAGGTTTTGCAAAACCAAAAAAAAAACAAATCCAAACAAAATATCACATCTAACCCCATAATCATTTCACTTTTTCTCTCACAAACATCACATCCAACCACAAAAAAATCTAACTATCTTCCCAAACACTAAAATTTTTTTATCCAATAATATCCTACAACTAAAAAAACCTACATAAAAATTCACTTTCCAAACACCCACTATGTATTATATTTACTAAAATTCAATAAAATTTAAATGTCTCAATTTAAAAATAAAATAGTTTTATTTTACTTTTTATTGATGTTTTATTTTAAAATTTTGTTTATAATTTATTTAATTTCATTATTTAAATTTTAATAGGTGTTTTATTTAAAATTTATTTAAAATTTTAATTAAAAAAATAACATAAATTTTTTATACAAAGTTATAAAGATAAATTAAATGAAATTTTAATGATTTATTAAATAATATAAAAAAAATAATGTCCTCTGTATTTTATTAAAACAAATTTATTTAATAAATCATTGTGTAAAATTTTAAAACAGTAATGGTGTGAAAAATTTTAACACAGTAATGCTTACACAGTAATCAAATTTTAATAAAAGTAATGATTACACAGTAATCAAATTTTACCCTTTTTATTTATTTATTTATTTATTTTAAAAAAATAAATTTATTTAATTGTGTAAAAAATAAAATAAAATAAAATTTTATTTAATCTAGCTAAAAATAATTAAAATATTAAAGATATGTTTAATATTGCTATTACTTAGTAAACAATTGAAAAATGGTAAAATAGTCTTTTGTTCATTTATCCTATCCAGTCTGTCCAACCAAACGTTGGATTCACTAAAAATAGTCATTTCCAGACATCTAATCCCATGAAAAAACAAACACAGGATACATATCCAATCCAACCAAATAATCCGGGAGATTCACAGTCCCAGGACTCAAGTCCGATAAATTTTAATCCCCTCTTATCCAGTCCGTCCAATCAAACACACCCTAATTATCTTATTTCTGCCTTTCCAAATGCAAATATGCTCCAAAAAAATTGACCTCTTATTTATTTGAAAAAAAGTAAGAAGCTACTGAGCTAGTTTATTTCTAACTTTTCAAAGTACCTCTAAATTAATCATTAGGTCCTACTTATAACAAATATTAACTTGCCCATAAAAAATTTAGGCCTCGTTTGGCAAGAGGCTAAAATAGTCAATTAGCCAAAAAGTTACCTTTTTAGCCAAAAAGCCAACAACCCATACCAAAAAGTCAAAGATTCCCTTTTCTCTCTACTTTTTGCACGTCGTTTCGTAATTAGCCAAAAAGTTGGCCCAAACATACAGGTTTTTCTTACCAACCTTTTTAGCCAATTAGCCAAAAAGTTACTAAATTAGCCTGTTCCCAAACGAGGCCTTAAAAAACAAATAAGAAAATGCTATAAACCCTAAATAATTTATCAAATCTCTCACGTAGACGTGAGACTTATACAAATTCATATGTGTGTGAGTCTCACACCCATATGACATGTTTGGTAAAATATTTAATAGATTATTTAGAATCTCTAAAATTACTCAAACAAATATTAACTTCATAATCACAAAATTAGTTAAGATAAACCTAAATTGACTTCGACACATTACTTAAAAAAAGAAAAATTGTTCTAAAAAAATATAGTGTTGATGTATAATTCTTCTATTTGTAAAGCGTAATGTTAGATATTTTAAAATTTTTATTAAATTTTTTTTATCAAATATTTTATACAGGGGTGATTCGGCCCCCGAATCCGGGGCCCCCGAATCCCCCTAATTCCCCTTTTTAGTAAAAAAAAAAAAAAAAAAAGAAAAAAAAAAAAAAAAAAAAACAGTTTCCATAAAAGGAAATTAGGGGGATTAGGGGGACTTTTTTTTGAGGTCCAAAACATTTTTCTATTTTATATAAGTGTAGGACTTACATGAGATTTATGTGAGACATTTAGGCCTCATCTGGGAACAAGTTAATTTAGTAACTTTTTGACTATTTGACTAAAATGTGAAGTAAAAAAAATTATTATGTTTGGGATGATTTTTTGACTTTTTACGAAAAGATGTGTAAAAAGTAAAAAGAAAAAAAAATCTTTAATTTTTTTGATATAAATTGTTAATTTTTTAATTTTTTTAATAACTTTTTAATTTTTTAATTAAAATAGTCTTTTACCAAACGAGTCCTTAATAAAAAATTTGACAAAACTTTTAACGCCTCCAGTGAATGTGTATAATTTGAATGTAATCGATGACAAAGACAATATATCTAAATCAGACACATGTCAGATAATACCTGGAGTGTCTGTCACACTCGTTCACGTGTGGAGAAATTATTAATTATTTCAAGAATATTGCTCTACGTTGTTTATATTTGAACAAGCGTTCAATCGTTTCTTAGGCTTCGTTTGGAAAGCTTGGTTTAGGATTTTTTTAGTTATTTTAATCACAAAAACTAAAATAGACTATTTTAGTTACAATAAATAAAACATCACATTTAACCTATAATCATTACACTCTTCTTTCACAAAAAAGTCAAAAAAATTAAAAAACCAAAAAGTCCTTCACAAATCAAACTTTTTAGCCCAGGCTAAAATAGCCAAAAAGGTCAAAAAGTTAAAAAGCCAACCCACTTCCCAAACGGAGGCTTAAAATGAGATAGTGAAATTCAATAATGGTCACGTTTGGAAAGTGACTATTTTAAAGGTTTTTTGATTATTTTATTTTAGTTTTTGTGTTCAGGAAGATGGAATAGATTTTTATTAAAATTTGTGTATTAAAAAATATGTTGAAATGATGTTTGTAATTAAAATGACAATTTTATCCATATTCTCACATTTTTCAAAGTAAATCAATAGGGGTAAAATTGTAATTCTATTACCTGTCACTGTGACAGCCTACCACTGTCACAGTGACAGCCACTGTCGGCCTAATATTTTTTTTTTTTTTGAAAACCTTTTCATTTGGAGGCTTTTAGGCTATTTTTGTTTTGGAGGCTATATTAACCTAAACCACATCTTCCCAAACACCTCCCTATTTGAATTGAAACACCACTTAGGTTTTGTTTGTCATTCTTTAAAAAAATTAAAAAGTTAAAAAATTATTATTTTCTTTAAATCATATCATTTTATTTAAATCATAATATCTTTCTACCACATCACTTTAAACTCAACCTATACTCAACTCATATTTTATAAAAAGTCAAAAAGTACACTTATTTAGAACATCCCAAACAACCACTTATTGAGCCTCTGTTTGGGAAATAGGTTGACTTTTTAATTTTTTTTAACTATTTTAGCCTAGGCTAAAAAATTTAGTTTGAGAATGACTTTTTGACTTTTTAAATTTTTTTTGTGGGAGAAAAGTATAATGATTATGGGTTAAATGTGATGTTTTGTTTGTTGTGACTAAAATAACCTATTTTACTTTTTGCGACTAAAATAACTACAAAAACTCTAGCCAAACAGAGCCTGAAACACCACTTAGATTTTCTCATGAGATAATGGATAATTTCTCAATGTTATGGCCGATAACATCACCGAAACCGATTTTTTTTTTTGGGTTCATCGCCGACACTCTGAAACCAAATATCAACCATAATACAATTTTACGTTTTTCAGAATTTTTACAATACTACATATTTAAAATTTTACGTAATTTAATGCTAACTAGTGTTTGTATGGACACTTTAATATAAAAATGTGTAAAAGGAAAATTGTGAAAAAATTAATTTTTTTGGTTAAAAATATATTTTTTAAAATTGGTGAAAAATAAATTATCTTCTTCATTTTATTTGTCATTTTTTTTTATATATACTTGTTAATAAGAGTCTCTATAAAAAGTGTGTTAGAGTATAGACAGTGGAATAGCTAAAAAAATTTATTCAATAGTATGTTATATGATAAAAGTGATAAAAATGTGGTCTAAAAATATATGTTTAGGTGTGTTAAGAGTAAGGCTGAGTATAGGATTATCCGAACCGAATAACCCGAACTGATTTGTATAAAAATTGGTGGTTCCGCAAACACAATGCGGGTGGATGCAATTTGGAATATGACATGATTACGGGTTGTGGGCGGGTTGCAGTTTAACCTATACTCACAAGAACCCGCCCACACTTAAACTATTTTTTTTTTTAACTTGAACCGTTGTTATTTTATTATTGTATTTTGGATGAATGTAAATGTTCATGAAGAATTACTTTTAAATAAACTTTTTTGAATGATTTTATCTTAATTATGTTGTTGGGTAGTAGATAGTGAATGAGATTAATGATCTAATTTAGGATTTTGAAAGACGTGCTTGTGTTAGTTTATGATTTGATTTAAAAGTTTAGGACTTTAAATGATTTGTTTGTATTAGAAATTGATTTTGTTGTGTTTTTAATTTTATAAGTTTTAATTCATTAATTATTAATGTTGAAGCATTTTAAAAAAATGGAGGAAAAATGACCCAAAATAAATATTTACAAAATAGGAAAAAAAAAAAAAAAAAAAAAAGACTCCAAAATAAATTTCTAAAGAAAAAAGTTCAATCCGCAAACTTCCCGCAACCGCCTGTATATCTGCAAACCCTATCTACACAAACCGCAATCCGCACTGTGGGTGGTTGCGGGTTGAATTTTCTCCAAACTGCATACATGCGAGCGGGTCTAAACTGATCAGCAACCTTTTAAAACTGAATCGCAACCACCTTTAGTTAAGCGTTTATTCATTTTAAAAAATGAATGGTGGTGCAATAGATGTATTAAGATGTGTGTTAAAAAAAATATATATATATATATTATAAATAATGAATAAAATAAATAAATAAGTTTCATGGAAGGCTCTCCATGAAAGACTCTCTTTCTCTCTCTCCCTTCATGGAAAGCTCTCTCTTCATTTTTCCTTTTGAAGATGCTCTTATATTCATCCAAAAAAAAAAAAAAAAACAATCAGTGTGTTTGGTTTGAGTTTTTTGGAATAAGTTTTTTGAAAATTGAGTTTTTTGATTTTCGTATTCTTTTGTTTTTAGTGAATATTTTTTAAATTTTAAACATTTTTTTTACTTTTTTAGATGCACCTTACTTAGAGGTATCTAAAAAGTAAAAAATTTGTGAAAAAATATTTTAAAAAATTAATAAATACATAGAAATACAAAAAATGTACTGAATTCTTGTATTTTTTTTGTATTTTTGGTATTTAGTGAATTTTTAAAAGATTTTTTTTACAATTTTTTTACTTTTTAGGTGTATTTATGTTAGGTGTGTTTAAAAAGTAAAAAAATTATGTACCAAAAAAAAAAAAAAAAAAAAAAGTAAAAAAATTGCTTAAAATATTAAAAAAATTTAGTAAAAACAAAAAAATACGAAAAATAAGAAAGTAAAATTTTCTGAAAAGTGTTTTGGAAAACTAGTAACCAAGTACAGTGAATACAACTTCTTGGTTTCCAAGAAAATGAAGGAAGCAAGGGTCCGGAGGAAGATGGTCGGACATCTGGCCGATCAATTGCAAAAATGTTTTTTTTTTTATTTTTTTTATTGGAAGGGTCCGGACGTTTGGGGAGATGACTGGACAGACATCTAGAGGATGACTACCCGAACATTCGACTAGACAACTCCATGACACTTCCCCATGTTCTCCCATCTCTCTCTCTCTCGCTAGCTAAAATGGTAACCACAGTTAACACACAATACTAATAACTGATACTAACGCACAAATTAGCAGTTCTATTACAGCACAAAACAGTGTTTTAAGTGACTAAAAATTAGCAACTGACACTAACATAGCATTTAGCTAGTCCATTGTTAATACTCTTACAATAGCTTGTTTTGAGAAGTAGATTAAAAACTATTTTTTTTTGATTTTTTTTGAAAAAATATTCAAAAAAATAAAGAAGTGATATGATTCAAAAAAACTAAAAAATAAAAGAGCTTAGTTTTTAACCAACTTGCCAAAATAAGCCAGTATTCAAAGAGTATATAAAAAGTATATGAGATTTATATTAAAGAGTATATAAAAAATTATTTAGTTCTTAAAGAGTATTTAAGAATTGTTTGGGATAATTTAAATAAGTATATTTTTTTATTTTTTACGAAAAATTGTGTAATATAATAAAAAAGTAATGTAACCCATATAAGATCAAAAAATAATTTAAAGTAGATCACTCCAAACAACCCCTTAATAAGGATGAACTTTGGGAATGATAAGTAGGGCAATCGGCACTCCTATGATTTTAAGAAAAAAAATTATTATATTAATTTTAGTTGATAATTATCTTCAAATTATATAAGCTCGGTCACTCTAATATTTTTTTTGATTTAAATTTGATCATTTTCTAGGTTCTCTTTGTCGGGTTACACCAAACAAATCTCCAACACAACTGAACCTACCTGACAATCCAAGCCTATTCCAAATTGAGCATCGACACGTCATGGGGTAAAAGATGATAATGGACAGCCCAGCCCACATAAAGTCCTAATAACCCAACAATTGATTCGTGTCTGATTGTTTTCTTCATTAAGCCCAATAAAAGCCTAATGATAATGGGGTTTTTTTTGGGTTGAGCTTATTGGGCTATTTCTAGAAAGATTGTGACGTGCAAATAAAATCATGGACCAAATTTACGGGTGATTCTTAGTACCCAAATAATAATTTAGTACGTTTAATTAAAATTTTAAAATTTTAATTTTTATTATATTTTAATATAAATTTACTAATGAGAACAATATACATTAAATTTTAAAATAAAATATTATTTTTTTCTCATAGTACACTCATACCAATTATATGTATTTTTCATATTAAACTCTTTTCATTTTCTTCTATAAGTTTCAATCAATTTCTCTTCATCTCTTTCCTCAATCCAAAACTCCAATTTATCCTACAAAAATTTATCATTATCATTAATATCATTATTTCTTATTTGTTACTTGTAAATAGAATAAAGTTTAAATAAAATCAAACATAAATGCTGTAGATGTTATGTTTATCAGTACGTTTAATTTATTTTTTCTCCATTGGTTGCTTGGTGACAGCTTATTGGGAAAAACTACAACGGTGTAAATTTGAATAATATTGTAAAGGGGTTTGTTGCAAACATAGCTGTCAAGCTTGAGATCATGGAGTCACGTTCCAAGGTCGTCCTCCTTGAAACAAATTTTTTTTTTTTCTTTTCATTGGTTGATTCGTCCTCCTCCTTCGTTCTCCTTGGCCAGTGTATTGTTCTTGTACGTGAACAAAAAGAATAATTATAATGATAAGTCTGTTTAAGGATTTTTGAATTTTTTTTTGAAAGTGGTGTAACTTGGGATTTTTGATTTGTTTATTATTTGAGTGTACCTTTAAGGGTAATTTGTGAAAAAATATAGGGTGTATTGAGAATAAATTGTATCCCTAAATAATTTAATAGATAATACTAAAAAATTGAGCATACTAAATGATTTTTTGAGTGCAAATGGAATCTCCCCAAATTTACCAATATAATGGTGTGACTTTTTGTGAACTTTTAATTTCAGACTAAAAATACCTACCTTTTATTTATAATTTTGTCAAAAATATTATTATGTTAATTTTATGTTTTGTTTGTAAATCACTTTCCTTCAATCTAGCAAAAAAAAAAAAAAAAAATTTCGTCAAAAAAGAGATTGGAGAGATCTGATAATAGGAATTAGATCCTCTTAATTACATATCCGGATCATATCCATTACATGAATGGTATGGTGATGTGATTTCAAAAGCAATGATTTTTTTTTTTAAAAAAAAAAAAAAAAAAAAAAATTCATTTACATTCTATTGGATACAAAATGTTTTTGACATATATATATATATATATATTTCAAATTTTAATTGGATAACTTTATGAATTAAAAAAATATGGTAAACAAAGATATATTAATAGACTCGGGTTGTAATCCAAGTGGTCTTGGAGGGGACATTTAGGTCTCAAAGTGAGATTTTAGGTTCAAGTTTATGGAAAGACATTGACCTGCGTTATAATTTAACACACTAAAATTATATTTGTCCAATATATAAATATATATATATATATATATTATTCATAGAGAGGAAGGAGGGTGGGTATAATACAACGATTTGAAGTTTAGAGGTTGAAAGGCCTCCTGCTACCTTAATTTAGACATTTAAAGCACATGGTGAATTGGTGATTGTGGGGCTCAGAAATCACCATCCAAGTCTGGATATAATTAAGTTGAGGCCTACCAAAATTATCATGAGACTCTACTTCTACACCACAATTTTGTTTTGATTTGTAAAGTAGACAGTTGTTGTGTCTTAAAACCTCTCTCAGCTGGGAGTCCAAACTTTGTTTATATAGGTTGGTGATCTTCAACCCCATTGAAGTACAAACAATTAACTCACTGAGTGCTATACCATGCATGTGTTTGCTTTGAAGAATTACAACTCAATTATCCTCTTATTTATCCTTTCACATGATAAGTTTAGTCTTTGCACCCATTGTAATGTCTTTGCAAGCCAATGGGAAGTTAAGCGCTTCGACTGTTCTCACATACGTTTTATTATATTTTTTTATTAATTATATTTAATGAAAATAAATAGATTATTTATATTAAAATAAATCAAAATATTAAAATTTAAATTAATAAAATTAAAAATTTATGATTTATTTTGTTACAAGAGTAAAACCTATATATATATATATATATTTCTATAACTTAGAGGAGGGAAAGTTTTGCATATGATAGGATTCAAAATTCTAAATTTTCTAATGAAGTATAGAGATTCTAACCAATTAGATTATTCAAATTGATTGTTAATTAACTAATTTTAAGTATTTCACTTATTGAGATTTGTTTAGAAATCTCACTTAATATGTGAATTCAATTTAAGCAGATGGGAATAGGAGAGTAGTAATTGAGTGCACCCCACTGCTAGCAAGCATACAAGTAAAGAAAGTAAAAGAGTACCAACCTCCCTTATCCATCCTAACTTCCATCTATACCCTCCCAAATTTATGGCCTCTCATCTGTTAAAACAACAGATCTTTAACTTCTTTGAAAATTTTGGTAAAAATTAAGAAAAATCTTAAAAAGTAGCCTAGTGAAAAAGAGAGAAGTAACAAATGAAGAAAAACGAGAGGAGTAAAAGCAGCCGTTGAGACACAAATATGTGAGTTGGGGCCCAACCATAAACAATTGCATGTGCATATAATTTAAAAAGTTCTTAAATTTAAAATGTGTTCATATTTAGGACACGAGAAAGAAATAATATAATATATGAGAGAACAAATATTAATAAATAGTGAGAGTTTTTTTTTTTTTTGAGTTAAAAAGATTTAAAAATCAAAGATAAAGAGGTAAAAAAGTGAGATATGTATAAATGTTATTGGCCCTGTTTGGTACAGCTTAATTTCAGCTTAATTTAAGCTATTTTGATGTGTTTGGTTTAATTTAACAATACAACTTATAGCTTTTTGTAAGTCAGAAATCAACTTATTCTTTGAGTGAAATTAGAGAGTTTAATTTATAAGTCGAAATCGAACATGTTTATAATTATAAATTTATTAAGTTATAATTTATAAGTATTTTTCCACGATTCTACCAAAAGCGACCATTTATTTAATATAATGAGTACGAGTCGAGAAAAACAAGACAAGTGAAGCAAATACTGTCCATTTCTTGTTTTCTTATTGGGGAAAAAAAATGGGCTCGAACCGAGACGGGAGATGAGAGGAGCAAATTGTCATCCATAGTCTCTCTAGTTTGAGTAAAGCTAAGTCCTTTAAGTTCATTCCATTTTTTATTTTTGTTTTTCTTTTTTTCAGAAACGAAGGGAAAAAAATTACATATGATCTCAGGCCCAACCCCAACCACCTGAACCACCCACTCAATTGCCTCTCTCTGTGTGTATTATATATATAAATAGGAAGGAAACCATTTCACTCACACCCTCAAGCCTTACTCTAAAACAAGGCTCTTTCTCTTCTTTTCTCTCTCTCTCTCTCTCTCTCTATTTATCTCTCTCACTATCACATAGATAGAGCACATAAATACTATCACATAGATAGAGCACATAAATTACAAATACAGATACAACTGCACTTACAGTAATGGCCAGCGTTTCAGTGCAATATTATATGCCAATTCTCTTCTTGCTTTTCAATTTATGTCTCCATGTCACCTGTGCCTTCCACCACGGCGCAGACTTTGGATTCTATGGCGGTTGGCAGAGCGCTCACGCGACCTTCTACGGTGGCGCTGATGCTTCTGGCACTATGGGTGACTAATCAGCTCTCTCTCTCTCTCTCTATATATATATATACTAGCAATGTGTGCATACCTTATGGTTGCGTTGTTAAAACTGCAAGAATTTACAAATTTTGATATGAATTTTGTATATGAGACAAGAAATTGCAATAGTCATGTGAGGATATTTTGAGAAAATTAAAATAAAATAAACGTGACAGTCTACACTAACTCTCAAGTATATAATAGTAAGAATAGATTATATGTACTAGCGTTTTATGCATACTCGATGAGTGTGCTGTTAATAGAATATATGTATACATGTTTCATGTGATATGTTGTGGGTGCAGGGGGCGCATGTGGGTATGGAAACTTGTATGGACAAGGGTATGGGACCAGCACTGCGGCTCTAAGCACAGCCCTCTTCAGCAATGGGTTGAGTTGCGGAGCATGTTATGAGCTGAAGTGCAACGACGATCCCCAATGGTGCATTGACAACACCATTACTGTCACTGCCACCAACTTCTGCCCACCAAATTACGCCCTCTCTAATGACAACGGTGGGTGGTGCAATCCCCCTCGCCAACACTTTGATTTGGCAGAGCCTGCCTTCTTGCAGATTGCTCAATATCGAGCTGGAATTGTTCCCGTATCTTTCAGAAGGTAATACCAATTCCCATGGCACGGTGGAGCTAAGATTTTTGTCGAGCAAGAGTGAAACAAAAAAATCAATACGTATCAGTTGATATTTAAAATCTTTTTCATTGTAATTTACCAAAATATCAACATTTGCCTACATATAAAACTAAAACTCTTCTTGTTTGTGTTGGTTTGTGACTAGGGTACCATGTGCCAAGAAAGGAGGAATGAGGTTCACTATCAATGGCCATTCTTACTTCAACTTGGTGTTGATAACAAACGTAGGTGGTGCAGGAGATGTCCATGCAGTGTCCATCAAGGGCTCTAGGACTGGGTGGCAAGTCATGTCAAGGAATTGGGGTCAAAACTGGCAGAGCAACTCCTACCTCAATGGTCAAAGCCTCTCTTTCCGTGTTACGGGCAGCGATGGAAGGTCAATCACCAGTTATGATGTTGTGCCAGCTGATTGGCAATTTGGACAATCCTTTGAGGGGCCTCAATTCTAGGAAAGTCATATAGATTCACTAGTGTTTGCAGTTGTGCAAGAGAAGAGAGAAAGAAAAGATCTAGGTTAATAGCTACTTAATGCAAAGATAGCATATGGAGCACCTACTCCCAAGGCTTTTGTATGGGAAAGGATATAAAGAGAAAGAAAAAAAAAAATAGTCCAATGCACAAGGCACTTATTACTGCAAGATGCGAAGGGTCAGATGTTGCAGTCTTATATATAACGTATATTTGTAGTTATAGTAACATTGCCATTAGAAAATTTGAGAGACATAAGCCCCAACTTGGTAGAAAACCTAGAATTGGGTCAAATAAGACATTTTGGTATACGATTGAGGTATGTCACCTTGGTTGGTTGAATTATGGTATATGGTTTGATGGTGAAATTGAATGCCTTCTTTCCTTTTCCTTGTTTGTCTTTCTGTAAACTTTGTTAAGGCATAAATTCTGCTAATAAAAAACTACACCAAACATTTGGCACAAATTTTAAAATTAAATTTTTTTTTATAAATAACTTTATAAGCTGCACCAAAGTTTAATTGACTTTTACAATGGACAAGTCAGATAAAATTGTTGACAACTGCACTTTCAGAAATTTCAGATGTACCAAGCTGCGCTCCCATAACCACTGGAGAGACAGAGAGAGGTGTGCTAAACAAAGTAATCAACTCCAAACATAAATTACTGAGAGAACCGCAATTTCTGTTAACAAAAATAAAACCCGCGATTTTATCTTTGTTTATTAATATTTTTTAGTTTAGTCCATGACGATCAGACTCCTGGTAAAACCCCACAATTGCCACCAAAACAAAGAAAAGAAAAATTGTAGCCATAGATACATATATATTTACATATACATTTGAAGGGAATGGAACAACAATAGGCATTTTCTACAAAATTCACAAGATCTCCAAGAAAACAGAATACATGGGCAAAATTGGAAATTCCTCCAGATACCTAACATCACTGAGGAGCACATTCTCATCTCATTCAATTCAGCTAATCAAACTGCAAGAGTTCAGAAGCATGAACAAGAACCCATTGAATCAAAAACACCATCTGTAACTGACTGATCAGTAAAAACTCAATAAATTAGCAAGGAGTATTTCACTCTCAAAACAATTTTTCCTTTTTCAACCCCAAGCTTTCCTCCTGTAACCAACCAATGACCTGGAGGATCTTGTGGGCCCTTGCTCATCTCAGACATATCGACAAACTTTGCCAACTTGTTGCCTGCAATGATTTCCCTTGATCCTGAACTTGAATCACCATTTTCACTTCCAGTGGTAACCACTTTCCTGAACTTGTCATTAGGTAAATGGTCCCACAATGATCTTCGAATTGTGCAGCCCGGTAGCCTAGAGTACAAAAGCTTCATGAATAACACATTTCTTGACCCAAAATCCCACACCCCAAGCTGAGCTCCAGTTACTATGTACACGCCAGAGACATCGCCTATGAAGGTTGCAGGGCTTTCAATTGGTGCAGTGCTCACATGAGAGAAGTTCTTCCATTTTATTGGTTCAAACCATCTGCTATCTTGCTCTTCAGGGCCCACCCACTTAGGAGCACCAATTGCCACGTGGGTGTCCCAGTATGGTTGGAGGATCTTCGGAAGGGATGTCAAGTGTTGAAGATGAATACATAGCGATTCTGCTTAGATCCTTCTAGACATAACCGCAAGCCAGTCACAGGCTTCGTCCAATTGATACCTACATTTAAATTGAGAGAGAGACAATAAGTAAAGAGGAATTAAAAGGTCAATAACTATCTACCCTATGTTGGCTTCTTTGGATACCAACAAGGTTAGATCTATGGAATAAAGAGCTGAGCTCAAGATGATAAATAACGAAGCATTGGCTTCATGGGTTTTCCTATAGCTAAATTTCCAGTTGCCAAAAAACATAAAATGGATGATCAGTATCATCTGATGAGATTCCACAGAGGAAAAGGGACTCATACTGCATGCACCATACATCAAGGAATTATAGGGATCAAATCCCAACCACTCACTAGGGAGGCTACAAACAGAAAGACGAGAACAAAGAGGGAGATTTTCAGCATCCCATGAAAATGATGATGATGAGAATAAAGATCACTATTTTATACCTTTTTATCTTATGCCGACATAAAGGTTACACAAATATGAATTCCATCTATCACAGTAACAAGTTCCATGGCTGATGGTATAGTATAGCTAAATTTTAAAATTGGACCTATACACGCTCGTGCAAACACACAAACATACTTGCTCTTGGCTGACGTAAAGCTTTTGGCCCATCATGCTGAACTGCAAGGATGGGCAAACAGGTTCCTTCCTTTGGTGGCCAGGAAGCTTGTCCTGTACAGGGGCCCATATCCGAGGGACTTGAAACTCTAGGAAATATCTCAGCTCTTCAATCTGAGGCTTGTCTGCACACAATTATCCAAAACAATTTTCAAGTTAGCAATTAGGATGAATCCCCAATCATTATTATGATGGTTGTTATAGTTGGAGGTGGTACATAGAAAGGAAAAGAACACCAGGTCTTTTCAACCTAGACATGATGACAAAGTTTAAGATGACTTACATTCAAGATAGAGACCTATAGCACGAGCCAAGTGCTCCTTTCCAGTTACACCTTCAAGCAGAAGGGTGATGGGTAAGAAGGACATTTCAATAACATCTGGAGAGGACGCAACAGTCCTTACCCATTGAGTATGGCTTTGCTCCAGATCATCTCCTCCCCTTCGTCTCAAAATGACTGTAACATCCTGCATTAGAAGTAAATTAAGAAATTTTTAAGGGTTCGTAATAATTGAAAAGTGGGCAGTACAGAAAGTATCCTATCTACAAGAAGCATGTCTGTAGATTCAGAATCCAGACAGTAAACAAAATTATCTCTACCACTTAGGGATTTAGAAAAGCTGATAAAACCGAGCCGACAGATTGAAACCAACCGAAATTTTAGTTTTCGGTTTGTTTTCATAACATGCAGTCTGTTTCGGTTTTGAAACTTTTTATACCGATTCAAACCGAACCAACTAAATATTATATTTAAATATTTTTATATTATAATTTCTTGAATATTATATGAGAAGTAACTAATATAATACACTTTTATGATAAAAATAAGAGAGAAACATTTAGTGCATTTTTCATATATTTTCTTAATTTATTTTCAATGCAAAATTCTATAATCTACTATAAAACCTTTTAAAATTTCATGTAAATTTCTCTTCTATGTCAAACCGACAAAATAGATAAAACCGAACTGTAGCATACGGTTTGTATCGGTTTCTCGATCATAAAAACCGAAAGGATCGGTTTGGTGCTAAATATACTCTAAACACCGACCGGACCGGACTGGACCGGACCGAACCATTTACACCCCTACTACCACTGGTGTATTTAACACTATCAACTCCATGGAAACAAAATGCACTAATAGTACTGTGCAAACAAATTCTCTCTACTAGTGTAAATACCACCAGCAGCCAGCCTCCAAAGAAATAACAAACGCATCAAATTTAAATAATAAAGACAAAGATTCTATCGACACGTCTAAAAAATATGAAATGACCTAAATACAGTAGTCACTCAAGATCCAGATAGGATAGGGGGTAATAGCAAGTGAAGCAATTTGGTAAAGGTCCTCCAGCAGGTCAGGCGACAAGGAAGCTGTCCAAAATTCTGAGGTAGAAATAAAGACGGAGTAGTGAGTCAACATGAGCCCCTCATGCACCATTGAAGTATTTTCAAGAGCCAGTTTAGTTAATAACTAACACATGGCTTGTAAAATTCTTAATTACACTACAGAAATTGAAATTTAGTTAGTAGATCAATAATTTGAGATAATTTAAATATGAAATATCCTCCCAATGTGTTTTTACAGAGAGTTCAGATAATTAAGAAACACGCATTAGCATGTGGTTTGATGCAATGGAGCTTCAAGGCATGGAATAATGAAATGAGATTCATGTGTCTGGCCCCAAATAATATGGGCAAAGCTTTGTTGAGTTCAGTTCAGTTGAGTTAATATGCAGACTGTGTACTCTATGCAAGGCAGGATGTAACAACCCCGATCCCTGATTAATGTTAATCCATGATTAATTATGCATAAATAGTAATTAAGGTGAAATTCTGAATTAAATTGCATGTGTGTGTTGCATTAATTGTGTCTATATCTGTTTAACGTAGGAAAATCTGTTCATGTTTTTCTTTCGGTTTGCGAATTAAAGACCTTATCGGCATTCGAATCAGAAACTGACTTGATTTACGTGTTAATTAGGTTTTTTAGAATTTCATGGCAGGCTTAATTGAAATTTGATTTGGAATTATTAAATTAGAATAATTAATGCCCAATTAAGCGTAGCTAATGATATTTTGATCTAAGCCTATATAAAACACCTTTTTAATTCCCCATTCACTCTTTTCTTCATCTTACATGCATCTTTGAGCTCTCTAAGACCCAAAAACGTGAGAGGGAGAGAAAGTAGGAGGATTTAGTTCTAAGTTTGAGAATTTGGTGAGACTTAAGCTCAATTAAGTGGAATTGTTGACATTTGAAGAGGATTTGAGAGTTTCAACTTTAACACTAGTGAATTCAAGCCTCTAGGTAAGGAATCAAACTCTTAGTTGTGTAATTGAGTTAGACCTTACAAGATTTCAAGCAAATTAGATGAGTTTATGTAGGATTTGAGTTGGCGTTGAAGAGAATTGGACCATACCATGCATGCATGTCCATTTCTTCACAAAATAAGCTTGATTTCAAAGAATTCTTCCATGCATGTGTTCATCTCATCTATGTTTTGAGAATTCGTCATGTTTTCTACCAAATTGCCAAATTTGATCATGTTTTGAAGTGTTTGAGTTCAAGAGAATTCATGCATGTTATGTTCTTGAAACATTCATAAGTTTGAGTTAAAATTTTGTACAATTGGCATGTCTTTGGGCCATGATTTCTTAAAATGATCCTTAAAATATGTAGTTTTATGAGTTTTTATGAGTTTCCTAAAGTTTTGGCCTCAAAATGTTGAGTTTGAGGTGTTGGGGTTTGAGCTTGAAGCTTGGAGATCAAATCTGGAAATTCCAGATTTTGCATCCACGCTCGAGCGTGGGAGTTCACCTTCGGCGAGCACTTCGAGTGCGTGCACTACGCTTTCGGCGGCTTCGCTTCGGCGTGAAATGCATGTGCTCGAAGTTCATATGTTTTTATGCGCCTTCGGCGAGGATCTACGCTCGGCGAGGTCGAGTCTCACGCTCGAGCGGGGATCAAGCATCCGTCGAGCGTGAAAAACATGCAACCAATACTTTTTCAAAGTTCTGATGCGCTCGGCGAGGTAAGTCACGCTCGAGCAAACCTTCATATTCGTATGTACGCTCAGCGAGAAAGCCACGCTTCGGCGTGGACTCTATTTCAGCAAGTTTTGAAAAATGTTTTTCAGTGCATTTTTGCATCCTCATTTCATCCTAGGCCATGATTAAGACTCCATAATGAGGTTAAGACTAGAAACACACTAAGAACAAATTAAGTAAGTTATGTGCAATTTGAACGTGTGTTTCAGATGTTTGTTTGTTATATGTTATTGTAGGTCACGTGCCGTAGATCGTTTGATTAGTTTGCTCTGTCTGTTTGCACTCGAAGCCAACTGTGAGTAATAATATAGTAAAGCTATGTTCAACTTTATTTATTTTCTGTATGATGAAATAAGATTTGTTTTCTGAAATGCTATGTTCTGTACAATGAATGATTGTTCAATTTCTGACATGTATTCGTGGCATCCTTAGCAATATATGATATCTGTTAGCTGTTACCCGGTATCGGAGGTCCCATTATGGGACTTATTATGTTTGTCATCTGTTACCCGTACCGGAGGCTTCATTATAGAGCTCAGCATGTTTATTCTCTGTTACCCGGATCCGGAGGTTCTTTATGAAACTGGTTATTCATAACCGCCATATGTTCTGCATCTATTCTGTTAGCGCTAATGGATGTATCACGTATGATTAAGCATGAATTATGATTTCTGTATATCGTCTGAACAAGAATACGGATATAAATCTGAATTATGATTTCTGAATTTGTATGGACTTCATTCATTAAACCTTTTACTCCGTTATTATTCACTAGGCTTCCGCTCACTATTTATATTATGTATGTAGGTGGACAAGCACGTGACTAGGCGCAAAGTTAATGACCTATGTTTGATTTTGTCGATCAAACCTTTGTGCCTCCCAAGGAGGTTCTGGATGAAGTCAAGCTTTGTGGTTGTTTTTGTAATCATGTTAGACTATGTTTGTGTGTAAAGATATGGGTGAGACTTTTGGCTTGCACGCCTAAGTGTGATATGTAAATATTATATCTTTTGACTTCGCTTAAGTCTGTAAAAGTTTTAAACTCTTCTGTCCCATGTATGTCATCACAGCTCATTGGATCTCGTATATTTTGTATATTTGCTTCCGCAGCCCCTATCTATATATTAATCTGTCAAGAGGCCTTTGGTAATCCAAGGATTACTAGCCGGTTACGACACTAAACCTATAGGGGCGGGTTTGGGTCATGACACAGGAGAGCACAAGTAACAATTGTTTCTCCCTGTATTACTGATTTTTTTATATATTTTTGAAGCATAAGCAATGAACAACATTGAAAACACAAGATGAAGATCTCTACATACTTCTTTACCACTGCCGGTAAGATAAGGTGCACCAGTGGGTTGTGGATATATCCCTTGGCTGCTAAATGAAGAAGAATCAATACCCTGCAAAATAGATATGGAAAACAGAGAGAGAGAGAGATCACAGAGTCAAGGCAAATTTAGGGGAAAGAAAATAATAGAATCAAAATGTTCTTTCTTGTGAAGAGGAAATAAGAAATATCATGGAACTAGCCTTATCATTGTATTTCAATAGACCTGAACTGGTAAGACTGTTGGTGTTGAAGAACCTATGATTTCCAATATCCTGAACATATTTTTTTATTTCCATGGTTGACAAAGGCGACGTCTGGTGCTGTTTAACATAAATCACATCCTTACCACCAATAGTTACAGATGTTATAACATGTGTCCCAAAGTTTTCGATAAAGCTGTCCAGAAAACAAATAGACAAAAATTAATATCATGGACAAAAACTGGGCTCTAGTAGCAATGTCTTTCTATAAGCAACTTAAAGATTAATAATACCTTGCTAAGGAGGGTGGGTCCCAAGACGTTGGGACTGCTCGCTTTATATTTTCTTGCAAAACTAATGGGAATTTTGCGAGCTGAACCTTAATAAGTGGATTGAAAAACCCATCCGTGGAAAGGGTCTTTGTAGCTGTGGCATCAATATGTTTAGAACCAGTATAGCTGAAAGCAGCATTGAAGCTACCAAGAGGAACATCTCCTGACAGACCAGCTTTTTTATTGAAATATTCCACCATCTGCAGTCAATCACAGTCAGCGTCATATTAGAACAACCAGTGCAATAGAAGAAATAAATTGTATCCTACAGGGTTGTTAATTACAAAATAACTATGCAATAGTTAGTCCATGTTCAATCCTTCGGTGCAAATATTTTTTTGTCATTGCAGTATTTCTCAAGTTTACAATACCTTATGCCTAACACTCTAAGCAACAGTCTCACAATGTTCTTGTTTACCCAAAATAAACAAATAAAATCTCACAATGTTCTTAGATTACTGTGACCAACTTGGCTGGTTTCTACAAGGTTATGCTTGCCACTCTAAAACAACTATTCCATACTTCCTAGTTTTTACTTGTAAAACTGACACAGTACTCCCATGACAAAACCAAAAGTTCATCTGAAAAAATCCCCGAACTACCTTGCACCATCTGTGTTCATGTTCAAGTGGTTAAGAATTCAAATGATTTCATCTAAGTAACAGCCTTCTTTCTCTTTAGTTTTATTCCCCTTTTTCTTGTTTTTGGGGGAGTCCCAAGTACCAAATTGAGCCTATGAAGTCCTAGAGAAACAAACAGTAACCAAAAATTAAAAGGCCAATACAAAACTCTACTGCTGCTTTCTGTCAAAAATATCTGATTCCAGTTACATCATTTGCAAAACTTATCATTAATATATTAACCATGCCACAAGATATTTATTCTTCTAAATTAATAATGAAACATGCATAGACAAATGTGAGAACTTCAAATCGCCGAACCTCCTTAATCCTTAAGCACTTAGGTGCTCCCATAACCAATAACCAAATTGGCTCTCACTTAGTGTCTTGCTTTGAACTTCTGAGGACCAACTCCTCATAAAACTCCAACATCGGTGCTAAATGCTTAAATGATTTCACAATTCAAATATGGGATCTAAAGCTCCAAATCCATGAACCAAACACATCTTAAAATTTGGATATTGCAGCTCAATTACTTCAACTCAAGCTCTGTTCATGTAGACTCAACTCGTCACAAAACACTTAAAAACATTCTTGTTTGGGTCAGGACTAGGGGTGCAACTTGGGCGGGCTCAACCTGAGCAACCCAAACCCAACCCGAATTTTTTTAGGGCTTGAATATGATATTTTCAAATTCAGTACGTGCTTGGGCAAAAATTCAGAAACCCAAATTAAATTTGGGCGGGTTTGGACAAAGACATCAAACAACCTGAGCAACCCGAAACCCGAATTATACATATATAAATATATAAAAATATTAAATATACATATAAATTATTAGCCATTATATGATATTAAAATAATTTAGATTATTAAATCATATTAAATATATATTATATATACAAATAACAAAAAATCTTACTTTTTTTATTTTCACTCATAAATTGTAAAGACTACTACAGCAACATCTCTCTTACATTATATAAATAATTTGTTTTGATGGTATTAATGATTTTCTATATTAAAAAAAATGTAAATAGAGTCAAATTTTAATAATTTAATAATGTAGATGCACAAAAAAAAAATTTTGAAATTCATTTACAATTCAGGCAATTCGGGTTTAACTCGGGTTGGGCTTGGGCAGGCAACCTCGGATTATAATTCGGGCATGAGCAAGTCTCAGCGCAACTTGGGCTGGGCTTAGATAACCTCCCAACCCGACCGAACCCACCCGAGTTGCACCCCTAGTTAGGACAAGCGAGAGGTAGTGGGGGCGGAGGACGAAGCTCGTTGGGCAAACATGGTAGATGATCAGGCCTTGGTGAGTGCACGACTGAAGTGGTGTATGGCGGGAAGATGTGGTGGATGAGGATGATGATTCAGCGACATAAACTAAATTTTAGGGGGATGGATACCCGAGCACAAAGGAGGTGTCGAAATGGGTTCTCTCTCGCATTAATGAGGTTAGTCAATTTTTGGGAGTTTCTTTTGAAGGTCATGAGGATGAGGCCTTTGAAATTATTCTTTGTCGAAGTCATGGATGAAAGGTGCTTCTAATCGGCAGGTAATGAAACCTGTGAAACAGAATGGGAAGAGTATTAGAGAATTATGAAAATTGGAGTGTTTCATAAATTATGATCGGAGTAAGGGTGGGGATGGGCGGGGTGCTAGAAGGGGTGCTAGAAATCAGCTGCTGTTGCAATGTGGTTAAAAATTTTAACTTGGAATGTGCGTGGATTGAATGACAGGGGGAAGAGGGTGTTGGTAAAGTCTGTGTTAAAAAATGCGAGGCCGGATGTAGTGTGTCTCGGGGAGGGCAAGATGGGGTGTTTGGGGGGGGGGAGGGGGGGAATAGTTAGGGAGTTGTACGGTGGTCG
Organism: Camellia lanceoleosa; assembly: GCA_025200525.1. Classification (NCBI taxonomy): domain Eukaryota; kingdom Viridiplantae; phylum Streptophyta; class Magnoliopsida; order Ericales; family Theaceae; genus Camellia; species Camellia lanceoleosa. The sequence goes on along the minus strand of CM045761.1, from coordinate 3,510,842 downwards.
GCAAGTGGATTAGACCTTTTTACCTGCTCTAAGGGTGACAGGGGGGGTGTTAATCCTTGTTGTGAGAGGAGGATGGTGGGAGAGAAGGAAAAGATGGGGGCGTGCTCGATTCCTTGTCTATTTCGGTGTGTCAAGGATGATTTTATTTGAGCCTTCTGAGGGTATATGGGCGATGCGTGGAGGAAGACCTAGTTTCTAGGAGGAGTTATAGCGCATTGCCTTTTGGTGGGGGGTTCCATGGTGTGTGCAGAGACTTTAATGTGGTGAGGAGTACGGAGGAGAAGTTGGGGGCAAGCTTGGTGGTGGCTTCTATGCGAGCTTTTTCTTCGTTGATTGATGAGCTGGAGCTGGTGGATCTGCCACTGCAGGGTGGTGGCTACACGTGGTCTAGAGGCAGAGCGATGTCTTGGCTTGATAGATTCCTGGTAACAAGGGAATGAGAGGAGCATTTTTCAAAGGTGACTCAAATACGTTTGCAACATTTAGTATTAGATCATTGGCCACTCTTATTAGATAGTGAGAGCATTAGGAGTGGACCTGCACCGTTTCGTTTTGAGAATATGTGGCTGTTGTCTGCGGGTTTTAAAGAACGGGTGAAGGGTTGGTGGGAAAGTTATACTGTCTCAGCTGAGTTGTCGCCTAGCGCAAAAACTGAAACTTCTCAAGGTCGATTTGAAGTGGTGGAATAGGGAAGTGTTTGGGCGCCTGGAGGTCCAGAAGGCCAATGTACTAGCTATGTTGCAGGAGTTGGATGAGATAGAGACTGTAGGGGGCTTGTCTAAAACAGATTGGTTCGTCAAGATGGGGTCCGAAAAGAGTTTGGCCAGGCTACCCGTATGGAGGAGATTAGCTTTTGGCAGAAATCCAGATGCTTGTGGCTAAAGGATAGGAATTGAAATACAAAGTTCTTCCATCATATGGCAAATGCCTATCAAAGGGTGAATCAGATAGGTAGAATCTTGAGTAAATGGTGTGGAGCTATTATCTCTGAGGAGATTAAGGTAGGTATTATGGGCTTCTATGAGCATTTATTTTTAGGATAAGGGGAGGTGTGGAGGCAGGGCACGGATGGAGTTGTGTTCGATGTTATTTGAGAGGTGGGCGGTTTACTCTTTGAGCGGCCATTTGCAAAAACGAGGTGCTTGAGGCTTCTGAGGTATGCTTAGTGATAAGGCGCCGGGACCAAACGGTTTGTCGATAGCCTTTTTCCAGCAGTGCTGGGGGGTGGTGAAGTAGATTTGACGGCCATATTTGAGCAATTTCATCAGATAGGGGAGTTTGAGCATAGCCTCAATGCCACGTTTATTGCTTTGATCCCAAAGAAGGGTGGGGTAAAGGATATTCAGGATTTTCGACCTATCAGTCTTTTGGGTAGTGTATAAGCTATTGGCAAAAGTGTTGGCAAATCGGTTACAAAGTGTGTTGGAAGGGGTGGTTTCCGAGTCTCAGAATGCTTTTGTGGATGGGCGGTAAATCCTGGATGCGGTCCTAGTGGTGAATGAATGTGTAGATTCCAGAATTTGGTAGGAGAATGAGAGGCTTATTTGAAAACTTGATATAGAGAAGGCATATGATAATGTCAATTGGAAGTTTTTATTGTATATGTTGAACAGATTAAGTTTTAGAGATAGATGGAGGTGGATTCAATGCGTATATCTCGATGCGGATGTCGGTCCTTGTTAATGGGTCTCGGTGGGATTCTTTCCTACTTCTGAGGGTTCTGACAAGGTGATCCTTTATCTCCTTTGTTGTTCATCTGGTGATGGAGACGTTGGGGTGTTTGTTATCTAGAGCAGTGCAAGGAGGCCTCTTACAGGGGTTCGAGGTGGGGGTGGATCCAACAATTTTGACAGTTTTCCATCTATTTTATGCGGATGATGCGCTTATTTTTTGTAATGCGGATGTTGATCAGATTGGACACTTGAGATGTGTGTTGTAGTGTTTTGTGGCAGTTTCAGGCCTTCAGGTGAACCTAGCAAAGTCGGAACTGATCCCAGTGGGTTAGGTGGAGAGGACTCCGATGTTGATAGCTATTCTGGGATGTAAGATGGCTTCTCTGCTAGTTTCATATTTGGGTTTACCTCTGGGGGCATCTTTCAAGGCAAAGAGGATATGGGATAGAGTGGTGGAACGTGTGCAGCGGTGCTTGGCAGGATGGAAGCAGCAGTATTTATTAACAAGGGACAAAATCACGTTGATTAAGAGTGTCTTATCCAGCATTCCGACTTACTTTATGTTTGCTCATGTGATCCGGTTATCGATTAGCGGATTGAGAAGTTCGAGGATTTGTTGTGGAGTAGGGGGGGGAGGGTTTTTATCATTTGTTGGCTTAGGATCGGATTTGTAGTCCCAAGGTCAATGGGGGTCTAGGGATTCGGAGGTTGGTCTTGTTTAATGTGGCTTTGTTGGGGAAGTGGTTGTGGCGTTATGTGAACGAAAGGGATTGTCTTTGGAGAAGGGTGGTGGTTGTGAAGTTTGGTGAAGGGAGGGGAGGGTGGTGTTCAGGCCGGGTAGCGTAATTGCATGGCCATGGTCTTTGGAATGGGATTTGGTTGGGGTTGGAGGAGTTTTGAAAGAGGGTTAAGTTGAAGGTAGGAGTGAGGGATAGAGTTCAGTTTTGGCGGGATGGTTGGTGTGGTGACTTTCCTTTAGAAGTGTGGTTCCCTTTGATTTTTGGTATTACCGTTGATACTGAGGTGATGGTGGGTGCTGTGTGATCTGGGCATGAGGACTCAATTGTTTGGAATGTGCGCTTGCGCCACAATGTACAGGATTGGGAGCAAGATCAGCTGGTTGAGCTGTTAGGTTTTTTATATGAGCTGCGAGTTGGGGGGTTGGGCAAGATTCTTTGGTGTGGGATTGTCCTGCGACTAAGAGGAAGTTTTTTTGGGGTGTTTGGTGGAGCTTTTTTGAGTCAACTTACGGCTTCTGGCTTTTAAAAAGTTATTTTAAACTGTTTGGTTAAACTTATTTCAAAACGACGATTCTAACAACTTATTTTAAGTCAAAAAAGCTAATTCTAAGAAACTGTTCACCCCTTACTTCTGATTATTAGCTTCTGCTGTGAATATGTTAATTTACGGTTATACTCTTAGATTTTTTTATTTTTTATTTTTTTAAAAATAGAAAAAGACCCAAATGGACTATAAAATATTATTATTATTTTTTATGAGAAATGTAGACAAATAGTAAATAATAAAAAATAAAAGTTAATTGAAAAAACTACTTCACAGCTTATTTAACAAATACTACTCAGCAACTTAAATCTATAATCCAACAGTTATACCAAACAGATTAACAGTTTCTGATTAAAGTCATAATCTATAATTTGTTAAGCTATAATGTGCCTGTTTGGCAGAACTTTTTTTCAGCTTAATTTAAGTTATTTTGATGTGTTTGGTTTAGCTTATAGCTTATAGCTTATAGCTTTGTGTAAGTCAGAAATCAGTTTATTCTTTGAGTGGGGTAGGAGATGCTTTAAGAATAAAATTTGGAAATCGACTAATTGAAAGTTATAAACTATAATTTGTTTAGGCATAAGCTATAAGCACTTTCCACAGCTACCAATGTATAATCTGTTTTATGGCTACACCAAGGACCTTTGTATCTTTGTATTATGGTGTGTTTGTTCATGAGGAGACTGTTGTTTTCCCTTGGAAATGTGTTTGGGTGTCGGATACACCATCCAAGGTGGCATTTTTTGTGAGGACGGCCATGTTGGGGCGTATCTTATAATTTAATTCGTCGTGGCCATATATTGGTCAATTAGTGTTGCTTGTGTTGCAGTGATGCGGAGTCGGTGGATCATATGCTGGTTCATTGTCCGATTACTTCTCGACTTTGGATGCTTCTTGTTGTGACTTTTGACTTGGCTTGGGTATAGTCGGATTGATTAAAGGCGGTTTGCAAAGTTGGGTTGGGGGGTTGAGTTGGGAGGCGTCGGAAGGCAAAATGCTTGCTTCTCATTGCCTTGTATGGTTGGTTTGGTTGGGCGTAATAGGCATGTTTTCGAGGGTGTCTCTTTCAGTTCTTTGGTTAGAAACGGCGGCTGCTGGCGGTTTTGTATAGTTGGGTAACAAGTTAGGTTGATCATGATGTTTTGGCCTTTGTTAATTTTGTGAAGGATTTGATTTGTTAATATGTTGAGCCTTTGTGGCTTCCATTTTTGTATCATCTTGATGCTTTTCCGATAAAGTGTGGTTATTTATGAAAAAAAAAAAAAATCATGTTTGGTATCTTTTTCCTGTTTTCATTTTTTATAAAACACATAAAACTTGTTTGGTTTGGTGAACTGTTTCCAAAACCAGCTTTTGGATTTTTTTTTTTTTTGGGGGGTGGGTAAAAACTTCTTTTAGGAACTCTTGTTTTTGGAAAAAATGTTTCAGCTGAAAATGAAAACCATATAAAACCAATGGGTGTTCTTGAAATTTCACTTGTTTTTCATGCACACAACCCACCATTAAACTTATATATACAAGAATTGAATTGTGGGATTCAGATGGCAAAAACATAATAAATAAATAAATAAAACCCAGATTGATTGTTTAACATACCTCAAGAAAACTGCAAACACCAGAGCTATCACGCCCAATTGGCTCGTGAGAACTGTTAATATCTCTGGAGACATTTGGGACAACCAAGCCATCATACAAGAATAGATCCCTAGTGTGTTCTTCGTCAATTTCAACAACCCTAGACCCTCCAACTCCTTTACAGTAGAGCAATCTGGTGTCAAAGTTCACATCAAATCCCCTACCTAACGCCTGTACCGAATTGATAGCTGTGTGCAAAGCTCCTGCATTTTCTTCCATTTCATCTACAATCCCCAATTCCATTCAATTCAACCCCCAAAAATACTCAACTTCAACACCCAATTGTCAAACCTTTTGAAAAAAACAAACAATTAAAAATCAATAAAATTCCATTGCTTGAAACAACAAGAAAGTTGAATATCCTCTAGACCTTGAAATCCATTTCTGATTCTTGCTTTCTCTCTCTCTCTCTCTCTCTCTCTATCTAACTATATGTATATGTGCTTGATTTGATTCTTTGCTAAATTTCTCTCTCTTTCCTCTGTACTTTCTTTATAGTCAGTACTGTTCTGTTGTTTAACATTTGACTATTTGGTCATTATTTATTACTACTTTTTTTGGTTGGAATGTGTAATGTGTATGCAAACGGCACGTCTGGCTGAGATCTGTACCATTAAATTTTCGTAGATTTGACCGTATAATCTCCGATTTTTATCGTAGGGTTGAGAATAAAATCGTCAGTAGACTTGGACTTGGTCATTCTACGGACAATTCAATGGAATTTTAACTCGCAAAGGAGGTCTCTTTCTTGTTTTTGTCATTTTTTTGCCAAACAATTTTTTTTTTTTCTTTTTTCATCGACCTACTTTGAGCAAAGACTACAAAAAGTACCGACGTTCAGCTTGCTTAGGCGTGTTTTGGGAAGCAATAAAAAAAAGTTAATTTTTATTAATTTTTTATTAACTTTTCAAAACATTACTTATTTTAATTTTTTAGTTTGGCATGCATTAAAAAAAGTATATATATATATTTATTTATTTAGATTCTATCAATCAATATCTATTAACATTTACAAATATCTTCTCTTTATTTTTTTATTTACTTTCTCTACTTTTTTATATATTTTTTTTATAAAAAATAAAAAAATACATTTATTTAGAACATCTCAAACCACTCCTTATTTTTTTAAAAAAATTTAAATTTTTTATTTTTTTATTTTTTGTGTTTTTTTTTATATTTTTATTCAATTTTTTTAATATTTTAAATAATTTTTTTAATTTTTAGATACACCTAACATAAATACTGTGTTTGGTAGAGGATTTGAATAGGGATTTGAAAAAAGAAATGAAAAGAATAGCTAAAATGTGAATAAAATATACTAATATTTCACCTTTCACACTTTTTTTCCTTTCCTCTCTTAATAACTCTCCAAATCCTCAACCAAATACAACGTTAAAAAGTATAATATTTGTGAAATTTTTTAAAAAATTTAATAAATACTAAAAATATAAAAAAATTATAAAAATTCAATACATTTTAAGTCTTTTTATGTATTTATTAATTTTTTATAAATATTTTACTTTTTAGATACATCTAAATAAGGTGTATTAAAAAATAAAAAATAAATAAAATAAAATAGTAAAATTATTTACTAAAATAAAAATTCAATTTCTAAATAATTGAAACTAAACATCTTTTGAAAAAAATATATATTGTTTTATTTCTAACTTGACTTTAATTTTTTATCTGGAAAAAAGTCAAAAACTACCCTACAAGTCCCTAAAAGTTATTTAAAAAATCAATGTTGATTAGAAGAATAAATTACACTAATCACCTTTTAAGTTCAAGAACCAATTTAAGATTTTTTATTTTTATTTTTAAAAATAAATAAGACCGCATATGCTTTCTTGGGGAATTTTTTTTAAGACTTTTCTTAAGTGTGCCTTGCATATGGTATGCAAGGCACTTATACCTTTTTATTTTACCTTTACACCTTTTTATGTATTGAGTTATACAAAAATATTGAAAAACTAGCATATTGGTGACCTGCTAAGCAGGTCACTTTCCAGGTAAATGAATAAAAGAATATATTATATGACTAAAAGTGTAAATTGTCACAAAATGTGTAAATAATTTCACAGAAGGTGTAAATTTTCACAGAATGCGTAAATTTTAACAAAAGGCGTAAGTAATTTCAGAAAAAGGCGTAAGTGATTTTTGAAAATTTACACCTTTTGTTAAAACTTACGCCTTTAATAATTACATTGTGAAATTACTACATTTTGTGAAAATTAAACTTTTTGATAACTTACACCTTTTGTAAAATTACTTACCAAAAGTGTAACTTTTGACAACTTACACATAATATTTACATCTTTTGTAAAACAAGTTATACATTTTCTAAAAAGTTACATCATATGTGAAAAATTTTATTTCATAAAATTTACACTGAAAACTTACACATTTTCATGAAAATACTTACAGCTTTTCTAAAAAGTTACTACTTTTGTGAAATAATTTTTTTGATAAAATTTATACATTTTACTGGAACTTACACATTTTCTGAAAATTGAATTTACACCTTTTGTGAAGCTATTTACATCTTTTGTGAAAAAACTTACATTGTTTCTGAAAAATTACACCTTTTGTGAAATAATGTATTTCATAAAATTTACACATTTGACATTACACTTAGTGGAAATAATTACACATTTTTTTGAAAAGTTAGTCCTTTTGTGAAATAATTTTTTTCATAAGATTTATAGATTATATTGGAACTTACACCTTTTGTGAAAACGAAACTTACAGCTTTTGTGAAAGTACTTACATATTACGTGAAATAACTACACTATTTACGAAAGTTACATCTTTGTGAAATAATTTCTTTCATAAAATTTATACCTTAGTACACATTTTTTGAAAATTTACACCTTAGGAAATACTTACACATTTTTTGAAAAAGTTACTCATTTTATGAAATAATTTTTTCATAAAAGTTTACACTTTACATACACCTTTTGTGAAAGCGAAACTTATTTCACAAAAAGTAACTTTTCAAAAATGTTTAAGTACTTCTACGAAAAGGTGTAAATTTTCAAAAAATCTAAGTTTTAGCAAAATGTGTAAATGTTATAAAATAATTATTTCACAAAAGGTGTAACTTTTAGATTAGTGTAAGTTATTTCACAAATGATGTAAGTAACTTCACAAAAGGTGTAAGTTTCATTTTACAAAAGTGTAAATTTTATGAAAAAATTTATTTCACAAAAGGAGTAACTTTTCAGAACGGTGTAACTATACCACGAAAAAATATAAATTTTCATAAAAGGTATAAATTTCATTTTTACAAAAGGTATAAATTTTATGAAAAAAATTATTTCACAAAAGGAGTAACTTTTGAGAAAAGATGTAAGTATTTCTACGAAAATGTGTACATTTTCAGAAAAAGTGTAAGTTTTAGCAAAATGTATAAATTTTATGAAAGAAATTATTTCACAAAAGGATAATTTTTCAAAATTTGTATAAGTTATTTCACAATAGATATAAGTAACTTAAGTTTTGTTTTCAGTGTAAGTTCCACTAAAAGTGTAAATTTTATAAAAAAATTATTTCACATAACTTTTTAAAAAATGTTTAAGTACTTCCACGAAAAGGTGTAAATTTTCAAAAAAGGTCTAAGTTTTAGCAAAAGGTGTAAATGTTATAAAAGAAATTATTTTATAGAAGGCGTAACTTTTCAGAATTAGTGTAAGTTATTTCACAAAAGATGTAAGTAACTTCACAAAAGGTGTAAGTTTCATTTTTACAAAAAGTGTAAATTTTATTGAAAAAATTATTTCACAAAAGGGGTAACTTTTCAGAAACGGTGTAATTATTTCCACGAAAAAATGTAAATTTTCAGAAAATGTATAAATTTCATTTTCATGAAAGTTTCATTTTGTAAGTTTCATTTTTACAAAAGGTATAAATTTTATGAAAAAAACTATTTCATAAAAGGAGTAACATTTCAAAGTGTCTATAAACACAAAAGGAATAACATTTCAAAGTGTTCATAAACACAAAAGGAGTAACATTTCAAAGTGTTCATAAACAAATTGGGACAACCACTGAACAATTACCTGCGGTTTCTACATTACATCTCTCACCCACACACACACAGAACAGTTACCACCAAACCTCACCCCCGCTCACCACCCAACCATCGCTGGCCACCGTCGTACGCCACCGTCGCACATCGCCACCGCCGCTGTTGCAGGTTTTTTTCTCTCTCTCGATCTTGGTCTCTCTCTGTCGATCTCTGTCTCTTCTTTGTTGATCTCCGTCGATCTCGGTCTCTCTCTCTATCGATCTCCGTTGATCTCGGTCTCTCTCTCTCTGCCGATCTCTCCGTCTCTGTCGATCTCGGTCTCTCTCTCTCTCTCTCTCTCTCTCTCTCTCCCTTCCTCTATATTAAAAACAGGTTCTCTTTTACATTGAGATACTTGGTTGGATTTGGACTTGGACTGGTTAATCCAAGCATGTCTTACTGCCATTACATACCCCTAAAATCTTATAGCAATTTACCACTAACATTTCGCCAATCCAAATGCTAAAATTCCTGGAAGATCTTTCTGGTGCAGTTATAGGGTTAAATTAACCATGGAGACCTTTTAAAAAGAAAAGAAAAGTTTGTTCGGCCAAGGCTCACTTATTGTAGGTTTTGGAAGAGGTAGTAGGCAGACAACCTTTCCCCTCCACACCTTTTATGATGTATAATTTACTCTCTTAATTATAATAATCCTGAAAATTATCATCTCATCTCAGTTCATGACATACTTAATTCGGTTAGTTTCTATTTTGAACGCAATGTGCCGGTATGAGTCAAAGTTTATCCAAATAATTGTTCAGAAGGTTGTGAGTAAATTGGATTTCGCGGTCTTAAGTGTTACCCCCTATCAAACTGGAATATATTCTCATGTAAAAGACATTAATCTGTGATTCCAAGGTGGGTTGAACAATGTCGTAATGGTGATCTGTGGGATGGATGGAATAGGAAGACAACCATTGCAAAAATTGTTTATAACCAAAACTTTGACAAATTTGAAGGTAGCAGGTTTTCTTGCAAATATTAGAAAGCGCAAAACAACCTAATGGTTTGGTTTGTTTGCAGAGACAACTTGTTTGAGATATTACGAAGTGGAATAAGGAAAGAATATCTTGTGTTGCTTAGGGAATCAATAAGATTAAAAGATGCTATGTCTTTGTAAAAGAGTTCTAGTTGTTCTTGATGATGTTGATGATTTGGACCAAGTAAATGCATTATTGGGGATGCGGATTGGCTTCATCTAGGAAGTAAGATTATGATAACTACTAGACATGTGCAATTGCTAAAGGCGATGAAGTGTACAAGTCGTATGTGGTTAAGGAATTGAATGATGATGAAGCACTCTGTCTCTTCAGTAGGCATGCCTTTGGACAAGACAAACCTATTGAAGCTTACATAGAGCACTCAAAAGGGTAATACACCCTGTGGTGGCCTTAGCTAGCTCTGAAGTCTTGGGCTCTTCTGCATGCGGTGAAACTATTGATGTGGAGAGAAAGTGCATTAGCAAAATTAAGAACACATTTTCTGAGAAAATTCATAATGTGCTCAAAATAAGTTATGATTCTTTAGATGATCATGAGAAAAATTTATTCCTTGATATTGCTTGTTTCTGTAACACCTGCCTCTTACTTCCTTGTTATTTTTATGGTTAATATTATTTGTGTCTTTAGCTGCACCCTATATGCTTATTTATGTGCATCATGGTTGCTATTAGATCGTTCCTTATGAAAAAGACACATGCGATTAGATTAAATGGTAAGGCTATGAATTAACTAGTGGACCAAGTGCTTAGAGCCTAATTTTCCATAATTAGAAAGGAAGAGTTCAGTTAGCATTTTGTAGGTGTATTTCTAATTTAATAGAATTAACTAAGTTAATGAAGTCAATATTCCATAGTTAGGTATGGATGCTTACATCTTTGTTTTGTTTATTTATGTTTATATATGTATTGGTGTTGGACAAAAAGAGGGAGAGATAAGAGAGTGTAAGAGAGTTCTAGAGAGAAAGAAGAGAAGTGAAGGAGATCTTGAGCAAATTGATTAACTTAGCTCCTTGAGGTACCATTTCTTTCTAATCTCTTGCATAAGGCTAATTTTCACCTTGAACTCATGGGGTATGAGAAACAAATGGGAAGCTTGAAAGCTAGGGTAGTTAATTAAATTAAAAACCCTAACAAGAAGAAGTCTCCAAATTTTGAAGAAATTAGAGCTCATCTATTTGATCTTGCTTGACCTTAAGTTAGGTTTCTATAATTTTGTTGAATCATTAAGCTTCACCTAATTTTGAAGTTGTTGATGAAATTCTTGAGCTTGAGGTTGAATTTAAGGTCTACTTTTGAGTGGAACATAAAATTGTTTGTGTATCATGATTGTTAAATTTTGGTCTTTAATTTGAGCAATTTTGAGTTTATTTTGTGGAGTTTAGAACCCCAAAACAAAATTGAAACTCGATTGGAGCACCGAGAACCACACATGCGGTTAGGGAGCCGCGTCTTGAAACATCGGCATAAATCTTGTGGTAGGCCATAAGTCACGGAAAAATAGGGGTGGAGGATGATGCATTACGTAATAAAAAGCACGTAAGGCGCCGCGTGCGAAGGGGTCCATGGCGTCGTCAAGGACCTCGTCTTGGCGACTTTGTAACCTCGGTTTCATTTTTACGTGTTATTTTCCCCTCTCGAGCCTTTGTCACCATAATTTACATCTATAATTAGTGTTCATTTGCAATGTAAAAGTATCTAACATCTAACAAGGGTGAGCGACTTTTCAGCAAATGAGCGCTTAAGCAATGAAACTAATTAGCTAGTTGTGGAAATTAAGCGTTCTATGCTTATATCTGTTTGTGTAGGTCAACGCCTCATTGCGACCGTCTGTAACCACGAAATGAATTTGTGAGTAACATTGCTGTATAAATATGTTTAATCCTGATTATCTTCTTCTGCTTCGAACTTATATTTATCTTGAAGGATTCCTATGATAATGAAAGATGATTTTACCATGATTCTTAGTGTTTGCCATTTGGTACCATTAACACTTATAGATCCCTTAGTTCCATCTTTGAACTCCTGTTTAATGTGAGGTTGACTATCAAACCCGATTTTCGGTCTTATGACTACCTGTTCGGTCTTTTTGACCATCTGTCCGGTCCCCATGACTGTCTGTTCGTCCTTTCTGGACTTCTTGTATTTCTTTGCTTTTGTACGCCATGTGAAATGTTATGCTTTTAAATATTGAATAAGCTTGTTTTAGTTTGTGTGTCATTTTACATTATAATTGTCATTCATAATCTCCTTTAGTTGTTATTCCTGGGTCTAGCTCACATTTTGGCATGCCTTGTGGGTGATCGACCAAAAAGGGCGTAATGGCATCTGTCTTACTCGAGTTTTGCCAAGCCAACCATCGAGCCTCACATGAGGTTCCCCCTACTTAAGTTTGAAGAGCCGATGTCACCCTTTTGTTATGCATTCATGTGTTTTTGGTCATGTGGTTTTTAATATTATAAGCTGTTGTCATAGGAGTATCTTTCTCACTTTTCCTTATATTTTTAAACGAGCGTGTAATGGTTGTTGTACTTATGCGTGTATATATGTGTGTGTATATATATGTATAGCAATGTCATCTGAATACTGCAGCTTAATGGGCGTTTTGTTTTTACATAATAACTTCCGCTAGCCCTTTTTGTTTGCTTTGTCAGTTAGGCCTTCGGTAATCACGGATTACTAGCCAGTTACGATCCTAGACCTATGAGGGCGGATTGGGGTCGTGACAGTTTCTTTGTTGGAAAGGACAAAGATTACACAGTTAAAATACTAGAGGAATGTGATTTCTCCATAACAATTGGTATTCAAAATCGCACTCATAGAGGTCTTATAGAAGTTAATAAAGATAACAACAAGCTGATAATGCACTAAGTGCTTAGAGACATGGGTAGCGAAATTGTTCGCCGAGAATCACAAAAGGAACCTAGAAGCGCATCAGAGTGTGGTGTTATAAGGATGCCTTCAATGTGTTGAGGGATAAAATTGTAAGAATTATGCTTCTCTCTCTCTCTCTCTCCCAATGAATGCATAGATTTAGTGCCTTTGATTATTTTTCTTAATTTGTAAATATTCATGCAATATATATTCATGCAATATATATTCATGCCTTAGCCTCATTCAAGTCGCCTTTCAATTATTTTCTTCTTCTCATTATGCATGCACTTTGATGATTGATCGATAATTAATTTTGTTTTGCTTGATTCTTGAAACTATGCAAAGAGTTAAAGAATTAGTTCAATTTGGGGATTTTGGACCTTTGGATACTTGTAAGGACACTAGGAAAAGAATTTGACAAATGGAATCTTGGTATTGTAAAGGCGTGCCGGGTGAGGGCCTCGATTTCTGATTCGGACTTCGGTATCACGGTTCTTAATCTGAACTAAAGAGTCCAAATCACAAATCGTTTTGAGAAAAGATTTTTATAAAAGTGTCAAACATGGTGCTTTGCGGAATCTGAGTCGCCACCTAAATATTTTTTAATGGGGAATTTAGGAAACCACGACTCGTTTGCCTAAGGCCACGTGTAGTCATCACCAAAGTTGTCTCGGCTCGGGAACTTGGGTACAATTGGAGAAAGGTCGACTATGAGCACCTCTCGCCCGATCCAGAAGATCGGCCTCTACTAACCATGATATCTTGTTTTTGAAAACACATGCGTTCTTATTAGATTAATTAGCTAGAATTACTATGTCATGTACGGCAAACAAGTATAGACTAGGCCGTCTAATTTGGAACAAAGCATTGCATATCGGATTTATTTGGAAAATGATTTGAAATTTGCTACTACTTAAGTAGGCTAAAACATGGATTTCAAATGGGTTGTCCCAACTCAAATAATCAACCTTCACCCAGGCATTCAAGTCGTTATATCACATAAGCATCTAGTCACATGGTAAGCATCTTTGTCATGTTAACATTCACACTCATGCGAGATGCTAAAACATAAATACTTACATCGTACTCAGGTGCCAAAACAATAAACATGTTAGCAATCATGCATGATCCAAGTCCATGTCAAGTGGCTAATGCAAGCATCTGAGTGTCACTAGAATAGGCTCGGCTAATCCTAGGATGGCATGTGGGATGCAACAAGTAGCGTATTCAATTTGGGATTGAAATACAATCTTGATAGCATGATATCTGAGCCCGTGCATGCAATCTTGATGAATGATACGCATGCATAGCATAAGGATGCTAAATTAAATATGTCCTAATACTAACCATCAGCGGGTAAGTAAAATGGAGAAAAGAAGTGGGGGTTGGAAGACATGCACACGCACCCGCTTATTACAAATTTGCCCTTGCTCGGAGGGGCGAAAGAATATCTGATTTAACTAATCTACAAGCTAATTAAATATTACAGACCGGTTAAACTAGTTAAGCAAATTAACTAATCTAATAAAAGCGATGCTTGACCTCGGGAAGAGGGCCTAATGCAATGCGTTAACAAGAGCTCGAAGTCCTTGCCGTACACAAGTTGCCTCTGTTTTCCTGCTCTGCTTTCGATCATTGCAAAATTCCCAAGGTGCATTCTATGAACCTGTGGGATACCATCGTGAGGAAATGGTCAGGCCAAAGAAATGACCACCGCCCTTTGGAAATGATCACCGACCACCAATTGTTGGTCGGCACTAAAGATGGTAAGCCAAACCTTCTGAGAATCTGTTTTGGCAATGAGGCAAAACAAGGCATAGCAATGCATTTCAAACAAATGTGTGCACCTATACATCCCTTATCATGTTTATGACTCAAAGGGACATGGTTCTCGGTTCTTGGACCACCAATCGGATTTCCATGCGTGATGGCCCAAGGAACCAAGTCATTGCACCTTGATTTCAAATGAAATGCACATAAACAAACAAGGAGCTTAACCTCTATCATACTCAATTCAAGAGGCTAAGCATGCATGCCAAATGCAACCTAAGCATGTGAGCTAAGTATGCAACATTGCAATGCAAACAAGCAAGCAATTAACAAGTATGCAAGCTAGTGGACATGCAAGACATGATGCAATCAAAGCATGCAAAGTGTAAGACATGTAACAACATGTAAGGGGTGGGCTTAAACCAGTTTGGGTAGCCTATAGTAAGCCCAAGCGGTGGCCAAGTGTTATGGAAATGAAGGCAAAATGACATACAAACATTCATGTACACATAGTCCAACACTTAGGCATATAGAAGCAACTTTTAAGCACACTTAAAAGAGACCAAACATGGGACTAAAGGCATGCATTGTAAGCTTTGAAAATCATGTTATAAAGGTGCCAAACCAAGTAAACAAGACAAGCTAAACATGTAAGCAAGCCCAAAGCCTTAAACCATGACCATATGACATATGAAGCAAATGGTCAAAATGCACTAAAACAGTCCTAAATCATGCAAAAGTAAGCCCCAAAAACCACTTAGATGGCATCTAAATGATCTAATCCTAAAGGCATACACAATGGCACAAACATGGAGCATGAAACACCAACCTTTTAACACATTAAAGGGGCATCAAATGCAAGCATCTGAGCACACCATGAGATTTGAAATAACATGACAAGTGGTTCCAAACCCTTTGAAATGATGCAAGGATGGCATGCTAGAGGTCAGCAGCTTAAGGCATACAAGAGAGGTTGCATGGTAGCTATACAAAGCAAAGCATGGACAACCCAAATGACCAACAGGACCTCAAACACATCAAAACATGCATATAAGCTTCACAAGCTAAGCCAAAAACATGCTCGAACAAGGCTCAAGCACAAAGCATGTTAAGGCTAAAAGATGGCATTACAATACATGTATGCAAGGCATGCAAGGTGTGTCTAAACCAAGTAAAAAATAGAGCTATATTATGACATAAGAAGCACAAAAACAGCTAAGGCATGGCCATCATACACTTAAACAAGATGCTCACACATAAGGCAAAAATGACCCTTTTCAAGGACAACAAGGAGGGGTGGCCCTCTCCTTCTTAGAACAACAGGCACCATCCTCGCCCTTGAAATCCTCAAGATTTCGGTGGTGAAACGCTAAGGTGGTCCTAGAGCTCACCAAAATAGCACAAAAATAGGGCCTAACAAGGCTTATGAGGGGACAAACAACCCCAAACAACAAAACACTCTAAACAACTATTTAAAACACTAAAAAACAAGACTTTTATTAATTATATACAAAGCCTAAAAACAGATGCAAGATAGGTCAAAAAGCTATGCAAAAATGGGCAATAAAGGGTGGAGTTCTTACCCTTGATGACCACTTTTCAAGCAAACACCCAGTGGTTCTGAAGCTTGAATCCACTCAAGAACACCAAACGGCTCCTCGGTACCTCAGTAGCGAAGAGAAGGTGTAACACTAGGTGTTTGTGTGCAATAATAAGATTAAAACACACTTAGAGCAAAAGAGAGAAAGATATAGAGATAGAATAGCTACAACTATGTAAACCCTAATTCAGAGCTCCCTCTGTCTTTTTTTCTCTAACCCTAATGGAGGGAGAAGAAGCTCCCTCTTATAAAGCTCCCTCTTGTAAAGCTTCTCAAGTAAGTTAGCCAAAAAATCCTCCATACTGCGTGTATGGAGGAGCAAGTGTATGCCGGCTTGCAGCTGGCATAAAAATATCTGCAAAAACAGATGCATAGTGGTCGGCCGGCCAAAAATGCAATTTGACCAAAATAGATGGCCGGTCGACTACAAAGAGTGCCGGTTGGCCAAACATTTGGCCGGTGGCAACAAAATAGTGGCCGGTGGTCTCAAGCCATGGCCGGTGATGTGTGGGGGTGGCCAACAAGCCATTCCCTGCCCCTTAAAGGAAAAACACAAGTGTTTGGTGCAAAATCAGACACAAAACAACCGAGTTGAGAGATCCTGAGGCAAGGCGCGTAGCCGAGACCTCCGGGAACTCAAAACGAACACAAACATGGACAATCACCAAGTGTTCAAACAGTGACGTCCAAGTCTTGAGGACGGTCAAAAATGGGGTGTCTCTGATTGCCTTTTTGAGAACTTCAAGCCATAAGAATGGCGGAGTGAATGTCAAAGCCAGAGACAACCTATTTTTGACATGGCCAAAGGCTTAGACAAAGCATGCAAGACAAACAAGATATGTGCAGAAGGCGGGGCAAAATACAGCCGACAATGCAAGAAGCTCAGCATAACTTATGATCATGCAAAGAAAGCTGTAACGAAGCATAACATGCGACAGTTTTAAGCTAGCAAACATAAATCCAACTACACTACAATGCAAAGAGAGTGTAAGAGAATCATGTAATTCTCACTACGTTTCCTTGAGAGAATACAATACTATGCGGTTCGTCCGGTTGCAGACTTCAAATGAAGCTGTACATACAATATCGTGCTGAAAAGAAAGAAAACTTGGTACAATATTGTTAGCAACATACATAACAATGCAATTGAAAGGCAGCGACAATGGCGTATGTAGGATTTAAGGTCTCCTTAGACCAAGGGGTGCACAAACAGTGCGATGATATGCAATTGAATCTAATGGAATGTAAATGATATGCAAAATTATAAAACAAATGTAAAAATAATGCAAATAATATACAAAACATACAAAACTATGTATAAACAATGCAAACGATATGCAATGCAATTGAATCATGATCCAATCATGAACAGTTCAAGACCACACAAATGTCAAAAGGATGATGGAGATGCAAAGTCCGTCTACCATAGAAAAGGTGCCGCAACCCTCAAACCAACATACCCGGCGTGGAATAGGCGGCGTACACATGCGAACTATGAGTGATGTAGGCGACACAGAACAAGTAATTGGGTGGAATGACATAAGTGGGAAATGACACGCTAACGAAAGAACATGATCCTACTGCTGGATGCAAAATTACACTACAATGTAATATATACAATGGATATGGCATGCAGCCAAACCAAATCTTGCCTAGGAAAGGCATGGACACATACAAACCGCGTCTAACACAGAAAATGTGTCGCAACCCTCAAACCAACATACCAGCGTGGAATAGGCGCGTATACATGCGAAGCGTGATTTAGCATTGAAAGATATGGGCACATATCTGGGATCAAGCTCAACATGGAAAGGTGCAAGCCATAAATGGATGTGATGCAGTGAATGCATGCAATCTACAATGCAATATATACAATATGCACTGGAATGGACATGATACAATGGGCAAGGCACGCGGGCTAAACCAAATTTTACCTAGGAAAAACATGTACACAAGCGAACGCGTCTAACACGGAAAAGGTGCCACAACCCTCAAACCAACATACCGTGGAATAAGCGTGTACACATGCGAGCGTGCTTTAGCGTGAAAAGTAAGGGCATATACCGGACCAAGCTCAACATGGAAAGGTGCAAGCCATAGATGGATGTGATCTGATGAATGCATACAATCTACAATGCAATATATACAATATGCAATGGAATGGACAAGATACAATGGATAAGGCAGCGGGCCAAACCAAATTTTCCTAGAAAAGACATGTACACAAGCGAACGCATCTAACACGGAAAAGGTGCATGACCCTCAAACCAACATACCCGTGGAATAGGCGTGTACACATGCGAGCGTGCTTTAACATGAAAAGTAAGGGCATATACGGACCAAGCTCAACATGGAAAGCGCAAGCCATAGATGGATGTGATGTAATGAATGTATGCAATCTACAATGCAATATTTAGAGTGGTATGCATGACATATGCAATATTATAATGATGCATGACATATGCAATATTTACAATGATGCATGACATATGCACTATTTACAATGATGCATGACAATGTACTATTTATTTTTGTTTTTTGAATGCATGACAATGCATGAAAGGAAAATGCATGATAATGCATTTTGTGTTTCTTTTGAAATGCAAATGATGCATGTTGTTTTTGTTGTTTTCTTTCTTTCTTCTTTTTGAAGTGCAAATGCATGATGATGCATGGTTTGAGACTTTGAGATGCATGACAAATGCAAATGATCTTGAAATCTTGGCGACACCTGCGACTTTGAAATGTGTGACAAATGCAAATGATCTTGAAATCGCGACACCGTGGCACTGAAATGCATGGCGATGCAAATGATCTTGGGATCGTGACACATGACTTTGAAATGCATGGCGATGCAAATGATCTTGGGATCGCGACAACTGGCGGCTTTTGAAATGCATGGCGATGCAAATGATCTCAAATCGCGTTACAAGTATTTCTTGAAATGCATGACAATGCATCTTGTTGGAATGCATGATAATGCAAAGCGAACTCAAATCTTGGCGTTTCTTGAAATGCATGACAATGCATGTGAAGTCGCATGACAATGCGACATAAGAATGTGCATACTAATGCAAGTATGACATCGCATGATAATGCGAGATGTGTTCATAACGATCTTGAGTGAAATGACGTATAACCAACGCGCGTTTCACGACAAAACGTTGTAACTTATGCATGTGGGTAACTCTTGAATCTCTTAGGAGACAAAAGGATACAAAAGGGATAC
This sequence comes from Camellia lanceoleosa, assembly GCA_025200525.1. NCBI lineage: Eukaryota > Viridiplantae > Streptophyta > Magnoliopsida > Ericales > Theaceae > Camellia > Camellia lanceoleosa. The sequence goes on along the minus strand of CM045761.1, from coordinate 3,491,714 downwards.
GCCACGCACGTACTCGAGTGCTTTGCACAGAAAACACGGTATGAGGTCAAAACGGAGTCCGGTTGAGCTTTGGAAATGCATTGTCTTGTACTATCTTGAGAAATAGAGGCCCCAAACCACATATCTGACCCAAAAAAGGTAGTAGGAGGCTCACCGGCTATCATAGGAGGTCACTGGCTGCCCACCAGCCACAAAAACATTCACCGGCCAAATATTTGGTAGACCGATAAAAAGTATGGCCGACCAGCCAAATCTGCCTGAATCGGGGCAGTTTGGTCTTTTAGCCTCGGGTCTTATAAAATAGGGCCTCTAGCCCTATTTTTCTCACTTGTTCTTGGCCAAAATTTCTTCCTCTCTCTCTCTAGGATATTTTCCTCCCTTCAATCCTCTATTTTCTTGTGTTTTCGCGCCCGTTTCGTCGTTCGATTCGCGAATACCTTCGCGTTTCGAACGTTTTGAACCGAACGTTTCTTCGTTTCGGTGTTTCTTTTGCAATTTTCGCCTTTTAGGGTTTGTTCCCCTCGAGTTTCTCTTAGTTTCCGTGCCTCTTCCATTTTCTGGCTTTTCCGTCCATTTTTCGCCCTCCTAGGGTTGACTTTCCGGTTGACTTTTCGCATTCTAGCTTGGTTTCCACATTTCCGGCCATTTTCACACTATCTACGAGATGGCGAGCCGATCTTCCTGAGGCGGACTCCTCCGAACACGAGATGGATCGAGGCGAGCTCTTGCCTTTGGCGTCAGCTCATTCGACGAAGCGACCTCTGTGGCGATTCATACTTCCTCCTGCGGACTTCGCCCGATTCGGGAGTTCGATAGACAGTGCCTCGAGCTTTTCCTCTGAGCCGGAGTCACATTTATCATCTGGCGCTTAGGGTATGTTCTTCCGTTCATTTTACGCAATGTAGAACACTTAACTACCATAGTTGATTCTGTTCTTTAACTGCTTAACCCGGATACACCGATACACTGTATGTTGTAGTTAACTGTAAACACACTTGCACTTGATATCTGTTTGAATCTGAACACATGCACACATACTGTATTTGCCCTGAACCACTTAAACATACTGACACATCATACACTGTAGTTCACTGCGAGCACACTGGCACCCGATGTCTGTTTGAACTTGAAAAACGTGCACACGCTATACATCTTGAATCACTCGAACATCTTGACCGTCACATGTTGTAGTTCCTTTACTGCAAGCACCCGACATCAGATGTGCATTTGAACTTGAAAGCGATGCACGCGTTATACATATCAATTTATTTGTTCTTCAAAGCTATGCGTTTTATATTAGCCGCCCTTGTTTGCTTTTAAATACAAGGAGATTCCCATGCCTTAGGGGTATGAGAATGTCGGCAAAGATTGGTACATGGGTTGCTCGTCACGGTCGCCGCATCGTAGACGGTCGGCCGGCGCCGGCGCTTCTGCGAAGGACTTTCGACTTCTGCGAGCAAGCCTCTTCTCGCTCACTGGTGGAAGGTGGTGGGATACCACTGACTCCTTCCACTTCTCTGCCGCGGGAGACATGGCGACGACTCCCTATGATTTCTCGTTGCTCACCGGCATCGGGTAGAAAATGATTCGGTCCCCCGACACGATATGGATGAGTGGGAGGCGCTCAGTTACTTACTCGGCGAGATGCCACCTCTCGCGTCTAACCGTCGGATATTCATGGTTGGCAGCTTAAGACTTAGCGAGCTTGGCGAGGCACCGATGGCTCGAGGAGGTGGAAGCGATGCGCGCGGCTTCGATGTTCTGCTGAGACTACCATCTTTGCCGTCGGCGAACAGGTGCCTCTTTGTTTCTTGAGTGCGCTAGTGGGCGTCCTTGGTCTGTACTTCGATTGGGGTGGCGCTGCCCTAGCCACTCTATACGGATACATGAGCTCAACTTCCCATTGCAGCGGGCAGTTGCTTGGAGGTTACTGGCGAGCTTGGGAGGTACACCTTCTTCCTCTTTTACATTTCTGCTTTACATTTCTGTACTCTCTGTACCTTTGCACACATTCTTGATGCCTTGCTTGTATTTACTGCCTACACACATATACTCGCTTTTACTTGATTGTACACTACCCTTGTATGCTGCATAATACACTGCATAATACACGGTTATGCAATTTCTGCTTTATTTTGTATTCTTCTTTATCTGTTATGCATACTAGTATTTGCTCTGTAGTTGTGGGTCTACGCCTACTTTCGAGACTTCGCGCTAGTGCAGGCGTGGAGACCCTCTCGCCGTGCCATTCTCGGCAACCGATGTGAGGTGTGTCGGAGACCGGAGACTTTCATCTTCTTAAAAACTCTTGACACCATCACCCTCACAAAGGTATGTTCAACCTTAGAGTTTATTTAAGCTTCTTTACACTATATTTTCAATAATAGTAGATAATAAAATGAATGTCATTCTGATCACTGGCGACCTTAGGCTCCATTGCGGCCGTGATTCGGGATCGATTCTTTGGTGTAGAGATGCAGCGAGGATTTTATTAGAGGGCGGTCTGCCGGGCTTGGTACTGGTGGCGTTTCCGCCCGGACCACAGGTTTACTAAGCGAATAGTCGGTTCACCCTCTCGAGCACATGAGGGATCTTGAGAGGTTCACTCATGGCGGATGGTGACTACCTGTCTTGGGATGCGATCGCTTGAGGCATAAGCGACTACTCGAATGCGTTGAGCGTATATTATGCGGCCTTTGGCGATGGCGTCGGTGAAAAGAGGCTGCGGCCGTAGGCTGAGTGGGAAGCGGCGGGGACATCGAGGGCGGCTTAGTCGCGGCAAGAGTGGAGCTTGGAGGACGGAGGCTAGTTGGCAACCTTGCCTGATGATGATAGCGTCACGAGAGGCGGGGTGGGGTGACTTACCAGATCCCCATTGCTCTCCCTCCGGTTGATCATGAGTTAGTCGGGTTCTACGGCTTACCTCCGGTATGTACTACTGCATTTTGCAATACTGAGACTTCCAACACTTTTGCAGGCTTCCTCTGAGTACACTCGCCAGTCGCTGGAGTTGACCGCTTCGGTGATGGGGATGCTTCAGCAGAGCCTCAACCTCCTGGCCATTTATAGTATTCCAGTATGTTCTTCTAACCACGGTCTCAAACCATACATAAACTGTTTTATATAATCTGATGCACAACTCCACACTTGATACACGGCCCTCACGGCGTCTGACACACCGTAGCCCACAGACTGTTCACAGCACTACTCACGGCATTCACACACTGTACTCATACACTACATTTTGCACTGATACATTGCTCATGATATTCACCTGCTTGTACTCATACCTTGCATTATGCCGATCTTGATCGTTTGCAATTTGTACTTTTCAGCCTCCTTCGACTTCCCTTGTAGGAGGTACTTAATTTGGACCTTCCACTCCTAGAGGGCGAGTATACCCTGCACCAAAGCGGGCGCACTCACATTAAGGTAGCTCACGGGCACCGATCCTGATGACGATGAGTCTGAGGCGGAGGAGGCGGTCGGAGTCATCGAGGAGGAGGCAGGAGATGGCTTGGCTCGAGGCTCGGATGGCGGCCAGCGGCGATGCTCACGGACCTTCGTCCGGGGAAGAGACGGAGCAGAACCCCTAGGCCTAAAGCGGTTTGACGTGATCCAGACTTTTGTTGCTCTTCTTCTTTTTGTTTTTTTCTTTTCTTTGGTAGCTAGAGTACCTTGTACTAGGTTTTGTTTTCTCCAAAACTTTGTACTTGCAAAGATGATGAAATGAAACAAAGATTTTTTTCTAAAAAAGTGTTACATTTTGGTATATTTTCATGCTTCGCATTGCATTACATCACATCACATAACAATGTAAATGGAATTGATCTGCTGTCTGAAAGTGAAACATTTGTATTGCAATAACCGAATAGAATCGACCTTGCAAAACAACTTATATAACCCACTGCTTAGTCGGAACACTCGGCCCATACTCTACTGGGAATTAATTTGCATCTGGTCATTACATTTGATACGCATCTGCAAACCACAGGTGACAAGGCGGAATACAAAGGTAGAATAATTTGAAGTTGAAGCACACTCAGATGCCCCAAATTTTCTCTTTCTTCTTTTAGCATAAATGTGGAGAATGGCCTGACACTCTGAGCCTGACATGATTAAAAAATTTTGAAATTGAAAAAGGGTTTTTCAAAGCTGGGGTATTGAGCCTACAAGCGAACCGGTAAAAAGAACTCCAAGCAGAAAGTACACAACCTAATCACTGCGAGATCGCTCGGAAAAGAGCATAAAACAAAAGTTGAGGTAAACAAAACAAAAGACCACGACATCTGAGCGTGTTTACAAAATGAAAACCTCAAATCACGAGGCCAATTCCTTGATCATTATTTCCCACCATTTCTCATTTGTGATTCTCCATCACTCGGCCCTCGGGCTCGGGTTTTCCTCAAAACCCTTTTGCTCACTTTTCTCTCGACTTACACCTCTCTATTCTTCAATCTCTCATTTTCATCCCTCCCGGGGTGGTTAGTGGATGAATAGGAAGTTCTTGAGTTCACGCCTAACACTATTAGCTCATGACTATTTCCTCCGGGATGTCTAATCGATGTTTGGATGGAGTATGTTGATCCATTCCAAATTGTGCTTCGCACTTGGCGATATCTCGTTACTTGAAGGTTGTTGAGCTTTTGACCTTCTTAAGCAACCGGTTGTGTCTTCTTCTGGCGAATAGAGTGCCCTTAAGCAAGCATTGACAATCGGGGAAAGACAGAAGCCCGACTCAAGCGTGCCCTTAGTTCATCATTTTGACCATTTTTTTGTTTTGGTTTTCTACTAAAGCAGTTTGACCAATATGAGAGTTAGATTAACATACTTGTTGGGTTTTGATTTGAAAATCATGCGAGTTAGGCTATAGTCTTGAAAATTTTCCTTTTTGGGTCCAAGAAAATGGTCGATTTGGAAAATGAAATGATTTTTCGAGAAAATGGTCAACCTCGGTAAAAATTCTCAAAACTATTTTTGCAAATGGTCAATGCTCAACGAGCCGCGGAACTTACTCTCGAGATGTGCAACCTCGGATCGGAGGCAATGGAAAATTGCCCCTTGCTTGAAAAAATTTGCCGCGACAGCGGAAAGTTGCCCCTAGTTTGAATGGCGACTTCGTGGCAATGGAAAGTTGCCCTTTTACGGATGATCTTGTGACATTTTGCTTGATCCTCGTTAGTGATGATCACGACCGAACTCTCGGACATAGAGCGGCGAAGATGATCGAGAACCAATATATGGACATAGTCACTTTGAAAGCGTTGGTGGTGGACTTGGGATGAAGTTGCCTATGTATTCAAACATGGGAATCAAGCCTTCTGGCGATTCGGTGTCTAACCGCACTTCTCGATTGAGAGAAGACAAGAATGATCAAAACCATTACATGGACTACATTGCTTTGAAAGCGTTGAAATTTGGACTTGAATGAAGTTGCCTACATATCCCAAACATGGGAATCAAGCCTTACATAGTTCCGGTTAAGGTACACTCGTGTATTTTAACCTTCACCTTTTTTTTTTTTAGGCTCTAACTTTTGCCAAGGCGCTCGTTGCGGGTTTTCGACCTTGCGAGCTTCTGTTTTTCTTTTCTTTTCAATTCTTTTCTTTTTTTTTTCATCTTTTTTTTTTTTGTATTTTCATCATTTTTTTTTTGTTTTTTCTCTTGCTCTGACTTTTGCCTGGGTCGCCCTTCCGGGTTTTCGGCCCAGCGAGCCTCTCAAAGGATAAAAGTATAACAAGTCCATGCCAAATGGTTTGAGATCCTGAAGTCCTCTAAATCCAGGGGAATGGCTGTTGTGTTGATTTGCAAAAAGGATCCATCTCCGGTTCTTCAAGCGTATCGGACATTTTTGCCCCTAGTTAAAGGGGTGTCTCTGTTCTAGCTCCACAAGCTTCTGTTGACGACGTCTGACCTCTTGATTTGACTTTGGTGCCTCTTGTTGAAATTTGCTCCAAATCTAGCCACAGAGCCTCTCTTGATGATTGATCGTTACGAATGGGTTCGGGGTTTGGAAACAAATGGATTGAATCTTGAGGTTGAAAGTGATCTAAATGCACAATCTCAAGGCGATTCCACATAGGTCTTCATGAGGAATGCATAAAATATTTTATTTTTGAAAGTTTTCTGAAAGTGACAAATCGCTTCATGTTGAAGATGGTGTGGAACCAATACGGATCAAGCCTTCTCAATACTCACACTAACAAGCATGATTTCATTCATTAAAGGCTTAGCATGCCTCACTTTCTCTCAAATTGATCAAAGTTTTGTAAAACAGGAATTCCTTCCTCTTTGTTTTTCATCACCACAGTGTTCAAAAATAGTTTTGAAAAACTTAGGTCAATACAATGAGTTTAGAGCACGAAGAGTAAGTGAGATGCTCGCCATTTCATTCAAATCTTCTAGCACAACTAGCTCAAAGTAGCAATAAGCACAAAAACATGATAGCCGCGGCCGATTTCATTGATTTCTGGTTGCAAGCGGCTCCTGCGAGACAGACTCAAAGAGAACAAAAGCGATGTTCAAGGCAACAACCGAGAATCACGACATTACGTGCAAGGGGTGACTTCGCTACAACAAAGACCCTTAAGCAAAAAGCCCGACTCAAGGCGATGAGGCAGACTCAAAACAAAACAAAGAAATGACTCGACACCCAAGCCGGAAGTTACAAAACTAGCGTTCGCGGATGCTCAAAAATGCATGCAGCGCCACATCAAAATACATCGGTCGCCCGGTGGTTCACTCCCGATCACATACTCATAGTATCCTCAAAATCAACAAACGGCGGTGATTTGTTGAGGTGGGTGGGAGGATGACCTCATTGTCGATCAAATCTTGCACTTCATAATGACGATTATCGATAGCGTGGCCGGTTTCTTTGGTGATGCAGCGATACAAACATCATGTGTGGGAGGAGATTCTTTAGGAGGCCTAGGCTCGAGGTTTAAAGTGCCCCCTTCGGCAGGATCTGGGCGCCCTAGACAAAGGCATGTAGAGTGCGTGGAAGACTCTGCGCCCTCGATTTAGGTACTGAAGTCGAGAATTCTTGCTAGGCGCACTATAGCGAAAATTCGGCGAGCCTTGCCTTGACTTCGATCTTTCAGTGCGAGTTGGGAGTGGAAGGAACTATTACGGCATGGCGGGCTATCCGGTTTTTGCTGGCTTAAGCGCGCCGGTTGGAGTGGAAAGGCATAAATCCGCGGTCTTGGCCGTATTGCGAATACTGTTGCTTACTCATCCTGGCTTTCAAAGCCTCGGCGCCCCGGTTGTTCAATAGGATCGACATCTGCCTTCATTTTGTTCTTACCTCGGCCTTAGCGATCGAGGCTTGGAGTCGATGTTGACGTCATTGCTATAACTTCGAGACAACCTCGGGTTGGTGAGCTCGATCTGTCTGTTCCAATAGGGAGGCTCTTGCGATACAAAATTCGGCATATGGTGCGGCTAGTGGTGAAGATATTCCATAGCGAGATCTGCCATAGACCTCACGGAGGTCACCAATCATTCCATCAATTCGAACATAGTGGGCTCCACGAGCCCTAATACAATGGGGTTCCCGGATCGGCGGTAGGCGAGCGACACAGGTGGATCTTGATACTTCAACCTTGGTCTCACTTTGAAGGGTGATTTCTTGATCTAATGCGGCTGTCATAACCACGATTTCCTCTGAATTCTGTGTCATGATAAGTCCGTCGATCTTGAACAGTGACTAACGGATCAGATATCTGCCTTGCCTCAGCGAGGGAGAACACTGGCTATTCTATACTCGAATCTCTAAAGCGAAGAGAAAACATGTAGCATTTATTAAGCAGGACAAACACGAGCGTGGTGAGCAATTTGTACTCTATCTTGACCCTTTGTTCCCCAAAATCAACGCCTCAAAATCTTGAATCGGATACATGAGATATATTTGTTTCTCAAAAAACAAATCTTGATGCCCAGCCTAATTCTCAAACTCACAGACAGATATGCATGTTCCCTGTAGAGATATACTCCAAAAGCACATAACAAGTAAAAAAGAGAGCCAAAACACCCCTACGTTGGGGTAGGGTTTCCCTGTCCTATTTTGTCAGGAGCTAGGGTTTCATTACGTATGCAGCGGTTTCAAACAACCTATATCGGGTAAGCAACTTTGTCCTAGTTTGGAATGGTTACTATGGATTCGAATATGCACTAGGTCAAATGGTCAAGGTGCCCGGTAAGCAGAGTTTGTGTTCTATCTTGGCGAGCATGGCCGTCAGCCTTATGGTCATGCCTTGACAAGACAAGCTTCCGGCAAGCCGTTCAGGAATAGCAGATGGCCAACATGGTGTCCTAGGCGCAATGCACATGCAATGCAAAGAAACACATAAGTGAAATCAAAACAAGATATCACGAGTTAGGTCAAGCTCTCTAAAGTCCCAAGTCGCTAGAAGGCGTAGCGCACCCCATGTGAGGAGCCTCGGTGCTCTGATTCGGACTCAATTGTCACGGTTCTTAATGAACCAAAAGAGTCCAAATCCGTGCATCGTTTTGAGAAAAGCAGATTTTTGTAAGAAGTGCAAACATGGACTTCTTTGCTGAATCTGGTCGCCACCTAAATATTTTTTAATGGTGGAATTTAGGAAACCACGACTTCGTTTGCCTAAGGCCGCGTTAATCGTCATCACTAAAGTTGCCTCGGCTTGGGAACTTAGATGCGATTGGGGAAAGGTCACTATGAGCACCCCTCTCGCCCGATCGAAGATCGGCCTTTACTAACCATGATATCTTGTTTTGAAAACACATGCATTCTTATTCCGATTAATTAGCTAGAATTACTATGTTATCTTACGTGAACAAGTATAAACTAGACGAGTCTAATTTGGAACAAAGCATTGCATATTCGTTTATTTGGAAAATGATTTGAAATTTGCTACCATAGTAGGCTAAAACACAGTTCAAATGGGTTGTCCCAACTCAAATAATCCAACTTTCATCATACATTCAGCGGTTATATCACATAAGCATCTAGCCACATGGTAGCATTGTAACATCATGTTAACATTCACACTCATGCGAGATGTTAAAACATAAATACTTACATCGTATTAGTGCCAAAATGATAAACATGTTAGCAATCATGCATAATCCAAGTCCATGTCAAGTGGCTAATACAGCGCATATAGAGTGTCTCTAGAATAGGCTCAAGCTAATTCTAGGATGGCATGTGGGATGCAACAAGTAGCACGTATTCAATTTGGGATTAAAATACAATGCTGATAGCATGATGTGCCGAGCCCGGTGCATGCAATACTGATGAATGATGCTCGCATGCATAGCATAAGGATGCTAAATTAAACATGTCCTAATACTAACCATCAAAAGTAGGTAAGTAAAAGGGAGAAAAGTGGGGTTGGAAGATATGCACACGCACCCACACTTATTACAAATTTGCCCTTGCTTGGAGGGGCCGAAAAGAATATCTGATTTAACTAACCAACAAGCTAATTAAATATTACAGACGAGTTAAACTAGTTAAGCAAATTAACTAATCTAATAAAACAATAAACGACCTCGGAAGAGGGCTGATGCAATGTGTGCTCGGCTCAGCTCGGAAGTCTGCCATGCACAAGTTGCCTCATTTTCCTGCTACCTTTTACGATCATTGCAAAATTCCCAAGGTGCATTCTATGAACCCACGTGGGATACCACCCGAGGAGATGGTCCTGGGCCGAAATGACCACCGACCCTTGGAAATGATCACCGGCCACCAATTGTTGATCGGTTGGCATTAAAGATGGTAGGTCGGCCAAACCTTCTACTTGAGAATCTGTTTGTGGCAGCGAGGGCAAACATAGCAATGCATTTCAAGCAAATGTGTGCACCAATACATCCCTTATCATGTTTATGACTCAAAGGGACATGGTTCTCGGTTCTCCAGACCTGTCGGCGTATTTCCATGCGTGATGGCCCAAGGAACCAAGTCATTGCACCTTGATTTCAAATGAAATGCAAATAAACAAACAAGGAGCTCAACCTCTATCATACTCAATTCAAGAGGCTAAGCATGTATGCCAAATGCAACCTAAGCATGTGAGCTAAGTATGCAACATGGCAATGCAAACAAGCAAGCAATTAACAAGTATGCAAGCTAGTGGACATGCAAGACATGATGCAATCAAAGCATGCAAAGTGTAAGACATGTAACAACATGTAAGGAGTGGACTTAAACCAGTTTGGGCAGCCCTATAGTAAGCCCAAAACAGTGGCCAAGTGTTATGGAAATGAAGGCAAAATGACATACAAACATGCATGTACACATAGTCCAACACTTAGGCATATAAAAGCAACTTTTAAGCACATAAAAGAGACCAAACATGGGACTAAAAGGCATGCATTATAGCTCTGAAAATCATGTTATAAAGGTGCCAAACCAAGTAAACAAGACAAGCTAAACATGTAAGCAAGCCCAAAGCCTTAAACCATGACCATATGACATATGAAGCAAATGGTCAAAACTCATTAAACAGTCTAAATCATGCAAAAGTAAGCCCCAAAACCACTTAGATGGCATCTAAATGATCTAATCCTAAAGGCATACACAATGGCACAAACATGGAGCATGAAACACCAGCAACACCTTTTAACACATTAAAGGGCATCAAATGCAAGCATACGAGCACACCATGAGGTGCGAAATAACATGACAAGTGGTTCCAAACCACTGAAATGATGCAAGGATGGCATCTAGAGGGGTCAATGCTTAAGGCATACAAGAGAGGTTGCATTGTAGCTATTCAAAACAAAGCATGGACAACCCAAATGACCAAAACAGACCTCAAACACATCAAAACATGCATATAAACTTCACAAAGCTAAGCCAAAAACATGCTTGAACAAGGCTCAAAGCATAAAAGCATGTTAAGGCTAAAAGATGGCATTACAAGACATGTATGCAAGGCATGCAAGGTGTGTCTAAACCAAGTAAAAATAGAGCTATATTATGACATAATAAGCACAAAAAACTGCTAAGGCATGGCCATCATACACTTAAACAAGATGCTCACACATAAGGCAAAATGGCCCTTTTCAGGGACAACAAGGAGAGGGTGGCCTTCTCCTTCTTAGGACCTTAAGGCACCATCCTCACCATTGAAATCCCTCAAGATTTTAGTGGTGAGGAGGCCCCAAACAAGGTGGTCCTAGAGCTCACCAAAATAGCACAAAAATAGGGCCTAACAAGGCTTATGAGGTCAAACAACCCCAAACAACAAAACACTCTTAAACAACTATTTAAAGCACTCAAAAAAGACTTTTTATTAGTTATATATAAAGTCTAAAAGCAGTTACAAGATAGGTCAAAAAGCTATGCAAAATGGGGAATAAAGGGTGAAGTTCTTACCCTTGATGACCCTCTTCAAAACACCCAGTGGTTCTCCAAGCTTGAATCACTCAAGAACACCAAGAACGGCTCCTCGGCACCTCATTAGCCAAGAGAAGGCGTAACACTAGGTGTTTGTGTGCAATAATAAGATTAAAACACACTTAGAGCAAAAGAGAAAGATATAGCGATAGAATAACTATAACTATGTAAACCCTAATTTAGAGCTCCTCATCTTTTTTTCTAACCCTAATGAAGGAGAAAAGCTCCCTCTTATAGAGCTCCCTCTTGCAAAGCTTCTCAAGTAAGCTAGCCAAGAGAAATCCTATACATGTGTATGGAGAGCAAGTGTATGCATGCCATTAGCACAGTTGGCATAAAAATATCTGCTTGAGATGCAGTGGTCGGCCAAAATGCAATTTGACCAAAATAGATGGCGGTCGACTACAAGAGTGCCAGTCGGCCAAACATTTGGCAGTGGCAACAAAATAGTGGCCGGTGGCCTCAAGCCATGGCCGGTGATGTGTGGGGTGGACAAGCCATTCCCTACCCCTCAAAGCAAAACACAAGTGTTTGGTGCAAAGCCAGGACACAAAAGCAGTCGAGTTGAGAGATCTGAGGCAGGCGCGTGGCAGGGACCTCGAGGAACTCAAAGCGAACACAAATATAGACAATCACCAAGTGTTCAAGCGGTGGCGTCCAAGTCTTGAGGCGATCAAAAATGGAGTGTCTGTATTCCTTTCTCCATTCATTTTTTGGCATACATGATCTTCACTTAGTCTCAATAGAAACTTTGTAGAAATAATGGCAATTTATTTCTAAGGCTTGACGAAAGGAAGATTTAGATTCTTTTAAATATTGATCTTCACTCTTTCTTCCATCAAACATTAAAATAAAGAGTAATATTCAATGGAGAACACAATGTTGAAGTAATTGTTGCTCATCTATGTTACATGGACTTTAATCTGGTTTATGCGGATATGTATTAAGCGTTCGATTTATCTAATTTCCATTTCTATTCATGTTGGGACACCACAAAATATTCATGTTTCTTAATATTCTTTTTTTTTTAATATACTAAGTTGGAATCGTGTTTTCAAGGTGACATAGAGCATTCCACGCATTACATGGAAGCTTCATGCATAATTATATGGTAAACTAAATTACAAGACATTTTTGGGTAAATGTCAAATTACACACAATGGACACCTAAGTATCATAGACACGGGCATGCCTACACGTCGGTTTCAAAAATTGTAGGACACCCGCAGCGCTTGGGATCGTTAAAATTTTATTTTTGAAAAATATATTATATATCATAAATATATATATGAATATTTTATTCAAAGATAATGGAAAATATATAACATTACACTAATCACATTAAAAACTATATAGTTCATAACTTAAAAGTTAATATATCATTCAGTAATAATTACATTCTAAAGAATACAAAACAAATTATAGAACATTGTAATACACATGATGTATTCATTTATAAATATTTCCAAACATATTTAGAATGCATAAGTTGTGTTTTTTAAGAATGTAGGACATTGTTATTGAAAAATTCATCACATAGGAGGTATTTGGAGGGTTCAAAAAGTGTTCTGAAGTATCCCGCGAAGTTTTGGTGAAGTGTCCTTGTCATGGATTTGTTTTTTAATTAAGACACTTTGAAGAAGTGTCGAAGAGTGTCGATGTGCGACACGGATGTTGGACATGACAACGCTTCCTTTGTAGAAGTGTCCATGTTTCTTAAGCGGACACATATCTCATACCCTTACCCAAGTTTTGAGTGTCCAAAATGGATACACATTTAGAAGAGTTAGTTCTCTAGTCTTTCTTAAAAATTAGGATTTTTTCTTTCTTTCTTTTACTCTGAGAAAACTTAAGCTGAATAGTCATGTGGCTTGTTTCTAGTTATTAATGCCTTATATCATCACTCCATATTGGCGGGTTTCAGCGGGCCTTGAAGTGCCCTTTACTACAATTTCCAAGAAGATACTTTTGAGGATTTGTTGCAAGCTGTTTCGATTGCATCTTCACCAAAATCTGCGTCATAAGTTTTCCTACATCGGTATCATACTACGGTATGTCCTTGGCTTTATAAGGTTGTCTTTCAAATTTGATACATGCTACGTTGCATGATAAATTGAATATTTGTTTTTCTTTGAAATTCGTGGAACTTAATACAAGTTTTCTTTGTAATTCCTCTTTTGTATGTTTGAAATAGTTCTCCTTTTCTTGTCATCGTGGAATTTATTAGCCATGAGTTACTGATAAAAAATAAAAAATTTAAATAATAGCTATGACTATGAGTTGGTGCATAGTTAAAAAAAAAAATTTTAAAAAATAAAAAAATAAAAACCTTTTTAGTTGACCAATCAAATCATCTTAGTTGCGTTGATATCATCGTAAGTGGATGGTCTAAAGAACTAGATCTCTATCACCTTTTGTGCTGGAAGGGGCGGCTATCAATCAAATTTTGAATAAGATTACAGACGCTCTATTTTCTACCTTTTACTCACAATGGGAGTGGGGCTCACATCTTCAATTGGTGTGGGCCCCAATCTACCCTTTTTGCCATTTATGTTTATGAGATGTTGATTGGCATGACGATTTGTAAATTTAAACCATTAATATAGAGCGTGATGATACGGCTTCTTTATTATTGCAATTGTAGCAGCTTTAAGCACATTTTAGTTGACCACCACTTAATACAGGAGAATCTCATAACTGGAACGTTTTCTCACGAAGACGGGATATTAACTTTCGGAGAAAGGGAACCATATTTGGATTGGTTGCTAATTTACATCTACGTTCATTTTTTATGATGGTTTCTCGATATGTTTTATGGAGTCTTTCATATGTTCTCTGCACAAACACTAATAACTAATAAGAGTGCAAATTCATTGAAATTATGTACTTTGTTTATGCTATCACGAGAAAAAACTTTTTGGTCCAATACCCTTTTTGGTGTGATGATGAATTATTTTTGAGTGTGAGGCATGTCCATATATTCAATTTGTGATATGAGTGCGAGATTAGATTTTATCATAATTGTGCCTTAGTGATATTTTGCCTAGTAATTTATGTTTAACCCTACAAGTAAATTACTCTTAGCATTTTCTTTTCCTCTATAGGAAGCTTACGAGGCATCACAACTTATAGAACACATGAACAAAGGCTTATTGATTACATCTCTTTGGAATACCCAGGATTCATTCTCAAATACTCGAAGTTGCATAGAGCATAAGCTAGGGGTTTTAAGCATGATTTGAGCGGTGTAAATAAAGGAAATGCCTCCTTTGGAAATTTGTCTTGTTATCCGTTCTGATGGCTACCCTTTGTGTGGATCTCTGTCTATATAAAGTAATGATCTTAGAGTTTCCATGTTTATGCCATTAATTTTCATAATTGGTTGTCTAGATGACCTTTTGTTGTCGAAAATAGGAAGAGTCCGTCGTACTATTATTAAGCGAATCAACTACGATTACGAAAGCTCGGTAATGGTTATATGATGATTGTACAAGCGAGTGACCTTCCCTTTGTATCTATTTCAAGATCCTTGGTCTAAGCAGTTGGAATCTGCATGAGGCTGAAGGTATATTCTTGTTGAGTTTGATAGAAGCGACACGATATACATGGGTTTATTGTGCTTGCAAAATCTACTCGGTTTTGTTGTGTTGGCATGTCTCTGAAATTCTACTTTGTGAAATTGAACTTCTGTTTCTCCTCACATGCAATTTTGTTTGTGTTGTATCTTTAAAAACACATCGATGAATTTATCTGACATATAAGTTGTGGGTTAAACTTACCTCTTACAATTTGCTCACCTTCTTGCATCTCTTTCATTGTTTTAGTTGCTTGTCCAATTTGCCTTTAAGATAAACTTTTAGCTCACAAATATGTTATTTTGGGACTCTGTCGGTACTGCAGATGGAGAATGAAAAAGGTTGAGAATATTCCTCACTTTGTGGTTGCTCCTTGGCGATTAGTGGTAAGTGCTTCTCCTCATCTAGAGACCTCTATTTTTAAAGTTTTATAAAGAACAAGCACCTTTATTTACGCCATATTAAATTGAACTTCTTTTGTATGAGTCTTAGTTACTCTCTAGATACTGTGGTATGTGGGATATGTGTCTGACATGCATCCAAATCGGTTATAAAAAAAATAATAATAGAGGAATAGCAACAATTGAAGGCCTTAGCCTCAACTTAGAAGTTATGCCAACCAAGAGTGCAAGCTGTGCACAATCCCAAAATGAAGATTTTTGTTCTGAACATAAAATGTTTATGAAGGCAATTCATTGAAGCGACGTCGACGAGGCTTATTCACTTTTCCCCATGTTATTCCTGCCTTCATAGAATTATTTCCAGAATCAGATGAAGATGATTCCAAAACTGATGCATGTTCACAGATGCACCCTTTAAGACTACTTCAGCTTAATAATGTAAGACTCAATGTTCGATTCATTAGTATTTATTTGGTTGTTATATTCCACCTACTAGTTATTTATTTGTTTTGTTTATTTGGTATGAACACACTCTTGTTTAGTTTTTGTTTATTTTGGTGAACAAGAAAAATAAATGACAAAAAAGCATCCCGGTGTTAAAAGTAAAACCAATATTTTGGCAAAATTTGAATTCAAATAAGTCAGCTGAATTTGAATTGGTCAAAATTTTTATCAAGAGATTTTGCCCATAATCTTGTCCTAGAGAGCATCCGTAAGCTGCAGTCTCAGCCCAAGGTTCTAGGGCCTATGCCCTCTAGGCTTTCTAATTAGAGGAAGTGTAACAATCCCATTCCATATTGGAAGTTTGAATAGGTGATCTTGAATATATAAGTAGGAGAGATGAATTCAAATAATATCATCATGATTAATTTTTTTAAGTGAGTTTTCTTGTTTGTTACCCATTGCATGACAATGTGGGTTATTGTAACTAATTGGGATAGTTGGCTTGTTTCTAGTATATTGAGAGGTTTAACTTGGAACTTAAATTTGTTTGTAGTTTTAATTGTATGCGGTGAAAGGTCGGGCTATCTAAATTTTCATATACATTACTTCTGTTCGAGATGCTCATTTGTCTAGCTAAAGGCAACTAATTAATTTTGTTATGCATGTACTTTAAATCTGCATGCATATAAGCTTTGTTAAAATATTTGAATTATGCGAGCCAACGCATCACCCGTATATCAAAAACTAACCCAATTCCCAAATGCCGAACCACCATACAGATGTCACGGCCACCTTGCAGTGACAAATAGGACTGTAATAACAGACGGAATACAATTATCACGTGTAGGTTGGGACTTACAATGAAAATGCCTTAAATCTTAAGCGAAAAAAGGCATTAAGGCGGCAGTGAAACAACCCAGAACCACCATACCAATGTCACAGCCAGGCTTCCCATGACAAATAGGACTGTGACAATAGGCGGAATGTAATTCGGTAGCGTGGGTTGGGAATTAGAGCTAAGCCTTACGATTAGCAGAAAAGAGGCGTTAGCAGGCGAAAAAACAAAAGCCCCCAAACCACCATACGGATGTCACAACTAGCCGTCACGAAAAATAGGACCTTTGACAATAGATGGAATGTAATTAGCACGTGTAGGTTGGGGTTAGAGTAACGCCATAAACTTAGCAGAAAAGAGGCGTTAAGGCGAAAATGCAAAATAGCCTCTAAACCAGTCATGCG
The DNA here is from genome assembly GCA_025200525.1 of Camellia lanceoleosa. Lineage (NCBI taxonomy): Eukaryota > Viridiplantae > Streptophyta > Magnoliopsida > Ericales > Theaceae > Camellia > Camellia lanceoleosa. The sequence goes on along the minus strand of CM045761.1, from coordinate 3,474,672 downwards.
GATGTCATAACTAGCTTTCCCCATGGAAAAGAGGGCATGTGACAATGAGGCGGAATGTAATTAGCATGTGGAGTTTGGGAGTTAAATAGAAAATGCCATAAACTTAGCAAAGGCGTTAAGGGGCGAAAATCTTGAAACGACCAATGAACCGATATAGATGTCACGCTAGCTTCTCTATGACCAAATCGACTGTTACAATGTTGAAATGTAATTAGCATGCATAGGTTAGGATTCTGTTAGAAAATGCCTTAAACTTAGAAAAAGGCGTTAGGTGGGTGAAAATCTTGACCCCACGAACCACTCTACGGATGTCACAACCGGCTTCCCCATGACAAAAAGGACTTGTGTTATGATTCTACATTGTTTGACTCCTTTTTTGGTGGCCTTTTTAATATATTTTTTCTATTTTGTTTCACTCAGGGGCGGTCTTCAATATTTTTGTAGTAAAAAAGCATCTTTGTGCTTGGGTTTTTAACTTATTTTCCTTACTTCACCACAAGAAGCAATAGATTATTTGATCCATGACCTCTATCATTTCTTGATTTTCCACGACTTCTACAAGTTTGCCCTTTGGCTACTTCAGCGGTGGTTATGTAAAATTTCTTTTATCTTGAATAGAGGACCCTCGGGAAGCAATTTTTGGCCGAGTCTTAGGCATTGTCAAGAAATTAAATTAGGGTGTTGTGTGTCTTTGTACTATTTGAGATGGCCAAAGTGGTTTTCTCAAAGCATGTTAAAATGATTGATGTCTATTTTCACATAGAAGATTCAATGAATGGTCTCATCCTCATGATATTTATTTCTATAATATGAATTTGTTGGTTGCATCATTGACTACATATTCTTATCAATACAATTGACTCCATATTATTTGTCCATTTTGTGCCAAGTCTTGCAAACCACCTTTGCTCTATGAGACTATGACAACTTTGGCGATGGAAAAACTTTAAAAAATAAAAATAATGAAAGAAAAGGAAAGGGAAGATAGTATAACGCATAACATTGGTTTAGTCCTTTTAGAAATTCATGTTGTATTTGATCATTAGTTTTGCCAAAAAGGTATTTTTTCATTACCATGGACAATTGCTACATCAAAAATATACTTTCTGAGATTATGTGAGGAGGTTATATCTTTTGAGCTTTAATTTGTTGCTTCTGATCTTGTTGTAGGTGTCATATTTTTTGTAATTAAAATTCTTTGTTAAAGGCATATGTGCCATTGTCTTGTTAGTAAAATGCTTTGTATCTTGTCAATTTTTTTGTTTTTCCTTAATTGTAAAGAAATGCATGCCTATCTTGAGTAGTTATAGATCCTGAGGTGCATGTGTGAGTGACATGATAAACATGCTTGTTTTGAGGAACTTATTATCTTTGCGGTCATTGAAATTACCTTGATTTTCGTGTTGTGGTTGTGGATGTTGGTGCTCATAGTGGTGATACTGTCATTATTGCCACTTTGGTTGTCTAAGTTTTATCGTGTTTTAGCATGAAAATATCTTGACATAATAGATTTATCTTTGTCTATTGGTCTTCTAATAGTTTTATACGTGTTGGTCTTGTCAAATCTTTGTGCAGTTAGTCTTCGATGAGAACATTAGTGGTCATTGTTGTTTTGTTGATATTGCATATCTTTCCAAATTCTCGTTTATATTGCCTTTGGTTATAGTTAGTAAATTTTGTGACCCCTTTAAATGTAAGCGTGATTACTGTGATGTTCGAGGCGGTGAGATTCTTGCGAAGGAAGGGATCGATCTTTGAGGTATAAAATACATTAAATGAATATAGTAGTGTTGGTGTAAGACCTAAAATCATTGATGCTCGATTTTAAATATGGTAGTGTTGGTTTCTTGTTTGAAGCAGTTATAAATCTTCGCTCAATTAGGCCACTAGATAGGGCCACAATCAATGTGATTTGGAACACAAGTAGGGTGACGGTTGAACAAGAGTGCCTCAACATGGTGTTAGTCTTTGAAATACGTGTGTATCTCTCTTCCCGTGCTTTCCTCATTAATTTGATTGTGATATATAATTTACTTGTACATAGATAGATATACATATACATGCACACACGCATGATATTGTTGTTTTGATTATGTGCTTGTTATTTTAAATAGTGCCTCGGTTATAGAGAGAAAACTTCATGTATCTTGATGCTTTTGGTAGAGAGGATTGCTTATTTAGAAAATTTAATTGGTGCATCACTTATATACGTGCCATTGTTTTATAGGTGGAAAAGCTTTTGCAAAGCAAATGCAAGTGCTTGAGCTTGTAGACAAGGAGACCATGGATCTTCTTATTCTGAAGCCCCGGTATTGAAGTTGATAAGAAGGGGCATAAGCACAAGATGATGAGGATCAATTGTTTGAAGAAGTGACATTTGATAGATGCTTCTACGTATCTGAGGTCAAAAGCAGGTTGGAGATCACCTTCTTTATCTTCTTGGTTGAATGTCTTTCAATTCAATGCCATCTGGAATGATAGTTAAGTGAAGATTCTAAATTGCTATCATTTGTAGGAATTGGAGTCTTTGTCCAACCACTACTTTGTTATTTAACCAAAGAAAAGCGAAGCAATTATCTGAATAAAGTCCTTTTATGATGGAAAGCTAAACAGGTGCAACTAATTTTTTAGTTCAAGTTAAAATTGATGGAAGTGCCATAGCATCGAGAAAATGGAAAGAAAATAGAGGCTGGAGGTGAGGGAGTGCTAATGAGATGAAGAATCTACATAACTCAAGTGTCAAAAAGAGGCTGCTTTCTGGCAAGAAATGGTTGTGGGGTAATCTTGCCTTAAACAATGCTGTTTCGGTTTTCAACTCTATTAATGCTATTAAGTAGGTATAACTTGTTGTCGATTCGAATTAGAGATCCAAGCGGATCTATTCCGCCACTTTTGAAAGGCAAAAGATATTCTTGGAGGCTGCAAGGGTAGAATTACGGAAGGACCCTTGCTTTTTACGATACCGGTATGGAGAAGTTACATCGAAATCACGAGCAGAGGAATTGTCATTTTGCTGACTAGGAACTTTGCCATGCAATTAATCATTACTTAAAGTTTTTATTTTATTTTTATTTTTTGACTTATCGATATCAATCTTTTTTAGAAGATAGCACGTGATGTGATTCAATTATTAATCCTACACTATAATCCTCTCAATTACACCTCTATCTGTGATAGATGTACTTTCTAAACAAGCAAATTGAAATGACAAAATCATTATAGAATAAAGCCATTCCTATTGTATCCTTTTTTACGCAAAAGATAATAAATCTAGAAGGTTAATATTGATTATAGAAGTATTTTTCCTTCATCATTTCAACTCTTTCTCAATCTTAGAGTGCATTTAGAATATTATTTTTGGAAGTTACTTCTTGTTGTATGTGTTAGATCAGTCTTCTAAGCTCTTACGAAGAATTTTTTTTTCATCATTTTTTTTTCATCATTTTTCTACTAATTTTGGAAATCGTGTTTTTACCTTCCATTGATTTAATTTCATTTGGTGTTTTTGAATCGTTAAGAAAAGAAAGATAATCCACTTCATCTTTTCTAATAACTATAACTTCTTTTGTTTTGGGGGTCTTGTTGCTTTCTATCTATACCCATCTTCCAGAGTCATGTGTATTGATTATAATGAATTTGTCATTTTTCTCGTATGCTTGACACAGACTAATCTTCCAATGAAATGATCTCTTGAGGACACATGTGAGTGGCAAAAGGACCTTCTTAATCATCATTCCACAGGAATTTATATATACAAAAGGGCCATGTTGTGTTGTTGATTTTGTGGAAAACATATCTGAGAGAGAGAAGAATAAGAAAGATAGAAAAATGAAGAAGCTAGATTTTATTCTTGAGAGATATTAATGTTGATCTCAATTATGGAAAATGCTTGAGTGTCATTGTGCATATGATGAAATAGTGTGCATAAAAATTGGTTTCTTTAGGATTGAAACTTTTAAGGTTCGCATTTCATTTTTATTTCTGCGTTTTCATTTTTCTAGAAAGAAGAATATTTGCATGTTGAAAAATCCAAATGCTATTTGATACATATTAAGGGAACAATTAGAGAGAGGAGTTGAATATAGATTACTTGTAGGTTGCTTGAAAAAGAAATGCTATTTGATCCAAATGCTATTTTAAATTTTTGCTAGGCCAATGTAATACCCATTTTCCACTCTCATTTTTACTTTTCTTTACTTGATTTCAAATTGTACTATTTTATTGTCATATTCATGAGATCCTCGGTATCCTAGATTGCTTTTTTCTCTCAAGTGGGAGGCGTTTGGAAATGTCTTTTAGGGTGTTGGTGATCCATCCCGCGGAAGGGGTCTAGGTTTAGCTATGTTACGTATTTGCTTTCGAGAAGAAGGCTTCAATATCAAATGCAATGGTGAAGAAAAAGCAAGGTACATTAGTCAGGGGGAGGTTCAGTACTGTAACTTGGAGCAGAGATCTTTGAATCTGTGTGTTGCGAATCTGTATTTTTAAATTTAGATCATTATGTGGTGAGATCTATATTTTAAATTTAGATGCAATGAGGTGAATACGTGTGTAACTTTGGAGTGAATCTGTGTGTTCTGAATCTATTCTGAATCTGTATTAGATGCTGAATCTGTTTTAAATTTAGATGCTGAATCTGTGTGTTCTGAATCTGTATTTTAAATTTAAATGCTATAACTAGTGAATCTGTATTTTAAATTTAGATGTTGTAAAGCTGGAGCAGGATCTTTTGAATACATGTGATTCTGAATCACATAATTGGAGCAGTCTTGAATGGTGAAAAGAAA